>JAREYC010000016.1:12265000-12865000 GCA_030015325.1 Cryptoblepharus egeriae | reverse complement strand
CTTCTTCCTGTGATACAAGCAGGCAGTCTGCCTTTTTAATTATATGTCCCATCACATGAATGGATTATTCACTGTATATATTCATCCTTCATCTTTTTTGAAAAATATGATTTTTTTTAAAGCATTGAAGGACTGGTCTGAGGATTGATGGAAGTACAGTGGTGCCTCACTTAAAGAGCTTATTCGTTGCAGAGGCATGCTCTTTTAAAGTGAAATGCTCTTTAAGTGAAGCAGATTTTCCCGTAGGAAATAATGGAAACTCAGACAATTGGTTCTACAACCCCCAAAATATTCATATAAAAATATTAACTGGATTTAAAAATGATACAAAACACTGGAACTGAATTCAAAACAGGCATTCAATGTGCATGATCCTATGAAGTCTACCTAGGTTGCAATCCTAAAGAAACTTTCCTGGGAGTAAGCCCCATTTAACACAATAGGGCTGACTTCTGAGTAGACATATATAGGAGACTGCAGTCAAAGATACTTTCCTGGGTGGCTTACCTGAGCTGCTGGTGGAGGTTCAAGGTGGTTGGTGGGGACACTTGGGAGAAGTTAGGGGCAGCTGCCTCTGGCACCTCCAGGCAACTGCCCCCAAGTTGGGGGCAGTTAGAGGCAGCAGTGCTGGCCGGCAGCCCTATTAAAGAGCCTCTGCACGGAGTGTCAGGGCTGCATAGCACGTGTGCCCAAAGCGCTCTTGCTTGTTAAGTGAAGCGGAACTGTTATGTGAAGCAAGATTTCTTGGAAATTTTTGCTTGTTATGTGAAATGCTTGTTAAGCGAGGTGCCACTGTAGATTGGTGATGGTTTGGGCACTCACCAATCACACTTGACCTATATGGGACCCTTGGTACATGACAGCATCAAAGGCTTAGCTAATGAAAGTGTAGCCCTGTGCACTGTACCAAAGTGATGTCACTTCTGGAATGACATCAGACCCAAGCTACACTCCTAAGAGCACTTTCATGGGATTAAGCCCCACTGAAATAAATAGTTTTTACTTCTGAGTAGGTACAAATAGGATTGCACTGCCAGTCATTTTAAAAAGTGAAAAATTGGGGCAGTGGCATAGCTAAGGCATCTTCAATCGGGGTTTCGTACTCCCTACCCTAACAATATCAAATTTAATTTAGAAAGAAATAAAACTAACGGATTGCACTAATGAACAAACATTTTCTGATTAATTAGCTATAACATTTGATAGAACATACTGGTAGATATTCCGGTGTTATTTGTTTCATTGCATTCTGCATTAATTACCTTTCCAATGATGTATAATACAACAATATTATTTGTACATGTATTATTTGGCCACTAGTGTCAGCTGGTGGCTGCCCTAAAGCCTGTTACTTAGGGCACAATCCAGAGTATCTACAGGGAGTCCTTGCTCCAGTGTAAGAACAATTTACTCTGGATTGCAATATGAATTTCCCATAGGTTTTCACTAGGTGGTGCAGTAACTAAGGGTGCACGTAATGTCTCTTATGTGCTCCCGTAGTTACTCTGGATTGTAGGGTAAGTGCAAATGCCACCCTTACAGTTCTTTAGCTATGCCTCTGTGAAGGAGAGTTAATAAGGCTGCAGTCGTAATCTCCATTTAGGCTAGGGTTGCCATAATTCTCTTCCACAGAATTGGTACAAGAACCTCTGTCCCATTTGCCAGTATATGAATATGACAAAATTGGGATTGTCCCTGCTTTTCAGAACATATGGCAAGCCCAATTTTGGACAGCCTAAGCCCCAGTAAGTTATCACAAAAGTGCAGTAAGGCACTTCTGCCCCAGTCCTGGGGGTTAGGCAGGTACACAGACATGTATATCACCTGGCATAATGTTCCCACACCACCACCCCTAGGAAGTTATGCCAGGGGAAGTTATGCCAGATGAGTTAGGCCAGCCTAAATTGGTTAGGATTGCACCTTAAATGATTCAACCACATTGACTCAGCTTATCATGTAAGTAAGTGGTCAGGGAACAGGGGGAAATTACCCCAAATGGGGTAAAAATGAAATTCCTGGGGGTAACGGACAGTCACGCTGCTGAGACACAGCCAGGTATGCATATGGAATCTATATATAGATTCCATATGCATGCCCAGATGTGTGTGTTACAGTACTGTAGTGTACAAGGGCCTGACACAGTGCACTATGTTAATAATATATGGTTTCCTTCCTTTCAAATCAAGGAGGTAACGTAGGTGTATCTAAATATATTTTGGGGTAAAAGTTAGAAAAGTTCCCTGAGCCCTGATATAAGTCTTTCCTACAAACATTGTTGATCCTCCCAATGGGGTACCTTTTAGTGTTTGGGACCTATTGGGTATCCACCCATAAACTGGGAGCACAATCCTAACCATATCTACTCAGAAATAATTCCCATTGAGTTCAATGGGTCTTACTCCCAGGAAAGTGTGTTTAGGATTGCAGCTTGGGTCGTTTAAATATGTCATATTGGAAACACCTGCAGACAAAAAATATATATATCCTGTGGTGAAGACATGTTTAATATTGCCACTACTACACCGGCTCTAATGGTGCTTATGTCAAATCCTGTGTCTTAATTTCAACTCTGTCCCCTCGATTTAAGGAGGCAGCGGAGAATTAAATGTGCTTTGCAAAATTAAGCCGTGAACTCCCATTGCTGGTTGCAAGGAGATAAATAAGAGGGGAAAGCAAAGTATCACCTAGCAGAGAAATTAATTCTCTGGTGGATAGACAGGAAAATCCTTTTTTTCTGCATTATAGCAATGCCTCTCTTGTCTTGTCTGCTGCCAGTTCAGGTTTCCAGTAACACAATGGCCAACACTGTGAAATTTCATGAGATCCGCCAGACAAATTGGAACGGTAAATCACACGGAACCAACTTTGCTTGGCTAGTAAATCCGAAAGTCACACTGATTTCCCCCAACCCGTAGTAACCTTGACATTTTTTATAACTACCCCCTTTCTTGCTCTCTCAGATCATTTTCATCATCCAAAGAGTTGACGGACTTTCAGGCTAAGTGAGCACAAAGGCTGTTCTAGGCCGTATTATGAGGAATAGATGAAAGGTTTGACATGGAGAGGAAAATGGAAGCAACTGTGGGGATTGCTGAGAGATTATGAAGGCGGAAGAGGAAATATTAGTAGGTGAGAAACATACTGGCTGAGCACTAGTTAGTGATGACTAAAAGTAGGACTTTTTTCTAGCGGTACTCACCGGTGCTCTGTACTAGCACCTTTTTCCACCTCCTCCTCCCCTGCACCTAATTAATATAATACCGTATTTATTCAAATCTCATGAAGCACCAGATCTAAAGTGCACCAATAAAAATACCATATTTACTGCAATCTAATTAACCATCCAATCTAATGCGCACCCTGATTTTGGAGACTGAATTTGGCTTTAAAAGGTGAGTGTTAGATTTGAGTAAATACTGTAATTAGGACCCAGTCCTGACCATATCTACTCAAAATAAATTCCATTGTGTTCAATGGGTCTTACTCCCAAAAAAGAGTCTTTAAGATTGCATCCTTAGGGTGCAATCCCAACCATGTCTACTCAAAAGTAAGCCCCATTGTGTTCAATGGGTCTTACTCCCAGGAATGTGTCTTTAGGATTGCAGCCTAATTAGTCATATAGGGATGACCTGTGGTTAATACTGGAACCTTTTCCCCCAGAAAAAAGCACGGATTAAAAGATAGATTTGGGAGCAAAAGAAGGGAGCTCTCACATGGTGACCATATATCCTCTTTTCCAGGACATGTCCTCTTTTTAAAATTTCTGTCCTGGAAAGAAATCTAATTTATTTTGTAAGTAGGCAGCATTCAGCCTTCTTATAATTAATAAATTATATGTAATATACTGTATGTAATCATTTTAAATTTAATTATAAGTAAGAGACTTTACGTGCACCCATAGTTACTGCACCACCTAGTGAAAACCTATGGGAAATTCATATTTGAATCCAGAGTAAGTTGTTCATACACCAGAGCAAGGACTCCCCGTAGTTACTCTTGATTTTGCCCTAAGTCTCTTTATCTTTAATGTGACTTACTCCCAGGAAAGTGTGATTAGGATTGAAGCCTTTAGCTTTTATTTTTCCATGTCTTCAGTGTCCTTGGGTCAGCGTGACATTATGACTGTAAATTCCAGATGTGTCCTCTTTTTCAGTCTCCTGTCCAGGTATCCTCCAAACGGGCTTCATTGTCCTCCAGTTAAGCTTCATTTTTGAACTTTGCAATGGTGTGCAGGACCCCACCATGTCATAGGTTGTTGGATTCGTATTGGAGAGTAGAATCCAATGCAAAAGTCGGTTTTGAAATATCTCCTTCCTATCAAAAATTATGGCCAAAAAACTAAAACTAAAAAATATGCATGGGATTTTTGTGAAAGTGCTCAATATCATGGCTTTACTCATGAGTAGGAAAACGTGCCATTGTCCACCAGAAAGGCCAGGTTGAGAGTAATTCAAAACCTTGTCCTCCTTTTGAGGTTTGGGCATCTGGTCAGTCTGGGGTGGGGGGTCCTTTTCATCTTTTTTTTTGGTTATGACATATGGTCCCCTGGTGCTCGCAGGACTCCTATGTGGCAAGGGGTTGAATTGAACAAGTCCTGGCTGCTGGCTGGGATACCCGGCAGGGATAGCTTCAAGGTTGGTCATGGGTGATTCATGATGGAGTACAGGTCTCACCTTGTTATACACTGATTTTTTTACACAAGGATTTTACTCAACATGAATGTGAACACAACGTATGTGAACACAATCCCTAAAAATCAGGATTGTCCCTGTTTTTCAGGCCATATAGGAACCCTCGTTCATGGCCACATATTAAGCTTCATGATGAGATCTGAACCAAGGTTTTTCTGGAACTCTGCTCAGCGACCTTACATCAGAGGTGATCAGTGTCCTTAATATTAGACTAACAATCCAATTACATGCATGTCTACTCAGAAGTAAGTCCCATTAAAGTCAACAGGGCTTACTCCCAGGTAAGTGTGGTTTGCGTGGCAACCATCTCTGTGTGTACTTTTTGTGATGCACTATCTATGCAGGATCCCCTTCACTCATAGTTCTGAGCACTCTTGGAGCATTTCTATGCTTGAGATGATCATGTACCTAGATGATCATGTAGAGTGGTACCTCGCTTAACAAGCGTTTCACATAACAAGCAAAAATTTCCAAGAAATCTTGCTTCACATAACAAGTTCTGCTTCACATAACAAGCAAGCACGCTATGGGCTCGCGTGCTATTCAGCCCTGACACTCTTCATGGAGGCTCTTTAAAAGGGCTGCTGGCCAGTGCTGCTGCCTCTAAATGCCTCCGACTTGAGGGCAGTTGCCCGGAGGTGCCAGAGGCAGCTTCCCCTAACTGCCCCTAAGTGACCCAACCGACCACCTTGAACCTCCAGCATCAGCCCTGGTAAGCCTCCCAGGAAAGTGTCTTTGATTGCAGCCTCTTAACCATGTCTACCCAGAAGTAAGCCCCGTTGTGTTAAATGGAGCTTACTCCCAGGAAAGTTTCTTTAGGATTGCAGCCTAAGTAGACTTCATAGGATCATGCACATTGAATGCATGTTTTGAATTCAATTCCACTGTTTTGTCATCATTTTTACATCCAGTTCATATTTTTATATGAATATTTTTTGGGGTTGTGGAACCAACCGTGGAACCAATATGGAAGAATCTGCTTCACTTAAAGGGCGTTTCACTTAAAGAGCATGCCTCCGGAACGAATTAAGCTCTTTATGTGAGGCACCACTGTACCTAGATGGTCATGTACCTTAGAGCATTTCTATGCTTGAGATGTTCATGTACCTTTGCATCAAACAGGTGTCCAAGATGGTTCCACAGTCCTCACCCTGTATCCCAAGAATAGGACACTGAAGAAATCCGCCTTGTTTGTGCAACACCAACGCAGGTTGGCTGGGATCAGCTTCTCCAGCAGCATCATGGAGAGGCCTGAACCCCTCCGTCTTCTATTGTTCAACCATCGCAAGAGCAGCCTAGCACTGAAGGCAATCAGGGAAATGGTAATTAACACAGCAGGCTGGAGAAAAAGTGAAGGATTGTCTTTGCAAGAGCAGGATGATGGCAGGGAACTGGCTGTCTTGAAGAGGCTTGTAGTACAGGATAGAGCCTTTCTTTTTTCCATTTGAAGATGCACTTTTCACCACTTTACTCCTCCTCTTCCTAATTAGTAATTATGCATTCTTCCTTTTCTTTCTGTGCACACTCTCATTCCCTGTCCTCACCCACCCTTCCTCCGAATCGCACTTGAAATCCACCTAAACTCAAGCATCCTTTCTACTTCCTCTTCCTTAATCAATACAATATTTTATTCGGGGTTCTGGTTTGTGACATTTACAGAACTGAACAGCTCTGATGCCTGCTGAGCCTAGGAAAAGGTTGTCACTTGGAAGGAGAGCACAAGTTTTACCTACAGAACATCAGATGCCGTCAAATGGCCCTGGAGGTTGTGCCATGCCTTCAGTTTGCCCCTGAATACCACTCCTCCAAGAATGCCCAGGATACCAAGTAAGCTGTGTGGCATCATTACATTCAATATGGGATCCCTGATTGCCTGGATCACCCAGACAGCAAAACCACCCCCTTTTATATAAGGTGGCAAAGTAGTTGTCAAAGAAAACTGTTGTCAAACCAACTGACTTGGCTGGCGCAAGTCATCTGGTTAGGCTTGCTCAAGTCCTGACACAAGTGCCGTGCTGGCATAGGAGTGTCACAAAAGTGCCATAAATGGAAAATGGGGTGATGGGTGAGCTAAGCTGGTTAGGATTGTGTCCTGAATAGTTTGGCTGACCAGTATCAACTGTAATTGTGACTAGTGCCAAAACCTTTTTGGTACTAGTTTTAGTACTAATCCTAAAATCCAGAGTAACTATGGGTGCGCATAAGAGATATTTATGTCAACGTAGTTACAGCACCACCTACTGAAAACCTATGGGAAATTCATATTGCAATCCAGACTAAATTGTTCTCATGATGGAGCAATGACTCCCCATAGTTATTCTGGATTGCGCCCTAAAAGTGTCATTACCAAATCTTTTTTTGGCTGACTAGCACCAAAACTTTTTTGGACAGAATAAAATATTTTTTTTTTTCCTTTTGTAGTTCCAAAGGCTCCAAAATAAATGCCACTGTTGAGTTGTGATATTTTTCCGTGATATGCCTCAACAGAGTTAATTAAGGTTGTCATTCAGTTTGTGGTCTTAGAACAGGGTTTGATACTATAACAAAAGGAATGCTCCTCCTGGTTATCTCATTTCCTGGGATCTTCACTTTAGTTACTACGAAGTTTCGTCCTGCCAACACCCCTCCCCAATTTCAAAACAGGATGGTGACACCTCCAGTATTTCCCATCATAACCTAACCTCTCTTTGGATGGTCTTCAGTTTTAATATCCGGACTACAAAGGCGACCCTGTTGCGTTTTCATTTTATTTTTTTGTGCCTGCTGGCAAAGCCTATTTGGAGCCCTGAAGAAGCCGATCAATTGCCATGTGAGGTGTGGACTGGGAAAAACCCAAAACAAAAAATAGATTCCCTGTGTACGTAAAATGAGAGGTGATGAACATTTCTGGGGGAAAAAGAGTTTCAAAGTTGTGATGCCACCACTGAGACAACAAATAACTGGCAACACGTATGTGTTAAAGGTGGATAAGAGAAGAAAGGCCGAGAACACAAACCTAACCATGTCCACTCAGAAGTAAGCCCCATTGTGTTCAATGGGTCTTACTCCCAGGAAAGTGTGTTTAGGATTTCAGCCTGAGTGCCGTTGAGTGTGGATGGTGGTGCAGTCCTGCTCCGTAAACCTGGCACCTGGGACATTTGTCCTCCTTGTCCCCACCACCAGTGATGGGATTCAAAGAAATTAAGAACCGGTTCTCTGCCCATCTGGCAGCCACTTTTAAAAGGCTATTTTTAAACTTTATATGTCCTATCTCTTGTTAACAACCGGTTCTATAGAGTAGGTGTGAACCTGCTGGAGCCCACCACTGCCCACCACGTATACCATAGATCCATATTTTCTCTTCCTACCTGTCCTCTTTTGGACTGGTAGGTGTAACATTGGACAGGTAAGCATAACTGTCCTCTGTAGGTGTAACAGTGTGGGGTCAAGTAGGCAAACATATATAGGCACCATCTTCCACCTGATGCAAAAGATTCAGTTGGCCTCATCGATGGTGTCCCAGGGATCTCCTCCTTCCCCTTCTCCTTCCACTCCATCCTCCACCTCTCCCCTTGTTGTAGGCACAGATCTTCACAATTACACTCTCAGTAGAAATTTAGGAAAACTTTAATGAACATGTTAACAGCAACGCCAAACAAGCAGCATGGATCCTCAGCCCAGCTGGATTCTCCATCCACAGCCAACTGCCTCTCCCATCTTTCCCCCCTTTTATTGTCCCATGGAGACTTCCGGAGTGGGGCCAATCCAGCCAGTCCTGGTAGTCCTCCAGGCGAAGTTCCACTGGCCTAGGGTGCTCAAACATCCTTAGGACTCTCCTGTGGCTGTCCATCCAGGGACACACCACTGAGATTTGACATCCTCTGGGGTCCAGTGGGACATCATATCTCACCCCCCCCCCATCACCCAAGTCCAGCCCATGTCAGAGGGAACTTCTTTTTGGGCTTAACCCCAGTTCCGTGAACTTCCCTGGTCATCAGGGGAGCTGTCAGCTTTAGAGAGGACAGTCTGTCTCAAGGTGACTGGATTTTTCTGGATTTGTCATTTTTTTTAGGCTTCTGTCCAGGTGTCCTCCAAAAGGGCTTAATTGTCCTCCATTTTGGCTTCATTTTTGAACTTTGCAATGTTGTGCATTACCCCGTCATGTCATATATTGTTGGATTCGTATTGAAGAGCAGAATCCAATGCAACCATCAGTTTTGAAATATCTTCTTCTTATCAAAAGGTATGGCCAAAAAACTAAAAACTAAAAATAGGCATTGAGCAATACAGGAAAGTGAAAGTGCCCAAAATTGTGGCTTTACTCATGAGTAGGAAAACATGCCATTGTCCACTGGAAAGGACAGGCTGAGAGGAATCCAAGACTTTGTCCTTTTGAGGTTCAGGCATCTGGTCATCATGGTCTGGCTGGAAGCTCTTCCTCACCAATGGGTTGGCCCTGCTCATGACAATTTCCTGCACAAACCTAGTCTGTGTTTGGATGAATCTTCTGAAACAAATAATAGCACATAATTCCTTTTTTAAAGTGCAATCCTATTCAAGTCTACTCAGAGGTAAGTCCCATTAAGTTCAATGGGGCTTACTCCCAGAAAAGTGCTCTTAGGATTGTAGCCACAATCAGCTAGTGTTTCAAGTAAAGTTGGAATACATGCAAAATTGCATTCCATTGATTTTTTTCCCCTTGTCTTGGATTTAATTTGAATAAAATTTAGAAAAAGAGGAGGGCCAGAAGAACGGAACTGCACTCAAATGTTTGCCAGAAATTTCGATGTGTGTGTTTGAAATTCTGTGCACAGAGCACTGGTGCGATTCTCAGCTTCCTCGGATGCATAAATTCAGTGCCAAAATGAATTTGGAGGCAGTGTTTAGAGTCGAGGTTGAGCATCGCAAACTCAAAAGCTGCCTGCATTAAAGGAAACCCCGCTGATGTAAGTGCATCATTGCCTCTACACTGTGAAAACCACTCAGGCAGGTGTGCTGCAGTAGCAGGGGTGGGACGGGAAGATAAAGCAGAGGACTCTCAAGAACGGAAGGAAAATTCCACTTGCTATCGATATGTCTTGCAGTGGTTCGGTGTGCCTGTTGACGGAGATGCTTCGATGTTCTTCTTCCAGAGATCGTTTGAATCTACAGGATATTCAGAGTACAGCCTCTGCCCCCCAATTCTTCTACTTACATGATGGGCTTCTACTTACATGATCCAGTGATTTCTCAAGTCATGCTAAATGAATGAATGAATGAATGAATGAATGAATGAATGAATAAATAAATAAATAAATAAATGATAGACATTGACAAAATATCAATCTGTCAACTGCAAAAAGCTGCTCTTCTAGGCTCAGCACGTATTATACGGCGCTACATCACACAGTCCTAGACGCTTGGGAAGGGTCCGACTGGTGATGTTACAGAAACGAGCATGGAGTTGTTCGCTGTGTATTACTGTTGATTTTGAATAAAATATTAACATTCTCATTAACATTAATATTATTTTATTGAAAGTCAGAGATACACAGCAAACAACTTCATGATGGTTTCATCCATCCATCCATCCATCCATCATCATCATCATCATCATCACCATCATCATCATAAACTTCTCTTGGAGGGACTCAAGGCAGCTTACAAAACATCCATAAAAACACGAACAATAAAATCCAATACATTAAAACAGTTAAAACAGGCATCTTCAAACTATAAATATAAAACAAATATAAATTACCTGGGGGAATTAATGGAACTTAATACTCAATGGAACATAATACAAGGTACTTAATACTCAAATCTAATGCACACTCCTATTTTAAAATGCTTGAGATTTAAAAAATGTTTGTAATGCACAGCTGCAAAGGAGGTGCAAAGTTTAATTTTACGGCATACAATAATATGTTATATGACAATAATAATATGAAAATATGAGAATGTTGTGATTTTTAAAAAACCTAATTACACTACTTTATACAACTTCTTTTTCACTTCCTCTTTTACCGCTTTGGGTGTCGAGGGATCTTTATGCAATAATGGGTTTATGGGCGCAGTCCAGAGCAACTACGTGGAGTCCTTGCTCCGGTGTAAGAACAATTTGCTCTGGATTGCAATATGAATTTTCCATAGGTTTTCACTAGATAGTGCAGCAACTATGGGTACACATAAAGTCTCTTACGTGCTCCCGTAGTTACTCTGGATTGTAGGGTATGTCACATTTTTATTACAATACAGTAAACTGTTAAACAAAATGCAGACATACAGTACTTGTAATTAAATACCATATTTATTTGAATCTAATGTGCCATTGAATCTAATGCACACCCTGATTTTTGAGACCAAATTTAGGTGAGAAAGGTGTGCATTAGATTTGAAGAAAATTATGGTAATTCCTTCAGGATAGGTGGATCCATGTTTGTAATGTGTTTTCAGGAGGGTTGTTTTGGCATCATCTCTCTGACACCTAGGGCAAAATCCAGAGTAACAACAGGGAGTCCTTGCTCCGGTGTAAGAACAATTTACTCTGGATTCCAAAATGAATTTCCCATAGGTTTTCACTAGGAGGTGCAGTAACTACGGGTGCATGTGCTTACTCTGGATTTGGGGGTAATTTACATTTCAAATCTGAATTAATTTACAAAAATTTACTTATAGGAATGATTGGAGTTGATTAGAGGGCTTGCCTAAGGTCTGGATCAAGGGGTCTTACCAGGGGCCACATTGAGGCTTGCCAAGGGCTGTATTTGGCCCCTAGCCTAGGGTTTGGAGATTCTTGTTCTATAAGAACCCCCTAGCTTTATGAGACAGGATGGTGCAGTGGTTAGGACAGTGATTTTCAACCTTTTTCATCTCACGGCACACTTAAGGCACTGAAATTGTCAAGGCACACCATCAATTGTTTTTACCATTGACAAGGCACACCAGACTGTTCAAATCCCCCAATTTTCCTATTAATGGGGGACCTGACAGTCCCCAAATTTCCATGGCACACCTGAGGACTATCCGTGATACACCAGTGTGCTATTGCACACTGGTTGAAAACCACTGGGTTAGGGAGTTTCTGTATGCCCCACACTATACCATGGGGGTTGCTGATGAGGAAGCTGGCAGAAGGGGTGACCTGCCTCAATTGGGTGCGCAGGGCAGGAGGAGAGAAACTGTGAAAGATTTCCATCCTATTCCAAAGTTCTCTTATTTTGAGTGGAGACTTCACTCCATCAATCCATCCCTGGAATAAAAATGGAAAACTGTCGTTTGAAAAACACACATAGAGACACCCTCAATTCTAAAGTTGTGGCTCATTGAGACATTCTTCTAAATGCTGATTAGATACTTTAAAACAAAGCAAGCATGTGCAATTAAAAAAAATAATAAATCTGCGGAAAACAAAGCACAATGCTTAATGACATAATGAGACTTCGTTAGTGCGCTGCCAACTCAGTGTGATTATAAATGCACAAAAGACGTTTGTCGCTCGGCGCATTTTAGCACATGACAGATTTATATTATTTCTTCTATTATTTGTTCAGAATGCTTGAATCACAAAAAAGAACTTCATTCTTGTGAGCGCATTTGAAAGTACTGCTGTCAGTTTGCTTCCTCCTGGTGGGACTCCTGGGTCTCTGAGAAGGTGGAAGTTGGTGGCAAAATGAACTGTTGATGTATTTTGGTATAAGCCAAACCACTGTTATGGATTCAAGATGGCCTGTTATGTACATGGCCATCTTGAATCCACAGCTCAACATCTGGGAATACGTTTTATAGGACCAACCAAGTTCATGTGCTATCTGAAGCAAGTTTGTGATTTGGAGCATGGAGCATGGATAGGGTAGCCACATGTCCAAAAAACCAGGGACAATCCCAATTTTGGGGACTGTGTTCACATACTGGCAAATGGGACAAAGGGTCCTGTCCTGATTTTGTGGAAGAAAATTATGGCAACCCTAAGCATGGACGATCTGGATCTGGTGGAGCTGAGCTCTGTTGGTCCTGCCCTGGGTCCCCCAAGATGCCTCCTCCCCACCTATGACTTGGACCTAGCTATGGATCTCTTCCCCACCTAGCTAAGGATTGGACCGTGTACTTGCAAACATGCTTTATGGCACATTTGCGACACTCAGCAAGGGCAAAACTCAGGATTGGGCTCTTTAATCATATTTAAATAAATATTTTATATTTATTTTTCCCTAAAAACTAAATCTAAATTAAAACTAAATTTCTTTCTAGAGAAAGAATAACACTGGCATTATCTGTTAATCACCCTCACAAAGCTGGAGATGTTTGATGGAGAATCTTCTGGTAACTGTCTGCAGATTACGACCGCACGGCTGCGCTGTCTTGGTCATTGTTATTGCGTGATTGATTACTGCTTTATTAAGTTTTCTTGCAAATATGGCTTTATTAGTTTTAATTGACTGTGAACTGCCTTGGGGATGAAAGAGAAGGGGACAACTATCAGGATAAATAATCTTTCATTTGCCAAGAAGAGCATTCTCAGAAGATTATGTTTTAGCAGGAATTTTAACTGCTGTTCCAAAGCTCAGCAGGGTCTGCATTGACAGACAAGAGTGCAATCCTAAGGGAAGACTCGGGGCACAATCCCTACCCCTGCTAACTGGGCAAGAGACACTCTTTTGAGTGGATGTTTCTCTTTTATTTAGAAAAATATTTCTCCTAAATTTTTCTCCTAAGGAAAAAAAAATTTCTCCTAAGTTTTTCTGTTTATTTAGGGGAAGAGTAACTGGCCCTATACACCCTAGCAATGTCCTAGCAGCTTCTGCTGGTGTTCTTTTGTATCTTTTTAGATTGTGATCCTTTTTGGGACAGGGACCCATTAGCTATTAAAAAGCTATTATTTTTTTCATTTTCTTTGTAAAACCACATTGTGAATGGTTTAGTTAAAAAGCAATACATACATACATACATACATACGTACGTACGTATGGACCGACGGACCGACAGACAGACCGACAGACAGACAGACCGACCGACCGACCGACCGATCGATAGATAGATAGATAGATAGATAGATAGATAGATAGATAGATAGATATAAACCAGTTTAGGCTGGCACAACTCACCCACTCCCTGTTCCTATGGCGTTATGTTGAGGCTGGTGCATGTCTCAAGGAGTAGCGCAGATGTTCCTTACACATCCCAAGGAGTGGTGCAGATGTTCCTTAAGCACTTTTGCAACACCCCCAGGCCACTGAAATTGGGAGTTATGATTGTAACTTTAGAGCACAATCCTAACCCCGGTCAAAATCCAGAGTAACTAAGGGGAGTCCTTGCTCCGGTGTAAGAACAACTTACTCTGGATTCCAATATGAATTTCCCATAGGTTTTCACTAGGAGGTGCAGTAACTACAGGTGCATGTAATGTCTCTTACGTACTCCCATAGTTACTCTGGATTTGGGGGCATGACTACTTGAAAGCCCCATTGTATTCAATGGGTCTTATTCCAGGGAAGTGTTTTTAGGATTGCAGCCCTAGTGGTTTGCAGTGACGTTAAGGTGTCACAAATGTGCCGTAAAGCATGTTCGTGACACCCGGTGGGTACGATAGGCAGTGATCATGGAGTTGCAATGATCAGCCGAAACGAAGTCTGGTGCCTGACAGTTCTGTTGGCTACCAACCCTGTTCCACCAGGCAGCACTTCTAGGAGAAGGTGAGACTGATATTCTGCATGAATGTCAACCATGGGCTCTACCACATCATGCGCACTCCTAATGACTTCATAATCCAGTCCTATCCTCACCATAGTTATAATTACGTGTACAGAACTTGATTTTAGTTTCTGTTTTTACTTTATATTTTTCCAGCAAAATATAAGCAGCCATGATTGCTGCTCTTTTGAGATGAGAAATAAGAGCACCCCAATTGTTGTTCTGTTGGATCTTTCAGAGTCCTTTTGCACACTCCGTAAGGACTTCTTAAGGAAACCTCTTGCATTACAAGAGGGGGATATGCACTTCAACCTCAGAGAAGCAACATATGTGTCATCATGTAATGTGCAAACCTCCTTCAGCTCAACAAGAAAGTAGGTTACCCACCCTGAGAACATTTGGAGAACCCTTGGAAAATCATCAACATATTCAGCCTTCTCTCTCCCTCCCTCCTTCCCTCTTTTCCTCTTTATAGCACTACATTGACTCATAGTGTTCATTGTACTATACTGTATAGTATACTACACTGTATACTAAAGTAGATTGTACTATACAGTACTATACTATACTGTATAGTGTCCTACGTACTGTATAGTATTTACTATATACTATACTATATACTATGCTATATATACTGTTTACTCTATATAATCTATATTGTACTATAAACAGAAACTATTTCATTAGTTGCTGGTTTTGAAACAGTTTCCTGGGCACCAATTAGTACTGATACAGGCACAGCCTGAATGCACTGCTTTGATTGATTGATTGATTGATTGATTGATTTGATTTGATTTGATTTGATTTATATCCCGCCTTTCTTCCCTAATGAAAGGGAGCTCAAGGCGGCTAACAGCAATTAAAAGAACAATAAAATACCATTAAAATTAGATCATAAATACAGATTAAAACACAGTTAAAATACAATTAAAATACAATTAAATTATAAAAAAATAATTAAAACAAACAGGCTAAAAACACATGTTAAAAACAATAAAACAACAGCCCGCCCCAACCTCTGCCCCATTAAAAAGCTTTTTTGAAATAAAACATTTTAAGGCTCTGCCTGAAGCTCTGTGTTGAGGGAGCTTTCCTCAGTTCTAAGGGGAGGGAGTTCCAAAGCTGGGGTGCCACTACCGAGAAGGCCCTATCTCTGGTCGCCACACCTCTCACTTCTCTTAGTGGTGGCACAGTCAGTAGGGCCCCCTCAGATGACCTTAGGTGACAGGTCGGATTGTACAGAAGAAGGCGGTCCCTCAGATACCCTTTACTCCAGCCATTTAGGGCTTTAAAGTTCAGGACCAGCACTTTGAATTCAGCCGGGAAGCGAATGGGCAGCCAGTGTAGTCGCTGAAGCAGTGGCCCGACAGAGTCCAACCGACAAGCCCCAGCAACCACACGGGCCGCTGCATTCTGGACTAGTTGAAGCTTCCGGAGCATCTTCAGAGGCAGCCCCAAGTAGAGCGCGTTATAATAATCCAGTCTCGATGTCACTAGGGCATGGGTCACCGTGGCCAGATCCGAGCGACTCAGGTATGGTTGCAGCTGGCGGATCAGCCGAAGCTGAGCAAAGTCTCCCCTGGCCACAGCCGCCACCTGGGACTCCAGGAGCAGCTGCGAATCCAGGAGAACCCCTAAGCTATGGACATGCTCCTTCAGAGGGAGTGCAACCCCATCCAGAACACGATGATATTCCGATACTCGAGTCGAGGACTTCCGGACCAGGAGATACAGTTATTTTTCTCCAAGTCTTGAATGCTACACTTAGGGGGCAATCCTAACCAGTTTAGGCCAGCATAAGTCACCGTGAGACATAGTTTTCTCAATTGCCTCCCTATCCTCAGTCTGAATCAAGCAGGCTGAGGAGATGCAACTGTCAACATTCCAGCTGTCAGCCTGATTTGAGAAGGCTGAGGCAATGCAACTGTCAACACTCCAAGGGTCAGCCCAGTTCCAACAAGCTGAGAAGATGCAACTGTCGTCTTCTGTCTGTTGGAGTGTTGACAGTTGCATCTCCTCAGCCTGTTTGATTGATACAGAGCGTTGGCCACCGGATACCCTTAAACACGTTAAGGCTTTAATGTAGAAAGAAAGAAACATACATTTTGATGCACCTGCCATAAAAAAAAATCCTGCCATTTTTTGTAAGTGTGCAGCCAAGAATGCAGCCATTGCTTCCTTCAGCCCCGAACCACATTGCCTCTCCGCTGTTCCAATTCAGTATAACGTATGTAATTTATTCATCCGAGGCTGCGTCACAAGGTATTTGCTAGCTGTTAATTTTAGCCTGCCTTGCCATTAGCGTTGCAAGTTTCTATCAACATGAAACAAGAAGGAAGAGGAGCGTCAGGGAGGGTCATGATTGTTGGGAATGAGTGCTGAGCTCCCTGCAAATTAATTTTGCAAGCTGCATGGCAGCTTTGTGGAAACACAGGAAATTCTCTCTCTCTCTCTCTCTCTCTCTCTCTCTCTCTCTCTCTCTCAGAGACATCCAGCCCAGTGCTATCAGGAATGGAGAATTTCTTGTTCAGAGACTACAATTTAAAAATGCATTCATTCAAACTGATACACCAAATACACCAAATGAACCAAATGGGTACTGATACACCAAATACTTGAATATAACGCTCACCTTTTTCAGCTGAATTTAGTCTCCAAAATCAGGGTGCGGATTAGATTTGATGGTTAATTAGATTTGAGTAAAGGTGGTGTTTTGATTATAAGTATAATAGGTATAATGCACCCGCTGCATTAGATTTGATGACACATTAGATCTGAGTAAATAGGGAGTTGCAGGAACCTACTCCAGCCTTGTATTTTTGTCCTCTGTAGTGGCTCAATGCATTGAGACTGCTGGAAATCAGGAAGCATCAAGACATGAGATAGAACCATAGAATCCTAGAGTTGGAAGGGACCCATTAGGTCATCTAGTCCAACCCCCTGCCTGCAGCAGGAAATCCTCCTAGAGCATCTCTGACAGGTGCTTGACGAACCTCTGCTTGAAGATCCCCAATGAGGGAGAGTCCATCACCCCCCTTGGCAAACCCAGACAGAAACTCAGATGCTCAAAGACTAACCCAGATGGAAGAGTTTCTGTCACACTGACATAAGAGTTCAGCCTCAGGATACAGCCATGTCCTGCATTAAGTAATTAATACCATTCGGTATTAATACCATTTAATCCAAATTAATACCATTTGATCTTAATACGGGCTACAATCCAGACTAACTATGGGAACTTTTACACTGAGGTAGTTACGGTGCACCTGTGAGAAAAATATAGAAAATGCATAGAGCAGTCCAGAGTAAGAGCAATAGCCTAACCATGTCTACTCAAAAGTAAGCGCCATTGTGCTCAGTAGGTCTTACTCCCAGGAAGGTGTCTTTAGAATTGCAGCCTAAGTGCCTTTTCTGTCTTCCCGTAATTATTCTGGATTGGAGGGACCATTTGATCTTAACATTAATACCAAATTAATACTAATTAATTTATACCAAACTAATTAATATCAAATTAATACTAATTAATACTTAATAAATTAAGATAATAAGAAGAGCCTCCACTGGATCAGGCCAAAGGCCCATCTAGTCCAGCTTCCTGTATCACACAGCAGCCCACCAGATGCCTCGGGGGGCACATATGGCACCTATATCCAGGGGCTCAACCTTGCATCCAAACAGATATTTATGCATTTCTACCTCCAGCACTTTTGATGCTCCTTCAACATGGAGAGATCCAAAAGATTATTTTCTTTTACACTATTTATTCACTGTTTCTTCATCAACCCAAACTTGGTTGCCTGTCTCCAACGAAAGAGTTATTGCACACAGTAACAAGCAGTGTTATGTGATACAGCACATTCATGCGGGATCAAAAAAAGAACTGCGAGCATATGTCAAATTTCATCTGAGTGCAGATAATGTGTGTACGCACTGCTGTGCTATCCGCAGAATGCATTTGAGCACATCTTCTACTCTGTCATTCCATGGGTTCATCAGAATGAATATAGCCAAAATTGACTACCGGCAGCTCTCCAAGCACTCGTTTCTGTAGAAATCCTTCTTAGACCTGCTGTGTATGAAGCCCTGTACAGAGAGGCTGCAGACTACTTTTTTGTTGAAAAGCAGTACCTAAAAATTCATCATCATCATCATCATCATCATCATCATCATCGCCATCATCATCATCCATCATCATCATCATCATCATCATCAACATTTGTAATTCTCACAAGCAATAAAAAAAATGTGGGCTAGGGTAATGGTTTGCCCACCCACTGCAAGGGAGAAAGTCCATCATAGGGATTGAGGCACTGGCTTCCCTCACTGGTTGATGCAACCCCAGTGATGTTACCATTGCTGATGGAATTTAAATGGAGAATGCAATAGAAAACAGGATGTTGTGACAATAAAGTAGTGAGACTGGTGTCACAATCCTATCCGATTCAGGCCAGTGCAACTCTCCATTCCCATGGCTGGCACATGTTGGGCAGTGATGGGATGGAAAGAAATTAACATCCGGTTTTATGCCTATTTGGCAGCCACTTTTAAATGGCTATTTTTAAACTTTATATGTCCGATCTCTCATTAACAACCAGTTTTATAGAGTAAGTAACAACCGCCCACGACTGATGTTGGGGAGCAAAAATTTGGATGGCACGTGTTGGGATGGCGGGACCTATCAGTATTGGGACAGAGGCTGCAATCCTAACCACACTTTCCTGAGGGTTAGCCCCATAGAAAACAATGGGAATTACTTCTGAGAAGACATGCTTAGGATTGCAGCCAATAGTACCTTACAACACTTTTACAACACCCCAGGTCAGCTCGGAAGCTGGAACTTGTGCCAATCTGGCAAGGAATTGCACTATGGGGCAATCCAGTCATTCTGAGTTTT
The DNA here is from genome assembly GCA_030015325.1 of Cryptoblepharus egeriae. Lineage (NCBI taxonomy): Eukaryota > Metazoa > Chordata > Lepidosauria > Squamata > Scincidae > Cryptoblepharus > Cryptoblepharus egeriae. The sequence continues at coordinate 12,845,767 of JAREYC010000016.1, read as the reverse complement.
AATAAATGGATTTTTAATAAATGGACAACCACCAGCAATGAAATGTGCAAACTCCTGTAATCAAAATAATCTGTCTTTATTTGAGAAAGTTCCTACACCCACTTTGCCGTGTGTCTGCAAATGACATTTTAATGCCGTCACGAAACTGTTGGAGGGTAAAGGGATTCAAGAAGGAGCTCTGCCAACTGGAAAAGTAAAAGGACAGAACCCCAAAAAGATGGCATCGTTCTTTCCAGTCTTCTCCTGACTTTGTTTTCGAATAACCTTCTTTTGTGTTGGTGATACAAAACTCCAGCACGTATAAAAAGTCGCAAAGAGGATTTGGAATGAGCCGCTGTGTAGGGGAAAGAATTTTGTAAACAGTCTGTAGGTGACAAAAAGTAACCAGCAAGAGGAGCTGGCTTCGATTATGAGTTCAGATCACATACGCAGGATATTATATCCACATCAGTAAATACGTCTCCGAAGAAATCTACTCTTGTTTACCAAAGAAACTGAACAAAAAGAAAAAGGCCTCTTTTCAGATTGTAGCAAAGAGGCCTTTTGCAGCCACAGATTTTGCAAAAGGGGTAATGAGAGAGACTGTGGTGTCCCAGTTCCAAGGTTCAGAAATGGAGGCACATGTTTTGTGGCTAAGAACAGGACTTACAGAGACACATGGTATCTGAGATGATGGGCAGGAATGCCTATTGATTGATCATGAAAGGGACGAGTTTATATTTCTCATGGCATCCTAGAATAGGTTGATCCAAAGGGGAGCATGGATGTGTACAGTGGTGGGTCCCAGCAGGTTTGCACCTTCTCTATTGAACTGGTTGTTAACAAGAGATCGGATATATAAAGTTTAAAAATAGCCATTTAAAAGTGACTGCCAGACGGGCATAGAACCGGTTGTTAAGTTCTTTCAATCCCATCACTGGATGTGTAGCCCCCCCCCCCATTTCATGCAAATGGGGAAGGGTACCCACCAAAATGGAGTGGTTTTTCCTGGTGCCAATTTCACTCTCTAGCTAACATTGGAAGTGAGCTCTGGCTGGTCCAAGACCTCTGGTGGGCCATGTGGCTGGAAGGGGTAGCGGTTTCTGACCTGATGGCTGCGTTCAGATGGAGCCAGTCCACCAAGGAGGCAGAAAGCTCCTTCGGAAGAGAACCTATAGAGACTACTTTGGAAGCTCCTTGGAGGGGACCTGGAGAGATCTGATCACTGCCCTTCCTCAACCTGGCCTGAATGCATCTCTTCCCAAGAAGAGAAGAATTAGATCTTCTGCTAATCCACTCAGAAAATGCACAGTGACTGACTGAAGTTCTCCAAGATTTATTGGGGGGTCCTCCTGGAGATGTCAGAGATAGTACATAAGGAGAGCCCTGCTGGTTCAGGCCAAGGGCCCATCAAGTGCAGTTTTCCACATCTCAGAGTGGTCCATGCAAGATACCTATATGCCACTTTCTTGCATCTGACAACCAGATATAGGTTACCTCTAAAATGCATACATTGCATACATTCAATGTGACATGTAAGCAATGACCAGGGTGACCATATGACCAGAAATCTCCAGATTTGTCCTCTTTTTAGCCTCCTGTCCAGGTGTCCTCCAAAAGGGCTTCATTGTCCTCCACTTTGGCTTCATTTTGGAACTTTGCAATGGTATGCAGTTCCCCATCATCTTTTTAGCCTCCTGTCCAGGTGTCCTCCAAAAGGGCTTCATTGTCCTCCACTTTGGCTTCATTTTGGAACTTTGCAATGGTATGCAGTTCCCCATCATGACATATGTCGTTGGATTCGTATTGAAGAGCAGAATCCAATGCAATAATCTGTTTTGAAACATCTCCTTCCTATCAAAAGTTATGGCCAAAAAACTAAAAATATAAAATATGCATTGAGCTCTATGGGAAAGTGAAAGTGCCCGAAATTGTGGCGGCTATACTCATGTGTAGGCAACAGTGACATTCTTTGGAAAGGCCAGCCTGAGAAGAATCCAAGACCTTGTCCTCCTTTGAGGTTTGGTCACCCTGGCAGTGACAGACTTTCCCCTTCAATCTCCTTTGCAAGGCACTGAGGTTAATGCCAGAGCAGCATCTGGTAGCAAGGAGTTCCACAGATTAATTGCATGATGTGTGAAGAAATATTCATTCCTGGGCTTCTCTGTATTCATAGCAGTTGCTGTCGCTTTCACCCTTCCAGATGGTGAGTGAGGAGGGAAAAATAAATTCATGCTACAGAACAATATCTGGAGAAAACAAGGCTTCTATACAAAATATACCATCCCTGAGCGACAGCCCTGCTCCAATTCTGTCCGAGGATCAAAATGGCAGTAAAGCTGATTGATGTGAAAGGGTCAGTGCTGAGTTGCTCTCAGGTGAACCGAGGGCTGTTTCAAGAGAATTCACCAGACTGGGTCAAGATAGGAAAATGAGAAGACCAGGAGCTTCATCCAAGGGCAAAAGAAGGTAAAGAACAAGGAGGAGGATTTGTTTCAATAAGAAATGGAGGAAGACAAGAAATTTTTGTAGCTCACACTGCCTATCAAGTTCTGTCTGATTATAGGAGGTAGAACTGCAATAGTAGCCTCACATAAAGAGCTTAATTCATTCTTTAAGTGAAGCACATTTTCCCATAGGAAATAATGGAAACTCAGACGATTGGTTCCACAACCCCCCAAATATTCACATAAAAATATGAACTGGATGTAAAAACGATGACAAAACACTATAATTGAATTCAAAACATGCATTCAATGTGCATGATCCTATGAAGTCTACTTAGGCTGCAATCCTAAAGACACTTTCCTGGGAGTAAGCCCCACTGAACACAATGGGGCTTACTTCTGGGTAGACCTGGTCAGGAGGCTGCAATCAAAGATTAAGATTAGTAATATTAATCAATATTAAGATTTAACATTCAATAAAATGAAATTTAAAATAACAGCGATATTTCAGCTTGGTTTGTTTCATAGAATTTGTGAAATTTCATAGAATTTGTGAAATTAAGCATCAAATGATATGTATAGCATGATGGTATTGGGGCATACTGGATGCTGTTGGAGGGCTATGCTGGAACCAAAAAGAATCATATGCTTGTGCATTAAATGTGCCAGTTTTTCTGGAACCCAATCAGCATAAGACTTTCAAGGAAAGGCAATTGAGGCTGCAATCCTTACTCCATTGAGGCCAGCCTAAGTCCTGTTCTGACCTGGGAGTTTCCATAAGACACTTCCATACCACTCCTGGTAGAGGGTTATGCAAGCACAAACATGAGTTGTGCCAGCCTTGGTTAGGATAAGACCTTGAATGTTTCAGAAAAATGAAATTCAGTGGAGGTTGAGGTGAGCTTCATGCACCCGAGTGATCACCAGATTTCAAGTGTTAAGTTTTCTCTGCAGGCACAGCTTTCAAGGAATGTTCAGGAGAACCCAAACAGACAAGCAAAATTTATTCCTATTAAATGTATCCGATTCCTATATAGGAAAGATATACAGTGGTACCTTGCTTAACAAGTGCCCCACATAAAGAGTGATTCACATAACAAGCATAAATTCCCATTGGGAGTGTGCTCCACTTAACAAGTGCGCTTCACTTAACAAGCCCCAGGCAACTGCAGCCAAGTTGCTCCATGCTGACGCTCTGCCTGTAGCCTGTTTTAAAGGGCTACCGGCCAGCGTGCTGTTGCCTCTAACTGCTCCCAAGTTGGGGGGTAGTTGCCTGGGGGTGACAGAGGCAGCTGCCCCTAACTGCCCACACCGGCCTCCAGCTTCCAGCAGCAGTCCCTATCCTCGATGCAGCCTCCTAACCATGTCTACCCAGAAGTAAGCCCCATTGAGTTAAATGGGTCCTACTCCCAGAAAAGTGTCTTTAGGACTGCATCCTAAATAGACTTCATATGATCATGCACATTGAATGCATGTTTTGAATTCAATTCCAGTGTTTTGTCATCATTTTTACATCCTGTTAATATTTTTATACGAATATTTTTTGGGTCGTGGAACCAATCGTCTGAGTTTCCATTATTTCCTATGGGAAAATCCACTTCACATAAAGAGCATTTCACATAACAAGCATGCTTCTGGAATGAATTAAACTTGTAATGTGAGGCACCACTGTATTTGAATGCCATAACATCGAGGATAGCTTGCCATACCCACAATTTCAAAGGAGGCATAAGAAATACACGATCACCGGTGCAGCCTTGCGTTGTAAACGTCTTCTCTAATTTTATTTCAGGGGCCAAGACTGGACAGCTTCTTTGTCATCATTGCAAAGCCAATAAAAACCCTTAACAGCCACATCAATAAAATAGCAATTATTGGGCATAAACTGGAGTGACATTTCTTTACAAATGTCAGACGGATTTGGCGCTGGCTGGGTTGGAACAGAAGCATCACAGCAGAGATACCCCGAGAAGGACAAGTAGCTCTTGTACGTAGTTGATTATCGTGTCTACACAATATTGTAGACACAATTATTGTGTCTACACTCAGACATTTAAAGCATCTTCAAAAAAGCCTTGGTGGGGAAGATCACCTTTGAATGGTGATGCTTCCTCCCCAGTTTGTGGGGATCCACATCAACACCAAATGGGTATTCAAGTCTGAAAGTCAGTTTGGAAAGCTGGATGATTTTGAGAATTTGTGTTTCCTGTCCATCTTATTCCCCAAAAATGATGATGATGATGATGATGATGATGATGATGATGATGATGATGATGATGATGATGTACAGCCCAATCCAGAGCAACTAATCTGTCCACATAAGAGCCCTTAGGTTGCCCTATCTAACACTAGGTTGGAGCAACTGCAAGATGCTCCAGCCCAGTTACTCTGAAGGAGGCTTAGGGCAGAGCAAGGCAAGATAGGGTGCCCTAAGAGAGGTGGACCTGCTCTGCCCTAACTGGGGCAGCCTAAGCAGCTCAGGAGAGGCATGTTGAGGGCATGTTTAGCATTGCTTAGGGCAGAGCAGTTACTCTGTATCCAAAGCCTGTTTCCAAGGCAGAAATGCCCTCTTCCAGCCCTCAGAGTTATACCACCTCAGGAGCAGGTATAGTAATGAGTAGACCCATAGGGGTCCATGATAAGGCCCGAGTAAGAATGGCAGTGCTCACCAAAAATCTGAGTTCTTGGCCAGCCTAGCTGCAACCCCTTCTTCTCAACCTCAGGATATGGAACAAACTACGGCTGCCCACAAACCTCAGGATACAGCAGGCCACTCCAAGAAGCCCCTTGTATTCACTGCAGAATGTACTGGCATCTCATCAGGGACTCCTTATAAGGCAGGCACCCAGTGGCGTCACCAGACTGGTGCGGCTGGTGTGGGCTGCATTGGGGATGCGCTCCGTATGGGGTGATGTGCCGGAGGAGTTTGATTGTCCTTTGGCAGGCCCCGGGCATCAGCACCCCCATTCAGGCCTGCTCCAAGGCGGAGAATCAGCCAGAAGCTGACACTTGTCTGAGGAGCTGGCCTGAACGGCCATCTGAGGTTCACTGCGCAGAAACACACTGAGCATGCCGAACAGCTTCAGAGGAGACTTCCTTAGAGCAGAGAAAGTCCGCGCCTCTGCACAGCCATTCGGCCTCACTCAGGAGGCGGAGCGGCAGCCAAATGGCTTCAGAAAGAGTACTGCACAGGCACCAACTCTGACGCCTGCACAGTCTCCCCCGAAGCCAAAAGGCTTCAGAAAAGTACTGCGCAGGTGTCAGAGATGGTGCCTGCGCAGTACTCTTTCTGAAGCCAGTTGGCTTCAGAAACAACTGCGCAGGCGCCAACTTTGGTGACTGTGCAGTCCAGGTGGGGGGGGGGGCGCATCCCAGGGATGACGCACAGACTTCCGCACCAGGTGATGTGCAGAGTCATGTCACCACTGTAGGCACCACAGCTGTTCCTTGTTCAGTGTGATCTGAGGGGTGTCTCCTCAGGAGCAAGTCTTCCCCTTGTGTCAATTACTTAGCATGCTCTGGAGCAGTTAGGGCAGCCCAGGCTTCCTGACCTCTGGATTCAGCATAACTTTCTGCTTTGGATACAGAATAGTTAGGAGAGTGCAGTTAGGTCAGAGCAGGCTGAATTTGCTCTGGATTGCAGCCGTATTATTTCACAGTTGCGAGGTGATAGACTGGAATTGGCTCTATTGTGATTCGGTTCCTAACCAAAGAACGAGGAATCACAACGGTATTGTCTCAATATGTGTGAGGTTCCCAGGAGTGCTGCTTTTTGTAACCGGGCAGTTGTGATCTTCTGGAGGCCCATTAACTTTAGATGTTCCTGGAGACTTAATGGAATTGCTCCAAGAGCATCTATTATTATTGGAATAACTTTTGATGCTGTGGTTGTGACTGGTCTTCCAGTAGCCCTGCAGACCCCAGTCTTGGTTGATCAACTGGAGATCAACTGGGTCCTGTAGCCCATTTTTCACCTTCAACTCCAGGAACTTCAACACCTGGCATGGTCCTTGATGACTCAGGCGACTACTGAGCCGGTATAGACTTCATATTTTTCTTTCTCACCATATTTTGAATGGGTTGGGACACATTTAGTCTGACTTCTCAGCAGACTATGGTATGGTATGTCTGGTATGGGTGACCCTGTCCAGCTTAGCCCCCTGCCTCACTGAAGGACTCAAGACCCACCACCACTGCAAGGTAGTGTCCCTTTGGGGGGGATGATGAGGATCGGGCAAAATCCAGAGTAACTATGGGGAGACCTTGCTCCGATGTAAGAACAACTTACTCTGGATTCCAGTATGAATTTCCCATAGGTTTTCACTAGGTGGTGCAGTAACTACGGGTGCATGTAAAGTCTCTTACATGCTCCCGTAGTTACTCTGGATTTCGGGGGATATTGCTGTTAAAAATGGAGTTTGTTTTGCCGTCTTCTGACCTCATCACTCATCACTATCCTCACCTCTGGAGCCTGATCTTTCTGTTCTGCTGGCCCAGCCCCTGCCTTGATGAGTGCTGAAAACTTGTGCACCACTTCAACACCGCCTTACATAATGACTATGAAATAACCCATGTTATTTCAGCGGCAGCAACATGGCGACTCCCAGGTAAATCTGTCAGAGGCAGCAGTAATTACACAGTAACTCATTTTTAATGCATCTTCATTACAAGCGGATAATGGCGCTGAGAAGTTTATGCAGGGTCCCAGAAATCTATATGGGTTGCACGTTGGAAAGATTGTTTGGAATATTGTAACTGTTGTTTATTTGTGCATGGGCAGGGATGGCGTTAGTTTTTTGGCAACATCCACCACTGTCCAAAGGACATTGATACCTAACCATACCCTTGGCATGACACCACCTCCAAGTTTGATATCATCATGTACAAGCAGAAATTGCTAGTAAACATTTGCCCCTTCTGCTTTGGTTCCATAAAAGGGTAGCCAATAAGTATTTAAAGAATCAACTAGTACTAGAAATGTGTTAGTGTGTGAAATATTATTTGTTTTTCCTTCTCCAACAACTGGTTTTTCCATCCCGGCAATCCCTTCAGTGGGAAATCTGTGCCGTGTTGCACCCTGTCAGGTGAACTGATGGCACTTTATGACATGCGCATCGGAGGAAAATTGAGGAAGATAAGCCGGCATGCATCCCTAATATCACCGAGAGCTGGCAGTACGGAAGAAGGAAATGATATGAGGGATTAGCAGAATGTTGATGAGAAATGTGAAGATGGGGTTCAGGGAATTAACTGGAGACACCGCCTGATCTTTTATGACATAACTAATTATGCAGGCAATAAAAAGACATTACATTGATTAATTGCTGTGACGGCTGGGTGGGAGGGTGGGAGGATTAGTGCGCCGAGCTGAACGTGTGACTTGGCATGATATAGGCCAGGGACACTGGCCAGGCGGCACCCCAGAGTCGGGATGAACTCTAGATACATGGCAAGCACAATGTGAATCAGAAAATCAATTTTGTATCTTTACTGAGTTATAGGTAGGTATAAAATTGTTGTTTTCTTAGGCACAGTCATTCCAGCGAGCTCCAGAGCTGAAGCACGGATCCCTTGGAGAGAATCGGATGGCACAGGAAGGGCTGGGGAGAAAATTTGGCCTCGATTTCAAAAGCGGGAGACAACAGTTGCTGTTCTTGTTGCTGCCTCTCGAAATAAATACTGTTTGGACTCGCCTTGTGGCTCAGTTCATTAATACAAGGTTAGCATCAAGCGTAATATTCAATCCGGATGGCTGATGGGAAAGAAATGTTAAAACAAACAAACAAAAACAAGCATATCACAGCATCTAATAACAAAGGCTGCCCAGAGCCAGGGATGTGCCAGGAACGCTCACATGTTGGATATCCAACTATGGCTGCAATCCTAAAGACACTTTCCTGGGAATAAGACCCACTGAACACAACAGAGCTTATATTTGAATAGATATGGTTAGGAAAGTGTTCTACAGCTAGAATCCTAACCCCGGTTATGCTGGCATAAGCCCCATGCTGGCCTGGGGCTGTCACAAAGGTGCCATAAGACACATCTGCACCACTCCTGGTAGAGGGTTAGGCCAGTGAGCAGATGGTAAGGGAAGACCAATGTATTATGTTGGCCTAGGTTAGGATTGCACTTTTGGTCGGCTGACCTGCTTCCTTTCAGGTTGACAACCTGAAAGGTTACTGTAACCCTTTGATGACCAACCGGATCCATTGACCAGCAATTATAAATTATGCAAATTGGGGTATTTTTAGATGGTCATTTAGATGGTCATTAGGCTATTTTTAGATGCTACTGAACCACAACAGCAATATTAATTCTAATACTTGGCTCTGGTCTAGATCCTAAACTGAAATTAAGCCCCTTAATTTTGGAGCAGTTAAGATGACTTTCCATAAGATAAAACCAGAGGGTGACGTAACTGTGTGAACTGTGTGGACGTAACTGCTATGGATTTTTCCCTCTGTTAAACACAATCCTAAACAATTAGTCCCAGCACAACCCATCCATATCCCCATTCCTGTACTGGTTTGGGGAGGCTGGTGTGTGTCTGTGTACTGGCTTAACCTCCATACCTTCAGGAGGGGTACGGAAGTGCCATGGGACACGTGCTGGCTGAACCAGAATTAAGGATTGCCCGGTCAGTATATACTGTAACTTTTTAGCATATGGTTCCTTCAAGATCGTTTTCTATGATTGAAAGCAAGATGTTCTGTGATCATTGATAGATTCTCACGCTATGTACCTAGTATCTTTTTAAAAAATTCTGCTCCAGCAGAGGTGACAAGATTAAACTAGCTAGTTTGCTCTCGACCAGAAGATAAGATCGAGAATTCACCATTATCATCTTCTTTGATTACTATCTCTTGCAGGTAATTATACTTCTCCTTTGCACATAATTAAAGCAAAGGTTGATTTCCATTCATTCTTCACCGTGGTGAAATTATCAAGTTACTTCTCGAGTAATTATTTTCAGTAGCATACCAGTATAGTAGCTCCCTGTCACATCCCATTTAGCAAACGCAAAATAGCTGTGAATTAGAATTCTCACAGACTGGAACTTTTTATGATATTAATTTGTAAAGAGGGGAAAAAAAATCTTTCGATGGGTGCAAATTAATTTTCTTTTGAAAGAGTCAAATTGACATGTTTTCTCTCGAGTTCTTCATCATTTGTCTTCCTGTTTGTTTGTCTCTTCGTTGATTCAAAAATAAGTTTAATTTGTTCAGATCTGCGACATACTTGCCTTGATAAGGTCTCTAATCAGAACACATCTCAAGGCTAATATTTTGTTATTTTGCACAATGTAGCAAGACAAGCATGTTGTAGATTTGATTTCATCTATTCCTATCATCATTATTTTTAATGATTTATAGGTGTTGGAGGTCTTCCGGATGCCTTGGAAACTGCAGAAGTATTTATGACAGCTTTTTCATTTTAGACTCACCATTCCACTTCTCCATAATCCCTTCTTCTCGCTGTTTGCCACCTTCTATTTTTTTTTTTAAATGGTGGGGTGAGGAAGAGGAGGAACAATGCTACCACTAAGGGCAAAATCCAGAGTAACTATGGGGAGTCCTTGCTGCGGTGTAAGAACAACTTACCCTACAATCCAGAATAACTACAGGAGCACGTAAGAGACATTACTTGTACCTTTAGTTGCTGCACTACCTAGTGAAAACCTATGGGAAATTCATATTGCAATCCAGAGCAAATTGTTCTTACACCGGAGCAAGGACTCCACATAGTTACTCTGGATTGCGCCCTTATTCTGGATTCCAATATGAATTTCCCATAGGTTTTCACTAGGTGGTGCAGTACCCAGGGGTGCACGTAAAGTCTCTTACATGCTAATTACGCTGGATAAGAATCAGTTCTTGTTATGGGATTTCACTACTGTCTACACAAATGCCCTACCCATGGTGGCCACATCACCACATTTGATTAGATTCGCCACCCAGTTAGAGCACCAGTAACCCAATCAGGGCAAGTTGTAGGAAATATGGGCTGCAATCACAACCACACTTTCCTGTGAGTAACAGCACTTGAAAACAATGGGATTTACTTCTGAGTAGACATGTTTAGGATTGCACTGATGGAAAATCAAAAGAATATGAAATTTAGGAAAACCAAACTGGGGTGGTGAGCAGAGCCTCTCCCAGCATTACAGCCAGCTCTCCGTAGCTAATGCTCTTGGCATGGAATCTTACACAGAGGGGTTTCTTGAAGCCCAGTCTGGGGACCAGATTTGGGGTTTGGGGTGGATATATCCACCCACTAAGCATAATTTAGAATTCTGCCTGGATCCCACTGATGTCCTCCATGATGAGGCGATGGGGACTCTCTGGACAGTTGGATTTGCCTGAACAAACTGGTGAATGGCCTTCTGAGACCTGGTCAGCCCAGAAAGTCCCTGCTTTCTGATCATAACAAACAAACAAACAAACAAACAAACAAACAAACAAACAAACAAACAAACAAATAATGAAACAGCTGTTCCATAAAGCTGTTCAATGAATAATGGATTGCTGCTGAACTGCCCCTTACCCAAAGGGGTTCACATTGTATTTGCGGATTCAATTAACTACTGTTCAAATCTATAGCGCCTACCAGTATGCACTACCTTGGAAGGGTCCAGAGCCTATGGAGGGTCCTCTGAGCCCAGCATAGGCTGCGGACAGTATTCCTGGGCATACCTCAGTCTTCTATTGTCTTATAAGCAGTGGTGGGCACCAGCAGGTTCGCACCTATTCTATAGAACCGGTTCTTAACAAGAGATAGTACATATAAAGTTTAAAAATAGCCATTTAAAAGTGGCTGCCAGATGGACAGAGAACCGGTTCTTAATTTCTTTGAAGCCCATCACTGCTTATAAGGTATTGAAAATGTCAGTAACCATTTCAAGGGGAAACTGGAAGTGAATTTTTTTTACCTCTAGGCTTTAGGTTCAGTCAGTTATAACCCCACAGAAGTTATGGATGGATGGATAACCCCAACCTCTGTTGAGCTCAGAGGATTCTCCAGAGGGAAGAAAAGCAGAGTTCTCCTCCACTCTGGAGTATGAGGGTGAGATATTCACCCATATCTGTAGTTTCTCTTAAAAGTTGGGGTGTTTCAGAATGGCACTGTAAATAAATCACAGAAAAATTTATAATGAATTCATTTCAATTAATTCAGACCACACTTCCTTGGAAAACCTTGGGATAGTGTCCTGATGAAGAAGATGAAATATAACATGGCCAATAATGCAGTGTGACCATACTTCCTCTTTTTTCCCCCCGGGACATGTCCTCGATTTTAGCCTTGTGTCCTGGAAAAAACTTCATTGTACTCCTTTTTTTGGTAAGTGGGCAGCATGAAGCCTTCCTGTAATTAGAAATTCCACATAATACTTTTAAATTTAATAATAATAGTGTTTTTGTAATAAGTAATATAGTAATTAGTAATATACAATGCAATCCTAATCATGACTTTTCTAAAGTAAGCCCAGTGATGGGATTCAAAGAAATTAACAACCGGTTCGATGCCCATCTGGCAGCCACTTTTAAATGGCTATATTTAAACTTTATATGTCCGACCTCTCGTCAACAACCAGTTCTGTAGAGTAGGTGCAAACATGCTGGAGCCCACCACTGAATAAGCCCCATTGTGTTCAATAGATCTTACTCCCAGGAAAATGTGGTTAGGATTGCAGCCATTGTGTTTTAGGGACTGCAGTGGCTCAGTGGTTAAAGATGCTGTGCCTGCCAATATGAAGATTGGTAGGTCAGTGATCTGAGTACTGCAAGACAGAGTGAGCTCCTGTTCTTGCCCAGCTTCTGCCAACCTAGCAGTTCAGAAGCATGCAATGCAAGTAGATAAATAGGTACCACGTCAGTGGGAAGATAGCATTCCATGTGCATGTGGGCCACATGTTGGACAACACTGGCTCTATGGCTCTAGAAACGGGGATGAAGACCACTCCTTAGAGTCGGTCACAGCTGGCAAGGCAACCTCAGGGGACACCTTAACCTTTACCTTTAATATAGTATTTAAATTAAGCACATGAAAACAATATATTTGAGTGTTCTTAGCTTTTATTTTGTCATGCCTACATTTTTCTTGGATGGCCCCCTTTTTGGGAAGCCATGTCCTCTTATTCTGAATATGTATATGGTCACCCTGATAATAACGCTACCAGTATTGAAACCATTTCCACAAAAGAACCACCAGCTTTGAATTTCGGAATCTTGATTGGATTAATGTATAGAAGAATGCACCAATTAATCCACTGATTAACCCAACTCACTTTTGGTGAGCACTGTTGTTAATCATTCGCAGGAGCAACTTGGGGTGCAGCATTCAGGTTGGCCTCATAATTGAAGTCCAACTTCATTGCCGTTGATGAGATTGGTTTTAAATGAACTCCTCAAAACTAGCCTAAACTCATCAAAGTTTAAAGTCAAAGTTGGAGTTTGACTTTTGGTGAAATCCAGAGTAACTACAGGGAGTCCTTGCTCCGGAGTAAGAACAAGTTACTCTGGATTGCAATGTGAATTTTCCATAAGTTTTCACTAGGTGGTGCAGTAAGTAAAGTCTCTTACGTGCTCCCATAGTTACTCTGGATTGTGCCCTTTGGTAAAAATGTGTAGTAAATTAATCTAAGTTCAACCTTACCTGAAGTTCCCTAGGGATGGGGTAACCATATAGAATGGAGGACAGAGTGCTTCTATATAGTATTTAAATTAATATAGTATTTAAATTAAGCACAGAAAAACAATATACAGTATTTGAGTGTTCTTAGCTTTTATTCTATCATGTCTTGCATTTTTCTTGGAAGGCCCACATTTCTGGGAAGCCATGTCTGTTTTTGAATATTTACAGTGGTACATCTCATAACAAGTGCCTCACGTAACAAGTCTTTCACACAACAAGTATAAATTTCCAAAAAATCTTGCTTTACATAACAAGTTCCGCTTCACTTAACAAGCAAGCACGCTATGGACAGGCTTGCTATGCAGCCCTGATGCTCCACGCGGAGGCTTTTTAAAAGGACTGCCGGCCAGCGTTGCTGCCTCTAACTGCCCCCCAACTTGGGGGCAGTTGCCTAGGGGTGCCAGAGGCAGCTGCACCTAACTACCCCCAAGTGCTCCCACTGGCCACCTTGAACCTCCGGCAGCAGCCCAGGTAAGCCTCCCAGGAAAGTATCTATGATTGCAGCCTCCTAATCATGTCTATTCAGAAGTAAGCCCATTGTGTTAAATGGGACTTACTCCCAGGAAAGTGTCATTGATCGGAGCCTCCTAAACATGTCTACCCAGAAGTAAGCCCTATTTTGTTAAATGGGGCTTACTCCCAGGAAAGTGTCTTTAGGATTGCAGCCTAAGTAGACTTCATAGGATCTACTTAGAATGCATGTTTTGAATTCAATTCTAGTGTTTTGTCATCATTTTTACATCCAGTTAATATTTTCATGTGAATATTTTTGGGGTTGTGGAACCAATTGTCTGAGTTTCTGTTGTTTCCTATGGAAAAATCTGTTTCTCTTAAAGAGCGTTTCACTTAAAGAGCATGCCTCTGGAATGAATTAAGCTCTTTATGTGAGGCACCACTGTATATGGTCACCCTAACAATAATGCTACCAGTGTTGAACCAGGAGATGGGGGAGTTGTGCTGGCCTCAGTTGGTTAGGATTGCACCCTCAGTCAGGTGTACATTTAAGAACGGTGGAGTGAGAATCTCTCCCAGCAGAAAGGAATCGGAAATAATTTTCTGATCGTCATCTGGGAGTGCTGAGAATATGATATATAAAGCCTATTTCAGAAGTGTTGCCAAAACAGGGTGGTGACAATACCACGTCTTCTGCCTTGATTCTATTCCTGGATTCAATAAAACGCCTGCCAGATACCGAGTTGCTACTAATAGGTTTGATCCTGTCCGGCCTCATTTGTTTAACTGTTGCAATTTGACATATCCACATTACATACAACACCCTTCGCTATTGTTGCTCATTCCTCCCTCCCCAGTTTTTTTTATTTGCTCGTTACATTTTTGAGAGCAATTAGCAAATTCCTCAGTGAGTCTTCTAATGCATCCTGTCACATTATGTACAAGAATAACTTGTGGGGTGAATGAAAGTTCAGTCCCCAATATTGCTTTGATGTTTACTCAAGTTTGTAGCCTTGATAATCAAAATTCCCATGGTAGTTGTACAGTGCCGAACGTGACTTGATCTGCTCAATCACAGAAGCATTCCTGTGAATGTATTGTTTATTATTATCACTCTCACAGCTTAATCCTGGGGAGAGGATGGCTTTGCACCAGTCTCTTGTGCCGGATTGTGGGTTTTGCAAAAGTGCCATAAAACACTGTTGTGCCACTCTTGGGGAGATAAGCTGGGATACTGATGTGTGCTGGTCTCCCTGTAGTGGTACGGATGCCAGGAGAAGGTAGATTTACATTGGTTGAGCTTAGCCATCCATCCATCTATCATCAATCAATCAATCAATTAATCAATCCTCCAGTTAGGCTGGCATAAGTCCCAGCAGAAATTCTGTGCTGGCTTGGGGATGTCACAAAAGTGTCATAAGACATTTTTGTGGCACCCCTAGGTGGGTTAGGCCAGTGTACGGACATGCACCAGTCTCCCAACACCACCCAGGGAACGGGAAAACAAGTGAGTTATTCTTGCCTAAGTTCATTAGGATTGCGCCCTCAATCCATGCATCCATCCATCGATTTATCAATCCATCCATCAATCAACAGCATATAGGTCTGGGGGCACCATGAAGGGTGACTATATGACTGGATTTTTCCTGATTTGTCCTCTTTTTTAGAATTCTGTCCAGGTGTCCTCCAAAAGGGCTTCATTGTCCTCCATTTTGGCGTCATTTTGGAACGTTGCAATGGTGTGCAGTGCCCCAGCATGTCATATGCCATTGGATTCGTATTGAAGAACAAAATACAGTGCAAAAATCAGTTTTGAAATATCTCCTTCCTATCAAAAGTTATGGCCAAAACACTTACCATCAAAAATATGCATTGAGCTCTATGGGAATGTGAAAGTGCCCAATATTGCGGCTTTACCCATGAGTAGGCAAACGTGCCATTGCCTGCTGGAAAGGCCAGGCTGAGAGGAATCCAAGACCTTGTCCTCCTTTTGAGGTTCAGAAATCTGGTCACCGTGTGGGGCATTTGACGGCAGGAAGAGGAGGTGTTCCAGGGTAGGGGAAGGAGGAAAGGGGTTGGGGATGGTGGATGGCTTTCCTGTGGTTGGACAGGTAGAGAACAGGAAGCCATACAAAGGTATAAGTGGAGCTATTGCCATGGCTGGGACAATGGGGGCATTGCCTGGGCCTGGGGGCAGATGACCCCTTACCATATGAAGACCTTTAGGATTGCACCAAGGGCTGTAAGAGGGTTACTCCTTCACTGCCACACAAAGAGTAGCATCTCTACTAGGGATTATTGGAACCTCTTTATTATTGGAACCTTTTTTCCTGAAAAAACCTCCAATTCAAAAGCTATGGGTTCAGATACCTATATGTGAACCTTCAGGGTTCTATAGGAACTGGTGTTTCCAATGATCATCCATCTCAAAACATGGGGTCTGTGACAACAGCTTGACCATGCTGACCCCTGACATTAGCCCTGCAAGTTCATACATTAATTGTCATCCTGGCTCATGTGTTTCATTTTACAAAAGAGAAATGGGGGGTGGGGGGGGGAACCACATAGATTTGTCTTTGAAAATCTCTTGAAACATTCCCAAATCTCTAATGCTTTCAAGCTCTGGCATTTTCAATGTTTTTCTTTTTTTATTAATGCTCAAACTAATCTTTTCCTTGCACACTCCATGAAGCATCATCGATGTGAATGACTCTGTTGTAAAGAAAAACAACCGTGGGTGGAAGGGAGAAAAGTGAGAATGTCGTCTGTGCGCATTTCACATCTGTGAGCAAACTCATGTTTTGTTTTTTAAAATTTTTTGCTAAAAATAGGTGATCTAAACAAACAGATACATGGTGGCTCCAACCCCCCCCCCCCCAAACTCCCCTCTGGTGTTACGTTCAACCTACAGCTGCATGGAAGCCCCTCCAAGGAAAAGCTCAAAATCTATAAAGCTACATCTGCAGTACTTATTTAGCAATCGGCGCATGGCTTGTGCATTCTGTGTGTAAATGTGGAGAAATGTGGGGGGGGGGGTTGGTTTTGAGCTGCAGAGAACGACAGCACAATCTAAGTGCCCGATTATCTCACAAAGCTGTCTGAAGCTTGCATGGAGTAAATACACCTTCTCAAATGTAGTAATTGTTGGGATAATTGAGAGCTTCGCCTTCTTTACATGTTGCTCGGCATCACCTGAAGGGGGATGTGGGTGCATGTTGCCTTGCCAGGGGGTCCACACGGCAAGCTTGCCGCCACTGAGATGATATTTCTAATCCAGAGTAACTACGGGAGCACATAAGAGACATTACGTGCACCCGTAGTTACTGCACCACCTAGTGAAAACCTATGGGAAATTCATATTGCAATCCAGAGTAAATTGTTCTTACACTGGAGCAAGAACTCCCCATAGTTACTCTGGATTGCACCCTATCCCCAAATCCAGAGTAACTACAGGAGCATGTAATAGACTTTATGTGCACCCATAGTTACTGCACCACCTAGTGAAAACCTATGGGAAATTCATACTGCAATACAGAATAAATAGTTCTTACACCAGAGCAAGGACTCCCCATAGTTATTCTGGATTGCACCCATAGTCTAGTAATTATACATAGTGTGAATAGAATATAGGGATTTTCTTTCCCCTCTCACACAACACCAGAACCAGGGGAGAGCCATGAAATGTCAGTGGAACTCCTTGCCACATGATAATGGTAAAACACATTATGCAGAGGACGGATAGTAGGATGTTCTTTTCCCTCTCATACAACACCAGAACCAGCTACTCAAATGGGGTGACAAAAGAATTATAGCAGAATGAAATATTTCTTTACCCAGCATATACCATATTTACTCGAATCTAATGCACACCTTTTTCAGCCAAATATCGCAATCCTCACCATTATTCAAAAGTAAGCCCCACTGTGTTCAATGGGTCTTACTCCCAGGAAAGCGTCTTTAGGATTTTAGCCTAAAGGATTGCAATCCTGAAGACACATTCCTGGGAGTAAGACCCATTGAACACAATGGGGCTTACTTTTGAGTACATATGGTCAGGATTGTGCTCTTAGGCTGCAATCCAAAACACACTTCCCTGAGAGTAAGTACCATAGAATGTGATTTACTTCTGAGTAGACATGCTTAGGATTGCACCCTTATTCTCGAAAATCATGGTATACATTAGATTCAATGGTGCATTACATTCAAGTAAATATGGCATTTTGATTATAAGTATAGGCAGGGCCTTTTTCCTGGGGGATTCTCTGGTACTCAGCACCTATTCCCACATCCCCCCAAGCTATTTAATAATTAGTCATGTGGGATGACATGTGATGAGTACCAACACCATTTTTCCAAGAAAAAAAACACTGAGTATAGGTCAGAATTCAATTTATGGTTTACTACATTGTAATAAAAAATGTTAACAAACACATTGTTGTAAAAAGTAGAAAAAATAGATAAACTCCTATTGTTATATTATTATTGTCCTATAAAACTTCTGAAGCCTCTTGCTGGAAGCTTGGAGGCAATTCCTGATACCAGGTGTGATGATCATGCCGTGTAGGATTCCACCTGGGAGGGAAGGTTCTACCTATCAGCTGTCCATAGAACAACTAACTCCCTCACAGGTTACTGTCCGGATCGTCTGTGGTGGTGCATGAATGTGATTGGTTATATCTGTATCCTGAAAAGTGCACCTGAATTTTGTTGTATACTTGTGTACAACAATAATAAGTATTATTATTATTAAAGAATACGGGTGAGTTGTGCTGGCCTTAAATGATTTAGGATTTCACCCCACTCCACCCCCAGTTTCTAGACATGCCTCCTATGGTTTTGGTGTTCAAGTGCAGAACTAGTTTTCAGATGTCCCTAATGAACCGCGGATCAATTTAATATTAAAAGGATAGTTTCATAAAACAAGGAAGAATGCACATTTGGGCATGTATAATAGATAAGTGCATTTCCTGTGAGGTCTCGAAGGACTGGAGAAGAAAGTCCCTGTAAATCTATTGGGAACAGCATCATTGTTTATGACATGGGCACTAATGGAAAGCCTCTTGTTGCTTTACGTTGGTGGCAGACAAGGCAGAAGGAATTATGGAAGAAATTTTACACTATGGAGCACTGCAGGACATAGTGTAAAATGGGACACAGAGGGTGGTAAAAACTCTGCTTTGTCATCCTGAACATCAGTGATGTGGAGGGAGGGAGATAAGGATCGCCTCCACTCTCCCTGCTCCCAAAGACCATAGTCTGTATAAAAAGGGTTCATTTCATAGCACACTCCTATAAGAGGGTACAACCCAAACGTGCCATAAGACATGTTTGGGAGTTAGGGAATCATAGAATCATAGAATCATAGAGTTGGAAGGGACCTAGTAGGTCATCTAGTCCAACCCCCTGCCTGCAGCAGGAATTCCCCCTAGAGCATCTCCAACAGGTGCTCATCGAGCCTCTGCTTGAAGATCCCCAGTGAGGGAGAGTCCACCACCTCCCTTGGCAATCTGTTCCACTGCCGAAGATGGTGCAAGGAGTTGTACTGGCCTCCGCATGATGGAACCAACCCATCTGGATTCAACCAGATGCCAGATCCAGCTCAGATCCATTCTTGGTGGATTCAGCTCCATAGCAGAGCCAACCTTGGGGAAATCTTTTTCTCCAAATGTATGGAGAATTCCTTCAAATTCTCGTGGAATAAGTCTGTGTTAGGCTACAATCCAGAGTAACTACAGGACCTTTCACACAGATGTAGATACGGTGCCACCAATGGGAAATCTATGGGAAATGCATAGAGCAATCCAGGGTAAGTGCCTCTAATGTCTTCCTGTAGTTACTCTGGATTGTAAGGTTAGGCAAGGTGTGTGTGTGTGTACATACACACACACACACACACACACACACAGAGAGAGAGAGAGAGAGAGAGAGAGAGAGAGAGAGAGAGAGGATGAATTAGCCCTAATAATTATCAAGAAAATGGGAACCTGCATTAATGAGGATACAAACATAAACCTGACTGTGTGAATGATCTGGTTACTCTGGATTGTAAGGTTAGCCAACATTATATATATATTTATATTTATATAAGAGAGAGAGAGAGAGAGAGAGAGAGAGAGAGAGAGAGACAATTAGCCCTAATAATTGCCAGAAAAATGGAAACCTGCATTAATAAGGATACAAACATAACCCCGACTGTGTGAATGATCTCTAAGAAGCTTGATAAATTAGGAAACCAGAGCCCAGCCCGCTAGCTAAGCGGGCTTGAACACCTGTTATGGATTTCTTTCCTTCCTCTTCTGATCCTTTTTAAAAAACAAACTGTATTTAAAAAGTCTATTTTTAAAAATATTTGATTATAAAAAAACAAAGCAGACTTGCAAGTCCCCCCTTCCCACAAATACACACACCCCATCTCTCGTCAATCTGGAGTCAACAACTGTCCTATGGCATGTGGGTGTAGAAAAACACTCCCCGGAGTATAGCAACCCACAGATTTGCCCCGGCTCCCCTTTTCCTTACTTCTCCGGCTTCTGCTGAAAGGACACCACCCCAGAATAAGATGTTTCTCCAGTTTATCCACTGATCGGACAGGGAATCTGGCCGAACAAGGGGAGGGATTGGAGACCCTGGCGAGGCCAAGGAACTGAAGCCGTTGCTATTGTTGGAAGAGAATAGGAATGGAGTTGAATGATGCAGTGAGTGCATTAATAAAAAGCATTTTTTCCCTTTTCCATTCTCCCCCCCAGCGCATTACACAGCTCAGAAGTCAGTTTGAAAGCTTCCTTGGCTGGGAGCACCACCAAGTAAATACACAAATTCCCCGCAGTGCATTACAGCTCTCACTTTAGAGAGACTGCGGAGAAACAGAGAGATACTAAATGAATTGAGAACTTTAATCAAAAAAACTAAAGAAGAGATAAGCTGACTGGGAAAAAAAATAGAAAGTGGAAGGTTAGCAAACAAAGAACAAAGAGAGAGTTTTGAATACAATTACCAAGAAATAAGGGAGAAAATTAGGACACGGAGGAAAGAAGGAGGGAGAGAAACGGGAAGGGGGAAATATTACAAAGCAGGCTGTTCGCACGAATAAGGTAGATTCAGAAAAAAGGTGTATCATGTGGTTGGAAAGTGGGAAAGGGGAGATCTTTGGAAACCCAAAGGCAATGGGGGTGGAAGTTCATTGGAAACCCAAAGGCAATTGGGGTGAATGTTCAGTGTTCATTGGAAAGGATCCTTATCTGAATATTCTCCGAAGTAGAGCCCAATCTTAATCCAATCTAATCAGAAGCAAGTCCCATTATAGTTAAAAAGGCTTAGGGAGAAATCCAGAGTAACTACGGGGAGTCCTTGCTCCGGTGTAAGAACAATTTGCTCTGGACTGCAATATGAATTCCCATAGGTTTTCATTAGGTGGTGCAGTGACTACGGGTGCACGTAAAGTCTCTTACGTGCTCCCGTAGTTACTCTGGATTGTAGGATAAAACCCCCTAAAATGTCCTCTTTCTGTGTCTTGTTTATGTCACAACAGTGCCAGGTTGTCCTTTTAAAATTTCTTTTTGAAAAATATCTTACTTGGAGCACAATCATAACCATGTCTACTTAAAAGTAAGTCCCATTGTGTTCAATGGGTCTTACTCCCAGGAAAGTGTCTTTAGGATTGCAGCCTTCATCTCCTTGATTTCTGTGAATGGGAATGAAGCAAATGCTGAGAAAAGGAAGGAAGGAAGGAAGGAAGGAAGGAAGGAAGGAAGGAAGGAAGGAAGGAAGGAAGAGGGACACTAAGAGCAAAATCCAGAGTAACTATGGGGAGTCCTTGCTCCGGTGTAAGAACAACTTACTCTGGATTCCAATATGAATTTCCCATAGGTCTTCACTAGGTGGTGCAGTAACTACAGGTGCATGTAAAGTCTGTTACATGCTCCCGTAGTTACTCTGGATTTTGGGGTTAATGAGCTATAAAATTATTATTAGACTAATAGAATGCTAGAAGTTTGGATGAGTCAGAGTTGCATATTTCTCTGCTGGTGACGGTTATGATTCTGACAATAAATAGAAGGTCCTTCATTAGGCACCGCTTTCCATGACAAAGCTTCACAATCAATATGGCTTTTCGTCAGTGGTGCTATAATTCTGGGCTTCTCCCTTAGAGGAAGCGCAGCATAACGGATGCGCCTTGGGCAATCGGAAGTGTTGCAATGTGGGACCCTGAGATGAGTTCATTTTACAAGAGAATCCTTTTCATATGATGGCACCAACACAACAAGGGGGGGCTACAAAGTTTTCTTTGACCTTGGGTAGCAGACGTCTTTGTTATGCCACTGGTGGTGGGCATGTCATGTAATAACAGAAGAGGCTCCAGTCAGGGTGACCAGATCCCCAAACCTCAAAAGGAGGACAAGGTCTTGGATTCTCTCAACCCGGCCTTTCAGGTGGACAATGGCACGTTTGCCGACTCATGCGTAAAACCGTGATATTGGGCACTTTCACTTTCCTATAGAGCTCAATGCATATTTTTTATGTTTTCGTTTTTTGGCCATAACTTTTGATAGGAAGGAGGTATTTCAAAAACGACTTTTGCATTGGATTCTGCTCTTTAATAGGAATCCAACAACATATGACATAATGGGGGGCTGCACACAATTGCAAAGTTCCAAAATGATGTCAAAATGGAGGACAATGAAGCCCTTTTGGAGGCTAAAAAAGAGGACAAATCTGGAAATTTCCGGTGAAATGGTCACCCTGGTCCAGTCTACAAGGTCCATCTTGTATTTAGCCCGATTGCCATACATGATGCTCTTTTAATGCTACAAGTCTCAATATATGAGCATGTTTCCTGCAGAGTACAGAAAACAAAACAGCTGGGTAGCAATTTTTTTTTTAAAAGAAGGTCATACCAGTTGTTTACAACTGGCCAGGTGGCATCCCTCGTAGCAACAACTTGTTTGGAAACAAGTGGAAGGATGTACAAGCGGCTAAAGGTTTGCGATGCTCTTATGAAATGCAGCGGATGAGATCCATCCTGCTGGGCTATGGAAAGCAGCCAGAAAGCTTGCGTGGCTTGGAGATGGAGATTTAAATTTTGTTTCTACATCACAGAGTGAGATTGAAGAAGCAATGATGTATGGTGAGGTCCATGCCCCCAAATAAAAATGTGTACAGGCAGCCCCACTTTCTGATGGTTCATTTTCCGATGGTTCCGCTCTTTCAACTCCTTTCAATTATACACAGGATTTATTCATTCAACACATTCTCTACTCTTTCAACCTCTCTCTCTGCTGGTCTAAACGCTAAAATTGTCTTCCCTAATGTTGCTTTGCATGTGACATGGTGATCCGTATGACATTCTTCAGTAAATAAATATCATTCAAGCACAAAAGATATTCATTGCCCACACTTGCCTATGTTCTTTTTACTGATGGTTCTGCTCTTTCAACACCTTTCAATTAAAACCAGGACTCATTCATTCAACATATGCTCCACACTTTCAACCTCTCTCTGCTGGTCTAAAGGCTAAAATTGTTTTACCTGGTATTGATTTGCAATGGGGCTCAATTGGGGCCTATTTACAATGGGGCTTACTTTTGAGTAGACAAGGTTAGGATTGTGCACTAAGACTTTCTTCTGTAATAACCATCATTCAAATGCATAATATATTCATTGCCCACATGTGCCTTTGTTCATTTTACTGTAATTTGTTATATATTTTTGCCTGTGTTTTAATAAATATGGGTTATTTAGGCTTTTGCAAGTGATATTTATGTCTTTTTTGGTGGACATTTTGCATTTTCAAACTGAAAAAGGTTGGGATCCACTTTTCAACGGATTTAACTTTTTGAAGGTGCTCCGGTCCCTAACCCCTCCAATAAGTGGGGTGCAGATACTTTAAAGTGATTTAATGGACCAAATGGATCTAAGCACAAATAGATGCCACACAAGACATGTCCTAGGATGGGGGCATGTGTTCAGTGGCGAGATTCAAATAAATTAACAACATGTTCTATGTCCTAATAACCTAAATTAACAACAGGTTCTATGTCCCATTAGTAACCGGTTCTCAGAACCAGGCACTCATTAGCAAAGGGGTCTATATAACCTATGAGAACCCCCTGAAGCTTACAACTGCATGTGTCCCAATTGGTCCAGTTGGTTTGCTCTGGTTACAACCCCATGCTTGTGGCACAATGTATGTAGTTAGGGTGGCCATACCCCCCCCCCAAAAAAAAAAACAGGGACAATACCAATTTGGGGGGGATTGTGTTCACATACATTAAATGGGGGTCCTGTCCCGATTTTGTGGAAGAGAATTATGGCAACTCTATGGGCTAAATCCAGAGCAGTTATGGGTCCACGCAGTTAAGTCACCCTATAGTTTTATCTTATGGAAAGTCATCTTAACTGCTCCAGTGCAAGGGGCTTAATTTCACTTTAGGACATAGGCCTTTATGTCGTTCATACGTGGACTTCATTACCATGGCCAAAGACTCAAATCGCTTTCATAGAGGATGTGAAACATTGATAGAGGAGATAATGATTGGGGACCATTGGCCATGGTCACAAAAATGGATGCTAGTCCTCTGAACAAACCATTATTAGGGCAGCAACTGCACCTGGCTCTGTCCAAAGCATCCAGTGCGTCTAGATTAGCGGCAACTGGATCTGATCTGGTTCTTATTGTCAGCGGCAAAGCATGCAGAGCTTCAAGACATGGAATGCCAGTCCTATTTAATTTGCATGCAGTTTTTACAGATAGCCTTGGTATTACCAATACACAACAGGATCTGCTTGACATGGACTTTTTCTATGATGCTGTGCTGAATATTCTGCAAATCTAATCAGGTGTTTAACGGCCGAGTTTAGATGACTCTGGAGACGGACGAACGTTTGTCCTGGAGCACGAGGAGCTCATGTCATGGCGTGAAATTACATTGTCTCGCTGAACTAAAGCGCCACCTGGTCTCCTCGCAGGCAGCCACCTTCCCTGCTAGCAAAAATCACTTCTTGACGAGTCCCTGAGCCTCATCCGAAGGGTTGTTGGCATTTGAAGCCTGCTTCTTATGGGAGGGGTGGCTGCCTTGAAGAAGAGGATGACGAGGATCTCATCCAGCTGTTCTCTGAACCATTCATTCCTCTGGCTTTTCTTTAGATCAAATATGGACGTGAAGACGAAATCAAAGCAGAGCACTGGAGAAGGGGCAAAGAAGGAGAAGCCATGTCGACTTCCAGCTTAGTTATCTGACTTTGTCGACGTAGTGAGATAGATGGCGACTCTTCACAGAAAGAAGACTACTCTTCTCTGGCATGACAGATGGTAGCTGTAAATGGGCAGAATGGTCTGGTTCTGCTACTCATAGAGTAAAGGGACTGGGTCAGGGGGCAATCATGGGCAATGGGCCTGTCAAAGATATTGGGCGCAATCCTAACCAATTTAGGCCAGCCTAACATATATAATGCTCATGGGGGATGTTGCACACGGGGGGTTGATGTTCATGGGGGTTTGATGCACATGGGGGTTTGATGTGCATGGAGTACGATGCAGATGGGAGGACAATGCGCCTGGGGGCCATTGAGCATGGGAGGGCATTGTGCATGGGAGATTTTGTGCATGGTGTTGATGTGCATGGGGGTTGATGAGCAAGGGGATGTAGCCAGTGGTGGGCTCCAGCAGGTTCACACCTACTCTATAGAACCGGTTGTTAATTAGAGATAGGACATATAAAGTTTAAAAATACCCATTTAAAAGTGGCTGTCAGATGGGCAGAGAACCGGTTGTTAATTTCTTTGATGCCCATCACTGGATGTAGCACATGGGAGGGATGATGCGCATGGGGTGATGCACGGGGGGATGATGCACAATGGGGGATGGCATACAAGGGGAATTTTACACCGGCAACACGGGTACATTTCGCGAATATCTTATAAGATCCTTGATCTTATCTCTTCAATCTTATAGAACCAGTATTTTCAGCTAAAAGGTCTCCCCCAAATTCCACCCGCATTGACGTTCCTACATAGCTATGCACACAGCAGCACATTTTCCGGCATCGCTGAAGCTTAGTTACATTTGCTCCACCGCTTGCACCCTGCTGTTCTTCAGCTGTTTCGCTCAACCGCTCATTTACCTCTTGGGCATTTTATGCTGCCAGAAAATGGAAAACACCCTCCTCCCCAAAGAGACAAATATGAAGCATGCCACAAATGACTGCCCAGGGAGTCAACGAAGCAGCAACATTAACCTGGATGGTTTGCTTTCTAATGGCGAATGAGGGAGCATGATAGATGTCAGAACACAATGCAACTGTTACCATCTATTGTTTAGCATCCTGGTTTTTCTAAATGCATGAGCTTGGGAATAAATCCCATTGATTGCATGAGGATTTAACTCAAATTGCGTGTGCTTAAGAGTGATGTGTTCAAATGTGTCAGCAAAGAACAGTGAACAGGATCACAATTTCCCCCCATCTTCGTTTAATAACTAATATGGTGAAACAATCCCGATCATGGCAACGCTATCACTGATAGGGTGAAATCCAGAATAACTACAGGGAGTCCTTGCTCCAGAGAAAGATCAAGTTACTCTGGATTGCAATATGAGTTTCCCATAGGTTTTCACTAGGTGGGGCAGTAATTATGGGTGCATGTAAAGTCTCTTATGTGCTCCCATAGCTACTCTGGATTGTGCCCATAAGCTGTAGAAGTCGTCCCCCAAAGAAATACTATTGATTACTGATTGATTCTGAGCACAATCCTAACCATTTCTACTCAAAAGTAAGCTCCATTGTGTTCAATGGGTTTTACTCCCAGGAAAGTGTGTTTAGGATTTCAGCCTTCATCCAGTATTATTTCCCAATCAAATCACCCTCAAAGCATCACTAGATAACATGAAGCAAAGCAGTCAGATATCCTGCAGAGAGCTTCAGTGGTGTTGCTAGGAATTTTCAGGGTATGGGTTGCACCGAATGACACACACACAGTGGGATGATATTTTTAAAATCTTTGTATTTTCAAGTAATACCATCTTATTATACATCAGTCGATGCAGAATTTCATGCACACTGAAATATCTCTAGACTAGTGATTTTTAACCAGTGTGCCATGGCGCATTGATGTGCCACAGATAATCTTCAGGTGTGCTGTGGGAATTTGGGGAGGGACATTTAGGAAAACTTGGGGATTTGATCAGCATGGTGTGCCTTGTCAATGGTAAAAAACAACTACCTTAAGATAAAAAAGATCGAAAATCACTGCTCTATACTATGGCATGGTATGGCATATACTACATGGTATGGCATGGTATGGCATATACTACCATATACTACATGGTATGGCATATACTACAAGGACTACGGCATGGACAAAGTTCCAAAGCCCCCTCAAGGCTGGGGATTTCTACTAGAAAGTGGGGGGAATTGAGTGGGTGGTGGAATACAGAACTAGTTAGATCTAAACTAGTGGCTGCCATTAAGTCCTACGGGAACTATGAGATTCCAGAGAGTAATTTTGGACCATAATTCCATAAATTTTTGCACTAATTCCACAGATTCCATAATTCCATAGATTCCATAAATCCAAAGAATCCTCAATTCCATAGGCTAACAGTCAAATCCAGAGTAACTACATGAGCATGTAAGAGACATTACATGCACCCATAGTTACTTCCCCACCTAGTGAAAACCTATGGGAAATTCATATTACAATCCAGAGTAAATTGTTCTGACACCGGAGCAAGGACTCCCCATAGTTACGCACTGGATTTTGCCCTAAGTATGCATTAATTTTAATATACCATTCTGATGCTCTTAGAAATCAGCTTCAGCAAAGAACCCCCACTTTGGAGTGCTGTGTAAGACGTAAAAAAACTATTTTGGGAAATACATTAGAAATAGGTGGGGCTTTGATATATTTCCTACTCCTTATGGATCTTTGCTTTGCATGATATATTGGCGTGTGGGGTTTGAAATTAGGCTTTCCTTGAACCTGTCCTATTGTGACATAAATAATAGTTTTGGTAAGAGTGTGCCAAGTGTCACGTTCCATAATAAACACCCTGCTCACATGGTGTTAGATTGTCACCGGAATAATATTTGTGCGATTGCAATACTTTATTAAATAATTCATGCAAAGAGTGTTCCTGCTGGCTGTCACTATATTAACACCCCATTCATTCCCAGCGTTATTCTGACAGTGTATTAACATGGAGTTTGCCAGCAGGTGCTTAATCTATTGCTTCGAGTCCTCCTTGTTGCCTTCACAAATCTCTCCTTCTCACTACACAATATGGTCCATTGTACAGAAAAATGATTCAGCCAGGCAGCGCATACATCACTATAGAAATCATTCCATTGGTGGCACGACCAAGACATGGCACAGAATGTGTAAGCTCTACAATAGCCACAGAGGCAAAAGGGGAAACCGCAAAGAACCGCAAAAGTGGCACGTAAAAAATGGGGATCAGGATGGAAGTCCTTGGTTGAACATGTCCATTCAACCAGGATGTTCACTTAGTGGGATCTATAAGCTGCCTATAATTTGAGATGGCCATGCAGATTAGATGAAATAATAGGAACCTGCAACAAAACCTTCCAAATCCCCAACCCAGTGATGCCAAACGATGCACCATAGTGTCTTAGGATGCTGTGACACATTCAAAAGGGATAGCCCTGGTCAGTGTGGTTATAGTCACCCCATCACCCATAGTCACCCTGATCATAGTGTCTCTGGATGCTGTGACACGTTCAAAAGGGATGGCCCTGGTCAGTGTGGTCATAGTCACCCCATCACCCATAGGCACCCTGATCATAGTGTTTCTGGATGCTGTGACACATTCAAAAGGGATGGCCCTGGTCAGAGTGGTCATAGTCACCCCATCACCCATAGTCACCCTGATCATAGTGTCTCTGGATGCTGTGACACATTCAAAAGGGATGGACCTGATCACCCTACCTACTATGCTTACATATTACCCAGGAAAGTACAAATGAGCAGCCCAATCCTACCCTTGACAGCTCCTATTCCCAGCAGCTCCTATTCTATCCCTGATACCAAAATGTATCCAGCAGTGCTGCTGGGACAGCCATAAATCTCCTTGGAGGAAAGGCACAGTTCACAACACCACTACAGTCTCTTCTTCTTAAGTTTCTTCTTGCAAAATCTCACAAGATCCAAGTGGACAATAGCACAAATTTTGTGAGATCCAAGGTGGTAGAGCCCCAAGAGAACTACTAGGGCTACAATCCAGAGTAACGACAAGACCTTTTACACTGATATAGTTATGGGGCCACCTATAGGAAATGCATAGAGCAATCCAGAGTAAGTGCCTCTTACGTCTTCCTGTAGTTACTCTGGATTGTAGCTCTACCCTACAATTCAGAGTAACTACAGGAAGACGTAAGAGACATTACGTGTACCTGTAGTTACTGCAACACCTAGTGAAAACCTATGGGCAATTCATATTGCCATCCAGAGTAAACTGTTCTTACACCAGAGCAAGGACTTGCTGTGGTTACTCTGGATTGCACCCATAGTCCTGAAGTATTGTGTTTGTTCAACAATATCTACCAAAGGGCTTTTTTTTCCCTGGCAGTGGACTCAGCAGTTGTTTGTGTAACATTAACAACTTTATTTTGCCCCAGATTGAAGTGTATAAACATGATCCAGTAGCGGTGTGTGGTTCCTGTCGGAGAAAGACCTGCTGTTTCATTGGCATTATATTACTCATCCAGCATTCCGAGATCCCTAAAGGTGTATTTACGTCCCCAAAGCCTGGCAGGGTTTGATGTAACACAAGCTGGTAGGGTCTGCATCCTAATTATGTACATGCCTTCCAAAAGCTTTAAGAGACAAAAAAAAAAATAATGCAGATTTTCCATGGAAACTCATTGTGTTCAGAAACTGAGATCTACAAGTTGATTAGAGAAAAAGTCCCACTGCTTGTAGTGGGATTTAAATGCTCATGTAGTGGGATTTAAATACCCAGGGACTGAGCCAATTTTGTGGGGGGCCTTGGGGGCAAGAAATCTTCCCAACTTTATGATTCTATTAAAATCCCCTCCCTTTTTAATAAGAGAAGCACCAGAGATTTTCTATTAACATATACAATATATATATACAAGGGATATACAAGGGATATATATATTGCAAGGGATTGTATATACAATATATACAAGGGATACAAGGAGCACTTTGAGCATAATCCTAACCATGTCTACGCAAAAGTAAGGCCCAATCCAGAGTAATTTGTTCCTACTCCAGAGTAAGGTCTCCCTGTACTTATTGTGGATTTCACCCTATCAATCATAAGTAGGACTGCAGCCTTTAGTCACACAACATATAAACTATGGACACCATTACTGCAAGACATGGTGATGGCCATCCTCCTACCGAGTTTGCGTTACTGCATCACTGGTGAACATATTTGGTGGAAAGATGTGCTACTGTCTTGAAAACCACTGTGCACCGCTGAATACAACTGTGATACAAGTTGGAGGGTGTGAGCCGATCTGTCCCTACCAGAGGAACAGGAGCCATATTAGATGGCGATATATTAGAGACTAGCCTTTTGATTGGGCCAATGGGACCAGCCACTAACACTTAAGTTATATCCTAACACCGCTCTCGAGTAGCCTGGCATTACACTGGGCTGCTCAGATTTGCTCTGGAAATTTTACAATCACAGACCCAAGTAGCGGCCAGTGGTGGGCTTCAGGGGGTTCTCACAGGTTCTATAGAACCCTTTGCTAATGAGCGCCTGGTTCTGAGAACCGGTTACTAATGGGACATAGAACCTGTTGTTAATTTAGGTTATTAGGATATTAATATCCTAATATCCTGTTGTTACCATATATACTTGAGTATAAGCCAAGTTTTTTGGGCCCAAAAAATGGGCCCCAAAAGCCCCCTCGGCTTATACTTGGGTGTACTGAAAAGTGGCAGGATCAAACCCCATCTTGTCATATACTGTTGTATTCATATTGAAGAACAGAATCCAATGTAAAAATCAGTTTTGAGATATCTACTTCCTGTCAAAACATATGGCAAAAAAACCAAAAAACAAAAACTATAAAAATAAAAAATACATTATTTGGGCAATTTTTTAAGCGGGTAGGAATTTTGTCTTGGGGTTCAGGAATTTTGGGTTTGGCATCTGGTCACCCTGTCTATGCATGTCTACTCTGAAGTAAGCCCCACTAATTTCAATGAGGCTAACTCCCAGGAAAGTGTGCTTAGGATTGCAGCCTATGAGTTCCAAGAAGGCTACAAGGAAAAGGACCAGTACCAGTACCTGCTGCATTTCCCACCCTAGGCTTATACTCGAGTCAATAAGTTTTCCCAGTTTTTTTGTGGTAAAATTGGGTGCCTCGGCTTATACTCGGGTCGGCTTATACTCGAGTATATACCGTAATTTATTTGAATCCCACCACTGAAGTAGCCCCACTGAGGCAGCTGCTGTGCGACATGGACTGAGGGGCAGTAGATTACTCTGAGTTGTGTGGGATCCACCATGAAACCAGCACAGGTTCCAATTCCAGAACTGGTTCAGTTTGGGCTGTTAAGGGCTCAATCCTAACCAGGTTAGGCTAGTACAAGTCACCCACATCCTGTTCCTGTGGTTGCATGGGGAGGCCAGTACAAGTCTGAGCACTGGCCTAATCCCTCCAGGAGTGGCACAGAAGTGGTAGGGTTGCCAGAATTTGCTTTCACTAAATCAAATCAGGACCCTCTGTCCCATTTGCCAGTATGTGAACACAATCCCCCAATATTGGGATTGTCTTTGTCCTATATCCTAAAGTGAAATTAAGCACCTTGCTCTGGAGCAGTTAAAATGACTTTCCATAAGATAATACTAGAGGGTGACGTAACTGCGTGGACCCGTAACTGCTATGGATTTACCCTCTGTTTTTTCAGTACATATGGCAACCCTAGTTATAGGACACTTTTGTGATACCCCCAGACCAGCATGAAAATTGTAGTGGGACTTGTGTAGGCCTAACCAGGGTTAGGCTTTTACTGCGAATGTGATAAAGAAGTGAAAGTGGCTGTCGACCTTAACACAGAAGCAAAACCATCATCTTTGTGAACTGCCAAACAGCATTTCCTTGTATTTCTCCACCAGCCAATGCCTGAATTATGGTCCGTCATGCTGCATATCAATCAGTGAATTCACAGGTGTAATAAAAAGAAACAGACCATTTCCCTGAGATAACGGAAGCATAGAAGGAAAGAAAAAAATTTTTAAGGTGGAAAAAACCATCAAGAACAATAAAACACCAGTTTGGAGCCTTCATTCCTCCAGCCCTTCGGAGAAGAATCCGGGTTTCCTCCTGTTTTGCGTTTTGTGTACATTGTAAACAGTGGTGGCCATGACTTATTCATCATGTTTGCCTTTCTGCGAAATTGCGTTTAATGTTTCATATTCACTTCGATAGGCTCGTTCACTAGGGTGGTGCACAGGGGCCCAGATCTATTTATGTATATTCATTAGCATGTTACTAATTAAAAATGTGTTTCATTAAACTTGTTACCCAAAAACAGAAGATAAGAAGAAAATGAGCATGTCGAATAAGACACCCCCAGGCTATGAAGTTTCTTCCACAGAAGAGTTGCTCTAATGTGGGCAGCGAGAGTGTTCAGCGCAACCTGGGCTTATTACAAAAGTTGAAAATCAACTCCCGACGTCGGAGTTGGCAGGTAATTTTTAAAGGTATCGGGCCTTGTTTCAACAATTCACGTCAAGGTATCAAAGAGAGACATTCAATGTTCCTTCTGGCTGCTTTTCAGCCTCTGGGACTGTTTGCTCAGATGTTTCTTTGATGGCAATGTGCAGGCCTGTGCTGCATAAAGATCTATACAGGGTACCCTTTTGTTTGTTTTTGTTCGGCGCTGCTAGGTTAACTAAGGGCACAATCCAGAGTAGCTACGGGGAGTCCTTCCTTTGGTGTAAGAACAATTTACCCTGGACTCCAATATGAATTTCCCATAGGTTTTCACTAGGTAGTGTAGTAACTACGGGTGCACGTGATGTCTCTTACATGCTCCCGTTGTTACTCTGGATTGTAGGTGCAATAATAAAGGCGCAATTATTATTGCAATAATAAAGTGCAATAATAAAGACACTTTCCCGGGAGAAAGACCCATTGAACACAGTGGAGCTTACTTTTGAGTAGACATGGTTAGACTTCTCCTCTAAAAGGGGGTCTCTGTATGTTTGAAATGAAGGGGTGGAAATGCAGTAGCAAATTCATGACACAAAGTGTGACCTAGTGCCGTGTCCCGAGCTGAGAGACTCACCCAGCAATCCTAACACCCCCCCCCCCAGTTTTGCCAACAAAAATCCTGGCACAAGTCCTGTGAAGGTCTAGGAATGTCACAAAAGTGTCATAAGACACTTCTGCCCACTCTTGGGGGGTTAGGACAGCGCACAGATATATGCCAATCTTCCCGCACCACTATGAGAATGAGACAGGTGAACTGTGCTGGGCTAAATTGGTTAGGATTGCCACCTCATACTGCAATCCTAATGCCCAGTTTGCTGGCATAAATCCTGGCACAAGCCCTATGTTGGCCTGCACCATTTCTGTGCCATTCCTAGTGAGGTTAAACCAGTGCACAGACATGTGCTTGCCTCCCCACATTACCACAGGCAATGGGTGAGTTGTAGATAGGGTTGTGTGGTGAGATACTCTGGGAGGACTACGAGAGGTACAACATGGAACCCATGGGGGTTCACATGGGGAAAAGTTTGTACGCTTACCGTCACCCAAGATACCCCTCCTTGGATACGGACCTCTTCCCGGATGCTGTGGAGGTTTGGTCCGTGAAGGCCCTTGTGGAGCTGCGTAACAGAGGGAGGGGGAACTTTGGACGCCGGAGGGGGATCACCGTGGGTCCGTCTCCCCGCTGGTATGCGAGAGGAGGCATGAGGTTCCTCCCCTGTAGCATGGAAGGGACCTGGGAGAGGGAGGACCAGGCGGGAAATTTGAGTGACGAGGAGGCACGGGAAACTGGACAGTTAGAGGAGTTGCCGTGGAGGAGGAAGGATGCTGATGCAGGAGACGCCTGGAGAGAGAAAGGAGAAAGAGTTAGAACCATTGGACTTTCTGCCTTTGTAGTTAAAAGGACTTCTGCCTAGTTAATGTATCTTACCTGTTGGAGAGCCTGCGTGCTCAGTTGGTTGAAGTGTTGAACCTGTAACAAAGGAAAAGATCTAAGAAACTGTTATGCCTGTGTGCCTCCTCCTGAAGTAAAGGTAATCATGTTTGATACTTACTTGTGAGTGAGTCCTTCTTTGAGAGAACCAGGGATGTCTGAAGAGGAGGATATGACCCAGCTCACCTTCCCTGGGAGAGGCTCCGTGACCGAGAGGGAGTCTGGGCGAGCCAAGAGGGATGGGGGGCATGACAGGTTGCCATAATTTTCTTCCAGAAAATCAGGACAGGACCCTTTATCCAGTGGTGAACTTCAGGGTGTTCTCACAGGTTCTATAGAACCCCGTTGCTAATAAGCGCCTGGTTTCAGGAACTGGAGCACCTGAAATGAGGGAACTGGTTACTAATGGAACATAGACCCTGTTGTTCTATGGACATAGGACCTGTTGTTAATTTAGGTTATTAGGACATAGACCCTGTTGTTAATTTATTTGAATCCCACTACTGCTTCTATCCCATTTGCCAGTATGTGGTCACAATCCCCCAAAATGAGGTTTGTCCCTTTTTTTCAGGACATATGGCAACCCCAGTTGTACTGGCCTAAGTTGGTTAGGGTTGCACCCACAATTGCACTCCAGATCTTCTGGTGTGGACATCTGGTGGAGTGTAGCAATGTCCACCAGTCAATAGATTCACGTTTTCTCTTAGCTTTAGAAACCTGGACCAATATTACACAGGTTTTTCAGTGACCTCAATGGCAACCAGAGGATCACAAGCTGTAGTGGGCTTCAGGGGTTCTCACAGGTCCTACAGAACCCTTTGCTAATGTGCGCCTGGTTCTGAGAACTGGTTACTAATTGAACATAGAACCTGTTGTTAATTAAGGTTATTAGGACATAGAACCTGTTGTTAATTTATTTGAATCCCACCGCTGATCACAAGGCATCTTAATGAGACTTCCTGGAAATACTCTTTGCTCTGATAATAAACCAGTGGCAATAAAGTATGTGATGGCAGAAGGAGGAGTTCAGGAGAACATCAAGGCAAACATAGGCTGCAATCCTAAAGACGCTTTCCTGGGAGAAAGACCCATTGAAATGGGGTCTTACTTTTGAGTAGACATGATAAGGATTGTGCTGATAATGGCTCTTCTTCAAGAAGAGTGAATTGACTCATATGATCATTGCAATGAGATGATAGATTCAGTTGTCGGAAGAAGGAAATAAGCAATGAGGACTATATGGAACTCCAAACTAGGAAGGGAAATCTAATTTTCTATCTTTCATAAATGCCATTCTGAGAGCTGTGAAGGATTTTCCTTCACGCTAGAGAATAGGGAAGCAACAAACAAAATCAAATTGGGATGTTCTTAATGGCTTGTGGAACGCTACTTTCCATTCAAATCCAAGATTAAATTTTTATGAGTTTTTCATCAAAGTTTAACCATATTTCTGGAATGGCTAATTTGTATTTTCATTATTTCGATCGGCTATTTATTCTGTGCTCTCGTCCTTTGAAATATTAATGATCTGGTGTTTGTGTTTATTTTCCGTCCCGTTCTTTAATCCTTCCCGAATTTGCGTTAGATGTAAAAGTTCCATTAACATTATTTTAATGATAGCTGGTATTTTCTGATTAGGAGAAATAGAAAATGCAAGGGGGGGAAAAATGTGACAAACATTGACAACTCATCATTTCTGTCTGATGTTAGGAAAGAAAATGTTCCCTTTATGTGCTGAAGGCATATCTTGATTGCCATGTATCAAAGATAAGGAATGACAAATCACAATGCGCATTGGCTTTTCAGGTGATGAAAGGCATTTTTGATAGCAAACTGGAGAGAGGCCATTAAAATTCTATTTAAAGTGAAATTTTAAGTCGGCACAAAGGGTCTTTCTCAAGAATGCACGGAGGGCATCTGACAATGGTGATGTGCTCTGATGGCATGATGTGATTCCACGTTCAGAACACTAAACCTCCAAATGTCAGTTGATGTTTAGCAATGGCAGGAGATGGCATGTTTTAATCTCTTCCATGGGCTTCCTAGAGACAACTGGTGGGCCATGGTGGAAATAGGATACCAGACCAAGTGGATCTTTGATCCAATCCAGCAAGACTCTGGGCACAGTACAGAGTAACTATGGGGAGTCCTTGCTCCGACATAAGAACAATTTACTCTGGATTGCAATATGAATTTCCCATAGGTTTTCACTAGGTGGTGCCATAACTATGTTGACTTAAATGTCTCTTACGTTCTCCTGTAGTTACTCTGGATTGTAGGGTAAATGAGTTTCCTGATCATAGGACTTCTGCAGTGAACCTCTATCTAGCACAGTGATTTTCAGCTGTGACATGAAATGTCCTTAGGTGTGCCAAGGAAATTTGGGAAAACCATTTATTAGCAGGACAATTGGGGGATTTTAGTCC
Source organism: Cryptoblepharus egeriae (assembly GCA_030015325.1). NCBI lineage: Eukaryota > Metazoa > Chordata > Lepidosauria > Squamata > Scincidae > Cryptoblepharus > Cryptoblepharus egeriae. Next base: position 12,809,625 of record JAREYC010000016.1, on the reverse strand, counting down.
CTTACCAACTAGGCACAACTTACCAATGTTGTGCCTTATCAATGGTAAAACAATGGCTTGTGGGCCTTGACAATTTTAGTGCCTTGTTAGCATGGGCATTGCCAAGGTCTGCACTGGGTGACATGCTGGAGGGACCCCACTCTCACCCCACTCTGGTATGTCACTCTCAGAGATCCCCAACCTAGCACTGAGCAGGCTTGCTTGGCGCCATACTGGGGAACTCTAATGTGCACATGCAATGAACACACATGCATTTTAGAGTTCCCCAGGGCAGTGCCGGGCAAGCCTGCACATGTGTGATGGTCGTGCAAGTGCACTTCTGTACCCTCTATCCCACAATACAGGGGGTGATGCACTCACTTCTGCACCAAGTGAAATGCACCCTCATGGCACCCCTGCTTTTTAGTGCCATGAGATGAAAAAGATAGAAAATTATTGCTCTTATTGCTCTTATACTGTCTTTAAATCAAGCAAATTTAAATTATGTCGCAGGAAACCGGCACACCATCAGGACAAATGGAGCTTTTCCATGCACACCAGTGACAGACAGAAGCACACTGGCTGAAACTGGGCATGGAGAAAGCAGAAAAGGTTGAACAGGTGAGGGAGGCCACAACAGGTGGAGTTGGAATGGGCAGACCGGACCAGTGAGAATGGCCAGAACAGCACTGGTGGTGTTTCACTGATAATCCCAAACCTATGATTCACCTACAGTCCAACACTGATCAATGTGGACTTTTCCCAGTGATATCACAGGTGTAGGACTTGACACATAGCAGCTGTTGGGGATTACTCTAGAGCAAGGAGCCAAATTTCCCTTGCAATTTGGCTCATACTAACACTGCTAACACTAACACTCCACATCATGTGGGGATCAGCCAGACAGGACTTACCCCAAATCCAGAGTAACTACGGGAGCACATAAGAGACTGTACATGCACCCGTTGTTACCGTACCACCTAGTGAAAACCTATGGGAAATTCATACTGGAATCCAGAGTAAGTTATTCTTACACCGGAGCAAGGACTCCCTGTAATTACTCTGGATTTTGGCCTTTGATAGGATTGAGTATTCAGGTATACTTCAGTAACTTCTCTGGTTGACACTGCCCTGCATTTCTATCCTTCAAAATTCTGTTTTTAATTCCATGAGTTTAAATAAGAACATTAATACCAGCACAAGTAATGCAGTTTCCTGTGCCTTGGTTCATTTCCTTCCTATCAATAATGTTCTTAATAAAATGTGATCTTGCTGAAAAAGTGATCTTTATCTGATCCCATTTATGCCAACATTAATATTCATTTTTGTGCCTGTTATTTAAGTGGTAGCATTCACTACCTTGATTTTACCTTGGTAAAACACTACAACAAAAGACTTCTGAACAAAGCAGCCTCCGTCTGTCTTGAAAGACTTTGGTATCATGCTTGGCGCTGCATATGCTGCATGTGAAGCACGAAAGCCTGGGTTAGATTGTTATGGAGGATAGGCTGTTACCCAAGCAGCAAATCCCCCCTCTCCACGCCACTGAATTAGTCCAATGGAAAGGCAGAGCCAATACGATTGGATCCAGCTGGGGTTGCAGAGGTGGGCTAAGGACAGGAGCTCACCCTGTCTTGTGGGGCCGACCCGGGTCTTGAACCCTGGCCTGCTGATTAACAGGCAAAGCGTCTGTTAACCGCTTGCCCACCCACTACACCAAAATAATTGTGGACACTATACCAAAAAAGGATTGTGTTGTTCCCAGAATTTCCCAGCTGCCTGCAAAAAATCATCCTTTTTGGAGTGGAAATGGAGCAGAAATATGAGGTGGACATTTCAGATCCTCTCCAGATACTCAATTTGTCACATAATTAGATTTTCAAACCAGAATGAATTATCCTTTTGTGGGTCACACAGATGCATCCTCATACTTTTGGTGCTGCCCATCACAAATTATAAGGAAAATTTGGTGCTGCCCATCACACGTTATAAGAAAAGGATTCTCTCCAGTTAACTACAGTGGTGCCTCACAGTGGCGCTGATGACGCTGCTGTTACTGCTCACTCTGCTGAAGACCTTCAACAACTCATGGACCGTTTTAGCAAAGCCTGCCAAGACTTTGGACTAACAATCAGCTTGAAGAAAACACAAGTCATGGGTCAGGATGTGGATCCACCTCCGTGTATCCCAATCTCTGAACATGAACTGGAGGATGTCCATGAGTTTGTGTACCTTGGCTCAACTATCTCTGACACTCTCTCCTTAGATACTGAGCTGAACAAACGTATTGGTAAAGCGGCTACTATGTTCTCCAGGCTTACAAAGAGAGTATGGCTTAATAAGAAGCTGATGGAACATACAAAGATCCAGGTCTATAGAGCTTGCGTCCTGAGCACACTCTTGTACTGCAGCGAGTCTTGGACCCTTTATGCATGGCAGGAGAGAAAGCTGAACACCTTCCATATGCGCTGTCTCCGATGTATTCTTGGCATCACCTGGCGTGACAAAGTCTCAAATGACGCAGTCTTGGAACGTGCTGGAATCTCTAGCATGTTCACACTGCTGAAACAGCGGCATCTACGCTGCTTGGGCATGTCGTGAGAATGGCTGATGGTCGGATTCCAAAAGATCTCTTATATGGAGAATTAGTGCAGGGAAAGCGCCCTAGAGGGAGACCACAGCTGCGATACAAAGACATCTGCAGGAGGGATCTAAAGGCCTTGGGAATGGACATCAACAGCTGGGAAACCTTGACCTCCGATCGTTCAGCATGGAGGCAAAAGACCCAGCATGGCCTTCTCCAACTGGAAGAGACACTTGTTCGGCAGGCTGAAGCAAAGAGACAGACCCGGAAGCAGCGAAACCTGGGACCTGGGCAGGGGACGGAGTTTATTTGTCCTCAGTGTGGAAGGGATGGACACTCTTGAATTGGCCTCTTTAGTCACACTAGATGTTGCTTCAGGACCTCCACTCAGAGCACGATACCATAGTCTTTCGAGACTGAAGGATGCCAATGATGCCAATGATGATGATGCCTCACATAAAAAGCTTAATTCATTCCAGAGGCGTGTTCTTTAAGTGAAGCACTCTTTAAGTGAAGCGGATTTTCCCATAGGAAATAATGGAAACTCACACGACTGGTTTCACAACCCCCAAAATATTCATCGAAAAATATTAACTGGATGTAAGAATGATGACAAAACACTGGAATTGAATTCAAAACATGCATTCAATGTGCATGATCCTGTGAAGTCTACTTAGGCTGCAGTCCTAAATATACTTTCCTGGGAGTAAGCCACATTGAACACAATGGGGCTAACTTCTGGGTAGACATGGTTAGGAGGCTGCAAAGGCACATTCCTGGGAGGTCTTACCTGGGCTGTTGCTGGAGGTTCAAGGTGGTCGGTGGGGGCACTTGGGAACAGTTAGGGGCAGTTGCCTCTGGCACCCCCAGGCAACTGTCCCCAAGTTGGGGGCAGTTAGAGGCAGCAGCACTGGCCAGCAGCCCTTTTAAAGAACCTCCATGTGGAGTGTCAGGGTTGCCTAGCACATGTGCCCATAGCGTGCTTGCTTGTTAAGTGAAGTGGAACTTGTTATATGAAGCGGGATTCCTTGTTATGGAATCGCTTGTTATGTGAAACGCTTGTTATGTGAGGCGCTTGTTCTGAGAGATACCACTGTACTTGAAAATAGACATCATTCTTTCTCTTCTTGGCTAAGATAGTCAGGTTATGGTCTTCCCACTTCATCTGAATTGGCATCAGATGTTTCCTACCACTTTGCTCCTGGCTTGAGTGATCCCACCTGTATCGCTCTGTGTCACCTACTCTACATCAAAAACGATCACTCGCTATTCACTCCTTGGAGAAAAAAATATTGTTATTCCCCACTTGGTGGAACAAAGTCAAGTGTGCAGCAAGGTTCTCCATTCTGCACATGCGAGAGGTGAAGTGCCTGCATCTCCCACTTCAGATTGTGCGGTCCTTTCTGCAGAACCCCGAGCATCAAGTGCTTCCCCATGAGTCTCTTCTTGCTTGTATTAAATAGCAGCTGAGTGTGATGTATTGTGAAGGGTCCATTTCCCTTCCGTACATGGTGCGCTCAAATAATGTGGTGACACTGAAGACGATAATAACAGTGGCCTGGAATTGATTTTTCTCCACTTTACTGAAGCATCCTATTGCAAAAAAGGATGACATCCTTGAAGCACCATCTCCCTTGTTTTGGGAAGACAGCATTGTGTGTCTTCTCAATACCTGCACATGAGTGAATGCCCCTTCATTCAAGTCTGAATCAGCTCCACATCAACCTAATAATATAATTTAATATAAATATACTTTATATCCGCCTTTTCCCCGGGGGACTCAAAGCAGCTGAGGTTTCCCAGGTTTTATGAGATTTCAGAGAATATTACATGAGCCCTACAATCCAGAGTAACTACAACAACACGTAAGAGACATTATGTGCACCCACATTTACTGCACCACCTAGTGAAAACCTATGGGAAATTCATATTGCAATCCAGAGCAAATTGTTCTTACACCAGAGCAAGGACTCCCCATTGTTACTCTGGATTGCACCTGAGGTTTCTCATTGACAAAATGAGTTCTGTGGGGCAAGCTTTCAATCCTGATAAATTGGGATGTTTTGGACTGGAATTGAGACAGGCACAAGTATGATCTCAAAAGTATGTACCTTTGCATTTTTAAAAAAAATGGGAACCTTTGTGTACCTCTGTAGGCAGTCACAGCACAATCCTAACTTGTGCTAGATCAGGGAGGCGGTCCTAGGGTGAAATCCAGAGTAACTATGGGAGTCCTTGCTCTTTTACTCTGGATTGCAATATGAATTTCCTATAGGTTTTCACTAGGTGGTGCAGTAACTACGGGTGCACGTAATGTCTCTTACGTGCTCACATAGTTACTCTGGATTTGTCTACTAGCCTTGTCTGAATCCAGTGCGAGGACTGGGACTGTTACTGTGTGGATGAGTCAGCTTCCATTGCAGTAGGGCTACAGCAGCCTCAATGGGTCTACTCAGATTTAGGCCACCTTAAATGTGGCCTAAATCTGAGCAGACGGGAACAGGAAGATGATTGTGCTATAAGTTTATTAAAAGTCAAGAAAGTAATCGTCTATTTCCCCTGCAGTTTGAAAAAGCATCCTTTAAAGAGGTTTCAATGAAATGCTAATGTATTTAAATGCAATCAATTAAGAAGCCGTTGATTAACCAACTAAGCATTTTTTAATCAGTCAACAGGCCACGTTTTCTATGATTTGTACATGGAATTGTTCCCTTTTTTTCCTAAAGAGAGGCTACTTCTGTGTTCGAAAAATATCCTATGTTTTGGTCTAATGAACCGATGAGGGATTTTTCTATCCTTTCAGTTGCTTAACATTCAGTTTAAGAGACATCCTATTTATGTTGTGCTTGTTCAGCCTGCTGTTCACTATGCTGGGTTTTGGGATTTGTGCTCCATGAAGTATTTCTTGCAGTGGAGCTGAAACTGGGGGTACGTAGAATCCAGAGGACATCATCTTCCTCTTCATCATCTTCATCATCTTTATGGCTAGGCATTGACAGGCACAGTCAGACAGGCATTACCACTTCTTTGTTTCATCCAGACATCAAGCCCTTCCATAGAATACCTGACTTTTATCATATTTTGATGTTATAAATTCCATTGCAAAAAGGAAGCTGCTCCCAGTAAAACCGCTTTTTGCAATTGATTTATGATAATTTCTGTGCCCCCTGATGATGTTCAGGTGCTCTTCAAAGTGCTTTGGAATTGCACCAAAACTGCCAATAACCACCAGGATTACTCTGATCTTCTGCTACAGCCTTTCATTTTCTATCTGCAAATCTAAAAATTTATTTTTTCTAGAACTTTTTCTTCTATTGGCATTGCTCTACTGATGATTTTGATTTATTTTTCCTCAACAATCCTGTAGGGTTTTTTTTGCAATAAATGTTTATCTGTTTTCAGTTGGAATTCCCATATTTTTATAATTTTTATAATTTTATAATCTCACATCATCATCTTCAGTATGGATTCCAAATGTCCTCAATTCACTCGACTCCCAAATCAGGAACATGTTTGGTAATTGTACTGGGAGTATCCTTGATGCCCCCCCCTTTCTCAAATGCTGTAAAGCACACCGGGCTGACATTCTCGAGTAAGGATGTTGTTTGATGGATGTGCATTGAACTCATATAGGGCAGAAATTAGGCTATAAAAAGGAAAATGTGATTTCCTGGGTTTGTATTCCATTGGTTTCCTTGCCTCATTCTGCTGGTTATAGAAGCTATCCACTTCCCATAAAGCTGACTAATGCCTGCATATTAATTTTTATGATTTATACAAATAGACTTCTGTAAGAGGGTAAAAAGTCATAAATGCCATTTGTGATGAATGGGATCGTATCAAATGGGTGGACATATTGACCAACTTACATCCTGCAACATGAAAGCTGGATGACTCTCGTAATTATCCCAACATCCAAGACAGTGGCATCCATGGAAGTAAGTCATAGGGTGCCATCCAGAATAACTACGGGGAGTCCTTGCTCCAGCATAAGAATAATTTACTCTGGATTGCAATATGAATTTCCCATAGGTTTTCACTAGGTGGTGCCGTAACTTCAGGAGACCACTCCTGAATTCCTCCTGAATAGTGACAGGAGGAAAGCCAGGTGGGGGAGAAGAACCAGTTGAAATCACAACTAAATAAGGTAATGTGGGTTTGTTGTAATTTGTGACACATCTTATTTTTGGAATAAGTCACAGAATCCATCTGGGATAGGAGGTGCTCTCAGCTGGGATGCGCAAGGCAAACATGCACACTGAACAGAATTGGGGCATTATGAAAGCTGAAAATTAAACCCCATAAAAATTAAATCGTCATCTCCGGAGATTGTTCTGCAGATGTACTAGATTTGTGCAGATGTTATATCAGCAGTGATTGGGGATGTGTCAGATGACACATGATTGCACTTGATTCCCCCACCCATTCAGTTCCCCCACCCTCAAGCAGAAATATCCAGAATTATCTAAAGCGGATCAGGACACACTTTCCCTACAATCCAGAGTAACTACGGGAGCACATAAGAGACCTTACGTGTACCCGTAGTTACTGCATTACCTAGTGAAAACCTATGGGAAATTCATATTGCAATCCAGAGCAAATTGTTCTTACACCGGAGCAAGGACTCCCCGTAGTTACTCTGGATTGCACCCTTCGTTATTAATGTGCCCATTTCATGTGGGTCGCCATTTATTTCAATGTGTATTTTATTTTTACCATATTATTTTTATTTTCACGATATTAGACTTGGACAGCAATCCTAAAGACACTTTCCTGGGAATTAGACCCACCGAACACAATGGGGCATACTTTTGTGTAGACATGTTTAGGAATGTGCTCATGCTCACTGCTAATGTGCTCACTGCTAATGTTACAGATCCGTACCTTTAACAGGCTATAATATACATATCATATAGTATGTATATAATTATGTACATATCATACAGTATATATATCATAATGTACGTACATATCATATAGTATGTATATAATTTAAGGGTGGGGTACGTATGGATAGGATTGGATCCTTTGAAATGTTGGAGGAATTGTTTTAAAAAACAGATCAACAACTGCTTGGGAGAACTTCTTTTAAATGATAAAATATTTTAAATTAAGATTAAATTTATTTAAAATTAAATGATTTTTTAAAATAAATTATTATTTAAAATTTAAATTATTTTAAATTATTTTAATTTAAATAAAATTAAATTAAGTAAAGATTGCAAATCTTTATTTTTCTAACTGAAAATGTTGCATGGGGGTGTTAACATCCCTGTTTGATGATGTCATTTCCAGTTTCATGACCTCAATCCTAGTGGGTCCCAACTGTCATTCTTCAAAGTAAGTCTCACAGCACAATCCTAACCATGTCTACTCAGAAGTCAGCCCCATTGTGTTCAATGGGTCTTACCCCCAGGAAAGTGTCTTTAGGATTGCAGCCTCAGAGTACTATGCTAACCATGTCTACTCAGAAGTAAGCCCCATTGTGTTCAATGGATCTTATTCCCAGGAAACTGTCTTTAGGATTTCAGCTTAATGCTAAAAAAATTGAGAACTATTTATCTAGTTTATCAATTCATCTATTTATCAATAAATAAATTTATCAATTTATTTATTTATCTGTTTAACTATTTATCTCTTTATCAAGTGTTCAAAATACCTTTCCCTCTTAAACTCACCCTCTTGCTTCCACCTTTCAGATCTGCTTGTATGGACCAGTTTATACTAATCTGCTGTCATAATAAAGGGTTACATTTGAAGGAACACAAACATCTTTTCATGCCCTGGCTGCCAAATGTACCTATAGGATTGGGTGGTAAGTGATTGTGGCATTACTGGACCCAATCATTCATCACGTTAACCTTCCACTTGCCTAAAAGAGCTCCCATGGCCGGCAGCCATCCCACCATAGGCTGTGAGCTGTCAGACTGCATCAGTGAGATGGGGTGAAATCTGGTCAGGAGTGGAAAAAGAGGATGCCCACAGATTGCCTGCAGTGAATGTAAGAAACATGTGAACATTGCAGCATGCTTCCAAGTGATGTAAAATAGAAAATGATTCAATGTGGCCATCAGCCTGGATCAAACATGTGTACTGGATTTATCTATTTCGGTAAGGGTGTGGGTGGCGCAAGCGGTAAAGACACTGTGCCTGTTAACCAGCAGGCCAGGGTTCGATTCCCGGGTTGGCCCCACAAGACAGGGTGAGCTCCTGTCCTTAGCCCAGCTCTGCGACGCAGCTGGATCCAATCGTATTGGCTCTGCCTTTCCATTGGACTAATTCAGTGGCGTGGAGAGGGGGGATTTGCTGCTTGGGTAACAGCCTATCCTCCATAACAATCTAACCCAGGCTTTCGTGCTTCACATGCAGCATATGCAGCGCCAAGCACAATACCATAGTCTTTCAAGACTGACGGAGGCCTGCTTTTTAAGGGTGCAGCTGTTTCTACTGGCAGGTGACCATACTCTAAATTTACTGCTCCTTTCTACCTACATTTAGGCATGATACTAAACTACTTGTTCCACGTTATACCCTGTGGTTTTGAATGTCAAAAAGAATCTGCTGTCTTTAAGCAGACCCCATCCTCAAATCATTATACCCCTAACCTCAGGGGTTAGAAGTCACTCTGCTCCCCAACTTTCCCATCTAATTTTTTCCTTCGCATTGATGCCCCAAGACTTGGGAGGATGTTTCCACCATTTTTTATTATTGTTGTTGTTTCCCATAATATTACTTTTATTTCTAGAATTTATTTATTTATTTATTTACTCAATTTATACCCCACCTTTCCTCCCCCATAAGAGGGAGCCAAAGGCGAATTTAAAAAAAAAAAACCAGAAAGGTTCTCAAACTGGGGTGTCATGACCCCCCACCCTAAGAGAAACTGTCTGTGCCTCCTTTGGGGGACATACATAATATTACATTTATTTATATAATTTTTAAAAAAACACAAAAGTTTTCACACAGGGTATTATGACCTCCCTCTGCTCAATAAGCCTTGGGCAGAGGGAAGGCAAAGTCTGTGATGCAATTCCCAGTACATCCAGTACATCAGTGCTGGAAACTTGAATCTGATTGAGTATTACGAATTCTATAAGGAACTAAAGATGGGAAAACTGATGTGGGGTCTCCAAAACCCAGCCTGGGGGTTTGTGGCCTTGGTGAGTCTCAATGTGGCCCCCGGGAAGACCCCTCTATCGGGCCCTTGGGCAAGCCTTGTAATCCACTCAATTAAATTCTTATATGTAAATTTCCCCCAAATCCAGAGTAACTACGGGAGCACGTAAGAGACTTTATGTGCACCCGTAGTTACTGCACCACCTAGTGAAAACCTATGGGAAATTCATATTGGAATCCAGAGTAAGTTGTTCTTACACTGGAGCAAGGACTCCCTGTAGTCACTCTGGACTTTGCCCTTTATGTAAATTTACTTAAATTTGAAATGTAAATTAGATTTCCTGCCCCCAACACCATGTTCCAGAGATGATGTGGCCATCCTGCCAAAAATGTTTGGAGACACCTGCTGAAGATCATGATTGATTTGAAATTGATCCAATCTTATTTCTAAAATATGGGGGAAAATAATTTGAAAGTGTGCTAAATACCTCTCCCATCCCACAAGCACTCTTCCCACAACCAGGCAGATAGTTGGGGACTAAAAACCACTAGAGATGGATGTAGGAGTCATCCAACATTATTCCCCCATTACAAAAATTCCTGATATCAGGAAAAAATTCCTGACGGTGAGAGCAGTTCGGCAGTGGAAGAGATTGCCAAGGGAGGTGGTGGACTCTCCCTCACTGGCGATCTTCAAGCAGAGGCTCGACCAGCACCTGTTGGGGATGCTCTAAGCGGATTTCCTGCTGCAGGCAGCGGGTTGGACTAGATGACCTACTAGGTCCCTTCCAACTTTAGGATTCTATGAAGATGACACAAACTGGAGAGATCATTTAGATGCAACCCACTGGAATTATGCAACAACTACTTTAAGATTTCTCTAAGTTTTATATCCTACATGTCTACCCATAAGTAATGTCAGTGACTAGATGAACACACTTTTTTCGGGAACAAAAATAGTTCTTTTATTGCAGATCCTTGTCAATCATGTTGTCAAAGCAGCCTTATCTTAACACCTCCCTTGCATGAGTTGTCTTCAGAGAAGCTGAAAGCTGAGCAGGTCTGGAGAGGCTGATTTACTCTCCCAAATCTTCCAGCCTGGACTTCTTATAATTGGTGCTAATGTGGACTTTTAAAAGCTTTAATTAGAAAATTGCCAAGTGCATTTTGAGGCTTGCTATTACTACTGAGGTTCACTCGATCTGCATACAGAACAACACTTGTCCTAAATGGTATTGATCACAAGAATCTTAAAAAAAAGAGTTGCCCTGATTTCAAAACTTCTGATTCAGATACAGTGGTGCCTCACATAAAGAGCTTAATTTGTTCCAGAGGCATGCTCTTTAAGTGAAACACTCTTTAAGTGAAGTGAACTTTTCCATAGGAAACAATGGAAACTCAGACAATTGGTTCCACAACTCCCAAAATATTCATATAAAAATATTAACTGTATGTAAAAATGATGACAAAACACTGGAATGAATTCAAAACATGCATTCATTGTGCCTGATCCTATGAAGTCTACTTAGGCTGCAATCCTAAAGACACTTTCCTGAGAGTAAGACCCATTAAACACAATGGGGCTTAATTCTGGGTGGACATGGTTAAGAGGCTGCAATCAAAGACACTTTCCGGGGAGGCTTACCTGGGCTGCTGCTGGAGGTTCAAGCTGGCTGGTGGGGGCAGTTAGGGGCAGCTGCCTCTGGCACCTCCAAGCAACCTCCCCTAAGTTGGGGGCAGTTAGAGGCAGCAGCACTGGCCGGCAGCCCTTTTAAAGAGCCTCCATGCGGAGCATCAGGGCTGCATAGCACATGTGCCCATAGAGCACTTGCTTGTTAAGTGAAGCGGAACTTGTTATGTGAAGCAGGATTTCTTGGAAATTTATACTTGTTATGTGAAATGCTTGTTATGTGAGGCACTTGTTATGAGAGGTACCACTAGGCATGGGCTGACACCGATTCGGACCGGATCGCCCAAACCGGAAGTTCCTCCGAGCCCGACACTCGCGAACCGGTAGCTATGGTAACTGGCCAAAAATGGCCGAACCGGTTCGCGGGGGGCTGGCCGGGGGGGCCTGAGAACCTCGCAGCTCGTCTGCCGCACTCCACCTCCCTTGGCCGTCCAGGGGAGGCGAGGATCAACTCGCGGCACGCCCGCCGCGCTCCGCCTCCCTTGGCCAGCCAGGGGAGGCGAGGATAAGCTCGTGGCTAGCCCGCCACACTCCGCCTCCCTTGGCTGGCCGGGGGGGGCATACTAAGCAGTTCTACTCAGAAGTAAGTCATGAAAGTCAATGGGACTTACTTCCAGGCCAGTGTGGAGAGGACTTCAGCCTCAGAGCACCATCCTATGGAGGTCTACTCAGAGGTAAGCCACATGCTTAAATTTTTTTAATTTTTTTTTAAAAATAATTTTTTTAATTTTTTTTAATTTTTTTAAAAATTATCCATGGCCCTGCCCCCTGACCTCGGCCCCGCCCCTGAACTTGCCTGGCTCCACCCACTTCTGGCAAACCGGTTGTTGGAGCCAGTCCTGCCCATCTCTGGGTACCACTGTATTACAATTTTTCCCCAACCAGGGCCTTTCCCCTTCCACTGTCCTCTTGCTCCTCATTTCTTCAAGTTGAGGACACTTTCAGCAAAATCCTATCCCCACCCCAGCCTTTTGTGTACCCGCTACTGGCACATTTAAGTTATATTCCAGAAAACAAGGCTTAAAAAGAGGACATGTCCTGGAAAAAGAGGATGTCTGGTTACCCTGTGTAGCAGTGTTGCATCATGGAAGTATAGATCTATTGGAACCCTAGAAGGGAAAAAGGGGGAAACTCCACCTCAAAGAAGGAGGAGGAATTAAAATATAGAATTGGAAAAAAAATTCCTGATAGGAAATATAATGTAATTTGAAAATGCAGTTTCAGAGAATGAGGTCTTTTGGAGCTTTGCAGTAACCCAATTCTGTCCTGCGGTGTAAAAGGCAGACCAATTACGGGCATCAGGTATGGTTGAGTGCAGGGCTGTCGAAGAAAGCTAAGCAGGGAAAAACCTGGACAACTCCTGGGTGGGAGACCAAAAGCTTGATAATCTGTCATGAGTCATCAGAGCCAGAAGGTGTTGCCATTTTAGCTTGACTGCCCTTAAAAGTCTTGGTGGAATTAAGCTTGATGGTGACCACACTGTGAAGGATCCCTAAGACTTGCCTGCTTACAGGCAATGCCTACAGACTGCAAGACCCCAGATGATGATGATGATGATGATGATGATGATTTTCAATTTTTATAAGGTTTTTATTAATTTCAGATACAGGTAAAGGAAGAACGAATCATGTATAGGGTGGGAACACAAATTAAACACACATTAGGACCACTGTTGTACATCCCTTATTACTTTCTATTTGTTCAGATCAAACCCAGATTAAATAAATAAATAAACAAATAGGGAGGCCTATTGGCCTATGCCGTATCCAAAATAGGGAAAGGATTTGTTTTATGAGTAACCAGGAGCCTTTACCATTCTGCTCTGTGGAGAAAACATTAAAATGTCACCAACAAGGAAAAAAATTGGCTATGAATCCAAACACTGGAAGGTTTATGTGAGCAGGAAGCTTTCTCTCTCTCTCCTGTTTCCTCCTCCTTTTCTTAGACTGCCCACTCCATCTTTTCAAGGAGAAGGTCAAATCCTTCCTCCAACCATATGTTCATACGTTTTGAAGAGAGATTCCACCAGTGTCATGACGGAAGCCTATCTGCTCTGAGTGGTTTCTCCCGACGTTATGTGGAGAGCGTCAATGTACTGAACTCCATCCACTCCAAGAATTCAAAGCTTCCTACCCAGTAAATAAATCTGGATTCCAAGAGCATCTTCATGTGGGAACTCACATATAAGTGCACAGATAACCAGAAAAGCAATCGCCTTTGGTGGTACAGCAATAAAAAACAACAGAAGTTGGAAAAAATATATACACCGTATTTACTTGAATAAAATGCACCACTGAATAAAATGCGCACCCTATTCTCATAGGGCAAAATCCATAGCAGTTAAGGGTCCACACGGTTATGTCACCCTCTAGTGTTACCTTATGGAAAGTCATCTTAACTGCTCCGGAGCAAAAGACTTATTTGACTTTAGGATATGGGCCATAATCAAAATACTGAATTTACTCAATTCTAATTAACACTGAATCTAACGCGCACACTGATTCTAGAGACAGAATTCAGCTGAAAAAGATGAATGTTATGAATTTCACTCACACACTCATCAACGCCCAGCCAAAACCGCTAGGCCTAGAAGCGTGAAATTTAGGGTGGGTGTTCCTTCCGTGTTGGAGGCACCCACTAACTAAGGTTGAAGAGTTGAAGTGTGTGGTTCGGCAAAGCAATGCCTCCCTTTTGGAGATAGGCTCCTTGGCTACCACCCAACCAGATCATATCGATGATCCAGTCTCCAATAAGTGGCATTTTTCGAGGACACACTGTGACAACTTATTTTAATACTTCTGTTCCTAGTTTAATGGTTTGCCATCCTTATAGATTTTCTAGGGGCAAAATCCATAGCAGTTATGGATCCACACAGTTACATCACCCTCTAGTGTTATCTTATGGAAAGTCATCTTAACCGCTCCGGAGCAAGGGGCTTAATTTCTTTTTAGGATATAGGCCTAGGAGTCTTTGTTGTTTGTCTGGTAATCAGCAGATATTCCACCATAATATTATTTTTCTTACCATATAATTTTTCCTAAGCATGTCTACTCAGAAGTCAATCCTATTGTATTCAATGTGACCTTCTCCCAGGAAAGTCTGTTAAGGACTGTTGCTCTTCTTTCTGAATTCTACTGCTAATCCAACAAACCCCAAATCTACTGAAAAAAGCATCGTTCTACATTGTTAGCGCCAAATCGTTCATCAGTAGTACAGAAATCTTCTGAACATCTCTCTTGGATGGTCCTTTGGGGAATAACATGCATAACATGTTTTCCAAATGGTTGTATTTTGTTTTAATAAAACGTTTCGCTCGATGTCAACAGAATGATACACTCTGTCAAAATGTGTTAGCTCCCCAATCACCGTGCTACATAGGGGGGTATTAAATGACACATTTTTGAACAATATTCTGATAGATTTCTTTTTCTTTATTTGCTTGCATTTTATTTATGGCATGGGAAAACAATACTTTTTAGTTACTCTCCAAATTTATTTGAATTTTCATCTGCTACTGCGTCACCGTCCTTATTTTCTAGTGTTCCACATTACCTATGAGATGTCTAGAGGAATGCTGAAAAAAATGTCCAGAAGCTCTGCACAACTGTATATATTTACATGTCTCATCACGTGCGCTGTGGGTGGCGCAAGCGGTTAAGACGTTGTGCCTGTTAACCAGCAGGCCAGGGTTCGAGACCCGGGTCGGCCCCACAAGACAGGGTGAGCTCCTGTCCTTAGCCCAGCTCTGCGACTCAGCTGGATCCAATCGTATTGGCTCTGCCTTTCCATTGGACTAATTCAGTGGTGTGGAGAGGGGGATTTGCTGCTCGGGTAACAGCCTATCCTCCATAACAATCCAACCCAGGCTTTTGTGCTTCGCATGCAGTGCATGCAGCGCCAAGCATGACACCATAGTCTTTCAAGACTGACGGAGGCCTGCTTTATTCATCACTTAAATCTGGTCTGGTTTTGATGCCAAAGAAGACAAGGGTAGAGAAACTGAGGCTACAATCCTAATTCCCAACTAGACCAGCATATGCCCCAGCGCAAGTCCCGTGTTGAACTTGGAGCATCGCAAAAGTGTTGAAAGAGATTTCTGCCCTACTCTGTACAGCGCACAGACATGTGCTGGGACATTAAGCCATGTGAGTTAAGCTGTCTTAGATTTGTTAGGATTGCACTCTGAAAGCACAATCCTAACCATGTCTACTTATTGGTTTCTTGTTACATTGTAACTACACCATATCGGTTCTCTCAACAGTTTCATTGTTCAGTTATGGGCTCCAAGAAATCAACTTTTTGGTACATGAGGCTGTTGTGTTTTCCTTTTCTGGTTAATTGATTATAACTTTTGATGGAAAACAGATACATAAATAGAGTTTGTTTCATTGCAATTTACATGAAATTCTACATCAAATGACATATAGCCAGTGGTGGTCTTCAGGGGGTTCTCACCGGTTCTATAGACCCCTTTGCTAATGAGCGCCTGGCTCTGAGAACCATTACGAATGGGACATAGAACCTGTTGTTAATTTAGGTTATTAGGACATAGAACCTGTTGTTAATATGAGGACATATTAGGACATAGAACCTGTTGTTAATTTATTTGAATTCCACCACTGTATTCCACTTGATAATATTATTTTAAAAACACAAGATTTTGGTCCGCACACCCCCAACAATACCACTGTCAGCCATTGCATAGATAAAGGAAGTGCTTAAGGAGGGGGAGAGGAAAAGAAAACCCCAATTCATTGCAGTTGTTTTAACATAATGGGACTCCCAAGATCTGGAACTTTCAATGCAATCCTAAGCATATCCACTCAGAAATATGCCCCATTGTGTTCTATAGTACTTACTCCTAGGAAAGTTTGGTTAGGATTGCAGTCTGTGTTCCATAGTCCAAGGAAATTAGGACAAATTTCCAGGACAAGAAATATATCCTGGCTTACAAGGAAATGAATGAATGAATGAATGAATGAATGAATGAATGAATGAATGAATAAATAAATAAATAAATAAATAAATGGGAGGTTCCAGAACGGAATCCTAGTGGGTAAAGGGGGACACCTATATTCTAAGCCAGATATACACAGATATATAAGGTCTCATCTGTCTTGACATCCCGGATATGTCAAATGTTATGAGGAACATTAGAACTGATTTTTTTTAAATCAATAAATTAAATTATCTCCAAATTATTTCCAAATTTAAAATAAATGTAAATTAACTCTAACTTTCTGCTTTTTCTGCAGTGTGGTTTAGTAACCCCCAAATCCAGAGTTACTACAGGAGCACTAAGAGACTTTACGTACACCCATAGTTGCTGAACCACCTAGAGAAAACCTATGGGAAATTCATATTGGAATCCAGAGTAAGTTGTTCTTACACCGGAGCAAGGACTCCCCGTAGTTACTCTGTATTCCGTAGTTCCTCTAAGTTCACCAGAATGGAAAGAGGTGTCTTTTGTTCAATAGGAATGCATTGATTCTCCCAGATCCACCTTTCATCAAATGAAACCAACCACTATCTTATCTATCCGTCTTCAGGGGAGGCTTAGCTGCGCTAAGTTTTAAGGCAACCCTTAAAGTAGAGGCAGGGGAGAAACTCTCAAACATGCACACAGTTTGTGTAGAGAGCAAACAACTCCCAAGGAGAAATTTATGGAGTGCTTGCTGTATCCAGTGTGTAATATACACACTGGGATCAACAGGCATAATTTAAGAAGACTGTCGGGCTGGTGGGTTTAGTCAAGATTTGCTATTCGGAGGGTGACATTTCCTTAAACTCCATAGCAAAGTGTTCCCCAATGGAGTTTTAAACGGATTGAACTACTTTGATGTGTCTCAAGGCACACTGGAGTTGTATTTTTTTATGGGAACACACAGGCAAAAGAAGAAAAATAGTAACTTCAGTAGTTTTGGACATTGTGTGTGTGTGTGCGTGCATGCCTCTGTGTGTGTGTGTGTGTGTATGAGAGAGAGAGAGAGGGGGGACAGAGAGACATACTATGAGCACAATCCTACCTAAACATGTCTGTCAAAAGTAAGCTCCATTGTGTTGAATGGACCTTACTCCCAGGAAAGTGTATTTAGGATTGCAGCCATAGGCTTCAATTCTAAATACACTTTCCTGGGAGTAAAACCCAGTGAACACAATGCGGCTTACTTTTGAATAAACTCAAAAGTAAGCCCCTTTGTGTTCAGTTGCCAGGAAAGTGTGTTTAGGATTGCAGCCATACATACATACATACATAGTGCAATCCTAAGCATGTATACTCAGAAGTAAGTCCCATTGTGTTCAATAGTACCTCCTCTCAGAAAAGTGTGGTTAGGATTGCAGCCATTAACATATTTACAAGTACAGACAGACAGACAATGTGTGCACACAGAGCTCTTTAGGAAGTTGCTTATTGGAGAAGTGGAATATGGCATTGGCATTGGGCACATGGGAAGAAAATTGCTTCAGAAATATTTTGAGTGGAAAACTTATAGCAGAGGAAAGGGTTATTCACACACACATGCAAACACACACACACACACACACACACACACACAGAGAGAGAGAGAGAGAGAGAGAGAGAGAGAGAGAGAGAGAGAGATCATATCCAATTTAGGCTGGAATAATTCACCACACACTGATCCTGTGGTGGCGTGGGGAGGCAATCGCATCTTTGTGCACTGGCCTAACCACCCCCCCACAAGAGTGGTTAGTGCTATTAGTTTTGTGCCACACCCAGGACAGCAGAAGTCTTGTGCTGGTGGGACAGACAGACAGACAGACAGACAGGCAGACAGACAGACAGACAGACAGACAGATAGATAGATAGATAGATAGATAGATAGATAGATAGATAGATAGATAGATAGATAGATAGATAGATAGATAGATAGATAGATATTTGATCATGGTTAGTTTAAACAACAGGTAGATAGACAGACAGACAGATATTTGATCATTAGATATTTGTCGTTAGTTTAAACGACAGACAGGTAGATCCAGACAGACAGACAGTGAGTGAGTGAGTGAATGAATTTATTTTTCTTTGCAAACTTCTAGCCTTCCCTCTTAGGCCACCTTCCCTCTTTTCCTCCTTCGGGAGCTCAATCCACACTTCCTCTTTAGAATTCCTGTTTAGCCTTGAGAATCATTTTGTCCTTCCTTGAGAAGACAAGCCTCCTTTAAAGGACAGGCAGCCTTCTTGTCTCATCACGTCTGCTGGCGTTCTGAGCATTGAATGGGCTTCCATGCTGTGTTCATTACGATAAGGACATTGCAAATGAAGTGATAGCTTCTCGTAACAAAGAGCACCTGACATCCTGCGCTATCTATCCATCCTGTGAAGTGAAGCAGATGCAGCAGGTCCACACCCCTGAGGAGTTCATTATTTCACACACACACGTGTGCACACACGTGCACGCGCACACACACACACGCCCCTTTCGAAGCGTTGTGCTACAACAGGGGGCACTTATTCACACTGCCAAGTCATATAGAAGTTAATGATGTGGAAGAAGCTGATAGATGGGGAGTGCTCATGTGTGGGACTAAGCGACAGACCAATGGAAGGATCCTATGAGCATGCTGTGAGGTTGTAAGGGGGAACGGCCATTGTCCCTTGACTTCCCGGCTTTTGATTTGGGGTTGACGGTGAATAGTCGTACAAGGAGAAACATCTGAAAATTTTCCAGAAAGAATGTATCTCAGCAGGGATGTGCTCTAATTGGGTAGGAAGGAGAAACGGGAGCTGTTAAGTGTTCCCCTTGCTCCGTGACTTTCTAGGAAGGGCAGCCTAGGAAGCAAAGAAGTCTCGAGGGCCAACGCTTTGCAAACAAATGGAGGAAGGCAAAAACCTCCACGCACAGATCTTCTCCCTGGCAGAAGCAGATTACACAGAGGCTGCTCGGCCTGGGAATGCCCCACTGGACAGATTACCAGCAATGCCAACAGTGAGAAGCAGGACCATATGCTCAAAAGAATAACCTCGTTTGATCAGGTCAAGCTCTATCCAGTCCAAAATTCTCGTTCCAACAGTATCCAGAATGCTCCAACATGTGAATGAAACAAGACAGGGAAACCATCTGTTGTATCTTCCATGACGTGTCCTCTTTTTTAGCCTCGTATCCTGTAAAAAACCTTCATTCTAAAAACATGACATTTAATGTCACGTTTTTCTTTGTTTTTTTGTTTTTTTTTCCATGTGTCATTTAATTGTCTTTTTGAATTTATTGTTTGAATGTACTATTCTTGTTTTTTTCTTTTAAATTAATAAAGAATTGAATAAAAAAACCTTCATTGTTGAAAAGCAGTATATAAATACTGTAGATAGATAGATAGATAGATAGATAGATAGATAGATAGATAGATAGATAGACAGACAGACAGACAGACAGATAGATAGATAGATAGATAGATAGATAGATAGATAGATAGATAGATAGATAGATAGATAGATAGATAGATAGATTGTCCTCCTTTTTTATTGTCAGCAGGCAGCATGTAGCCTTCTCATAATTAATAAAGAACAGGTTCAACCTTGTTATACACAAAATTTCTTATATGTGAATTTGACTCAACACAAATGGTCACTGCAAATGACAATTCTAAAACTGCTTTTCTTACTGTTGTAGAGAAGCAGTCGTGCAAGCAAACTTTCCATTCTTCATCCCAGAATAAAACCCCTGCAGATACTGAGGCACCACTCAGTGGTGGGCTTCAGGAGGTTCTCACAGGTTCTATAGAACCCTTTGCTAATGAGCGCCTGGTTCTGAGAACGGTTACTAATGAGACATACAACCTGTTGTTAGTTTAAGTTATTAGGACATAGAACCTGTTGTTAATTTATTTGAATCCCACCACAGACTACATTATTACATTAGGTGCAATGGAAGAGCAAGAAACGTGGAATTGGGTCTTTAAACCCACCATATTTACTCAAATCTAATGCACAATCAAATCTAATGTGCACCCAATACTTATAATAATTAACCATCAAATCTAATGCTCACCTAATTTTGGAGACTGAATTCAGCTGAAAAGGTGAATGTTACATTTGAGTAAATATAGTATTTTTTCCATACATTTATTTATACACAGATTTTTTTTATCCATGGGATGTTCCAGAACAGAACCCTATTTGATAATGAGGAATACCTCTATAGGTAATATATGTAATAGTTTAAAATTTAATAATAAGCATTAGCACAAACCCAAGAAATGTAGATGACAAAATAAATGCTCAAAACACCCAGTTAGCAGAGCAATCCTAACTGTGTCTACTCAAAAGTGAGCCCTATTGTGTTCAATGGGTCTTACTCCCAGGAAAGAGTCTTTAGGATTGCAGCTATTAGATTTAAATTAGCCACATGAAAGCAAATAAATGAGTGTTTATAGCTTTTATTTTGTAATGCCCTACATTTCCTACAATTTTGTAGGTGTCCTACAATTTTTTTTTTTTTTTGGGGGGGGGGGGTCTTGACCAGGGTGATCATATGACTGGATTTTTTTCAGATTTGTCCTCTTTTTTTAGCCTTCTGTCCAGGTGTCCTCCAAAAGGGCTTCATTGTCCTCCCTATGGCAAAAAAGTAAAAATAAAAAACTATGCATTGAGCTCTATGGGAAAGTGAAAGTGCCCAATGCTTTACTCATGAGTAGGCAAATGTACCATTGTTTATTGGAAAGGCCAGGCTGAGAGGAATCCATTGTCTTCCTTCTGAGGTTTGGGCATCTGGAAACCCTAGTCTTGTCCTCTTTTTTGGTTTTTTGGTTCCCCTGGGTAGGTGGGAAAAATATCTGGAGATGTGGGGATCAGAGAATGTTCTATGTGAACACAGTTCACCACCTACCTACTTACCACCACCTACAGCCTTCACCCAATGTGATGGGTTCAAACAACCTCTTGCTATAGGATAATCCTATAGGGATTCCTCAATCCTATGTTGCTCGAGCAGGGCAGAGAAAAGGGGTGCATCCCAAATGCAAAGAAATGAAACAGAAAATTGAACACTCATGGCTCTTTGTTCCCAAGGGTGTCCCTAAGAAACACAAACCCAATTGCTGCCAGCCTTTAAGAGTTTTGGCTGGCGATCAAAAAGCGGTGCGCTAAGCCCAGCGCTGCAGCTGTGCTCTTCGG
Source organism: Cryptoblepharus egeriae (assembly GCA_030015325.1). Taxonomy (NCBI): domain Eukaryota; kingdom Metazoa; phylum Chordata; class Lepidosauria; order Squamata; family Scincidae; genus Cryptoblepharus; species Cryptoblepharus egeriae. The sequence continues at coordinate 12,788,124 of JAREYC010000016.1, read as the reverse complement.
CCAACTCCCTGTAGAGCCATCCAGGCCCTGTGAAATATCTCGCCATAAAATGAAACGCAAAATCACCTGGGCCAGCCGAAAGGTATTACGGAACTGGGGGGAAGCAGTCACGGAAAAGAAAAGGTACAATGGGGTTTTGACAAAGGAGCATCAGGAAGGACTGAATGTGCCAAGCATGGGCTCGGACGAGTGAGAATGTAGTTTCCGTACTCTGAACTATACTGTGTAAAAATAGCTTGGAGAGCCATTGTCAGGAGAAAGAAAAGGGCTTTTGAGTGCAAGCCCAGACACTTCCAGTGATCTCAGCGAAATCTCATCTCAGTCTGCTTTTTGAAGTTGTTTAGGTTTAATTCAGAAGCCTAAAAGTGTGTTTAAACACAGCACGTTACCGTTTCCCCGGGAAGAAATAGGAACAAAATCAGGTTACCGTCAGGGCACTCAGCGGGACTCGGCGACGCTTTTCTCGGTGTCACTGTAAACCGTTTTCTCGCAGAAAGACACTCAAGGAGGAGAGAACAGATTGCCGTAGACATGTTTTGCATGCAGGAGAGAGAACGGAGTGAGTGTCGAGTAGATTGTGATCAGGGTGAACATATGACCGGATTTTTCTGGATTTGTCCTCTTTTTTAGCCTTCTGTCCAGGTGTCCTCCGAAAGGGCTTCATTGTCCTCCATTTTGGCTTCATTATGGAACTTTGCAATGGTGTTCAGGACCCCATCATGTCATATGTCATTGGATTCATATTGAACTGCAGAATCTAATGCAACAATCGGTTTTGAAATATCTCCTTCCTATCAAAGGTTATGGCCAAAAAAACGAAAAATAAAAAATATGCATTGAGCTCTATGGAAAGTGAAAGTGCACAATATCACAGCTTTACTCGTGAGTAGGAAAACATGCCATCGTCTGCCAGAAAGGCCAAGCTGAGAGGAATCCAAGACCTTGTCCTCCTTTTCAGGTTCAGGCATCTGGTCACACTGATTGTGATGCACTGCAAAACACATATACACAAACACAAAACTTTATGAAACAAGGTTGTGATAGAAGTGTACAGTGACACCAGTGGTTCAGCCTTCTAGTATTGGAACAGATCCATCAAATCAACCTGCCACTTATTTCCATAATGATGAAATATATGGGTGCTCTTACAAAGCAACCCCAAGATAGAGCATATATCTTTTTCATCAGTGGTGTCAGTAGGGTGGTGAGGTCCACAGTAGATGATGTGCAAGGTGGGGTGACATCACTACTGGCCAATGTTTTAAAATCTTGGTATTTTCAAATAAAATGGTGTTGTCTTGATATTTTTCAATAATACCATCATATAACTTGATATTTTTCAATAATACCATCATATAACATGCAGAATGCTATGAAATAAAACACATTGAAATATCCATTGGGGCACCAACACTCGGCACTACTGGGCACCAGCCATCCCTGACAGGCACTGGGCACCACCGGCCCAGTGCATCACTGGGCATCATGCATCCCTGCCAGGCACTTGGCAGTGGGCACTAGGCACCAGACACGACTATGCACCAGTCACCACATGGCAGCAGTGTGCATAATGAGAAAAGGTGCACCAGCAGGCTCTAGGCCCCACCAGGCACCAAGAAGTATCATTACCATTGAGCAGCACAAACCATTAGGCGCTACTGGGCACCAGGCAACACAATGCCACAGGCAGCTACCACCACTGAGCACTGGGCAATGAGCACCACCAAGCACTGGGTACCAAATCAGTTCTTGGTGGGTCTTTACATCATGGAATGAATATGTTCCCCAAATTTCATGCTTCTAAGTCCGGAGATTTAGAACATCAGGCATTGGGCGTTGATGAATCGGTGATTCTTCAATGTAAAGTATAGGGACAAAAACACATTGCACCTCTTTTCACCCTTTTCCAGCTGGCATTTCTAAAAATTGGTTCTTAATGCATGATTACATCATGGAAGGAATATCCTCCCCAAATTTCATTTTTCTAGGGCTGGCCATTTTGGCTGGGCGTTGAAGAGTGAGTGAGTGAATAAGTACTCACTGAGTGAGTGAGTGAGTGAGTCAGCCAGTCAGTCAGTGACCTTTAGATAGATAGATAGATAGATAGATAGATAGATAGATAGATAGATAGATAGATAGATAGATAGATATGCAAAGTGGTTGGAGTGAGATCAGAGATAGCACAACTGCTCAATGTTCCCTGAACAGAATTGGATGGACCTATATCAAGACTGAAGAATTGGAAGATGGATCAAGTGTTAAAGGAAGTGAAGATGATGTTCTACTGATGCAAAGGCAAGAAAAGGGAAGTGGCATCATGTATAATAAAAAGTTGGCATATCCAGCAGTAAATGATGGATTGCAAGGTGTAGATTCTATTAAAGGTAATTCTTATGGACTAATAAAACACCAGCACCTGGGAACTAAATGGGAAAGTCAAGGCAATAGAAAGAGGTGAGAGGAGAACGGGGGGAATTTGATTGCCTGCTTGCGGAAAGCGATTGCGTTGAACCCATCAAGATAATGAGATGCTTTGTAGTCTGTCGGACCAAAGGTTATGGATGCTGTGATGGCGGGTAAGTCAGGCCTAAGAATCGCAGATGATTTTCTTGAGGCACGCACAAAATGAAAGCAGAAGGGAATACAGAAAAGCTGTTTCAGAGATGGGCACTGAGGCCTTAGACGAAGCAAAGCTGCAAGACAGGAGTCTTCATCACTGTGATCGGAGGCTGGTGGTGCAGAAGCCAAATGCCGTTCCTAGGCCTTGCTGCAAAACATTGATTTATGACTGTTGTAAAATGCAACTTTTTGCTCCGTCTGCTCTTCCTGACTCTAAGTCAGAGCTAAAGATCAGAAAAGCAGAGCAGGGAACAGAGTTGAGTGGTAATATACCATACATAGTTGAGTATAAGCCGACCTGAGTATAAGCCGAGGCACCTAATTCTACCACAAAAAACTGGGAAAACTTATTGACTCGAGTATAAGCCTAGGGTGGGAAATGCAGCAGGTACTGGTACTGGTCCTTTTCCTTGTAGCCTTCTTGGAACTCATAGGCTACAATCCTAAGCACACTTTCCTGGGAGTAAGCCTCATTGAACTTAGTGGGGCTTACTTCAGAGTAGACATGCATAGGACAGGGTGACCAGATGCCAAACCCAAAATTCCTGAACCCCAAGGCCAAAATTCCTACCCCCAGGCCAAAAATCCTACCTGCTTAAAAAAATTGCCAAAAATTGTATTTTTTTAATTTTATAGTTTTTGTTTTTTGGCCATAAGTTTTGATAGGAAGGAGATAGCTCAAAACTGATTTTTGCATTGGATGCTGCTCTTCAATACGAATCCAACGGCATATGACATGATGGGGTTTGATCCACCACTTTTCAGTTGACCTGAGTATAAGCCACGGGGGCTTTTGGGGCCCATTTTTAGGGCCCAATATATATAAGGTTGCTTTTTTTGTCCAGCAATTTTTAAAAAATAGCATTCCTTTTAGTTCAGCAATTAGAATAAACAAGAGTAGAGCCACTGGAATAGGTAGAAATACCAGCAGGTAGCTAGTACTTGGTGTTGTATTATAGGTAGCCACTACCAGGTTGTACTTGTAGCCAGGTTGTACTATCAGGTTGTACTGTAGGTTGTATTGGTAGTCCCTACCAATTGGTAGCCAGTACAACAACAACTAGGCGACTGGATGCCAGGGAAGGGACGTGTCCTAAATGGTGGTGTAATGGGATTCTGAAGGTGGTGGGGGATGTTTTGGAGACCAGGATGTCAGACCAGGACCAGTAAGAGGCTCAGAATAGACAGGAGGGCATTTTTATAGTGTGCGAAAAGCAAAGTTCCCCACACCAAGCCAAGCCTCCTACATATTTTTATCATTTTACATTTAGTAACATCATGGCTGCAATTCTAAAGACACTTTCCTGGGAGTAAGACCCATTGAACACAATGGGGCTTACTTTTGAATAGACATGGTTAGGATTGTGCTCAATAGTACATTTATTTATGATCATCATATTTTATTTATGCTAATTTATCATATTACATTTATTTACATCAATGACCAGGGAGCAAGATGTCCAGGGAATCTGTGAGTACCAACCAGAGTGACCTTTTGGAATGGAGGACAGAGTGCTTCTACTTTTAAGCATTGCATAGAAAAGGGAATTTACCCTATAATCCAGAGTAACTACGGGAGCACATAAGAGACATTTACATCAAAGTAGTTATGGCACCAACTAGTGAAAACCTATGGGAAATTCATATTGCAATTCAGAGTAAGTTGTTCTTACGTCAGAGCAAGGACTCCCCATAGTTATTCTGGAATGTGCCCTAAGGCAGGTGCTGCTTCTTGAATCCTTCTAGGTTGAGCTAAACCTGCCTCTTCTATGCCTTGCTTATATTGCTATATTGTCACCTTGATACCACCAAATTCCAGTTCAAGTACCACTGGTGGTACCTTTACTACTGGTTGAGGCACACCGTCTTAAACTCCTTTCTTGGCCGAAAAGCCCTACCCAATACTACTGGGTTCTGTTGGTGTAGATCCAAGTAGGTTCTCACCTGCTCAGTGGCACAGCTATAGGGGGGTGGCACACCGTCCTAAACTCCATTCTTGGCCGAAAAGCCCTACCCAATACTACTGGGTTCTGTTGGTGTAGATCCAAGTAGGTTCTCACCTGCTCAGTGGCACAGCTATAGGGGGGTGGCACACCGTCCTAAACTCCATTCTTGGCCGAAAAGCCCTACCCAATACTACTGGGTTCTGTTGGTGTAGATCCAAGTAGGTTCTCACCTGCTCAGTGGCATAGCTATAGGGGGGTGGCACACTGTCCTAAACTCCGTTCTTGGCCGAAAAGCCCTACCCAATACTACTGGGTTCTGTTGGTGTAGATCCAAGTCGGTTCTCACCTGCTCAGTGGCACAGCTATAGGGGGGTGGCACACCGTCCTAAACTCCGTTCTTGGCCGAAAAGCCCTACCCAATACTACTGGGTTCTGTTGGTGTAGATCCAAGTAGGTTCTCACCTGCTCAGTGGCATAGCTATAGGGGGGTGGCACACCGTCCTAAACTCCATTCTTGGCCGAAAAGCCCTACCCAATACTACTGGGTTCTGTTGGTGTAGATCCAAGTAGGTTCTCACCTGCTCAGTGGCATAGCTATAGGGGGGTGGCACACTGTCCTAAACTCCGTTCTTGGCCGAAAAGCCCTACCCAATACTACTGGGTTCTGTTGGTGTAGATCCAAGTCGGTTCTCACCTGCTCAGTGGCACAGCTATAGGGGGGTGGCACACCGTCCTAAACTCCGTTCTTGGCCGAAAAGCCCTACCCAATACTACTGGGTTCTGTTGGTGTAGATCCAAGTCGGTTCTCACCTGCTCAGTGGCACAGCTATAGGTGGGTGGCACACCGTCCTAAACTCCGTTTTTGGCCAAAAAGCCCTACCCAATACTACTGGGTTCTGTTGGTGTAGATCCAAGTAGGTTCTCACTTGCTCAGTGGCATAGCTATAGCGGGTGGAGAAGTCAGATTTGGAGAGAGGCATGAAAGAGACCCCTGTCCTTTGGAGCCATTCCAGGCGGGGGGAGCCAAACGGAGCCGTACGGCTCCGTTTGGCTCCCCCCGCCTGGAATGGCTCCGAAGGACAGGGGTCCCTTTCACGCCTCCCTCCAAGACTAATTCCTCCACCCCCTACTGGCTATGCCACTGCATCTGCTCAAACCCATCACTGGATACAGCATAAGGCCTATACCCTAAAGTGAAATTAAGCCCCTTGCTCCAGAGCAGTTAAGATGACTTTCCATAGGATAACACTAGAGGGTGACGTAACTGCGTGGACCTGTAGCTGCTATGGATTTTGCCCTAAGTATGGCAACCTTGCTGCACCAATTGGATAAGATTGGACGGTGCATTTTTTTTTCTTGCAAATTGCCAAGCGTTTCTTCTTGGGAGGAACCCAGAAATGCACTTTAAAATAGTTTGTTTTCTTTTTTTATACTTTAAAAATGAGAAAATTGGAGTCCAAAATCCTGTCTCGGGTGAACTGAAAGCAAATCTTAAATAAGATAGGAGAGAGAAAGCCTGCAGTAATCTCAGAGGCATCAAGAATTCAGACAACCTGAAACCCTGTTTGTGCTTTACAAGAACTTATTTTTCAGAACGGAAAAATATACCTGAATAAAAGTGGAAATCTTATCCAGAGGCAACAGTGAAAAAGGAATACACACAACATGTCACAAAAGCATGAGAACGATGCAAGTGAAACCCTCTTGGGATCATTGAGGTTGCTCACTGCTATTTGTCCTTCAAATACAATCCTAACCATGTCTACTCAAAAGTAAACCCCATTGTGTCCAATGGGTCTTACTCCCAGGAAAGTGTCTTTAGGATTCAGCCTCAGGTTGCAATCTTATGTACACTTTCCTGTTTGTAAGGGCTAAATCCATAGCCACACGGATTTAAATAATCCTAAATACAGGTCCACGCGGTTATGTCACCCTCTATTGTTATCTTATGGAAATTTATCTTAACTGTTCCAGAGCAAGAGGCTTAATTTCATTTTAGGATATAGGTCTAAGTCCCATTGAAGATAGTGGAACTTACTTCTGAGTAGACAAGTTTAGGATTGTGCTCTAAGTGTCTGAAATGTGGGTGTTTTCAATCAGGTGATGTATGGATGTGAATAGAGTAGTTTGTAAGAAGAAACGTATTGAATCAGATAAAAAATTCATATACAGTGGTGCCTCACACAACAAGTTTAATTCATTCCGGAAGCATGCTTGTTATGTGAAACGCTCTTTACGTGAAGCGGATTTTCCCATAGGAAATAATGGAGATGATTGGTTCCACAACCCAAAAAATATTCATATAAAAATATTAACTGGATGTAAAAATGATGACAAAACACCGGAATTGAATTCAAAACATTCATTCCATGCGCATGATCCTATGAAGTCTACTCAGGCTGCAATCCTAAAGACACTTTCCTGGGAGTAAGATCCATTTAACACAATGGGGCTAACTTCTGGGTAGACTTGGTTAAGAGGCTGCAATCAAAGACACTTTCCTGGGAGTAAGCCCCATTGAACACAATGGGGCTTACTTCTGAGTAGACATGGTTAGGAGGCTGCAATCCAAGACACTTTCAAAGTCTCCCCACTTTCTCCTTCTCTCCATCCTGAGCCTCTCTCTCCCCTGCTCCCTTCTGGCTAGCCCTGAGCTGCTTTCGTCTTCTCCACTGCTCTTCTCACCCATCTGCCCCAATTGCCAACGAGTGTGCTTGTTAAGTGAAGCAACACTTGTTATATGATGCAGAACACTAGAGAAACTTTTGCTTGTTATGTGGATCTCTTGTTAAGCAAGGCATTTGTTAAACAAGGTAGCACTGTATAGGGATCCCCACTTATTGGACAGGTTAGAGACTGGAGCAGTGTTAAAAAGCGAAACCTGTTGAAAAGTGGAACCCAGTCTTTTTCTGCTTTCAAATCCAAAACAGCCACCAAAAAAGATATACTGTAAATATAACTTGCAAAAGCCTAAACACCATATATTCAGTAATTCAAGACCAGAATACACAACACAATACAGTAAAATAAATGATGTGTGGCAGTGAATATCTTATGCATTTGAATGATGTGGTTACTGAAGAAAGTCATAAGGAAATGCCACAAAGAATTTGATCACCATGTCACATGCAAATCAACACCAGGGAAGACAGTTTCAGCCTTTAGATCAGCAGAGAGAGGTTGAAAGTGTGGAGCATGTGTTGAACAAATGTTGAAAGAGCGGAATCATTGGAAAACATACCGGCAGAAAGTGGGAGATGCCTTTACTCCCAAACTTTGCCTAAACTGCCCACCATCCTACCCCTCACCCTGCGATTTCCCACCCCCCAAAAGTGTTTTGCTTCTCAGCAGGTTACTTACCACCCAGCACTCCTTGTAGTCAGCCTCTGGGACTGAGGACCAGCATCAACTTGCCCTGGTCCCTTTGCCAGCAATTATCATCATCCAACAGCCAGAACGTGCCTTATGGCATGTTTAGGACAAGCTTAAGGCATGTTTTAGACCTTGCTCTGGGGGATCCTACTATTGGAGGTAAGATGGGCATACAGTAGAAACAGGGTCTTTTTAGTATTGGCACTGAGTATCCTCTAGGACTCTGGCTGGTGGCTACACTATAGTCCTTCTAGAGATGATGTGCTAAGCAATGGTCTGTGTAGCTTGGCTTTTTGGTTCTGTTTTAGGTTTTTGACTTGACATCTTCCTTCCCCACCCTCACCCCCAATTATATGCCATCTTTGGGTTGCTAAAAATGCAAGGAAGGTGGTAAAGAAATAATTTTAAAACTAAATGGAATACATATGTAGACATGAAGTGGCCATTATGGATGATAGGTAGGTGTTATAATCGTACTCCATCCATCTGTTGCAATCTCTTTGAAGGATGCCAGACCGTGGCCATCACCACCTTTGCGAGCCCTGAAACCCATAAAAATCACACCTTGCTGGAAGAAATATGTCCATCTGTCTGACATGAATCTAGAGAAGCTTTGTATAATGTTTATCTCCAGCTATACCACTTTGCATGATCTGCCTACTGGAAGTAGCACTGGAGGTAACTGGTAATGATGTCATCACCAGTTACTTCTGGGTGAATATTCTTGATTTTTTTAGGGGGGTAGGGTGTGGCCGGGGGGCAGTTATTCACTTGGTTTACTTTAAGGTATTTATATTTATCTATCCCCCAAATCCAGAGTAACTACAGGAGCACGTAGGAGACATTGTGTGCACCCATAGTGACTGCACCACCTAGAGAAAACCTAGTGAAAACTCTGCAATCCAGAGTAAATTGTTCTTACACCAGAGCAAGAACTCCCGTAGTTACTCTGGATTGCGCCCTACCTACCTACCTACCTACCTACCTACCTACCTATCTATCTATCTATCTATCTATCTATCTATCTATCTATCTATCTATCTATCTATCTATCTATCTATCTATTTTCATTTGCTTGGTGATGCCACTGCCAGCCACGACATCACTTCTGGTAGATTCTTGGACAGACTATCTCTCTAAACAGTGGGTGTCCCCCCCCAAGTTTGAGAACCACTGCAATAAGATGTTAGTACAGTAACACATACCCTTGGGGGTGAGGTGACACCACTAGTGACCAAAATGGCAAAAAATAATGGTTTTTAGGAATAAAAGAAGCAGGCCTCCGTCAGTCTTGAAAGACTATGGTATCGTGCTCGGTGCTGCATACGCTGCATGCGAAGCACAGAAGACTGGGTTGGATTGTTATGGAGGAGAGGCTGTTACCCAAAAATCCCCCTCTCCACGCCACTGAATTAGTCCAATGGAAAGGCAGAGCCAATACGATTGGATCCAGCTGGTGTCGCAGAGCTGGGCTAAGGACAGGAGCTCACCCTGTCTTGTGGGGCCGACCCGGGAATCGAACCTGGCCTGGTTAACAGGCGAATAATCCTACCATGTTATATAGCTTTGGGTGCGTAATTTACATCAGAATGCAATTAAACAAATCACTTTATTGGTTTATTATTCCTTCAAAATATATGGCCAGTAAACCAGTGGAAGTGAGCTGTGGCACATAACTATAGCTGCAATCCTAAAGTCACATTTCTGGAAACAAGACCTAATGGACACAATGGGGCTGACTTTTGAATCGACATGGTTAGGATTGTGTTCTGTGCCCACCATTCCTGCACACATGGGGTGAAGTGCTAATCACACTGGGTGACACAAACCCTAGTAACATCCCTAGAGGTGACAAACACCAGTAAGAAGCATGGGGTGGATAAGATGGCATTGATAAGCATGATTGGCCTCCAAGCTTCCTACTGATGTTTCTCATATCATGTCATTATTGCTGCCATGCAGCCGATGTCCATAGATCCTATGAGCACCACCAGACACCAACTTAAGTGCAACAGGTGGTACCCTTACCACTGTTTGATAAACACTGGGCAAAATCCAGAGTAACTACGGGGAGTCCTTGCTCCGGTGTAAGAACATCTTACCCTGGATTCCAATATGAATTTCCCATAGGTTTTCACTAGGTGGTGCCATAACTACGTTGACATAAATGTCTCTTATGTGGTCCCGTCCTTACTCTGGATTTGGGGTACTGCCAGAAAATTTTGTAGGAAAAACTGTGAAGTTCTAGCATTGTGGAGCATCTCTTTTTGTCATATGACATCATGCCTATTTTCTATTTCAAGGTCAGATTTCTTTTTTGGCAGTTGGCGTTCATTTTATTATCATTTTAAAAAGATCCATCATGCGTTTTCGCTCCCCCGAGGAAGGCCTTTGGTCGAAACACGTTGGGCCATTTTTACATAATCAGTTCCTACTTTTTAAAGCACCGCTTGAAGTCGGCCTCTCTCCATCGCCCAAGAAAAAAAGAAGTGGGACAAGAAAATGTGCAGAACCTCTCCAAGGAATTTCACTTGTCATACAGAAACTCATTTGACTTCTCTTGAAAATTGTCAGATGTGTTGCTTTGGCTAAATTCACATCTATTTTCACTTTGTGTGCCAGTTTGACAAAAGGAAGAAAACCCCTTCAAAAAAGATAACAACTGTGATGTATAAACAGGGCAAGCCTGTGCATGTCTACTCAGAAGTAAGTCCCATTTAAACAGGGTGACCAGGTGCCCAAATATTAAAAAGAGGACAAGGTCTTAGATTCCTCTCAGCCTGGCCTTTCCTGCAGACAATGGCACATTTGTCTACTCATGAGTAAAACCGTGATATTGGGCAAAACCCAGAGTAACTACGGGGAAACTTGCTCCAGTGTAAGAACAACTTACTCTGGATTCCAATATGAATTTCCCATAGGTTTTCACAAGGTGGTGCAGTAACTACAGGGCACGTAATACGTCTTATGTGCTCCCATAGTTACTCTGGATTTGGAGGATTGGGCCCTTCACTTTCCCATAGAGCTCAATGCATACTTTTTAGTTTTTTGGCCATAATGTTTGATAGGAAGGAGATATTTCAAAACCAATTTTTGCATTAGATTCTGCTCTTCAATACGAATCCAACGACATATGATTTGATGGGTTATCGCCATTGCAGAATTCCAAACTGGAGGACAATGAAGCGCTTTTGGAGGACACCCTGACAGGAGGCTAAAAAAGATGACAAATCCAGAAATTTCCAGTCACCCTGCATTTAAAGGGATTTCTCCCCTGGAAGTGTGTAGGATTGCATGGTTACACACACATTCCTTTTTGACGAACTCTGAAACGCACATTAAATTTCACTTATTAAAATTTTAGTGCTGTTCTTAGATTCAAAAACTGCATTAGCAACTTTTCACCCCTTCCACTTTTCTTTGGAGGGACACAGATTCGGCTGTGAGCTCGTACTAAAATAAGCCTGCTGACCTCTAGGCAGATGCGTCCCGGGAGGAGGGCAATATTACTGCTGCAATGTACTCTGCGCTACGGAAATGATTAAGAACATTTCAAGAGGCAGAGTTCAGCGAAAGCTAAATGTACATCCAAGCCAACTGGTAAAGGCTGGAGTACTTTATGCCTTGCAGCAAGGAATATATTGGCAGACACAACAAAAATAATTTGTTTGAAACATAAGGGGGAATTGAGAAAAAAAATGCTGCTCTTGATGGTTTGTACAGTTCTGCAAAAGGGTTTGAGGGATCACATTAGGAAATGTTGACACTCCAAGAAACCTCCAAGAATGTTAATCATGTGGGAATTGTATATTCGAGGTAGAAAGTGAGAGAGATCCCATAATATACGCTTTTAATGAATTTGAATCATGGAATTGGGGCGATTTCATCCACGACCCACTTTAAGTGCCGACTTTGTAGAAAGTTGCAGAAAGTTTGCAGAAAGTTTTCTTTATGCCTAAAGTTTTCTTCTCCTGGAAGTGCATTGGAAACATATATATTCCAAATATAGGAGTTACAAATTATTCAATGAGTAGGCTGAATTAGGCAACCATGGCTGCAGTCCTTACTTGCAGTTAGGCCAGCAGAAGTCCTGTGCCGCCATGGGGGTGTCACAAAGAGCGCAATCCTAACCATGTCTACTCAAAAAGAAGCCCTATTGTGTTTAATGGGTCTTACTCCCTGGAAAGTGTCTTTAGGATTGCAGACAAAGCACTTCTGCACCACTCCTGGGGGAAGGGTAGCCCAATGCACAGACATACGCTTGCCTCCCTACATCACCAGGGGAACAGGAAGACCAATGATTTGTGCCAGCCTAGGTTAGGATTGCACCCTAAATCATTTCCATACAACTATATTTTTGGTTACTCCAACTTTTTAGCACCAGTAACCAATTTTTAGAATAACAATCGGTATTACTGTAGGGATCCACTGGAATTGATGTCATTAACCTGGATGCGATCTCATGGCCAGAGATAGCATCAAAAAACAAGAAAATCGTTAACATCTACAACAAAATCAAATCATATTAAATTAAAAGATAACAATAAGTATTAGTTTAAGCAGTTATAAAGAACCTTACCAACTTTCCCAAGCACTTGCTGACCACTGGATAAAGTGCTGGTACTCACCATGAAGATGATATGGCCATTTGATGGATGTCACTTGATGGGATGTAGATGATGCTGCAATGCTCCTCTTCCAAAGATGTCGGATTGCTCAACACCTCTCCCACTGATTGACAGTCCAAATCTATGCTTGGGGAGTCAACCCCATTGATTCTGATGGGATGTACCTCTGAGTAGACCTGCATAAATCAGGCTCCTTGGCTTCAATCCTATGCACAATTTTCTGGAAGTCAGGGTGCACTTGGATTCCCCTATCTATCACTGGGCTAACCCAACTGCAAGATGGGGGTACCCTAGTTATTCTGGAAAAGATTTGGGGCAGCCTAAGGCAACATAGGCTGCCCAAAACAGATGGACCTGGGCTGCCCAAGTTGGGGCAGCCTAGGCAGTTCAGGAGAGGCATATGAAGGGCATGTCTAGCATTGCCTAGGACAGAGCAGTTACTCTGTATCCAGAGCCTGTTCCCAGGGCAGAAATGCCCTCTTCCAGCTCCTCAGAGTTATACCACCTCAGGAGCAGGTATAGTAATGAGTAGACCCATAAGGGTCCATGATAAGGCTGAGTAAGACTGGCAGTGTTGACCAAAAATCTGAGTTCTTGGCCAGCCTAACTGCAACACCTGCCTCTCAACCTCAGGATATGGAACAACTACGGCAGCCCACTACTCTGGGGATACAGAGGCCACACCAAGAAACCCCCTGTATTCACTGTATACTATACTGGCATCTCATCAGGTCCTTGTAATAAGGCAGGCACCACAGCTGTTTCTTGTTCAGTGTGATCTGAGGGGGGTCTCCTCAAGAGCAAGCTCTTCCCAGGTGCCACCGAGTTGGTATCTACTTAGCATGCTCTGGAGCAGTTAGGGCAGCCCAGGTTTCCTGACCTTCTGGATCAAGCTTACCTTTCTGCTCTGGATTCAGAATAGTTGGGGCAGCCCAGCGAGGGCACTCCTCACTGCTGTCACTCTGGATTTTGCCCTCGGCTCCATTGACTCTGATGGGACTTACTTCTGAGTAGACATGCCTAGACTTGGTCTCTGATTCTGGAAAGTCAACTTTGCTCCTGTGCGTTAGTAGCTGGTCTGCCAGGTGAAGAGTGCCTTGGAGAATAGAGAGAGTGCTGGTAAAAGGAAGCTGGTACTGGGTACTGGCATATACTGGCAGAAACAAGTGGTGACTGCAATCCTATTCACACTTACCCAGGATAAACCCCATTAACACTGTGAAATCATCTACACCAGGGAAGTAAAACACATTTCATAAAGAGGGCTGAGGTTAGCTTTGGCACCTGCTGAAGGCCAGAAGTGACATCATTAAGCAGATGATGATGATGATGATGATGATGATGATGATAAGCAGATGATAAGCACGGTGTTCTCATATAGAAACTCATTAATTGCAAGTGACAGAAGAGTAAACCTACAAGTTGTGTTCATTTGTTCAAGATATGAGAGACCCAATTATCACATTGGGGGATCACAGTTCTAAAGGGAATGTAAATAATTGTATATCAGGGCTGAATTCAGCCAACATTTGATATCCGTGATCTATATTGTAACTGTGAAAATACAGATCTGTAAGCTTTCCTCCAATGCAATCACATACCATGGTATCATCAAATTTATTTAAGGTAAAATATGCATTGAAATGAATGGGGACACACCTGAAATGAGCTTGCAACCCACCTAGTGGGTCCTGACCCACAGTTTTTTTAAATGCTGCTTTAGAAGATAATGTCATTCCAGACTGGTGCAAAACTGCCAGATTTTTTAAAAATTCATTTTAAATCTTCCTTTTTAATCAAACAAAGGGCAAAATCCAGAGTAACTACAGGGAGTCCTTGCTCCGGTATAAGAACAACGGGTTACTCAGGATTCCAATATGAAACCCATAGTAACTACGGGGAGTCCTTGCTCCAGTGTAAGAACAACTTACTCTGGATTCCAATATGAATTTCCCATAGGTTTTCTTTAGGTGGTTCAGTAACTAAGGGTGCACATAAAGGCTCTTATGTGCTCCCATAGTTATTCTGGATTTGGGGGTAATTGCACTAAATAGTGAAAAGAACTTGTTTTTCCCCTGGTCCCTGTCTGTGCATGAATTTTATAAAGAGAGAGCCAAAGAACTATCAATATAGATGTAACCTTGATTAGAATAGATGCCACGTGTGTGTAATTTCCACCTTTTCTTTCCTTTGTTGTCGGTAATATTAGAATCAAACTCACTCATGTTAAAAACTCTATAGAAAAATATTTTTCATGCACACACAAAAACAGTAAAGCGAGCAGAAGGGACCGCTTTGCAGGATGACAATCCTATTTTGTAGTACTTGGGTGGGTATTTATACTGATTTGTTGTGGAAAATCGTATTTAAATCGATACTTAAAAAAAAAATAATGGGACAGGTGATAAATAGCAAGTGGATTATTCATGGAATATAGAAAGGCAATTGTAAATGTCTCTATCATATCCCAGGTATTTAGTCCTCATCTCTGTATTAATGTTTTTTAATGAGCTGCTCTACAAGTCAAAGAATAGTTGTGTTCTGCGAAGGGGATGTACAAGTATGGTAAACCAATAGCATCACTGTGGGATGTGGGATGCAGGCCACACGAGGTGACACACTGAGGGGTGACACAACTACTCAATGAAATTTTTGAAAGGCGTTTTTAAATAATATCATGTTATGTTGAACAAGAGTTGGCAGATGACATCTATCTATCTATCTATCTATCTATCTATCTATCTATCTATCTATCTATCTATCTATCTATCTATCTATCTATCTATCTATCTATCCATCCATCCATCCAGCCAGCCTTCCTTCCTTCCTTCCTTCCTTCCTTCCTTCCTTCCTTCCATATCTATCTATCTATCTATCTATCTATCTATCTATCTATCTATCTATCTATCTATCTATCTATCTATCTATCTATCTATCTATCTATCTATCTATCTATCCATCCTTCCTTCCTTCCTTCCTTCCTTCCTTCCTTCCTTCCTTCCTTCCTTCCATATCTATCTATCTATCTATCTATCTATCTATCTATCTATCTATCTATCTATCTATCTATCTATCTATCTATCTATCTATCCATCCATCCATCCATCCATCCATCCATCCTTCCTTCCTTCCTTCCTTCCTTCCTTCCTTCCTTCCTTCCTTCCATATCTATCTATCTATCTATCTATCTATCTATCTATCTATCTATCTATCTATCTATCTATCTATCTATCTATCTATCTATCTATCTATCCATCCATCCATCCATCCATCCTTCCTTCCTTCCTTCCTTCCTTCCTTCCTTCCATATCTATCTATCTATCTATCTATCTATCTATCTATCTATCTATCTATCTATCTATCTATCTATCTATCTATCTATCCATCCTTCCTTCCTTCCTTCCTTCCTTCCATATCTATCTATCTATCTATCTATCTATCTATCTATCTATCTATCTATCTATCTATCTATCTATCTATCTATCTATCTATCTATCTATCTATCTATCTATCTATCTATCTACCTACCTACCTACCCATCCATCCATCCATCCATCCATCATTCCATCCATCCATCCTTCCTTCCTTCCTTCCTTCCTTCCTTCCTTCCTTCCTTCCTTCCTTCCTTCCTTATCTATCTATCTATCTATCTATCTATCTATCTATCTATCTATCTATCTATCTATCTATCTATCTATCTATCTATCCACCCACCCACCCTTCCTTCCTTCCTTCCTTCCTTCCTTCCTTCCTTCTCTATCAATCAGTCAATCTACAGTATTTATATATCACTTTTCAGCTAAAAAGTTCACAAACCAATTCACAAAGAAAATGGAAAAAAATTAATAGCTAATTAATAGCTAATGGGTGTTATGCATCAATTAATAATAAATGAATCCTAAAATCAATCTACAGGCAGTTCAGGCTGTGATCCTATGCACCTTTTCCTGGGAGTAAGCTCCACTGAACACAGTGGGAATTACCTCTGTGTAGTCATGAGTAGGTTTGTATGGTCAGCAGATTGATTTCAACCTGTTTGAAATCTTCCTTTTGGAGAGCCTGCCAAACACATTGTACTCATTATGGTGAAGAGGCAGTAGAAAAAAATGAACACAATATATTTCAACAGCAAATACTGCTTCTGCCTGGGTTCCTGCAACATGATATATAAAGAGCTGTGGCATGAATCAATTTTAAAACACACACAACACAGAATCACAAGGGAATGCATGCAAATCAAGACCAGAGTACTTGTATTACAAATCACCACATGGGTTGATGCGCCATCCCCCACATGTCCCCATTCCCATCCCCCCCGACTGCACAAATTCTTTCTTTCCCATAAACTCTTTTGGCCAAACTGTTTCATCCACCAATTTTACCTAAATCTTTTCTATATCTAATGTTAATTTTCTTATTTCTTTCATTTGTGTGTGTGTGTGGGGGGGGGGGGGGCTACAATCCAGAGTAACTATGGGAGCACATAAGAGACATTACATGCACCCGTAGTTATGGCACCACTTAGTGAAAACCTACTGGAAATTCATATTGCAATCCAGAGTAAATTGTTCTTACACTGGAGCAAGGACTCCCCATAGTTACTCTGGATTGAGCCCTTAGTCATTCTAATCATGGCCCATTCTGATAGTCAAGGGTAAAATCCAGAGCAGTGAAGGGGCCAAACAGTTATGCCACCCTCTAGTGTTACCTTATGGAAAGTCACCTTAACTGCTCCAGAGCAAGGGGCTTAATTTGACTTTAGGATATGATGGTTCATTCTCTGATGGTTCAATTCTTTCAACACCTTTTAATTATATTCAGGACTCATTCATTCAACACATGCTTCACTCTTTCAACTCTCTCTGCTGGTCTAAAAGCTAATATTAACTTCTGTGGTATTGATATACATGTGACAAAGTGATCAAACCGTTTTTGGCATTTCCTTATTGCTCTCTTCAGTAAATAACCTTCATTCAAATACATAAGGTATTCATGCACACACGCCTTTATAATTTGTTGTGTATTTTCGCTGTGTTAATAAATATGTGTTATTTACCCTACAATCTAGAGCAGGGGTTCTCAAACTGCGGCCCGTGGGCCGGATACGGCCTGCCAGGGCCCTCAATCTGGCCCGCAGGCACTTTCAGAACCCCCCCGACTCCCCCGTTGGGGGTTGGGGGGGAAACTCCAGGAACCTCGATGCCAGGCGCATGAGCGCAGGAGGGAATGAGCCGGAAGCGCGCATGCCTGTTGCCACTTCTCCACAGTACCAGGGGTTCCCTGGCTGGTGCACATGCCCTTCCCGCTCAGTTGCTGTGTTCTGATTAGTCGCTGCACGTGCGCTGGCCAAGGAACCCCTGGCACTGCAGAGAAGCTGCAAGAGGCATGCAAGCTTCCCACTCTGTCCCTCTTGCACCCTTTCCGCTCAGTCGCCGGCTTGTAACTCACACTTTCCTAGGATGGATGGGGCTCTGATGCTGCAATCCTGCCACACTGTCCTAGGATGGATGGGGCTCTGATGCTTAGGATGGGGCTCTGAGGCTTCAATGCTAGCCACACTTTCCTGGGAGTAAGCCCATTGACTCATGGGACTTACTTCTTGTGACTCATGGGACTCATGTAAGGGTGACTCATGGGACTCATGTAACTCATGGGACTTACTTCTTGTAAGTGGGACATGGGACTTATCATGGGACTTCCTTCTGTGTAGGAATGCTTAGGATGGGATTCTGATGCTGCAATCCTGCCACACTTTCCTGGGAGTAAGCCCATTGACTATCATGGGATTTACTTCAGTGTAGGAACACGTCACAGGCACAGGGCGTGGCTCGCTGGGAGGAAGCTATAGTCTGGCCCCCAATAGTGTCTGAGGGATAGTGAACCGGCCCTCTGTTTAAAAAGTTTGAGGACCCCTGATCTAGAGTAACTATGGGAGCTTGCAAGAGACATTACGTGCACCCGTAGTTACTGCACTACCTAGTGAAAACCTATGGGAAATTCATATTGCAATCCAGAACAAATTGTTCTTACACTGGAGCACGGACTCCCCATAGTTACTCTGGATTGCACTTTAAGGCTTTTGCAAGTGATTTTGTGTGTGTTTGTGTGTCTATTTTGCATTTGCAAGCTGAAAAATACGGTACTGGTTTCTGCTTTTAACAGATTTCACTTTTGGACGGTACTCTGGTCCCTAACTTCTTCAATAAGTGGGGGATGCCTGTATATTAAAATAAATTCACAGACCATAATTGGTGTGGGACAGTCAAAATTTTGAAGTCTAAGTGAGTTTTCTTTTGCCCTACAATATTGCTGGAATGACGACCTTTATGACTACATCAGGGAGGAAAAAAGATTGGGTGGGATGGTGGAGATGAAGGACTTGGGCACACATACACTCTGTCAAAGAGGTCTGGAATCCATCATTCTACACTTAATTGACAGCTAGTTAAAGCCAAATGTTCCCTGATCCAGTTACATTTGTAATTTTTGGCCGTCTTTATTGGCAAAAGACCTGTAAACGCCAGCCGGCCATAATTAAAAGCATGTGTACTGGATGGAGTACAGTTTGATGTTCACTTTCCTCCACTTGTTTACAGTTCTAAGAGTTCTCCCAATGACAAAACAGCTGGATCGAGCATTTCTTTTCCAGGGCTTGGAATTAAAACCTTAACACCCTTCATTAAATGAATGAAGTATTTCTCATTGAAAACCACTGGAACCCTCCAATCCAGAGTAACTACGGGAGCATGTAAGAGATATTTACGTTGACGTAGTTATGGCATGACCTAGCGAAAACCTACGGGAAATTCATATTGCAATCCAGAGTCAATTGTTCTTACATTGGAGAAAGGACTCCCTGTAGTTACTCTGGATTGCACCCATAGGGGAAGGAAGGAGGGAAAAAACCTCTGGCAAGTTTTCAAAAGTTTTGGTTTACATCAGGGGACGTTAACAGTTCGGTTTTTTCTGCAGAGCCACACCGGACTCGTTTATCAAAAAGATTCAAGTCAAATGGAGTCTGACAGCTAATCCAGAGTAACTACGTGAGCACATAAGAGATTTTACGTGCACCTGTAGTTACTGCACCACCTAGTGAAAACCAATGGGAAATTCATATTGCAATCCAGAGTAAATTGTTCTTATACCGGAGCAAGGACTTCCCGTAGTTACTCTGGATTTCGCCCTGAGAAAAACTCAGGCTGAGTCCATTGTGTTTTGGGAGTTAGATCCCGAAGATTGAGGTTCAGTCTGAATCTTCTGATCTGCTCAGCCTTGCCTACCCCACAGGATTGTTGTGAGGATGGAAGGAAGGGATGAATGATATGCATCATCATGGATGCATGATGGAGGAAAAGTGGATACAAATTTTTTTTAATGTAAATTAAAGGACCAAGAATAGTAACAAGCCAGTGCAATGAGCACCTTATAGCCTTCAATTTAGCCTGTCATCCCTAGAACTATTTTTGGACACCTTAATAAGAAGAGGAAACCAGTATAACTGCAAAGTGGACTAATCAGACTGCCTTGTTTTGGAGTTGTTTTGTGTGTGACATTTGCGGTCACTCACTTGGCCAGCACAACTCATCCTAACCCAGGCCGGCTCAATCCTAAGCTAGGCCGGCACAACTCATTGATCTTCCCATTTCTGTGGTGATGTAGGGAGGCAAGCGCATGTTTGTGCATTGGCTTTAACCCTTCCCCATGAGTGGTGCAAAAGTGTCTTATGGCACTTTGGTGACACCCCCAGGTCAGCACAGTATTTATGCTAGGACTTAGGTTGACCTAACTGGAGTTTAGGATTGCAGCCTAAAACTCTCCCCTTTTATTCTCTGTGCTGGTGAGAGTTTTTTCCCCAATAGTTAAGGATGTGGGTGTTTGTGCAGTTGTATACAGCTCCCTCCATATGTATACAGTTGTATATAGCTCCCTTCTTGCTTCAACACTACAACCTCTTATTCCAGGAATTTAAATCTCAATGTTGTTTAAATGTGAGGGTTTGCTTTGCTTCAATTGCCATTTTATGGTGGCTTTAAACTTGTGTTTGGACGAGTTAATAGCACTAGGTTATCACACGAGCCCTTTTGCTTTTAATATGGATAATCTCTGTATGTTCAGCCTATTTTTTTTTTCCTTTTCTCCAGCCTCAACAGTTATTTCTTCACCTACTGGGGATAATACAGCAAACTCAATAAACATAAACTGATCTTAAGCGGTGCGCTTGTATTAGAAAATGTACAGTACGCATGCAGGTTGCAGCCCGTTCTGTGGGTAAGAGCGTCAGATGCAAGCTAGAAAGTGGGTTCAAACCTCACTTCATAGTGAAATTACAGTCAAGGACAAGGTTACTGCAACTGTGTTGCGTTGCATGTATTAAAGCAGCAATTTTCAAGATTTTTGAAAATCTTGGAGGAAAGGCCATCACAGGTTTCAAGCCATGATAGGTATGTGCAACCTCCTTAGTTTAGATCAGGGGTCAAGGAACATTTTACCCCAAAATATATTTAGATACACCGACGTTACCCGCTCGATTTGAAAGGAAGGAAATCATATACTATTAATATAGTGCACTGTGTCAGGTCCTTGTACACTACAGTTCTGTAACACACACAGCCGGGCATTCATATAGATTCTATATATAGATAATGAAATTCCTGGGGGTAATGGACAGCCACGCTGCCGAGACACAGTCGGGCATGCATATAGTTTCATATGCATGCCCAGCTGTGTCTCGGCACCATGACTGTTTATTACTCCTAGGAATTTTATTTTTACCCCATTTGGGGTAATTTGCCCCT
This sequence comes from Cryptoblepharus egeriae, assembly GCA_030015325.1. Taxonomy (NCBI): domain Eukaryota; kingdom Metazoa; phylum Chordata; class Lepidosauria; order Squamata; family Scincidae; genus Cryptoblepharus; species Cryptoblepharus egeriae. The sequence goes on along the minus strand of JAREYC010000016.1, from coordinate 12,766,764 downwards.
GTTCCCTAACCACTGATTTAGATGGAAGCTAATTCTGGGAGACTCACAAGGTTCTGCAGTTCTGTTTATAGGGGAACTGTTTATAGCAGTGGTACTCAAAGTGGGGGTTGGCACCCCCTTAAGGAGTCACAACGTTGGGTCAGAGGGTCATGAGAGATTCCTGTTGTGGAATCTGGCACTGGGCCTTCTTGGGAATAAATCTCGTTGAACACAATGGGACTTACTTCCAAGTAGACATGGAGGAGCTCTGCCATCACACCCCGTTAAATTGGACAGGGGGTCGCAGATAAGATTTTTAAGTTTTAAAGTGGGTCTCGGGTTGAAATGCCCAAGTACCACTTGTCTAGAGAGGTAATTGGCAGTGTGTTACACTGTGAGCCTAATCCTATGCCTGTCTACTCAGTGGTAAATCCCTTTATAGTCAATGGAGGTTATTTCGAAGAAAATGTTGATATGATTGTAGCCTGTGTTACAGTGTGTTCAGGAAGGGTCACAAAAAGCTGTGTGTTGCCATCGTGAAAATCTTGGAATGGGGCACTCCAGGCTGCAATCCATGCTTTCCTGGGAGTAAATCTCATTGAACACAATGGGACTTACTTCTAAGTAGACATGGAAGAGCTCTGGGATCACAGTAATGTCACATCCCGGTAAGTTTGACAGGAGGTTCTGGACCAATTTTGAAAGGGTGTCCTAGACCGAGTATCACTGGTCTAGACTATAGTAACAAATTGTTCCTCGGAGCTGGTGAACGAAGAGTGAAAGACAATTCATTACTACACATGACTTACCAAGTCTGCATTCTAGGTTAACTCACAAACTGGAATGTTTCAATTCCAAGCTATACAAAATAACCACAGCTGTGTTGTGTTATGGGACCTTTGGTTGATTTTAGCTTAGGTTTAAAGACTTACAGTGCAATCCTAAGCATGTCTACTCAGAAGTAAGCCCCATGGTTTTCAATAGTACTTACTCCCAGTAAAATCTGGTTAGGATTGCAGCCCTAATTGATTAAAGCTGCAATCCTGAAGTGCACTTAGGCTAGCCTATCTATCACTGGGCTGGACCAATTCCAAGGTAGGCCAGCCCAGTTATACCACAAAGGTTTGAGCAAGTGTAAGTCAGCATCGGGTAGTCCAGGACAGATGGACCTGGGATGGCCTAACTGTGCCAGCCTAGGCAGTTCAGGAGAGGCATGTTGAGGGCATGGTCAACGCATGTCACCAATCATGTCCCCCTCACAGCTCCTCAGAGTTAGAACACCCAAGGAGCAGGCATAAATCTGAGTAGACCCATAGGGGTCCATGATAAATCAGAGTAAATTGGGAAATGATGGCAAAAAAATTCTGAGTCCTAAGCCAACCCTTGCCTCCTAAAGTCAGGATACAGCACAACTACATCATCCTTGGTCTTGACAGGTGGTCATTCTAAAAAGTGGTATCAAATATTTGAGATCCATTGATGAAGCCCATCACTGATCAATAGGGTCTTGCTGTAGTCCAGAGAGGGCTCTTTCCTAGCTTTATTCAAATATGTCATACACTGAATCTAGATTTGGCCTTTGCTGAGCCATGCTTAGTGTGTAGTTGTTCTGTGGAACTCCCTGCCACAAAATGTGGTGATGGCATCTAGTTTTAATGCCTTTAAGAAGGGCTTGGACAACTTCCATGGGGAAAGGGCCACTGCAGGCTACAAGCCATGAGGGATGTGTATAGATGTGGATAACCTCCAAATGCCAGATGCAGGGAGGCACATGGATGCAGGTGCCATATGTGCCATTAACCCCTGCTAACCGAGCAAGAGGCACTCTTTCAAGTGGGTGCTCCTCTTTTATTTAGCAGGGGGAGAGTAACTGGCCCTACACACCCCAGCAGTGTCTGTTCTAGTGGCTTCTGCTGGTGTTCTTTTTTTGCATTTTAGATTGTGAGCCCTTTTGGGACAGGGACCCATTAGCTATTAATTAGCTATTATTATTTTTCCATTTTATTTGTAAACCGCTTTGTGAACTTGTTAGTTGAAAAGCGGTATATAAATACTGTAGACAGACAGACAGACGGACGGACGGACGGACGGACGGACGGACGGACGGACGGACGGACGGACGGACGGACGGACAGACAGACAGACAGACAGACAGATAGATAGATAGATAGATAGATAGATAGATAGATAGATAGATAGATAGATAGATAGATAGATAGATAGAGGTGCTCCCTAAGGCATCTGGTGGGGCAGTGTGTGATACAAGAAGCTGGAGAAGATGGGCCTTTGGCTTAATCCAGTGGAAAGTCTTCTTATGCTGCATTGCTCCATTGAGCTTGATGTCCCCACAACCACATCCATTGAATGGTTACTACATGGATGCCATAACCACAGCACCAGGCTTTTGGGGGGACGCTTATACACGCACACCCCGTAGGCAAATTCTTGTGACAAACTGGTAAGTTCAGAAACGAAACCTGGCTTTTTCTGCATTTAGATCTTTTTTCCAACTTGTGCATCAGCTGGTCAGAAAGAGCAAGGTCAAAAATCCTTGGGTGTGAAAAGCACAAGAGATTTCCCTATTCAACATTCTTTTAAATATAAATATTTCAGGACATAGCCTAACTTCTTGGAATAGGCTGTAGTCCCCTGCTGTTCAATACATTTCGTTGTTGAATGTAAAAATGAGAACAGGGCGCCTTTCGGATGTGAACTTTTGCATTGGAGATGAACCTTGCTCTCCCCTGTACCTGAGATGCGGTTCTATATTCTTTTGTATGACTGTGAAATCTGATCTACCCATAAGTTGAATCCAGTTTAATTTTCTCTGGAAGTAAAATTCTTCTAGCAGGGAAGGAAATTGTGGATGCTCCCCCATGTACTAAACAATAACGGAACATATTTTCTTCTTCAGGGCAGTGTTTTTCAACTGGTGTTCCATGGCTCCTTATAAGGGACTCCTTCTAAGGCAGGCACCATGGCTGTTCCTTGTTCAGTGTAATCTGAAGGGGGTCTCCTTGGGAGCAACCCTCCCCAGATGTCACTGACTTGGGGTAAAATCCAGAGTAACTACAGGGAGACCTTGCTCCGGAGTAAAAACAAGTTACTCTGGATTGCAATATGAATTTCCCATAAGTTTTCACTAGGTGGTGCAATAACTACGGGTGTACGTAATGTCTCTTACATGAACCCGTAGTTACTCTGGATTGTGCCCTTGGTGTATACTTAGCATGCTCCGGCGCAGCTAGGACAGCCCAGGATTCCTGACTGTCTGGTCCAGCATAAATGTCTGCTCTGGATTCAGAATAGTTGAGGCAGCCCAGCTAGGGCTCTCCTTGCTGCCCTAACTCTGGATTGTTCCCTTAGAGTCAGAAAACTCCATGCCTATTCTGTTTTCATCTGTATGTTTTGTCCTAGCCTGGACATAGCTAGATTAATAGTTCTCATGTGTTTTGCATTAAACTTTTCATGTGGATTTGTATTATAAATAGCATTTTCAGTAAGTTAAGTAAAATTCATTCATTTAAATTATGTCTCTAATGTCTTAATTTATGTAAATTTATGTAGACTTATTCATATTAGAAATGCAAATTAATTCATTTCCCCCCTCCGGCCCCTGATTCAGTGTCAGAGAGATGATGAGCACATTCCAGAGTAACACGTCAGAGACATTACGTGCACCTATAGTTATTGCACCACCCAGTGAAAACCTATGGGAAATTCATATTGCAATCCAGAGTAACTTGTTCTTATTCCGGAGCAAGGATTCCCCATAGTTACTCTGGATTTCACCCTAAGAGGCCCTTCAGCCAAAAACTTTGGAGCCCCCTGCTCTAAGGGGTTGCATTAGATACAGGATGCACCATTGATGTGCTCATGGATGTAACACCACTATGGGCCAAAATTTCAAAATCTTGGTATAGTCAAATAATTTTATTTTATTATAAAATAATTTTATTTGACTTTTACATTATTTTACATATTATTTGCTGTGTAATTTCAAATAGAATGCAACAAAACAAACTATGATGAAACGTCTCTGTTCTATCAAATGTTAGAATAGGAAAGGATAGAATAAGCCAAGGCAGTGGTGCATTACCACAACCACCACTAGGGGCACTACTCTGCCCACTACATCATTGGTGATACATTGGCCACCTGCAGTAGGTGATGCCAACTAACTGCAATCCTGAGCATGTCTACTCAGAACTAAATCCCACTGTGTTCAATAGGACTTACTCCCAGGAAAGTGCAGTTAGGATTGCAGCCTTTATCAGAGTGCTATTTTTTGGCCTTATAAAACCATGAGTGGGTAAACTTCTTGATTGGGTCTGTATTTATGGATCCAATTGCCCTACAATCCAGAGTAACTACATGAGCATGTAAGAGACATTACATGCACCCGTAGTTATTCCTGGCCAATGCAACCTTCACTTTTTGTGGGCTGTGGGTGGCACAAGCGGTAAAGACGCTGTGCCTGTTAACCAGCAGGCCAGGGTTCGATTCCCGGGTTGGCCCCACAAGACAGGGTGAGCTCCTGCCCTTAGCCCAGCTCTGCGATACCAGCTGGATCCAATCGTATTGGCTCTGCCTTTCCATTGGACTAATTCAGTGGCGTGGAGAGGGGGGATTTGCTGCTTGGGTAACAGCCTATCCTCCATAACAATCCAACCCAGGCTTTTGTGCTTTGCATGCAGCGTGTGCAGCGCCGAGCACGATACCATAGTCTTTCAAGACTGACGGAGGCCTGCTTTAGTTACTGCACTACCTATTGAAACCTATGGGAAATTCATATTGCAATCCAGAGTTCTTACTCTGGAGCAAGGACTACCTGTAGTTACTCTGGATTTCGCCCTTTGTTTCCTTACCTAATTTCCAGGCCTTTTTAGCAGTAGGTGCCAATGTTCATTTTCTCCCCACTCCAGTAAATTGTACATGAACTGTCAATGGGAAAAACACTTCCCTTTCAATAAATGAGTTATTCCTTTTTTAAAAACTCCCCTGTGTGTTTTGCTTCCCTGAAACCTTTAGTTTTTTTCCAGTTAAAACCTACACTATGAAGGATGCACGGACATGTCTTGGCTCTTGTTTTTTCAGAGACATCTCAGCTTGTCAGGGTGGGGATGGGGGTAAGGAAGCGAGTTTTCACAGACAGGGAAGAGCAGATAATCAATAGCAAGGCATAGGCTTCACATTGGGAGGGGAGGACCAATTTAGCACAGGCACCTACTGAAAAGGAAAGGGAGTTGGTGACTGTCTGTTAGTGACAAGTGAAGAATGGTGTCTTGCTGATAGAAAAATACTATGAATGCAGAGAGGAAAATAAGGGCTTCTGAGAACAATTAATTGCCAACAACTAGGAAAAATAAAGAAGATGAGAGTCCTGATTTTCGGGCACATTCTGGTCCTTCTTTCCAATGCTCACCTCTCGGTATCAGTTTTGGGATATTTCCAAGTTTGTTTCCTCCCCCCATAAGGAGAAAAAGTAGGATTTAACATGAGAAGATGAATCCTGTTGCCAGTGGGGACATATGTTTCCACTCCTGGCTTAAAACCACTCATTTAATATTTCGGAGTTGGCTCACATCCCTCACTTTGAAAACGAGTCCATATGGATCTCACCACCCATAAGGATTTCACTTCATTAGTATTCATTAGAGCGTAGCTGAAAGATTTCATTAGCCTTTTTTTTAAAGAGTACGTTAATAAACACTCCATACACTCATGGATTTCATACCCCCCTTTCCAATATTATATGAATTAGCCTGACAAGTATGTATGCAAAGCCGGATATATCAATCATTAAATTTAAAATGTAGGAATACAAATGAGCCCGGTCCTGGGATTGCGGAACATGCTGGACAATTTTCTGAGTCAAAACCAACAATCCAGAGTAACTACTGGAGCATGTAAAAGACATTACGTGTACCTGTAGTTACGGCACCACCTAGTGAAAATCTATGGGAAATTCATATTGAAATCCAGAGCAAATTGTTCTTATACCAGAGCAAGGATTCCCCATAGTTACTCTGGATTGCACCCAAAGTGTTTTTGATTAACAAGTCAAGTATGACTCCACAGGAAAAAAGAAAAATGGAGCTACTGGCAATGTGTGTGTGTGTGTGTGTGTGTGTCTGCAATACTAATCCCCAGTTAGGCCAACATAAGCCCCAGTACAAGAAGCATGCTGGCCTGGGAGTGTCACAAAAGTGCTGTAAAACATTTCTGCGCCACTCCTGGGAGAGGGTTAGGCCAGGGCACAGACATGCACTTGCTTCCCTACATCACCACCGGAACGGGAAGGCCGATGAGTTGTGCCGTCCTATGTTAGGATTGCATCCTAAATGTGTGTGTGAGTTTTCATTTAACACTTCTTGATGTCCCCATCCCATCTGTACACAACAGCTCTGCTATTCTTTGTGGGTGTGACACATTGGAAAAAGCACTGACTGGTTCCTTACAATCCCCATTTTCTTTACATTTACCCCATTTTCTTTACTGGTTCCTTATAAACCCCTTGACTTGTTGCCGATAAAAATTCCCAAGTAACTTTGGATTTCAGTGATGTATATCTAGAGTCCATGAAAATGTGTGTTTGTTGGAGGTAATTGATTAATAAAATTCACTTAGACTGCAATCCTGAAGTACACTTGGGCTAGCCTATCTATCACTGGGCTTGCCCAATTCCAAGATAGGCCAGCCCAGATACACCAGAAAACCTTGGGCCAATATAAGACAACTTAGGCTGGCCCAAGATCTGAGGTGGCCTAGCTGTGCCAGCCTCGGCAGTCCAGGGAGGCATGTTGAGGGCATGTTCAGCATGGCCAGGAACAATGCAGTTAAGCTGCATCCAGAGTGTGTTTCCAGGGGAGAAATGCCCCCCCCCCCCCACAGCTCCTCAGAGTTGGAATACCTAAGAAGCTGGCATAAATCTGAGTAGACCCATAGGGGTTCATGATAAGCCAGAGTAAAATTGGAACTGATGGCAAAAAATTCTGAGTCCTATGCCAACTCCTTCCTCTGAACCTCAGGATATGGCACAAGCCCACCTCAGCTTGTGGGCATACACCAGCCCACCTCAGGATATGGCACAACTACACCAGCCCACCTCAGGATATGGCACAACTACACCAGCCCACTGAGCATGCTGCCCTTGTGCTGCTGCCTCTTCAGCAGCAGTTGGGCCACCCAGAAGTCTTATAGTCTTATGGATTTGGCCCAACTGTCATCTTAGACGCTTAGAGGCCTCCTAACCCTTTGGATTTGACCTGTTAGTTCAGAATATGGCCTACTTAGGCCAGCCTAACTGGGCCATTTTTTGGCCTAAAGTCAGGATTGCATTGTTAATTTGAAAAAAAATTCATTGAAATAATTTGTTGTATATATTGGTCAAGACTAGATTAATCTAGTGTTGGGTCCTTTTAGGCACGCAGCCCAATTGGTAGCAATTGGTTTAATTCAAGCCGCCCCCATGTAGAGTTATCTTGAGTGATGCAAAGTCAATATCATTCCACACCAGAATGGGAGGTGAAAGAATTAAGTTGACATGTGTGACCAGCCACACAACACTTCCAATATGGTGTCTTCACCTTTGAAGCATCTTGGCTTCCTACTCTCTTATGCTCCACCCGCCGCCTATCACTCCTCTGATCTCCCTCGGTTATGATCCAGTCAATCCACCCCCATCAGCCTATAGTGGAAGGAGCATCCTCCTTTGCCCAAGATCCCCACAAAAACGAGAACTGGCCTTGGTGCTGATTTTCAGTTAAACTTTTCACTCTGCTAACAGGCATGGGAAATCGATACACGCGCGCACACACACACACACACACACACACACACACACACACATACGCACACAGTGGTACCTCACTTAACAAGAGCCTCGTTTAACAAGCCTTTCACATAACAAGCAAAAATTTCCAAGAAATCTTGTTTCACATAACAAGTTCCACTTCACTTAACAAGCAAGCGCACTATGGGCACGCTTGCTATGCAGCCCTGACGCTCTGCATGGAGGCTTTTTAAAAGGGTTGCTGGCCAGCGCTGCTGCCTCCAACTGCCCCCAAACTTGGGGGCAGTTGCCTGAGTGTGCCAGTGGCAGCTGCCCCTAACTGCCCCCAAGTGCTCCCACTGACCACCTTGAACCTCCAGCAGCAGCCCAGGTAAACCTCCCAGGAAAATGTCTTTGATTGCAGCCTCCTAACCATGTCCACCCAGAAGTAAGCCCCATTGTGTTAAATGGGGCTTATTCCCAGGAAAGTGTCTTTAGGATTGCAGCCTAAGTAGACTTCATAGGATCATGCACATTGAATGCATGTTTTGAATTCAATTATAGTGTTTTGTCATCATTTTTACATCCAGTTAATTTTTTTCTATGAATATTTTGGGGGTTGTGGAACCAATTGCTCTTTATGTGAGGCACCACTCTATTGGACAAATTCACTTTTGGGGTAAGAGTGACATGGGGAGGACTTTCAATAATGGACACCACTCGATATAAACACTTATACACATCCATCCCCACTGTAGTTGCTACTTAATTCCTCTGTCAAAAATGTCCTGGCCAAACATTTCGTTCCTCTTGGTTTTTCTGCTAATGTAGATCTTCTGATCTTCTGCAGGATCCTAGTTCTAAAACCAGGAGGTTGAAAACCCATCATGGTTAGTAATCTATGATGGACTTTCTTTCTAGAAATCTAACCGAATCCCATTTAAAGTCACATAAGCCAGATGCCATCACCACATCCTGTGGCAAGGAGTTCCATAATTTACATTCTGGAGAAAGAAAACCTTTTGCCTGTTTTAATTCTCCCAACACTCAATTTTAGAGGTTGCCCAGGTTCTGGTGTTGTATGCATGCCTCCGTCAGTCTTGGAAGACTATGGTATCGTGCTCAGTGCTGCATACGCTGCATGCAAAGCACAAAAGCTTGGGTTATATTGTTATGGAGGATAGGCTGTTACCCAAGCAGCAAATCCCCCCTCTCCACGCCACTGAATTAGTCCAATGGAAAGGCAGAGCCAATACAATTGGATCCAGCTGGCGTCGCAGAGCTGGGCTAAGGACACCCGCTCACCCTGTCTTGTGAGGCCAACCTGGGTCTCGAACCCTGGCCTGTTGGTTAACAGGCACAGTGTCTTAGCCACTTGCACCACCCACAGAGAGGGAGAAGAAAAATCTCAATTCATTTATTCACTTACTCCATTTATTCACTCCATCCATCACTCCATCCATTTCACCCAGAGTGAAAGTCTAAAGTAGTACATAAAGGCAACTGCTCAATATGGGTGATAATCCATTGCACATGAGTGGTTAGCCCAGTACATGGTGGGCAACCATCATGTGATTCAAGCTGCAATCCTATCTATACGTTCCTGGGAGTAAGCTCCATTGACTTACTGAGAACTTACTTCTGAGTTAGAGAGGCATAGGATTCAGAACCACAGCAGGTACAATATATAGTCTTACTGGTAAAAATCCGAGTGAGCAGGGAAAGTTTTTGCAGATTGGATTTATAGAATGCATATATATTGTCTATTTATACACACATAACTTGATGTATGTGCAAGGAACGCAATCTGGCTCATAGTTCCCATATGCTGAAAAGAAGATACTTCCACTGATTAAAAAAACTAAATAAGTAACTTGGAATAAAGTTAAAAACTAAGGATGGAGTTGGGGTGAGTGGATTGTGGATCATGCCTCTAACCTGGTTTGTGGATTGTGGATCATGCCTCTAACCTGGTTTTTTTGTTTTTTTACATCAGACGACATTTGCCACACACTAGGGTCAGGAGATGTGGGGCCAAATTCTGCATGATCATTGGTTGCCTGCACATGCATGAAACCCCTGGCTTCATGCCTTGCCCCTGACGTTACCAACAACAAGATCTGGAACACAATCCTAACCATGTCTACTCAGAAGTAAGCCCCACTGTGTTCAGTGTGTCTTACTCCCAGGAAAGTGTCTTTAGGATTGCATCCCTGGTAAGCAGTGGCAAGATCAGGCAGTGTTAGCCTGTAGGCATAGTACTAGGTGTCCCTACAGCAGTGGTTCTCAATCTTCCTAACGCCGTGACCCCTTTATAAGATCCTCATGTTGTGGGGACCCCCAACAATAAAATTATTTTTGTTGCTACTTTATAACTGTAATTTTGCTACTGTTATGAATCATAATGTAAATATCCATTATGCAGGATGTATTTTCATTGTTACAAATGAAATGTGTGTACATAGAACACAATGGGATTTATTTCAGAGTAGGCATGCATAGGATTGGGCCCTGAGGCTGCAATCCTATCCACATGTACATGGGAGTAAAAGCCCCCCCCCCCACTATAATGGGATTTATTTCAGAGTAGGCATGCATAGGATGTATGCATGCCTATGTAGCGTGTGCAGCTACAGCCGGAGGTCTGGCAAGCCTGATCTGGCCCCCTGCACCAGGGGTCTTTAGGCAACCCCCAGGAAACCTCTAAGTAAAAGAGGAAAAGCTGCCCTACAGTTTGAGAAAAGCTGCCCTACAGTTCTGTATCCTATATTTTCAGCTCTGTATATTCAGTGGCGGTTCAGCTAGGACCTATGCAGCCTGCTTGAATTTAGCTTGCAACCCACCTAGTAAAGATGTAGTAAGAGTGAGAGTAATGTTCATGAAGTATGAGAAGTATGAGAAAAACACACAAGAAACAGCAGAAAGGAGGAACTGTGCAAAAAACACACTCCGGGGTCTTCAGGATTCAGTAGCGCAGATCGGAACGAGGGAGGAGTGATCCACAGATGCTGCCAGGCAGTGTGATGAAATGAATCTGGGGCTTTATAGAACTGGTTGAATATTTTTCATATGGAAAAAGAAATGAAATGTAAGATTCCACTATGTTACTCTGAAGAGAAACCTCCTGAATCTCATGAATTACTAGAGACTTGATGTTTCCATATATTGTATGTGCTGGAAGGCTTATGGGATCGGACCTGCTCATACCAAAGCAAAAAAGAAATCAAATAAACCAACAAGGAGTCACAATTCAGAAGAATTCTCAGCTGCCTTTTTTATTCCAAGGAGCAGGAGACACAAAGCAGGCACCCCTGTGAATTTGAGTTCCTCAGTCGGGTTCATAGATGGATTGAAGCTGTTTTGCAAACCACTCCCTTGCAATCCCAAAAGGGGGCAAACCAGAGTAACTATCAGGAGTCCTTGCGCCAGTGTAAGAACATTTTACTCTGGATTGCAATATGAATTTCCCATAGGTTTTCACCAAGTGGTGCAGTAACTACAGGTGCACGTAATGTCTCTTACATGCTCCTGTAGTTACTCTGGATTGTAGGGGCAGTGAGTTTAGGCTGGCACAACTTCCAGTGGTTGCGTGAGGAGGGTGGTGCATGCTTGTGTACTGGCCTAACCTCCTGCCCAAGAGTGGAGCAGACGTGCCTTACAACATTTCTGTGACACCCCCAAGTCAGGACAGGACTTGTGCCAAGATTTATGCCAGCCGAACTGGAGAATCGGATTGCAGCCTAAGAGCTGTTGGTTGCACTGGGTGATGCTCATGGAGGTGACACCACCACTAGTCAAGATGTTTAAAATCTTGATTTTTAAAAAAAATAATACCTTTATGTTATATATCTTTGTACTTTGACGCAGAATGCAATGCAACAAACCCCACTGAAGAAGCCAAAAAAAAACCAACTGAAGTGGGATGGTGGTGCATCACCACTCCCAATGCTCAAGGTATTGCCCTGCCCAAGGCAGAAAGAATCCATCATGGGGAGATGTGCTGGTCTCCTACACTGAGTGACACAAACTTACTTACATACTTATTTTTCTTTTTCTTTCTTTCTTTCTTTCTTTCTTTCTTTCTTTCTTTCTTTCTTTCTTTCTTTCTTTCTTTCTTTCTTTCTTTCTTTCTTTCTTTCTTTCTTTCTTTCTTTCTTTCTAAAACATCAATAGTTTGATCATTCAAACCATTATACTGAGTGCAGGGGTGGGCCCAGCCTGGCCCAAGTTCCAGTTCACTGGAAATGGGAGAGGCCAGGCTGGGGTCAGGGGGTGGGGCGGGGCTGGGGAGGGTCAGGGGTGGGGTGAGGGGCATGGCGAGGGGCGGGCCAAGATTGGCGCCTGCGCTGTGCCTGTACTGAAGCTGGCTGGCCAGCTTCAGAGCAGGCACTGCGCAAGCGTCAATGTTGGCGCAAGCTACTTAGGCTTGCCTGTGCTGGATCCTGCTGCCAGGTAAACATGCAGGGGACCCAATGGGTCAACTTGGAGTTGAGCCACCTCTGCAGATGGAGCGGATATGGGTAGGGGGTGAAGCCAGAGTCTGCTTTTGGTTATCAGGGGAACGGGGCTTGGATCTGGTTTTACTCCTGGGTCTGCATCCCATCTACTGCCTCCCACTTCCCACCCGACTAACATTCTAGTTAAAGGCTGCAATCCTCTGCACACTTACTTAGGAGTAAGTTCCACTGAACGTGCAGATGCCTGAGCTGTATGGCCTATATCCTAAAGTGAAATTAAGCCCCTTGCTCCAGAGCAGTTAAGATGACTTTCCATAAGATAACACGAGAAGGTGACGTAACTGCGTGGACCTGTAACTGCTATGGATTTTGCCCTAAGTCTGGTTTCCATGTTGCTGTTTGCTTATTTGTCTTCCTGAAACCCTGAAGTTGATTTGCAGTGACTGATTCTAACCAAGAGACTCATCCTGAAACCAGAGGGAAGATGCAGCAGGGGAATAAGTGAGGGGAAAGACTGTTTTCTTTTGCAGCACTTACGTCTGTGGGAAAAGCAATAAATAAAAGCACAAACATGGAATGAACTCAAAGGACATAAAATATGAATATCCGTTTCTCCAACTCCATTTTTTCTTCCACCTACAGCTTTCCCCCCTTTTCTTTTAGTGCTCTGGCAACAAGATTTTTCTAAAGACCTATGAATATTTTTACTTCTCCCTTGCTGGGTTTCAAATGCTATTATTATGGAAAATAAAAATGATATTTGAGATGCTTGACAACAGCAGGAATCAAAACCCATCATATATCCTCAAAACCCTGTGCCGTAACGTCTCTCCTGGCAAAGGAGGACCTGGGCTTCATAATAGCAGGCAAGCAGAATAAATAATTAAAAAACATAATTAAAAATCTTAATAATTAACAATCCCCACACGCTGGCTCGATCACACAGTACGTTCTCCGAGCGTTTGGAAGGTTCTTTTGTGTTCCATGCTGCGGCCCTGACTCAGGAGAGCAAATGGAATCCCATCACAGAGATGTTTGCGCAGCGGCGGATGGGAAAACAGATCTGAGCAAAGGAAAACCCCAAAAGGATCGTGGGGAGAGACAGCAAAGAATGGTGCAAATACGAAAAGCAAACTTCAAAGCTCAGATGCAACCTCAAAGGCAGTGGGTCCATTTTACCCATTAAAGATGGAGTTTTTATTCTTTTGATGTAGTTTGCCATATACAATCAGTTCCCGTTAGCTGCTACGGCAGTGGTTTGTGAGCATTTCAGCCTAGGACCCCCTTCTGAGAATTTGCTCAGGACCCTTCAGAAGTGATGTCATCAATCTGAAAGTGATGTCATGGCCAGAAGTGCCATCAAACTGTGACATCACTGTGATGCCAGAGCTCCTCCATGACTATCTGGAAGTAAGTCCCATTGTAAGTAAGTTCAATGAAACTTAGGGCAAAATCCAGAGTAACTACAGGGAGTCCTTGTTCCAGTGTAAGAACAACTTACTCTGGATTCCAATATGAATTTCCCATAGGTTTTAGTAACTATGGGTGCAAGTAAAGTCTCTTATGTGCTCCCGTAGTTACTTTGGATTTGGGGTTACTCCCAGGAAATCACGGATTGCAGCCTGTGTGCCCCATTCCCAAATTTTCAAGATGGTAACACCCAGCCTTTTGTGACCCACCTGAAATGAAGTTGCAAGCCCGAAGGGAGTCCCGACCTCCACTTTTAGAACCACTGTGCTAGGGTTAGATTCCTGGAAAACAGCGGTGCCACCCACACTAGCAATGCCACTGAGACTACAACTCCATTGCACCTTGGAGGAAAAGGCTGCTTGTGACACAGTCTTATTCCTGTTACTCATCTATAGGGATGAAATGTAGTGGAACATTTTTTGTGGTCCAAAATGGGTGCATTAAGGAACACCTCTGGGGTGAGGATCTCAAACGTTTTCCCATCCTTGGTGGTTCCAAAGAAATGCTCCCATGTGCAAGAATCAAATCCATGCTCCCCAAAATTCAAACCGCTTGTTTGATCTGCAGTTAAATGTACAATTTGATGCAAACCACTTGATTGATTTGCATCAAGCATCAAACCATTTGACTGAGGAGCAAACCCTCTTGAGTTTTGTTTTTTGGCCACGGTTAATGTGAACGAATGTAGCAGGCTGCAGTACTGGAAACCGGCTTTTATATAGATTGATAGATAGATCATTGCACCAACAGTAACTGTTTTTAGTGTGACAATAAAAAGCAAGTTTCACATTTAATCTACTAGCTGGATTCCCATACAGAAACACAGGCGAGGAATACAAGGTCAGTGTAGTCACCTAAAAGGAGAGGGCACTTTTGGGGCTGTTTATATATTTTTATCCATCAAATGTTTCCGAGATATTCAAAACCTCTAAGTGGCAATGCAGGCATCAATCTTGCTAAGAGCTTTAGACTTTCATCCTGGGAAACTCTCTGTGGCAACAGAGCAAAAGCATTTTCCACTCGAGATAGCAGACCTGAACGAGTAAATATATTTTTCTTAAAAGAAAAAGAAAACCATCTATCTGCACCATCAGTGTTTGCCACAGATAATCTCAATGGCTTTTTCTTTCTGCATTTCCTGAGATTTTCTTGTTGTTAGTGAACTCAGGGGAAAATAAAAGAACATGCTTTTAACTCAGGGACGTTTTCAAATCTCGCCAGGCTCAAGCCTGTTCTTAAGTTTTTGGCCCGAGACACACATTTCTGAGCACTATCTCAAGCCTACCATCTAATTTCCCAAAGGTCAGCTTTTGAAAAGTCTGAGCACAATCCTAGCCATGTCTACTCAAAAGTAAACCTTACTGTGTTCAATGAGTCTTACTCCCAGGAAAGCGTCTCTAGGAAAGTGTCACAGCCTCCATGAGTTTTGGAAGCCCACCATCGCTGCCTGTTCTCTCCCTCCTTTCCATTCAAAATTGAGTGGACACTGGTGACCAGGTCAGCTTTTTGAGAGTATGAGCACAATCCTAAACATGTTTACTCAAAAGTAAACTCTATTATGTTCAATGAGTCTTACTCCCAGGATAGTGTCTCCAAGATTGCAGCCTTTGGAAGCCCACCATTGCTGCCTGTTGTCTCCCTCCTTTCCATTCAAAATTGAATGGTCACTGGTGACCAGGTCAGCTTTTTGAGAGTATGAGCACAATCCTAACCATGTCTACTCAAAAGTAAACCTTATTGTGTTCAATGAATCTTACTCACAGGAAAGTGTCTCTAGGATTGCAATCTCTGTGAGTTAAGTTTTGGAAGCCCACCATCGCTGCCTGTTCTCTCCCTCCTTTCCATTCAAAATTGAGTGGACACTGGTGACCAGGTCAGCTTTTGGAGAGTATGGGCACAATCCTAACCATGTCTACTCAAAAGTAAACCCTATTATGTTCAATGAGTCTTACTCCCAGGATAGTGTCTCCTGGATTGCAGTCTCTGTGAGTTAAGTTTTGGAAGCCCACCATCACTGCCTGTTCCCTCCCTCCTTTCCATTCAAAATTGAGTGGACTTTGGTGACCAGCCAGTTTGTTCTCCATAACTGGCCTCAAAGCACATCATGCAGAGGAGGTGGAGATGTGTAGAAGTGCCACTGAGGCAACAATCCAGAGTAACTATGGGACCTTATATACAGATGAAGTTATGGTGCCACCTATGGGAAATGCATAGAGCAATCCAGAGTAGGTGCCTCTTACGTCTTCCCATAGTTACTCTGGATTGTAGAGTCAGTCACAATATTTTAAGAGAACCTTTACGTTCATCAGCTTCAATAAGACATGAAAGTTTTTCCTTAGAAAAACAGAGAAGCCAGGATTGCATTGTGGTTCTGGTGTTGGATTTAGACCTGGAAGACCAGATTCAAATCCTTGCACTGCCTTGAAGCTTATCCTTAAACCCAAGATTACAATCACTGCTCTTTTCCACTCTTTCTAAGCCCCTGATATTTTTTTTGTACTTTGCAAACTTAAACTGCAATCCTAAAGACAATTTCCTGGGAGTAAGACCCATTGAACACAATGGAGCTCACTTTTGAGTAGACATGGTTAGGATTGTACTGTAATTCCTAAAGACACTTTCCGGGGAGTAAGACCCATTGAACACAATGGGGCTTACTTTTGAGTAGACATGGTTAGGATTGCTCTATAAATCAGGAAACAAATGTTCACCCTTCGCTAGGTGCATTGAGATATCAGGGCAAGACTGATAGGATCATCCAGTTTTTTTAGCCACAAGAGATTCTCAAAGCAAGTCTTTGAGAGTCTATACACACACACACAGTAACAATATACAAACACTCTGTACACACATACTCCACACAGTCACAGTTGTTGAGCACAATCCTAACCATGTCTACTCAAAAGTAAATCCCAATGTGTTCAATGCATCTTACTCCCAGGAAAGGTTTGCAATCTATCTATCTATCTATCTATCTATCTATCTATCTATCTATCTATCTATCTATCTATCTATCTATCTATCTATCTGTCTGTCTGTCTGTCTGTTTTCAACCATATTATTGTTTATTATGGAGACATAAACTCCTCAATGAATGGCACCTAAACTTTCCAGAATGTGGTGGCAGGGTGGCATTCATTCATTCATTCATTCATTTATAGAATGGAGGACAGAATGCCTCTACCTTTAACCATTGTATAGAAGAAGGAATTGAGGCAGGTGCTGCTTTGTAAAGCCTTCTTTGATGAGCTATATAAACTCATCCATGAGGCCCACTGAAGCAATTATCTCAGACAGTAGAAAGCTGGCCGAGGTACCCATCTTTATCCACTTTCCTGCCTCCGCTGTTTTTCCTCCTTGAACTACTCCCAGGATTGGAAAAAGAAGCGGAAGACAGACAGGAAGATGAAATTTAAATTTTTAGTATTGGTATTCCCCTATTGCAGGTGGGAAAGAATGATATTGAAAGAGATTTACTTAAGAACCTCATATGAGGTCATGGTAGAAGTGAGATTTGAACGAGGGAAGTTTACAATCCTAACCAATTTAGTCCAGCACAACTCACCCATCTTCCCATTCCTCCAGTGACATGAGGAGGCCAGCGCATATCTGTGCACTCACTCAAACCTCAGGAGTGGTGCAGAACATTTGTGACACTGGCAGACCAGCACAAAACTTGTGCTTGGATTTGTGGTTGTCTAACCGCAGGGTTAGGATTGCGCTGTAAGTCCCTTGATTACTCCTGTACAACACCAGGACAAGGGAAAGCCTCCAAGCCTAACACAGGCAGGGATGAGTTAATTAGGCTACTCTGAGTGCATCAGAGACCACATTATTTATTTATTTTAATTCCTTTTCTGCTTAGCATCCCTGCTTGAACTATTTCTGGAAACCTTGCAGTAAACAGGCGGGTTGCTGAGCGCGAGCTCAGCTCACCCGTCGTCATTTGCCTGTGAATTTGCATGATGAATGTTTCTCTCCCCCCTCCCCCTGTAAGCACCCCAAGAGGTTCTATTTGGCAATGGCAGGCAAGGTGGGTGTTGGCAGAACAAAGGTGGCAACCAGCCAATGGCAGCTGTGGGCTTTCCTCTTGAGTGACATCCCTGAGCAACCCACGCAAGGACCAGAGGCCAGGCTCAGGCCACCATCTGCCACCATCCGCCGTGGGAAGACTCAGAAGAACGCCCTGGCTTGTACTTTTTGATGTCTACCAGGCTTCATTCCTGGGCCTGCCCATGTGGCAGAATTCCGACAAGCAGCCATTAGTGACTCACAACTTCCCTGTGAGCAGGATCTGAAAGAAGATGGTAAGCAACGGCATCATCCACACTTGATGGATCATCTGATGCTCTCCTAGGTTGGGATGAACATTTCCTATTCCTTCTTGATGTAGCTCTTTGGTCAAGATACTCTCTTGGCGTTCACTAATGACAAGAAATGGGGCCACTGTTGGAAAATGCAACACCAACTTCTATGAGAATGGAGGGGGGCAGCAGAGTTTGTTTGTTTGTTTGTTTGTTTGTTTGTTTGTTTATTTATTTATTTATTTATTTATACCCCACCTTTCCTCACCTGCAAAAGAGAGCTCAAGGCAGATAACATCACATAAAAAATAAAACACCATTAAAATAGAATTATAAATATAGATTAAAACATAATTAAAATACAATTAGATTAAAACTGAACAATTAAAACAGGCTAAAAACATTTAGTAAAAACAGTAAAAAAACAATAAATCTGCCCCCCAACCTCTGCCCCATTTAAAATGCTATTTAAAAAGGTTTTTAGGCTTTGCCTGAAGCTCTGTATTGAGGGAGCTTTCCTCAGTTCTAAGGGGAGGGAGTTCCAAAGTCGGGGTGCCACCACGGAGAAGGCCCTATCTTTGGCCACCACACCTCTCACATCTCTTAGTGGCACAGTCAGTAGCACCCCCTCAGATGACCAGGTGACCAGGAGTTAGACCAGGTGTTGCAACCGTAACAGTTGGCAATATCAGTTGGAGTCCCCACAAGACAGGTTGAGCTCCTGTCCTTAGCTCAGCTCTGTGACGCAGCTAGAACCAATCGTATCAGCACTGCCTTTCCGTTGGACTATTTCAGTGGCATGGAGAGGGGGGATTTGCTGCTTGGGTAACAGCCTATGCTCCATATTAATCTACCCAGGCCTTCATGCTTCGCATGCAGCATCGAGCACAATACCATAGTCTTTCAAAACTGATGGATGCCAAGTATAAATGACAGTTAGATGTGCAAGCATGCAACAGTTGTTTAGGGCTCCTGGTCCAGTTTAAGTAATAGGGACTCTGGTCCCTATATGAATATTAAGTCAACCTTAATGAAACATATCTTGGGTCTCAGCCTAACTTTTGTGTGTGCCTGAAATTTAGCTAACAGCCAGGGTGTGTTAGAGGGAAAGTCTCTTAAGTCCTAGAAGGGGACTTTAATTATTCAGCTGAACTAGTTCCCATCCAACAGGTTATGGACCCACAACAACCACTACCACCTGTGCCCCTAATACTGATGTGCCAACTGGCCACTCCTACCAGATGCACATTCTGCATTTGTCTGCAAGGGGCAGAGCTGAATGTGTGGAGGGGTTCTTCTGTAGCTACAATCCTAACATCCAGTTAGGCTGGCCTAAGCCCAGACATAAATCCTGTGCTGACGTGGGGGTGTCACAAAAGTGACACAAGACACTTCTGTGACACTCCTGGAGGAGGGTTAGGTCAGTGCATAGACATGTGCTTACCTCCCTATATCACCACAGGAAAAGGAAGATCAATGACTTGTGCCAGCCTAGGTTAGGATTGCACCCTATAAGTCATTTAGAATTTGGACAGTTACGATTTCTAACTGGCATGGATCACCTGTTGGTGAATTCTGCTCTAATATGTGCAGACAAAAGCATTAATGAACAGTTATTGGGATTGTGGCCAGAAATCCTCATTGATGGCCAGAGGCAAATTTGGCACTCACAGTCCCATTGCCTCCTTGTGTGTGATCACAATATGCATTCAAAGAGGTTTCTTTAAAGAACCGTATTCTTTAAACAGCCATCCATAAAACAGTGTGTCAAATATTAAATTGTGAGTTATGGATGACCTTCCTAAGAATGTAATATGGCCACCCACATTATATGGAAATATGGGAATATAGAAATGTGGATGTAGCCAATGTTGGCTCCAGGTTTCTCAAGTCAATAATGCAGAGGTTGCCAAACTTGCTGGTGTTACAGAGCCCCTACAGCTTCTTTCCAGCTCAGCTCATGATTTTGCACGATCCAAGGTGGCGGTGCCAAAATATTTACACAATCCAAGATGGCGGTGTCTAAATCTTATGTGATCTTAGTAGTATTGGCATCCATCAGTCTCGAAAGACTATGGTATTGTGCTCGACACTATATGTGAAGCATGAAGGCCTGGGTAGATTAATATGGAGGACAGGCTATTACCCAAGCAGCAAATCCCCCCTCTCCATGCCACTGAAATAGTCCAGTGGAACGGCAGAGCCGATATGACGTGTTCCAGCTGTGTTGCAGAGCTGGGCTAAGGACAGGAGCTCACCCTGCCTTGTGTGGACCCGGATCTCGAACCCTGGCCTTCTGGTTAACAGGCACAGTGACTTAACCACTTGCACCACCCACAGCCGTATATGATCTTACCCAGTCCAAAAAGGCAGCACCCAAATTCCATGAGATCCATGATGGCAGCACCCAAAAGAGCTGGTAAGAGGGGTCATTGGAGACATGGCACTGGAGACATGGCACCCCTGTAAATATGCTGTGGTGACCAATTTGTGAACTACTGCATTAGTTTGAGGTTCACTACACTGTGCTGTACTAGACTCCTATGGTTCCTGAACCCACCCCATTCATCCCATGGTTCCCCACCGCTTTCTATACACTAGACTCCCATGGTTCTCCACCCCAGGTGTTCCATAGGGCACAATCACTGCTGCAGTTCCAGAGGCTTTTGATGGTCAGGAGGGCCCTTTGGTGCACATGAGCTCTTATGCTCCATTTTTGGCATGTTGCAATCAGCTCTGAATATCTCTGCTGCAGAGGAATACATTAGAGAAACTCTGAATCTCATCATGATTGGTTTACAAGACACAAACACACACAGCTTTATCGGAAGTCAGAAGAAATGAATCAACAAAACATCCCACGCTACGGAGTCTCAGTGTGCACACCTGATGCAGGGGTCATAACCCATGCCTTTTTTTCTGTTCAGATGCTTCTAACTATATCTGCATACATTTCAACCTGACAATACCAATGAGCCCTGGTGGCCAGGGAGAGATATTTGGAGCACGCTGTCTTTGAGGGAATGTAAATGGGCCTTTGCAGACAAACACACAGCCTCAAGGAGAAGGCGGAGACGGGAACAAGGAGAAAAATCTCTCCGCTCCATGCCTGGCTTGCATCTGGAAGCAGGCTGTGATCAGAGGTGCCACTGACCCTCTTAGTAGGGTAAATGCACCTTCCCAGCAGGCGTCCCTCAACAACATGGGTGATGCACACAAGCTGGCAAGCTTGGTAATCAAGGCAGCTCTTCCGATTCTGAGAGTGTTGTTCTAGGAAGGCTGTTTTCCTTGCTGTGCCGAGGATGTTTGATGAAGCCCCTGATCAAGAAGAAGGCAGCAAAACACCTGGAAAGGACCAGATGTTCTAGGGACAGATTTGCAAGCCATTCTGCTGGTGCCATGAGATTGGTTTAAAAAAAAAATGTTATAGAGATGTTTGCAGAATTTGTTCACAGGGATGAACAAGTTCAAAAAGGAACTAGCTAAAAGGGCTGCAGTGGTTCAGTGTTGTGCTTCTTGTTTGTTTGTTTGTTTGTTTGTTTGTTTGTTTGTTTGTGCTCCGCCTTTCTCCCCGAAGGGCATCCAAGGCAACTTGGGGCAAAATCCAGAATAACTACCCCCCCCCCCAAATCCAGAGCAACTACAGGAGCACGTAAGTAACTTACTTGCACCCTAAGTTCCTGAAGACTTATGGGAAATTCATATTGGAATCCAGAGTAAGTAAGAACCCAAGGCAACTAGGGGCAAAATCCAGAATAACTACCCCCCAAATCCAGAACAACTATGGGAGCACATAAATAACTTACGTGCATCCTAAGTTACTGAAAACTTATGGGAAATTCATATTGGAATCCAGAGTAAGTAAGAACCCAAGGCAACTAGGGGCAAAATCCAGAATAACTACCCCCCAAATCCAGAATAACTATGGGAGCACATAAATAACTTATGTGCACCCTAAGTTACTGAAAACTTATGGGAAATTCATACTGGAATCAAGAGTAAATAAGAACCCAAGGCAACTAGGGGCAAAATCCAGAATAACTACCCCCCAAATCCAGAGCAACTACAGGAGCACGTAAGTAACTTACGTGCACCCTAAGTTACTGAAAACTTATGGGAAATTCATATTGGAATCCAGAGTAAGTTGTTCTTACACCAGAGCAAGGACTCCCCGTAGTTATGCTGGATTTTGTCCTACAGGGAGTCCTTGCCCAGTGTAAGAACAATTTATTCTGGATTCCAATATGAATTTCCCATAGGTTTTCACTAGGAGGTGCAGGAACTATGGGTGCATGTAATGTCTCTTATGTGCTCCCGTAGTTACTCTGGATTTGGGGGTAGGAATCATTACATAAAATACAATTAAAACATTGCAATTAAAATATCAGTACAATTAAAATATAAAATACAGTGCTATTTTTAAGTGGGCAGGTTGGCAGTTCAGGCCTTGAGGACTGTAAAATGGAGTGGGGTACCATCTTTTGCCCAGCTCCTGCCAACCTAGCAGTTCAAAAGCATGTAAATGCAAATTGGTGCCGCTTTGGTGGGAAGGTAACAGCATTCCATGTGCTTTGGCATTTAGTCATGCCAGTCACATGACTATGGAGGTATCTTATTCAGACAGCACCGACTCTTCAGCCTTGTAACAGGGATTAGTATGGCACTCTAAAGTCAATCACAACTAGCAGGGCAACCTGCAGAGTATATCCAGTAGTGTAGCTAGACGGGGCAGAGGAATCAAGTCTTGGAGGGAGTCTCACTCCTTGGGAGCCATTCTTGGTGGGTGGGAGCAAAACAGAGCTGTACATTCCTCAACTCACAAGGGTTGAGGCTCCTTCCAAGACTCCAAATGCATGGGGTGAAGGGAAGTTGCGTGTGGGGGGGTTGATGCACAGGAGGGGAGGATATTGCACGGGAGGGGTTGGTGCACATGGGAGTTGATGTTCATGGGAGGATGTTGCACATGGGGGCTTGAGGCACATGTGGGGATGTTGCGCATGGAGGGAATGTCGTGCATGGGGGTTGATGTGCATAGAGCAGTTGATGCGCATAGGGGGCTGATGTACATGGAGGGATGTTGCGCATAGAGGGATATTGCACATGTGGGTTGATGCTCCTGTGGGTTGATGCACATGGGGTTTGAAGATCCTCTGGGTTGATGTACATGGGGTTTGATGCACATGGGGATAATATGCAGGGAGGGGAATTTGCACATGGATGTGCACACAGGGAGAATTTTACTCCTGCAACATGGGTGCATTTTGCTAGTTCATTATAAGTCCTGATAATTGTATGTCGTTTTTAAAAATTATTTTTAGCAGCGGAGCATAGAATGGAAATCAAAAGAAACCGCATGAACCTATAACAGAATGGAAACAACCTGGATGTTGATTTGTTCAGCCTGGTTCCCTCCTGCTCCTCCTTATAAACCACCCTTCCTGCAGCAGGCCAAGTTTGAATGGTCCCTCCCTGCCCATCTCCCAGAAAGTTAGCCCAGCTTTGCTCGTAAAGTGAACATCAACCCTGCCGTGTGCCAGAGACAAGCAGCTGCATTCGTCTCTTGCTCCGTATGTTAATTAGCTTTCATTAGACGGGGAAATTGGGTTAGTGGGAAAAAAACGCCCTGCGATGTTCACGTTTTCATTCGAGACACAGAGTAATAGATATAAATAAAAGATTATTGTTGACCTTTCTTCTTCTCCTTCTCCTTGAATCCCTGCTTTTTTTCCCTATCCAAGGGAGGAAAAAGAACCACATCCCATAGTTGTGAGGAATTGGGATGAAGCAATGTTGCATTTTAACCCAAAGGCATATTCCAAAGGGGTCAGCCAAGAACTGATTCCAAGAAGTGATTAACACAAACTACCTCCCAGATCTTCCTACAAAGCCAAAAATTACATATGAGTAAAGGACAGCTGTTGTGCAATACTATTACTCAGAAGTAAGACTAGTTATTTCTTGAGAACATGTGTCTAGGAGGAACTACCTAATTTGCTCCCACCCCAAACCATATTACACAGCACCTTCCTTTGCATGTTTACTGTAGGGATGGGACACAACTCAGGGTGCAATCCTGAGTAACTACGGGGAGTCCTTGCTCCGGTGTAAGAACAATTTGCTCTGGATTGCAATATGAATTTCCCATAGGTTTTCACTAGGTGGTGCAGTAACTACGGGTGGACGTAAAGTCTCTTACGTGCACCCGTAGTTACTCTGGATTGTAGAGTTAGACAACTTAGACCAGGGGTCTGCAACCTTGAACACTCAAAAAGCCATTTGGACCTTATTTCCACGGAAAAGAAAACACTGGGAGCCACAAAACCCTTTTGACATCTAAACTGAAGATAACACTGCATATATTGTTTTATCCATGGTTAAAAATGTTTTATTTTAAAGTTACAAGATCATAATCTGCAAATTTAGAATTACATGTACTTACGTGTAAAATTACGTGTAAAAAATTAACAATTACGTGCATTTGTAAATACGTGTCAAAGAATTACGTGTAAAAAATTAACAAACTAAAATAACATAAATTTAAATCAGTTATTATTTATTTTCAAAAGCCACAGGTTGACAGAGTAGAGGGATGAAGGAGCCACACGTGGCTCCAGAGCTGCAAATTGCAGACCGCTGACTTAGGCTGCGATCCTAAAGACAGTTACTTGGGAGTAAGACCCATTGAACACCATGGAGCTTACTTTTGAGTAGACACGGTTCGGATTACACCCTTAGAGCACAATCCTAACCATGTCTACTCAAAAGTGGAACTCTTACTTGTTCTAATGGGCTCTTCTTATATTCTGAGGCTGCAATCCTAAAGACACTTTCCTGGGAGTAAGACCCATTGAACACAATGGGGCTTACTTTTGAGTAGACATGGTTAGGATTGGGACTCTCATCATGAAAACACTGCATTTTCTGAAACTTTGAAGGAACTGAGTCATGCAGGCCATAAACTAGGGTACTGTCTTTGTGGGTCTTCCTATGCCATGGGTGTTCTTATGCCACAACCACAAACCAGAAGAGGATTGTGTTTGCTGTTTTGAGTGGGTAGGGAGCACTTTATGGGTGGGGAGCACTGCAGAGGATGCATCTCAGATCATCACAGTGCAAAGACAAGAAGAAAAAAAGAAAAAGTGGAAGAAGGAAAAAAAAGAACAGCCAAAGAAGTTCAAAGCAACCCAACAAATAAATTTACAAAATATCTCTATCCATTCTTCATTTCAACTGGATCCTCTCCTCATTACAACTGGAATCAATTAAAGCCAAGAAAGCCTAGGGGATTGGAATGACAAGATCAGACTTTTATTTTTCCCTTTCTTGATGAAGAAATGTTTACAAGAGCGAGGGCGGAAAACCCCTCCTAAAGCATGCACAAAAAAGGATTGGTTCTGCATCGGAAAGAGAAACCAACAATGGTGGAACTTTCATCATTAACAGCTAAGGATACAGATGAACGGTATTTATCTGAAGTTTGCCTGAGGCTCTTGCGAGATTCCCTTTCCCTGCTCAAAATCCTTCTCCCATCTTCCTTAGGAGTTGTTGAGTGTATCAGAAGCAAAAACTAAAAATGTGCATTTAATTGTTTGGTAATCTTGCCTTATAGCACAGCTAATTGGAGGTGCCTCTTAAGAATGAAAAGGAAGGAGATATTTGCTTCCTTTGAATCCCTCCTCAAGAACCTCATTACTGGAAAAAACGGGGTTCAACCTCCCTCGTTGCCATATTTCACTGAGCTGGAGCCTACAGATGTGGATGTGGTGAATAAATGGTACAGCATCATAAGAAGCCTGGGCAACTGATGTTGGGAACATAGGAAAAGAAGGAATAAAGGAGATGCATAGAAACATAGGGCAAAATCCAGAGTAACTACAGGGAGTCCTTGCTCCTGTGTAAGAACAACTTACTCTAGATTGCAATAGGAATTTCCCATAGGTTTTAACTAGGCGGTGCAGTAACTATGGGTGCATGAAAAGTCTCTTACGTGCCCCTGTAGTCACTCTGGATTTGGGGGATAGAGTTGGAAGGGATTTAATAGGTCAACTAATTAGGGTTGCCATAATTCTCTTTCTCAAAATCAGAACAGGACCCTCTGTCCCATTTGCCAGTAAGTGAACACAATCCCCCAATATTGGGGTTGTCCCTGGTTTTCGGGACATATGGCAACCCTACATGTAATCCAACCCCCTGCCTGTAGCAGGAAATCTTCCTCCAGCATCTATGAGCGTATGGAACGTTGCATAAGATTCCATCAGTGGTGGTGCCATCAATGGTCACAGCAACCTGCTGCCTTAGGAACAGGTTATACAGTAGTGGGGCCTGCAGACATAACTATTCCGATCTTTTCACACTTCAGCCTATTTTGCATTCCCTAATTTTTCTAAAGCTGAAATAGCAGAGAAAGCACACTCTATTTGCATATTTGGGGACCTTCCAGCTTCTAAGGCGGCGGGGAGAGGGGGAGAGAGTGGAGACATCCTTCTGAATGTTCAGATTTGTTAATTGCACTTTATTTAACTGACATTTCTGCAAGCATGCCAGAGAACCCAGTCTGTGTGCAAAAGAAAAAAAAAACAGGTGAGAAGGTGTAGTATTAATTTAGGTTCTTAAAGGCCCATTTTCTCTTCCATTCACACCCGTTGCAAGCAGAAGTAAAGCCGCCGAATCCTCTACCTTTCCGCCGGCATCAGTCGAAGCAGAATTTCTCCCTCAATCTGTTCCTTTGTAGTTCACAATTGAAACCTGTTTGCATTATTCTTCCAGAAATAATAGACTTACACCTGTGCTGTGCTGAGCTCCAAAAGAAAATGTGTTTGGGTAATGGTAACATTCGCCTTTGCCCTCCCAAACTGTATTATATTATACGCTATTGTTGTAGCCTTGGGAAAAGAGTACGAACATGCAGGCAAAAGAAGGAAAATAAACTCAGTAGTTGTGGGGTGTGTGTGTGTGTGTGTGTGTGCAAAGTCTGCTCTTTACTGAAGCCAGCACATCTGTTTGCTTAGGATCAGGTGTTGACCACAGTTGACTGTATTAATTTCCATTGCCAGTCAGCCTGTGGAAACCACTTTAATAAGTCAATGTTTGTCCTCCACTGTACCAGTTCACATGGTCCATCTGTTTGATGTACCACTGGAAGTAACTGGTGATAACATCATAACCAGGTGACCATATGTCACAAGGAGGACAAGGGCTTTCTAAAATGTAGGACACTGAAGAAAAATGTTGGACATGAATACAAAAGCTAAAAACACTCATATATATCGTAGAAATCATAGAATCCTAGAGTTGGAAGGGACCTAATAGGTCATCTAGTCCAAACCCCCAGCCTGTAGCAGGAAATTCTCCTAGAGCATCTCTGACAGGTGCTCTGACAGGTGCTTGACATATATATATATATGTCAAGCATATATATATGTCATAGGCTGAAATCCTAAAGACACTTTCCTGGGAGTAAGACCCATTGAACACAGTGGGGCTTACTTTTGAGTTGACCTGGTTAGGATTGTGCTCAGAGAGAGAGAGAGAGAGAGAGAGAGAGAGAGAGAGCCTTCATGTGGTTAATTTAACTCTATTGCTTATTAATAAATTTAAATTTAAAACTATGTAATTTATATATTATGTAATTTTTATATTACATGTAATCTTTGAATTAGAAGAAGGCTGCATGCTAAATCCTAACAAATCCTAGTAAATTTGCCAGCAAAATTCACCCATCTGCTCATTCCCATATTGGTGTGCGAAGGCTGGCACATGTATGTGCACTGGCTAAGCAGCCCCAGGAGTGGTGCAGAAGTGCCCTATGGCACTTCTGTGACACCCCAGACCAGCACAGGACTTGTACCAGCCTAACCAGGGGTTAAAATTGCTCTGATGGTTTCTTCATCCAGCATGTTCTGCCTGGGAACAGAACAGAAAGTGTTCAAGTTCCATGAGAACAGGGATGGTTCCAGACTCATCCAGAGCTTTCAAATATGAACATCTCTTAAGGGACCAGACCTCACAAGATTCCTTCCCAACTCCTCATGCTCAAGAAATTTGGACATGGACCAAAATTCCCAAGCAGGGCCAAACACTGAGACTTTTGATGTCCTTTTGGCTTGTGAAGATTCCTGACCCCGTAACGCCGATTTACTGTTTACTGTTCTTCTTTTAATGCAACATTCCTTTCTCATGCTCACATCGCCATTGAAAGCGGTTATTTTTCCCCCAGGTTCAGAATGAAGAGGGTGGGAGTTTCCTGTATTAGTATCTTGGGAAATATGGTCTGGAGGAAAAATGAAGACATATTCAACATATATGCCTGCTACAGTGAATTGAAATAGATGCCGGGTAGAAGTTTTTGCTGCAATTAACCATCATAATCCTATGATAATAATATCAGCACGCTCTCTGCAAGATGGGTACATATGCCTTCCCTATGGAAAAATGGGAGAAAGCTGATTTCTATGAATCATGTTTACTACACACATAGAATTGTTGTGCATGGATGCATTGTGCAGACATGCAAACTGACATATGAATGGAGGACATGCAAACTGACATATGAATGTGTAGACATGCAAACTGACATATGCCACTGACATGCAGGCAATGCAACTGTTGACTAATAACAGGCCACATGTTCCTCTACATGTGTTTCTGCTATGTGCATGCAATTGTGTGAGCAACATATTTTTCTAACCCAGAGTTGATCAAACTGTGGGTTGCAACTCAGTAGGTAGGTCAACAGCCAATTTCAGATGGGTTCCAATTCATTTCAATGTGTATTTTGATTCTAATATGCTTGACTTTGGGCAAAATCCAGAGTAACTATGGGGAGTCCTTGCTCCAGTGTAAGAACAACTTATTCTGGATTGCAGTATGAATTTCCCATAGGTTTTCATTAGGTGGTACAGTAACTACGGCTGCATGTAATGTCTCTTATGTGCTCCCATAGTTACTCTGGATTGTAGGGTAAGTAAACTTTTAATTGACAATTTTTTTCATATGGCGGTGTTAAAAATTTTCCTGCTTGATGATACAAGAAGAAGAAGAAGAAGAGGAGGAGGAAGAAGAAGAAGAAGAAGAAGACATAATTGTCTTGTCTTGATTGTGCCCCCGCCAAAAAGAAAAAAAATTGAGTTGTCCATTTCATTTGAAAATATAAGTTTGAGCCTTTACAATAAATATCTGAAGAAATGCACAGTGCAATCCAATTTGTGTCTACTCAAGAGTAATTTCCACTGAGTTCAATGGGGCTTACTCCCAGGAAAGTACTCTTAGGATTGCAGTCATAGTCTGATTAAATCCAAAGAGAAGACAAATTTGCAGGGCCAAGTGATGCATTGTGTAACTGGTCCATGCTGTAAATACTTTGTAAATAATTTGTTGGGTATTCATATATCCCTATGCACAATTCGTAAGAGCCTTATAAATATATTATTAGGCTTCTATAAATCACCGTGAGCCTGATCTATAAAACCGAGTAGAGCCATTCCCTTCGGTGCTAAACATAGTATATGCCCAAGGCCATTCCCTTAAGCAAAGACTGGACGGTGATTTTAAGGAGTTTATGGAATCTATATCACTATCAAGGGAAATATGATCTCCAGCAGGATTGGTTTTGAGTTCCCTTTACTCAACCAACAGGTGTATGCTAAACTGTGCTCCACTTTATACATTCAGCAGAACCAAGCCGGAAAACTATAGCTAGTGATAAAGGAAATGTCTTGCAGAGACTTGAGTGTCTGATGCTCCACCAGAAACCAGCCTTAGAGCACAATCCTAACCATATCTACTCAAAAGTAAGCTAATAGTGTTACTCCCAGGAAAGTGTCTTTAGGATTGCAGCCGCTGCAAACTTAAAGAAACGTTCCTGGGATTAAGACCCACTGAACACAATGGAGCTTAGACATGGTTACCTGTGCACCCTGTGCTCCAGGGTGACCATATGATTGGAAAGTTATGGATTTGTCCTCATTTTTAGCCTCCTGGCCAGGTGTCCTCCAAAAGGGCTTCATTGTCCTCAATTTTGGCTTCATTTTGGAACATTGAAATGGTGTCCCACCATGTCATATGTCGTTGGATTCGTATCGAAGAGCAGAATCCAATGCAATAATCGGTTTTGAAATATCTCCTTCCTATCAAAAGTTATGGCCAAAAACTAAAATAAACTACGCATTGAGCTCTATGGGAAAGTGAAAGTGCCCAATATTGTGGCCTTACTTGTGAGTAAACAAACCAGAAAGTCCAAGCTGAGAGGAATCCAAGCCCTTGTCCTCCTTTGGAAGTGTGGGAATTTGGTCACCCTGCTATGCTCTTAGTTACTGGAGAACTGCAGTTAGATAACCTAACTTTGCAACCAGTTTGCATCAGCTTCCAAACACCTTCTTAAAAAGTGGTCTTGATCAACACTATTTCAGGTCGTCTTAAACACAGAGCACTAAAAAACAAAGTCATCCATTCAAGGTAGGACATTGAAAAACACCCTAGCTATATATTGAATATGACAGCACATCTGTGTGCCAGAAGGAAAATGTTCCTCTCTGAACCTCATTACATAGACGGTATTTAATTTTGCTTGTACTACGGAAGAGAATCTGATACCTCGATCTAGCTAGTTTTGCTAATTCTGTCACAGCCTGGGGGAGCCTATGATTGTCAAGTGACCAAGAAAAATGGTATAGCTACAGTGTCATCTTTGGGCAAGTTCTACACCTAGTACAGTGGCGCCTCATGTAAAGAACGTCTCACGTAAAGTATGTTTCACATAACAAACAAAAATTTCTCTAGGAATCTGCTTCACGTAACAAACTGTGTTTCACATAAAGAACACATTCGTTGGTGGTTGGGGCAGATGCACTGGCCGGCAGCCTGTTTAAAAAGCATCAGGGCTGCCTAGCGTACCTGCCCATAGCGAAAGCAACACTTCCGCGCTGTTCCTCCTGTGGCCGGAGGGAGAGAAGAGGAGTGGAGAAGAGGGAAGCAGCGCAGGGCCAGACAGAAGGGAGCAGCGGGGAGAGAGGCTCAGGATGGAGAGAAGGAGAAATGGGGAGACACTTTGAAGGTGTCTTGGATTGTAGCCTCCTAACCACGTCTACCCAGAAGTAAGCCCCATTGTGTTAAATGGGTCTTACTCCCAGGAAAGTGTCTTTAGGATTGCAGCCTTAGTAGACTTCATAGGATCATGCACATTGAATGCATGTTTTGAATTCAATCCCAATGTTCTGTCATCATTTTTACATCCTGTTAATATTTTTATATGAATATTTTTGGGGTTGTGGAACCAATCGTCTGAGTTTCCATTATTGCCTACGGGAAAATCCGCTTCACGTAAAGAACGTTTCACGTAACAAACATGCCTCCGGAACAAATTAAATTTGTTACGTGAGGCATCACTATACAGGCTTGAAATGTTCCCTCACAGTATGGATTAAAAATGGAAATAGTGGGGAGACACAAGTGTGCCCAACCCCTTTTGCATGTTATCAGTTATGTTACCAGTGAATATAAGTGATTAATAACATTAATAATAATGTTGCTTGTGGAGGTACAATATAACATCATTAATCAGTACAAATTCATCCCCCTTTTCAGCATCTCAACTGCCCTTTTGCCACCAATGGCTTGCTTCAATTGTCCTCCTAACCTCTTCTCAGCCTGGCCTGTTATTAGTCAACAGTTGCTTTTTAATCATATTGGAGGTTGTGGGGGGGTGGGGGGGAGGTGCTCTTTTTTAGTATTGTTTTTAGCTGGTTTTTATTGTAAATTTTTAGGAGGGATGTTTTAACGTTTTTGTATAATTTGTATTTTAATTGTGTTTTAATCTGTATTTATTACTATCTACTTTTAATGGTGTTTTATTGTTATTTTTTAATTGTTGTTAGCCGCCTTGGGTTCCCTTTGATTAGGGAAGAAAGGCGGGATATTAAATAAATAAATAAATCTATATATATAAAAGAGAAAAGTCACTGACTGACTCACTGACTGACTCACTCACTCACTCACTGATTCATCACCGCCCTGCCAAAACCGCTGGGCCTAGAAGCGTGAAAATTGGGGTGGGTGTTCCTTCCGTGACTGAGGGGTGCACTAAGAACCGGATTTCGGAAATTCCAACCGGAAGGGGATGAAAAGGGGCACAACGCGTTTTCCTCCCTATACTTTGCATTGAGAATTGCTGACTCATCAACATTCCGCCCCAACTGCTGGGCCTGAAGCATGGAATTCTGGGAGTTCCTTCTGTCACCTGAACTCCCCCCAAGAACCATCTGGAGAAACTTAACCCTTCAGGGGCTGAAAAGGGGGCAACGTGTTTCTGCCCTATACTTTACATGGGAGACTCACCAACATCAGCCAATTTGGTGCTCAGACCCTGGTGCACTGGGGGATGTTGTTCGGAGGAAGAGGTTGCTCTGGCGAGGATGCTGCATATGGGGGGATGATGCTCATGTAGGAAAGTTGCACATGGGGGGAGTTGCACATTGGGGGAATTTGCGCATGGGGGAAAGTTGCGCATGGGAGGATGATGTGCATGGGGGACTGATGCACATGGGGGATGTTGTGCATGGGGGACTGATGCGCATGTGGAGATGATGTGCATGGGGATTTCGCATGGGGGATGTTGTGCATGGGGACTGATGGGCATGGGGGAAGTTGCACATGGGGGACTGATGAGCATGGGGGAAGTTGTGCATGGGGGTTGATGTGCATTGGGTATGTTGAGCATGGGGTATGTTGAGCATGGGAAAAGTTGCGGATGGGGGATGATGCGCATGGGGGATGATGCACATGGGGGAAGTTGCGCATGGGGGATGATGTGCATGGGGAAAGTTGTGCATGGGGGAAGTTGCGCATGGGGGAAGTTGCGCATGGGGGGTGATGTGCATGGGGGAAGTTGCACATGGGGATAATGCGCATGGGGATGATGCGCGTGGGGGTTGATGCGCATGGGGGATTTGTGCATTTGGGACTCATTCACATGGGGAAGTTGTGCATGGGGAAAAGTTGTGCATGGGGGGAAGTTGCGCATGGGGGGCAGTTGCGCATTGGATGTTGATGCACCGTGGGGGATGGCATATGGGGAAATGTTACTCCCGCAACGTCAGTACGCTTTTTGCTAGTAAATAGAGGATATCTGAGGATATCTGGAATGGCCTTTTAAAAGGCAATGTCCCACTCTTGACTTGCTCCACAATCTATATAACCTCATAGCGAATACAGCATTATTTAAACTCTGGCTGGTATCCTGGCGCGGCTGTGGGTGGCGCAAGTGGCTAAGACACTGTGCCTGTTAACCAGCAGGCCAGGGTTCGAGACCCGGGTTCCCACAAGGCAGAGTGAGCTCCTGTCCTTAGCCCAGCTCTGCAACGCAGCTGGAACCAATCGTATTGGCTCTGCCTTTCCATTGGACTATTTCAGTGGCATGGAGATGGGGGATTTGCTGCTTGGGTAACAGCCTATCCTCCATATTAATCTACCCAGGCCTTTGTTCTACACATGCAGCATTGAGCATGATACCATAATCTTTCAAGACTGATGGATGCCAAGTTTGCCAAGATATCCTGGCAGACTTTATAATCCTTCAACCCAAGGAGCTTGCCAGATTAAGCAATTCAAAGTTGTGTTTTTAGTTGTTTTTAGAGTGTTGCAATGTTTTTGCAATGTTTTATTTAAAAATTTAAATAATTTTTAAATTTATATTTAAAACACACCGTATAAGTACACTGTTTATGTATTTTATTTGTGTTGTTAGCCACCTTGAATCTGCTTCGGCAGTAGGGTTGCTATATGTCCTGAAAAACAGGGACAATCCTGATTTGGGGGGATTGTGTTCACGTACTGGCAAATGGGACAGAGGATCCCATCCCAGTTTTGTGGAAGAGAATTATGGCAACCTATTTAGAAAAGAAAGGGGGATATAAATACAACAAACAAACAAACAAACAAACAAATAAATAAATAAATAAATAAATAATAAATAAATAAATAAATAACCCTACAATCCAGAGTAAATACGGGAGGACATAAGAGACATTACGTGCAACCATAGTTATGGCACCACTTAGTGAAAGCCTATGGGACATTCATATTGCAATCCAGAGTAAATTGTTCTTACACTGGAGCAAGGACTCCCTGTAGTTACTCTGGATTGCGCCCTAAGTCACTTCCTGCCCCTGGCATTTCCTAGCTACTGGAATATGATTAGTTTTAGCAACCCAAAGTTGGACCCCCTAAGAAAACTATGGAAAACACACCTCGCAAATATGCCAAAGCCTTTAGGGACTGCAAGCAACTAGAAAAACATTATCTTGATAAGTTAGAGAGCTGAGCTGGAAGCAATCAGGTAACAACAAAAATAAAGATTGCATAAAGGAGGGCGGGAGGAGAGAGAGAAAATGCACTTGTTATCGACACTCACAATGGCCATTTAATGGATTTTTCACTTTTATCTCTGAGCCAACATGGTGGGGAAAAATGAAACAAAGTGGCTGTGATGACAACCTTTTTATTTCCATTGTGAAACCCAATTGATCGGACAGATGGACAGCCCCGGCTAAGTGTTCTAAGCCTACACTGTTTTGCCTTAAGGCTATTATAGGGAAAACGGTCGACGGCTGGCAAATTGTGTTTTATTTTGTCTGTGTGTGGTGTGCGCGTGTGCTGGTGTCTGCATTCCCAGACCACCATGTTTACTGAATGACTTTTCCTTTCTTGAAATGGCTAAATAAAGTCTTTAATTGCAATCAATAGACGTACATTTTTAAACACACACTGCAGACTTCATTGTACTGAAAGATCTACCCAATACTCCAGTCTCCTATCAGTGGGTGTAGTGGGATGTTATGACAAGGTAAAGGTGTCCCCAACAGGTTTCCCTGCTAATCATGATTGACACGAAGGGTGGTCCTCAACCCCATTACAAGGTCAAATAGCCATCTCCATATTCATACAGCCAGCATGACTTAACCAAGGTGTACAGAATGCTGTTACCTTCCCACCTAAATAATACTTATTTATTTTCTTGCATTGAACTCATATAACTCTGTTACCCACTTAAGTGGTACCTATTTATTTACAGTGGTGCCTCAAATTAAATTCGTTCCAGAAGCACGGTTGTTACGTGAAACGTTCTTTATGTGACGCAGATTTTCCCATAGGAAATAATGGAAACTCAGACGATTGGTTCCACAACCCCAAAAAATATTCATATAAAAATATGAACTGGATGTAAAAATGATGACAAAACACTGGAATTAAATTCAAAACATGCATTCAATGTGCATGATCCTATGAGGCCTATTTAGGCTGCAATCCTAAAGACACTTTCCTGATTTCACACAGGGAGAGAACAGCAGAGGAGAAGAGGGAGAAGTAATGTGAAGTCATGGCTATAAGCCATGATGGGTATGTACAACCTCTGTAGTTTAGATGTAGACTTAGAGGTTGGCACAAGGACTCAGGTACCTTGTTATGTGCACCCTGAGGTTTCTGGTGGGCCACTGTGAGATGTAGGAACCTACAGGATGTGATGCTAATTTGCCTTCTCATGGTGCAACCCAGATAGCACAAAAATGTGAACCAAATGACTAGCAGCCAGATTACTTTGACGAGTTGGCAGTGGGCAACAGTTGGCAGCCAACATCAATGTGGAATTCTTGGCTTTTGAAATACATGGCAATTGTATATTAATATCTGATTTACCTTAAGTCCTTTATGAATATTTGCCATACGCTAAATAAATAAACAGGAACCTGTACTAAATGGGCCTTTGCCTGATCCAGCAGGGCTGTTATGTTCCAAATGCACCAAATTCTCCTTTATGTTCTTATGCACTGTAGCATCATCCAAACAAGGGCTAGAAAAAGGACTGTAGCCAGACATGTCTCTTTGCACCCGTAGTTATTGCACCACCTAGTAAAAACCTATGGGAAATTCATATTGGAATCCAAAGTAAATTGTTCTTATACCGGAGCAAGGACTCCCCGTAGTTACACTGGATTTTGCCCCAAGTGTCCTGGAAAACCAAAAGGTGTCCTGGCTGATTCTAGAGAAAAGAAGAAGTAGAGAAGTCTAAACCACTTTTGAATATAAGTGGTAGACTATATCCTTCCTCTCTTTAAGATAGCAAAGCCATAACATATGTCCTCATGTTTCTTTTTACATTTGAGCCTTCAAGTGGATGAACTCATCATAAATAACATTTTCTATCTCCTTGATGTTCTTGTGGGACGCCATGTAGGGAGAGATGATGTTTTAATATCTTATATGCATTTGCATTTTCCTTTGGCTTTGCGTGTCCTACTGCCCCTATTTCTTTGAGGGTTGTGAGAGGTGAAAAAAGAATTTATATTGAATAATGCATGGAGCACCCAGGAGAACATTGCCCCTTCGTGTTCACCATGGATCTTCTAGAGGTGACCTGCTGAACGTTGCGAATCTGGGATGTGAAAACACAGGCGAGCCAGATGTGCTTTGTTCACTTATTTTGACAATTATGGTTCTCTTTAATTATTTACCAGAATATGACATGCAGCTCCAGTAAATGCTCTAGAGGAAATTTTGTAAAAAATAATGAAGTCTTAAACATTATGGCAGCTTTCTTGGGCTTTAAAAAGTTAGCTGAGAAACCTGGAGAGAGAGAGAGAGAGAGAGAGAGAGAGAGAGAGAGAGAGAGAACAGTAGTGTGGTTGAAATGGTGGATAATAGTCAGATAATAGATAATAAATGTGGATACTAGATAATAAACAGGGGCTGGGGTAGCAGGAGGACACTCCCCATGTAATTTATCACTGCCATGATGTTCAGTGTGTCACCCCCCCCCCCCCACCCATCACATCTCTCTTCTGCGCATGCACAGCCTGGCCCAGATAGAACTCCATTGGAGTCATATGGAGGCAGTCAGGAGAATGGAGATAGATGGAAACCATCACTCTACTGTGGGAGGAGACAATGTTCCCCCCTGCCCTGGTTTAGCTATGCCACTAAGGGTGAAATCCAGAGAAACTACGGGGAGTCCTTGCTCCAGAGTAAGAAGTTACTCTGGATTGCAATATGAATTTCCCATAGGTTCCCATAGGCAGTAACTACAAGTGCATGTAATGTCTCTTATGTGCTCCCGTAGTTACTCTGGATTGTGCCCTTAGAAAGTCATATTTGGGAGTGTTATGGAGTAAAGGAGCATGTCCTCTCCATCCATATTCCCTCTCTATGATATGGTTTTTCTTGCCAATTTGGTGTAGCATTATTTTTGGCAAACCACCTCCAGTTCTCTGGAACTTTAGTTTTCCAACCAATCAATGTGAAATTTACTAGGACTTGAAGACCCTCCAAGGAACCATGCCTGCAAATTTTAGACAGCAGCCCCCTCCCCAATAATGCTACTGAACCAAACCTCCAAATCCAGAGTAACGACAGGAGCACGTAAGAAACTTTACGTGCAACTGTAGTTACTGCACCACCCAGTGAAAACCTATGGGAAATTCATATTGGAATCCAGAGTAAGTTGTTCTTACACCGAAGCAAGGACTCCCTGTAGTTACTCTGGATTTTGCCCAAAGTCCCCTTGAACCTGGCCAAGAAAGCTGATCTCTGATGCCAACCAGGAGTTAAAGGGCAGCTTTATTTCTGCAATGATTCGAGCATCAGTTGTTTTGTTGGGTGAATGGTATTTACAGAAATTCTGAAAGCTGGATCATCTCAGCAACGTCATCCAGATTTCAATGTTGTACCCAAACTCTCAAAAAAATAATAATAATAAAAAGAAACAGGGAAGATTGCATTTGTTTCAAAAAGTCCCTTGAACGTCTGATTGGCATTTGTTGCCGTTTGAACATAAGGTAGGAAATAGAACAACCCCCACAGATCTATCATCTGCTTCACATTCTGTAACACTTTAGGTGGGAAGTCATTATTGTTCCAAAACTGGCAAAGAAGGATTTGCTGCACAAATGCAAATCCAAAGCAATCCATTTCGAGAAACACGTCGGAATTTATGTGCCAATAGAGATGGTAAACTGACAAGAAACAGAGATGAAAGTTCTTTAAACATTTCAGCTTTTTCGAGATGCAAACATTTCAGTCGGCAGAATTTTTTGTCAGGCTGCAGCTGGAGAGAATCCTAAATGGTTCCCATGAAGACTTTAAAAAACTCCCATTTCGCTTACCCGGTAAATATTCTACAGAGAACATCGCGGTGTTTCGGTCCCACCGGCATTAACAACTGCCAATCTCCACGAATACGTTTTTGCTCAGAAACGGCTTCCAATTCCCACTGCAGACTTGAAATTCTGGATGCCGTGCGCAGGAGGATACCCTTGGAAGGTTTGCACTGGCATTAAAAAATTGGTTGTTTCACCTCTTGGTCAATAATAGCAACTGTGGAAACTGTGGCGTCCTTTGGCCCAGTGGTACCTAGGGAGCCCAACTTTTTGGCACCCCCTACAAGGGGGGGCATGTCAGCCCTCCTTTCTCTCGGGAGTGGCTGCCACTTTACCCAGTGGAGTGTAGCAGGCAGAGCCCAAGCGGTGCTGCGGCAACAGGAGGGATGCTCAACCTAGCAGAAAGCACTCCACCAGGGAAGCTTCCAGACCCTGCAACAACCCACATGGTCTATGGGCAAGTGCTCTAAGGAATGGAAGGTCTCTGCAAGGACCCTTCCCCCAAACCAGCCACTTACTCCCGAGCACATGCCAGGGAGATGCCACATGCACATGCCACTTGCTGAGGGAGAAGGCCCCCAGATGAACCCTCCAACCATGAGCTTACCATTTACCCACAGACTCAGGTGGACTGCTACAGGGCTGGAAGCTTCCTTGGTAGAGCAATCCCTGTCTGGAGTCAGGGGGACCTACCCAATGTCATCTGGCAGTTTGATGTTGGGCACCAAGTGGAAATCATTCTGTCAACAGCCAGGTAAGTTCACTTGATGCCAGAGACTGAGCAATGACCTCCACCAGTGTCCTCAGGTGATCTCCACTTTAGCCCACCTGGGTCTTGGGGTGAATGACATGCTCCACAGACTTGGGGGGGGGGGGGGTCTGTCTGAGCGCTCTCCCTTCAGCCCACCCACTTCCTTGCACCCTAAAATACACCCCTCAAGGAAGTGGGTGGCCTAAGGCCTATATTCAAAAGTGAAATTAAGCCCTTTGCTCTGGAGCAGGTAAGATGACTTTCCATAAGATAACACTAGAGGGTGATGTAACTACGTGGACCCGTAACTGCTATGGATTTTGCTCCTACAGCACAATCCTGACCACATCTACTCAAAAGTAAGCCCCATTGTGTTTAATGAGTCTTACTCCCAGGAAAGTTTCTTTAGGATTGCAGCCTAATAGGAGTGCAATCCTCTTGGTGTCTTCTCAGAAGTAAGTTCCATTGAGTTTAATGGAGCTTACTCCCAGGAAAATACTCTAAGAATTGCAAACTAAAGCTGCAATCCTAACCACTCTTTCTGGGGAGTAACTACTACTGAACACATGGGATTTATGACTGAGTAGACAGGCTTAGGATTACACTGTATTTGCAGGCTCATTTGTTTTATTTTTCTTTATACAGTATTTTATTTTTTTCTTTATTATTTTGTGTTATATTGTGTTTGTAATGATTTTTATATGAATATTTTTGGGTTGTGGAACAAATTATCTGAGTTTGCATTATTTCTCATGGGAAAATTTGTTTTGATATACAAGCATTTTGGATTACAAGAAGGCTTCCGGAACGAATTATGCTTGTAAACTATATATAGACCTACCCTACAATCCAGAGTAACTACGGGAGCACGTAAGAGACATTACGTGTACCCGTAGTTACTGCACCACCTAGTGAAAACCTATGGGAAATTCATATTGCAATCCAGAGCAAATTGTTCTTACACCGGAGCAAGGACTCCCCGTAGTTACTCTGGATTGCGCCCATAGGGTGAAATCCAGAGTAACTACGGGGAGTCCTTGCTCCAAAGTAAGAGCAAGTTACTCTGGATTGCAGTATGAATTTCCCATAGGTTTTCACTAGGTGGTGCAGTAACTACGGGTGCACGTAATGTCTCTTACGTGCTCCCGTAGTTATTCTGGATTGTGCCCATAGCCTAACTTCTTTGATACTAACAGTAAGCAGAAATAAAATACCAGAATAGTGTTGTTGTTGAACCTGCAGTTTCTTTAGAACCTATTTCTTCAACTAAACATCATCTTAAATACTCACTGCTACCCTGTGATGCACCTTCAACCTGTGGGTTAAAATAATTGCAGCGTTACAATATTTATTGAGCATGTCAAGGATAAACATTGATTTTAGTTTTGGCCAAAAAGTATCAGTTTACTGTTATGCTAGCAGGTTTTTATTTTGCCAGGGTGGTCTGTTCCTAATAACGC
Organism: Cryptoblepharus egeriae; assembly: GCA_030015325.1. NCBI lineage: Eukaryota > Metazoa > Chordata > Lepidosauria > Squamata > Scincidae > Cryptoblepharus > Cryptoblepharus egeriae. The sequence continues at coordinate 12,726,425 of JAREYC010000016.1, read as the reverse complement.
CCCCCCCCCCCAATTCTCAGTGGGTACAGTCCCAGAAGTGTGTTATCAGACACAATTTTTGACTATGTAAATCAATCCTTGGAGATCTCGGCTACTGATAACGCAAAGGCAGGCATTCGTAAACAATTTCCAAGCAAAACAAACATCGGGTTTTTTTCCAGTGACAAATGATGGGTGTTTGAATGCTGGAAAAATGCACAGAAGCACAACCTACAGGAATGATGTCTGGATCCCTCTCTCCGCACACCCCCCCCCCCCAGCTGATGATTAATGACGATGCAGTAAACTGTCTGTAAAGGCCCTATAGGGGGAAAAATTCTGGATGAGACACTTCGTGATCTGGGTACGTGTTGAACTGTTTAAAAGCGGGGTTGTGTTAAAGAAGTGAACCCATTTTGCCAGCAGTGGAAAGATTTTGGGTTGCTATAGTATCTTTGCAAATGGGCTGTTTGGAGAAGTCTGTTCGGAGAAGTCAGCCTTTCGTCGAAGATTGAATGAATGTATAGAATTCCATCTGACAAATTCTGCAAGGTGCAGATTAATACAAGTAAGACATCTAAGGATGAAATTTGGGGATAAAGTAGGGTTGCCATAATTCTCTTCCACAAAATTGGGACAAGTCCCTCTGTCCCATTTGTCAGTATGTGTACACAACCCCCAAAATCATGTTTGTCCCTGTTTTTCGGGATATATGGCAACCCAAGAATAAAGGGATCATATTAAATTTTCCACCATTTAATTCCACCCTAATTTCATTTTGCTTGATAGGTTTTGCTAAAATCTGCTCAGTTCCAAAACCCCAAAGTTTTTTTAAAAACTTTTCATGCAAGATTTATCCTTGGTAATAGCTCTATGCACATATTATAGACATTGCAGATAATATTCCATGAAGGTGAGTTCAGTACAGTGGTGTCTTGCTTTACGAGCATACTTCATTCCAGAAACATGCTTGCAGTCCAGAACCCTTGTACATCAAAGCCTTGTATATACCCTTAGGGCTGTGGGTGGCGCAAGTGGCTAAGACACTGTGCCTGTTAACCAGCAGGCCAGGGTTCGAGACCCGGGTCAGCCCCACAAGACAGGGTGAGCTCCTGTCCTTAGCCCAGCTCTGCAACGCCAGCTGGATCCGATCGTATTGGCTCTGCCTTTCCATTGGACTAATTCAGTGGCATGAAGAGGGGGGATTTGCTGCTTGGGTAACAGCCTATCCTCCATAACAATCCAACCCAGGCTTTCGTGCTTTGCATGCAGCGTATGCAGCGCTGAGCATGATACTATAGTCTTCCAAGACTGATGGAGGCCTGCTTTTTATATCCCCTTGTATATATAATTTTCCCATAAGAAATAAAGGAAATCAGACAATTTGTTCCACAACTCAAAAATATTCAAATAAAAATGATTATGATACTATAATACAAAATAACAAAGAAAATACAAAATACAAAAGAAAGAATAACCAAATTAACCTGCTCTTAGAGCACAATCCTAATCATGTCTACTCAAAAGTAAGCCCTATTGTGTTCAGTGGGTCGTACTCCCAGGAAAGTGTCTTTAGAATTGCAAGCTTGCCCTACAATCCAGAGTAACTACGGGAGCCCGTAAGAGACTTTATGAGTACCCATAGTTGCTGCACTACTTAGTGAAAACCTATGGGAAATTCATATTGCAATCCAGAGCAAATTGTTCTTACACCGGAGCAAGGACTCCACGTAGTTACTCAGGATTGAGCCCATTGTCTCTCAGGTCTCTCAGGCTAGGTTGGCAGGAGCTGGGCAATTAGTGGGAGCTCGCTCCATCTTGTGGTACTCAGGTTTCAAACAATTGGAGTTTATTAAGAGTAACACTGGAGTAAGATTAGGATCAGGGTCTACTCAAAGTGGTGCACCAGCTTTTTCTCTCGTCTTAATGAAAGTTGCAAAATCAATGGTCTATCTTTGGAGGATAATCAGAATAATATAAATAAACTAAAAAAATATCAATCCTAACCATGTCTACTCAAAAGCCCCATTGTGTTCAATGGGTCTTACTCCCAGGAAAGTGTCCTTAGGATTGCAGCCCTAACCAAATTAGGCCAGCACAACTCACACATCATCACAGTAACAATTTGATCCTTGCTTGGATCCCTGATTGATTCCTGGATCGTCTTCCATTTGAAAATTTAAAGGTTGTAGCCGTAGATCAAAGGGACCCCAGTGGTGATGGATGTCCTCCGTGTACTATTCCAAAATATCTTGAAGAGCACTTGAACAGCATTGAGACCACTGGAATTACCATCAAAACGGCTTTGGAAGACCCCAATGGGGTTGGCATTTTTCCATGCCAACCTCATTACCTTTCGCATTTTTCTTGGGATTATCTTGGCATTTCTTGGGATTATCTTGGCATTTTTCCATGCCATCCTCATATCTGTCAAAACAACCTTTCTACATTGGATATCTCATACCAGAATTACATATCTCATCATATACATTACATATCATTACATATCTCTATGACATACGACATGATAGGTCTATGACATGATATGTCTATGATATACGACATGATATCATCATATCATTACATATCTCTAAGACATACGAGTTCCCTTATGTATTGCAACCCCATGATATGTATCAAGACTGGGAGTAGAAAAGTTGACGAAGAAAGACTAGGGTTGCAATCCAGAGCAAATTCAGCCTGCTCTGACCTAGCTGCACTCTCCTAACTATTCTGTATCCAGAGCAGAAAGTTATGCTGAATCCAGAGAGTCAGGAAGCCTGGGCTGCCCTAACTGCTCCAGAACATGCTAAGTAATTGACACAAGGGGAAGACTTGCTCCTGAGGAGACACCCCTCAGATCACACTGAACAAGGAACAGCTGTGGTGCCTACAGTGGTGACATGACTCTGCACATCACCTGGTGCGGAAGTCTGTGCGTCATCCTTGGGATGCGCCCCCCCCCCCCCCCTGGACTGCACAGTCACCAAAGTTGGCACCTGCACAGTTGTTTCTGAAGCCAACTGGCTTCAGAAAGAGTACTGTGCAGGCACCATCTCTGACACCTGCGCAGTATTTTTCTGAAGCCTTTTGGCTTCGGGGGAGACTGTGCAGGCGTCAGAGTTGGTGCCTGTGCAGTACTCTTTCTGAAGCCATTCGGCTGCCGCTCCGCCTCCTGAGTGAGGCCGAATGGCTGTGCAGAGGCGCGGACTTTCTCTGCTCTAAGGAAGTCTCTTCTGAAGCTGTTCGGCATGCTCAGTGTGTTTCTGCGCAGTGCACCTCAGATGGCCGTTCAGGCCAGCTCCTCAGACAAGTGGCAGCTTCTGGCTGATTCTCCGCCTTGGAGCAGGCCTGAATGGGGGTGCTGACGCCCGGGGCCTGCCAAAGGACAGTCAAACTCCTCCGGCACATCACCCCATACGGAGTGCATCCCCAATGCAGCCCACACCAGCCGCACCAGTCTGGTGACGCCACTGGGTGCCTGCCATATAAGGAGTCCCTGATGAGATGCCAGTACATTCTCCAGTGAATACAAGGGGCTTCTTGGAGTGGCCTGCTGTATCCTGAGGTTTGTGGGCAGCCGTAGTTTGTTCCATATCCTGAGGTTGAGAGGCAGGGGTTGCAGCTAGGATGGCCAAGAACTCAGATTTTTGGTCAGCACTGCCATTCTTACTCGGGCCTTATCATGGACCCCTATGGGTCTACTCATTACTATACCTGCTCCTGAGGTGGTATAACTCTGAGGGCTGGAAGAGGGCATTTCTGCCTTGGAAACAGGCTCTGGATACAGAGTAACTGCTCTGCCCTAGGCAATGCTAAACATGTCCTCAACTTGCCTCTCCTGAGCTGCTTAGGCTGCCCCAGTTAGGGCAGAGCAGGTCCACCTCTCTTAGGGCACCCTATCTTGCCTTGCTCTGCCCTAAGCCTCCTTCAGAGTAGCTGGGCTGGAGCATCTTGCAGTTGCTCCAACCTAGTGTTAGATAGGGCAACCTAAGGGCTCTTATGCGGACAGATTAGTTGCTCTGGATTGGGCTGTAGTTCAATAAAATTGCCTTTTAAACTAGTCTCAAACAGGTTAGTAATGCATTGCGCTATGTTGTTTATAAATCAACATTTGTGATTTTTTCCCCCAATTTTATGGCATCTAAACATTTTGAAAACCTGGAATTTCCACGTCTGATTTCAAAGGCAGAGAAACACTGCAGATTCCAGGAAGACTTCAAGGGAAACTAAGTGCCAACCCACTGCCTGGTGATTGACGATGATCAAAAATGCCAGTACATGGGAAAAAAAGAGGCCTAGCCCTTGCTTTTCATTGCTTATCATGCCGGTGCCATGAATGTACATCAACATTTTAAAAAAACACATAAAAATCCAAATATGTGCACTACCGCTATGGAACGGTGACGTTTTAAAAGCACATCTGCTTTTAAAGGAAGGGTATAAAAGATAGAGCATTAATATCAAACCCCAATTATGTTCAACTCCAAAACTAAAGGATGTGAGATAAGAGGATTCCCTATCTGAAAGGAACCTGATGGGTGCTTATACATTTTTAAATAATGTTTACTTCTACAATGCGGCAATTGCTTTGGAAATTACCTCTGTGCAACCACAGAATCCTATCTATTTGCAACATTATGAAGGAGCAGGCTGCTTTCATGTTTCTGTGTCTTTCTGATATGCTGTGGATTATATATATTTTTATTTTTTTTCCTAGCATGAAAAAGTCAGAAAAACATATTTTTTCCCCCAATTATCACTAAGAATATTCACATCAAAACACATGTTCTTCACTTCCATCTTTTTAAACTGTCAGTTTTTGAATTATTGAAGATGGAGAAGGTTGTGACAATCGTACCTATACTGTATTAGGGGAGATGTAACAAAATATGTATTTATCCAGCATGTAATTAGTCAGGGGAACTCCTTGCCACAGGATGTGGTGATAGCATTTGGCCAAGCTGCCTTTAAAATGCATTAAAGTGGCCCAGCTATACAGGTCTTTTGTGATCCTGTAATGGTCCTAAGGCATTTGATGGGCCACAGGCGCAATCCAGAGTAACTATGGGGAGTCCTTGCTCTGGTGTAAGAACAAGTTACTCTGGATTGCAATATGAATTTCCCATAGGTTTTTACTAGGTGCAGTAAAAACGGGTGCACGTAATGTCTCTTATGCGCTCCCATAGTTACTCTGGTTTGTAGGGTTAGGGCCATATCCTAAAGTCAAATTAAGCCCCTTGCTCCGGAGCAGTTAGGGTTACTTTCCATAAGATAACACTAGAGGGTGACATAACAGCGTGGACCCGTAATTGCTATGGATATAGCCCTAAATGCCGCCTTGAGTCGGGCTAGACAGCCTGAGAAAGGCGGGATACAAATTTTCTAAATGAATGAATGAATGAATGAATAAATTGAATGAATGAATGAATGAATGGACCTTTGGTGGAAAGTAATTCCACCATTTCCAAAATATACATGTAAACTATTTGTGGGCTTGGGGATGGGGTAGGGATTTGGATTCAGAGGGATTCTCAAATTCTCTTGCGGTAACTCAATATGGTAGACTCCAACTTGAAGTTAATTAGAGGGGGAAAAGTGTCAACATTTGGAATTGCTCAGAGATTGGAGCGCAGAGATTTTCACAGGTGAGAAATGGTTTGAATCTTAAAGCTTGGCTTGTAAAACTGCAAGTGCTTTACAACGTCTCCATTCAAGGTCTACGGTGAGACCCTGTTGGGTCATTCAGGCTGAGATTCCTTCAATTTGGAAATCCCTAGAGTCTCTTGCCTCTTCTCTGTATCGAGAAGGAACAGATGGGGAGTAACATAATTGATTTGTCCCAGTAGCATAGCTAGCAGGGGTGCAAAGACCTAAGTTTGGCAGGGAGTCCCACCATGGTGTGCCAGCAACCCTCCCCTTCTGAGTCATTCGGAGACACTAGAGTGAAAGAGCGGGGTGCATGCATGCTGCAGTGAGGTGTCCTGCAAAAAGTACTGCTTTTCACCCCCCTCTAGCTATGCTACTGCTTGTCCCAAGGAAGAACCAGTGTGGGTTACAAAGTCCAATATGTCCAGTTCTGTGGCTGCCCAGCCCTTAAACCTTTGAATATGGATGAACCCCAATTTAGGCTAAGATCAAAACTGCAATCTTATACACAGTTTCCTGGGATAACGTCCCATTCAACACAATTAGTCATGCATAGGATTGTGCTGCAAGAGTCTCACCTAGGATGAAATAAACTATGGGCACAATCCAGAGTAACTACGGGAGCACGAAAGAGACATTATGTGCACCTGTAGTTACTGCACCATCTAGTGAAAACCTATGGGAAATTTGTATTGCAATTCAGAGTAACTTGTTCTTACTCTGGAGCAAGGACTCCCCATAGTTACTCTGGATTTCACCCTATGATATATTTACAAATGACATGGGCAATTTTGAGGACAATTTCCTTTAATAAGATTCCTCAAAGACTAATCAGACTCAGCAATTTTTGAGTATTCCAAGTGTTTGGTCAAAGTGAAGGACTCCTGACTAACCCTGCAATCCAGAGTAACTATGTGAGCACGTAAGAGACATTTCGGGCACCTGTAGTTACTGCACCACCTAGTGGAAACTTATGGGAAATTCATATTGGAATCCAGAGCAAATTGTTCTTACACCGGAGCAAGGACTCCCCGTAGTTACTCTGGATTGCGCCCTAAAAATACTTGCAGCCCAGTCCTAAAGTCTCTATACATCCTTGGTTCCTCTCCTGTGATGGCACTGATTGTACTGACTGCCAATTCCGCTTATTTATTTAGCATATGGTAAATGGATGGATTTATGATAATTGGGCTATGGCCCGAGAAAAGCGGGATATAAATTTTTTATAATAAATAAATTTAAAATTAAAATTAAATACGTAAATAATTCAAATGTTAATGTTCAATCCATTGAAAAATATTTTAAAAAATCAGGCATGGAGCCAGATTAAGCTCTTGACGGACATAGGGTTGCCAAATGTTACAAAAACAGGGACAATCCCAGTTTTTTAGGGGCTGTGTTCACATACTGATGAATGGGACAGAGGGTCCTGAGCTGATTTTGTGGAAGAGAATTATGGCAACCCTACTGTGATGAATATTTTGTTGAGGCTGCTGAAGGATCATTTGCTGATCATCAATGAAGCTATGATAACAGGAGAGGCAGGAGAGGTGGTGGTTGGTTGGAACAAGAGTGGAGAGGGACGAAACAGGGCAGAGAGGAGGCAGAGCAGTTCCAAGAGTGGGTGGGATCAGTGGTACTACCAAGAAAATATCCTACCTCAATCTGATCCTATAGTGTGAGTAGACACGGACTTGCAATAGCTATTTATCTGTTGCAGAAACCACTCTGATTCCCATAAAGTTGGAGATAATTAATCTGAACCTGCCCAACCATTCGTGACCGCAGGCCAAGGAGTTCATCAACCTCTTCTGATGCAAGGTCAGTATGAGATTCCATCAGAGCATCTTGGCTCAATGTAAAGCTCAGCTCTATTATGCAGTCACGGAGTGAAGTCACCCAAAATTATATTTCCAAGCTGGTTGTGTTTTTGCTGTTTTACTACTGACTGGAAGGAGATGAAAACTTTGAGGATAAAACAGTTTGTTGGGTGTGATGACATACTCTGTTTTGTAGGGAAGTAATTGAATAGGAACCGTTCCCACCCAACGTTGTTAAGATTCTTTACATCTGGCACAGCGCATAGCTTCATGATGCGCATGGGGGTCACCATCTATGTACTCGTCCTGCCTGTCGGCTGGCAAATTCATCCATCACAGTGGATGCCAAAATCTCAAAGGATTGCTAGAGGCCTGCAGCACTTCGGGCATTTTTAATGCCATCTGCAAACTTGCTCCTCCAGCTTTGTTTACTGGGGGGCTGCGGATGCATTTGCAGTGCTCATTATTAAACTTTGCTTTGATTTGGAAAACAGGCACAGTGGAACCCCTGCTGGGTGAACGTGTGCGTGCCTAATGCAAACAGGGATGGGGACGGCTTGTCAACTGCTTGTATTAATCAGAACAAAAATGAATATGGCCATTACATATGATACGTGGTGTAAAAATACGGGTATTGCCTGCTTGTACGCTGGCATGATTCCAAGTAGACTCAAGACGGTGGTTCAAGACTGGGAAGGGGAACAGGATATTGGTGGTACTGCTGTCATGGATTCTGCTCCATTCCTGGCCTTGATACCCCTTCCCCATACCAACCTCTGGGAAGCTCCCAGGCTGGCATGGGTAGAGCTCACCAGAGGGCATGCCCCATCGGGGTAGTGTTAGGGGAGCCATACGTCCCAAAAAACAGAGATAATCCTGATTTGGGAGGATTGTGTTCACATACTGCAAATGGGACAGAGGGTCCTGTCCTGATTTTGTGGAAGAGAATTATGGCAACCCTATGTGGGGGTCACTGCTCTACCATGTCAACCCTTTGCAGTTTGTGATGCTCTCCTGGACCAGAACCAAGGATGGTACAAATCCACGTTGTCATGCCTGTGTACCCTAAGGGAGGTAGACAGCACAGTTTCCCCCAATTAATAGGACAGTTGGCGGATTTCAGACTCCCACCAGCAGCATAGTGTACCTTGTCCATGGACCATAAACTGATAGTGCTCCTTGACTATTTTAGTGCCTTTCCAGAGACATACAAAAAGTTGTACATCACTGCTCTAGGCTGCAATCCTAAACACACTTTCCTAGGAGTAAGACCCATTAAACACAATGGGACTAACTTCTGAGTAGACATGGTTAGGATTTTGCTCCTAGTCTATCAAAAGGGTTTTTCTGGAGCACTTATTCTGGAAGTGCAAGAAAAAATTAAGGGTTTTTAAAAAAATATATAGGAAGTGTATCTATTTACCTATATGCACTGGCAACAAACACATTTACAACTGCATATTGATTGCAAATGGAATCATTACTGATGGTTGGGAACAGGTAAAAAAAGGATGCTGATAAGAGCATTATATACTCTTTAACAATGGCAGCCTGAAGAGCTGACAAAAATTACCAACTTTCTTATTAATCAGTAAATGACAACATAATTAGTTGGCTATTGAGTTGGCCCACTCTTGAGATCAATACCTTTGGTTTTCAAGAGAAAGAACAGCTACACTGTTTACAAAACTTTAATGGGTTTGGAGGGCATCTGCACAACATTATTCCATGAAAACAGAGCATTATAAAAATGAATGGGGAAAAAAGAAAAAGCAGCTGCCCCACATGCACGGTTTGCTTTCTTAATGATTTACAGGAAACCAAAGATGAGCAGGTTCTCAGAAGTTTTGAAAGAAGGTGTGATGACCTACAACTTTACTTTTCCACATTACTTTTCCATATTCGTTGCAGGTCATCACACCTTTTCCAACATTATTTGTGCCATGATGCTAGTAAGTCAGTCGGGTGCAAACCGAATCAGTTTTCCAACACTGTGCCAGTGCCAAGGTGACCAGGTGCCCAAACTTAAAAGGAGGACAAGGCCTTGGATTCCTCTCAGCCTGGCCTTTCTGGCAGACAATGGCATGTTTGCCTACTCATGAGTAAAGCTGTGATATTGGGCACTTTCTCTTTCCCATAGAGCTCAATGCATATTTTTTATTTTTTATTTTGTGGCCATAATATTTGATAGGAAGAAGATATTTCAAAACTGATTTTTGCATTGGATTCCACTCTTCAGTATGAATCCAATGACATATGACATGATGGGGTACTGCACACCACTGAAAAGTTCCAAAATGAAGTCAAAATGGAGGACAATAAAGCCCTTTTGGAGGACACCCGGCCAGGAAGCGAAAAAAGAGGACAAATCTGGAAATTTCCAGACATCTGGTCACCCTGTCATGTGCTATGTCATGCAGTTGGGGGAACATTCACAGAGGCCTCCTCAATGTAAAGCAATATTTATGTTCCCTTACCTTGGAGTTGCAATGTCCTAACCGCGGAGATGGAAAATTAGTTAGGATTGTTCACTCAGTCAGTCTGTTGCTTGGTCAGTCAATAAGACTGGGACCCACCACTGATACTGTTCCCTTCTTGAAATCCTATCTTCTCATACCAACACCATTGCCGCTCACTCCCATACCCATTATACCCTCCCAACATCGTAATCAAACAACCAACCAAACAAAAAAAAAACCACACACCCACCAACAAAACACCATAAGAGACAAATCCAGTGTAACTACGGGAAGATGTAAGACGCACTTACTCTGGATTGCAATATGCATTTCCCTTAGGTTTCCCATATATGGCACCGTAATTACATTGGTGTAAAAGGTACAGCAGTTACACTGTATTGTATCCCTAGTGGTATAACACACAAACAAACATAGAAGAGAGGGGGAAAAAGAAACCCTTAATAATATCAAATAGAAGAATCCTTAATAACATCGAACAGAATAATCAGGCACACTCCTCTGCATCTTAATACCAATTTCAGAAAAATAGCTACTTTCTCTAATATCTTGACATCCCCCGGTGTTAGGATGCACTGTATCTTATCGTTTAACCATATTTCCTTATTGGAGAGAACAGAAAAGGTTACCCTGAAGCCTGGAACTAGTGAAAGCTATCTTAGCACAATTGTTAATTGCCTATCCATTTAATCTTTTTTTCCAGTTTCTTTTATATTTAGCATAATAAAAAGTTGAAAAAGAAAAAAAAATATTGCTAATAAACTGAGCAGGACTTGGACATACCCTACAATCCAGAGTAACTATGGGAAGATGTAAAAGGCACTGACTCTGGATTGCTCTATGCATTTCCCATAGGTGGCACCGTAACTACGTCGGTGTAAAAGATCCTGAAGTTACTCTGGATTGTAGCCGTAATCTCCTAGTATCTACTAGATGCTGTCCCTTTAGCTGGTGGTACTCAAGTTCAGTGGTTTTCACCCTTTGAGGGTTTCCATAAATAGCCACAACTGACCCTAACTCTGCAATCCCAAGGTTGAAGAACACTGTCATAGAGCACATGCTCTGCATGTAGATGAGTCCAGGTTAAACCATGGCTTCTTTATCTGGGGCTGGATGCATTCAGAATGGCCAAGAGACCATCAGATTGGCCAAGGATAAGAACATAAGAAGAGTCTCCTCTGGATCAGGCCAAAGGTCCATCTAGTCCAGCTTCCTGTACCACACAGCGGCCCACCAGATATTTTGGGAAGCATATATGGCACTTGCATTCAGGTGCCCCCTGCATTTGACATTCTGAGGTTGTCCACATCTACACACACCCCGCATGGCTTGTAGCCTGTGATGGCTCTTTCCCCTCGGAATTTATCCAATCTTTAAGGTATTAAGGCTAAATGACATCACCCCATCCTGCGGCAGGGAGTTCCGCAGACCAACCACAAGCTGGATATTCTGGATCACTTCAGAATGTCCTTAAACGGGTTCAAGGTAATTCATGCTCTTCATTCTGCAGATAAGCAGATGCAAGGAGCAGAGTGCACATGTATGGAGGTGGACGATGCCTTCAAATTAAATCTTTAGAGGATACCCAGTGGAAAATCAGTGAATGGCTTCCTATGAGTGCCTGGAAATCTATAAACCAAAATTTTGGGCATAATCCAGAGTAAGGACTACGGGGAGTCCTTGCTCTGGTGTAAGAACAACTTACTCTGGATTCCAATATGAATTTCCCAAAAGTTTTCGCTTGGTGGTGCAGTAACTACAGGTGCACGTAAAGTCTCTAACATGCTCCTGTAGTTACTCTGGATTTGGGGGCTAGTCTGCAATACTAAGGACACTTTCCTGGGAGTAAGACCCATTGAGCTTACTTTTGAATAGACATGGTTAGGACTGTGCTTTTTGAGTCATACTTTGATAGCTCACATCAGCTAATCCCTGTCTCTGTCCAAACCAATTTATGATCACCATTAATCAATGTACAAATTGTATGCAGAACAACTGGAGGAGAACCATTAATGTTTGTTGACTTTTTTTGTCAGGGGCTTATTTTTGTCAGAATTAATTTCCTCCTTGAGTTTTAAAAAGTTTTTTTTATCTGGTGACAAGAGGTTTGGCAGGCAACACAGATGAAATATTTTATGTGCCAGTTTCCAGCGTCGTATATTAGCGGCATTAAGGCATCTGTAATGATGCCAAATTACCGAGAAGCAAAGAATGTCATATTTTTATATTTACAGGGGCTCCTGCTACAAGGATGGACATGAAAGTATTAGGAATGTATATATTTCCCTCACTCATAAAAGATGGATATTAACCTTAACAAGAATCCAGTGTGTTTATTGATTCTGTTGATGGCTCCATTCATTAATTCCTCCTCGATGCTGTGTGGTTCTGGCTGCAAAGTCATCATGCCATCAAACATTATGGAAAATGTCAGCTTGCAATAATTCAGCCACCGAACATAGTGCGCCACAAGGGCGCAGGCAGGAAGATGCATCAGATGCAAGCGGGGAAAAACTCGGTTAAAATGAAATCAAGAATTCAGCTGATCCAAAACTGAGAGAGGAGCAAAGCAGGAATATTAACCTGCAAAGGGTTGGGGGCAGTGGTGGGCTTCAGGGGGTTCTCACAGGTTCTATAGAACCCTTTGCCCATGATTGGCTGGTTCTGAGAACTGGTTACTAGAGGGACATAGAACCTGTTGTTAATTTAGGTTATTAGCCCTACAATCCAGAGTAACTACGGGAGCACATAAGAGACATTACATGTACCCATAGTTACTGCACCACCTAGTGAAAACCTATGGGAAATTCATATTGCAATCCAGAGTAAATTGTTCTTACACTGGAGCAAGGACTCCCCATAGTTACTATGGATCATGCCGTAAGACAATGTTAATTTAAAACATAGGTTAAAACCTATGGGAAATTCATATTGCAATCCAGAGTAAATTGTTCTTACACTGGAGCAAGGACTCCCCATAGTTACTATGGATCGTGCCGTAAGACAATGTTAATTTAAAACATAGGTTAAAACCTATGGGAAATTCATATTGCAATCCAGAGTAAATTGTTCTTACTCCAGAGCAAGGACTTCCCATAGTTACTCTGGATTGTGCCCTAAGACATAGAACCTGTTGTTAATTTATTTGAATCCCACCACTGGTTGGGAGGGTCAACATTTTTTTTTCATTTTGGAAATTACATCACAGCTGCAAGGCAGAGGCAAGATACTAGTAGATACTACTACAATTTGAAACATGGAAGATACTAGTAGTATTTGAAACACGAAACTAGTATTTGATACTAGTATTTGAAACATGAATGTATTTGAAACAGGAACAAATGACTAGTATTTGATAATAGTATTAGATACTAGTATTTGAAACATGACTGGTGTGAAGAGTATCAATTTCCCACTGGGGACATCAAAACAATTTTGAAGTTTAGAGCACAAAATCCTAACCTTGGGTAAGTGCAAGACCCTTGGGCTGCCCACAAGTGTCGTAAAAATGCCAATTAGTGGTTGGTGGTTCGAGACCCGAGCATTACAGAGTGATCTCCCATCTCTTGTCCAGCTCCTGCCAACCTAGCAGTTCAACTTGTGGAGCAAATATCTGGGTTCCTTCCCAGATGAAGCATCAGTGACTGTTCAAGGGAAGTGAGACATCACTAATATTATGGTTGCTAATATGAAAGTGGCTTGATCTATTCAGCTTGTATACACAGCTCTACAGCAAGGTCACAAGTGGTTAAGACACAGGCCTGTTAACTAGCAGGCTAGGGTTCGAGACCCGGGTCCTACAAGATGTATTGAGCTCCCGTCCTTAGCCCAGCTCCTGCAAATCCAGGTAGACATGCAAATGCAAGTGGATAAATAGGTACCACTTCAGTGGGAAGGTGAAATAGCGTTCTGTGCATCTTCAGCAGTCACATCAATGACCACAGAAATGTCTTTGGACATCTCTGGTTCTAAATGCTTAGGAACAGGGATGAGCATTGCACCCTACAGTTGGTCATGACTACCAGTATAACCTTTGGGGGTCAACTTTACCTTTATACAGTGCTACGGAGCTAATGTTAAACTATAGGTCACTCCCACCCAAAACACGGAGAAATGTAGAATTTGCTTTTTACAAAAAAATATTAATGATGATCTTTTGGTTTATCCCTTCCAGGTATAACTAGCACAGCTGATGTATTTAATATGACACTCAGGTCCTTTCCAAACAGTTGACTTTAACCTCTCATTCCCTTATTATTGGCTACATGTGACAATAATGCTTCTTTCACTAGGCTACGGAAAGGCTTAATTAATTAAAGCTTTCTTGGTGTTTTGAAAGCCCCTGGCTGAGGGGGGGAAGAGACGGGGAGAGAGAGAGAGAGAGAGCGAGCGGAGACATAACGTGTCTTAAAAAGGCGCAGCTCCTTATCTCCTGATCTTTCCCTTTTAAATTACATTTCTGTCCCTTTTTTGCCAGGAGTCATCACAATTTAATGACTTTACAATTTGCGGGATTGTCTTTCAGTCTCTCCCCAGGGGTTCCTCCAGCCTTCCTCTGTTGCTGGGGTGCCAGTTCCAGGCAGGGCATAATTGGCAGCCCAGAGCGGATTTTTTTTTCCCTGTGCTGGTTTGATTTCATGTTGGTGCCAACACGCTGCATGGATTTCCAGGTGGTTGTCGCCTTCTCCATCTTGTGAAAAAATAGAAAATCCCTGTTCGGTTTGTTTTCACGTAAGATGCCTGCTGTCTCAATCTGCTTTCTGTTGGGGAGGGACTGACCACCCCCTGATCTGCTTACAACTTAGGAGGAAGATGTCAGCTGTTCCCATGGACTGTATGAGCATGATATGAAGGAAAAGGTGGGGATGATCCTTAGGAGGAGGACATCAGCTTACTACTAACAGAGTGACCATATAGAATGGAGGACAGAGCGCCTCTATCTTTAACCATTGCATAGAAGAAGCTCTACGGAGGTCTATAGCCAGGTTGACCATATAGAATGGAGTTCCTATATCTTTAATTGTTGCATAGAAGAGGGAATTGGGTCACGTTTAGCTCAGCATAGAAGGATTTTAAAAGCAGCACTGGCCTCAATTCCCTCTTCTATGCAATGGTTAAAGGGAGAGGCACTCTGTCCTCCATTCTATGTGGTCACCCAGATTACTAACTACTTATTATTTAGGCGGTAGACATCAACTGTAAGATCAAAATAAGAAAGAAAACGTGGGTTTCCTCTCTTTTTGAGTGGGTGGAAAGCAAATTAATATAGCTCATGTCCTTGGAAGGCCAGAAAGAGGTGTCAGTAGGGGTAGACTTTGGGTAAGTCCTTTGCCCTCTCACATCTGAAGTCTGCCACTGATGCAACCTGGTGAATGGGCTGCCAATGATTCAGCGCATGTTTGGCTCTCACTTTCTCCATCCCTTGACCGAATGCTCCTCAGGCATTTCAACCTAGGATCCCCTTCTGAGAATGACCTCGGAATTGATATCATCCACCTGAATGTAATGTCATGGCTGGAAGCGACATCTCTGTGAATGACAGAACTCTGTGATGACAGAACTACTCCATGTCTACCTCTGTGACATCTCTGTGATGACAGAACTACTCCATGTCTACCTGGAAGTAAGACCCACTGTGTTCAATGAGACACGTGGGAAAGTACGGAGAGTTGGGTTCCCCATTCCATGATGGTGGTGGTGCCCAGTGCTAGATTCCAAGATGGTAGCACCAAGCTCTTTGCAATCCCTTTGAAATATATCTGCAACCACTCAAGGGGGTCCTAACCCCCACTTTGAAAACTACTAAAGGATCTCAGTGAAAATCAAGAACTTAAAATCCCAGGTGGTGCAAAAAATGAAAAGAATTGGGCCTGATGCTTCTTGACAGAAAGATTTGGAAAATAATGAATAGTGTTTCAATATCGGAGTCCCATAATTCAGTGGTGTAAAGTAACTTCAGCTTTGCTGAAACTTCATTACTTTCACCGTTTGAGAATAATGGATTTTTGCTTGCAATATATATTTTTTTTGGTCTTGAAAAGCTGCAAGATATTAAAATGGGCTTGATTCAGTAGGCAATCGGCAAAGGAAGAAAACAGCAGGTCAGCTTGGCACAATGGCATCCCGATAACTCAAGAGAATCATTGTGAGTGCAACAGAAACGAAAATAGATTCAAAATTGCCACGTAAACACCGCTAATAATCATTGCTTTTTTCTGCCCGAACCCACACTAGAGGCTCCTGCCAAGAAACGCTGTCAGCTTGTGCAGATTTTGCCATGTCATAGCAATTGAAGGGGCCATATGTGAAATTATTATAAATTAAAACTCTTGTTCTTGATTTTCCTTTCGCTTCTTAATAATGGGGTTAAAACAATTTCTTGTCTCATTTTATGAGTCATCTATGAGTTGCTTCTGTCCTATATTTCTCCCCTCGGCATCTCTTCCATTTTTTCATGCAGGATCTCTGCAATTCAGTCCAGAAATCTTACATGCTGTGAGAATATAAAAATATAAGAATTTACATAAGAATATAAGAAGAACCCGTTAGAACAAGACAGAGGGTGAAATCCAGAGTAACTACAGGGAGTTCTTGCTCCAGAGTAAGAACAATTACTCTAGATTGCAATATGAATTTCCCATAGGTTTTCACTAGGTGGTGGAGTAACTATGGATGGACGTAATGTCTCTTATGTGCTCCCGTAGTTACTCTGGATTGTGCCCAGAGTCCCATCTTGTCCAGTTTCCTGAATTAGGGAGCACACAAGAGACTCTCCAATTGTTCTGGCTCTGCCTTTCCATTGGATTAATTCAGTGGTATGGAGAGGGGGGATTTGCTGCTTGGGTAACAGCCTATCCTCCATATCAACCTACCCAGGCCTTTGTGCTTCGCATGCAGCGTATGCAGCACGATATCATAGTCTTTCAAGACTGACGGATGCCTATTTTTGATTTTCAGCCAAATTTAGGGTTCAGTCCAGAGTAACTACGGGGAGTCCTTGCTCCGGTGTAAGAACAAATTGCTCTGGATTGCAATATGTATTTCCCATAGATTTTCACTAGGTGGTGCAGTAACTACAGGTACATGTAATGTCTCTTCAATGCTCCTGTAGTTACTCTGGATTGTAGGGTTTGTCTTCAAAATCCAGGTGTGCATTAGATTCAACGGCACATTTGATTTGAATAAATACAGGTATTTTGATTATAAGTATAGGTGAGTATTTATAAGTATAAGTATAGGTGATTATAAGTATAGGTGTGTTTAACAGTTTACTATACTGTGATTAAAATGTAACATAAATCAATTGTTGAATAATGTAGTGCATCCGGGTAAAAATCATAACATAACTCCATTGCCATTTTATTATTATCATATAACTTATTATTATAGGCAGTAAAATTAAATTTTGTACCTGCTTTACAGCTGCGCATAGTGTTGCTATATATATGTCCTAAAAAACAGGGTCAGTCCTGATTTGGAGGGATTGTGTGCACAGGGTCCTGTCCCAATTTTGTGGAAGAGAATTACAGCAACCATAGCTGTGCATTACAATTGCCAGTAAACATTTTTCAAAATCTCAAGCCTTTAAAAACAGGAATGCATATATTTGATCACCCATTAAATTCAGGTAAACATGTGTGCAAGTGGTGACTCTCAGAAAGAGCTTAATTTGTTCCAGAGGCATGCTCTTTAAGTGAAACACAGTTTAAGTGAAGCGGATTTTCCCATACGAAACAATTGAAATTCAGACGATTGGTTCCACAACCCCCAAAATATTCATATAAAAATATTGACTGGATGTAAAAATGATGACAAAACACTGGAATTGAATTCAAAACATGCATTCAATGTGCTTAGGCTGCAATCCTAATACTTAGGCTGCAATCCTAAAGACACTTTCCTGGGAGTAAGCCGCATTTAACACAATGGGGCTTACTTCTGGGTAGGCATAGTTAGGAGGCTGCAATCAAAGACACTTTCCTGGGAGGCTTAGGACACAATCCAGAGCAAATTCAGCCTGCTCTGACCTAACTGCACTCTCCTAACTATTCTGTATCCAGAGCAGAAAGTTATGCTGAATCCAGAGAGTCAGGAAGCCTGGGCTGCCCTAACTGCTCCAGAGCATGCTAAGTAATTGACACAAGCGGAAGACTTGCTCCTGAGGAGACACCCCTCAGATCACACTGAACAAGGAACAGCTGTGGTGCCTACAGTGGTGACATGACTCTGCACATCACCTGGTGCGGAAGTCTGTGTGTCATCCCTGGGATGCGCCCCCCCCCCACCTGGACTGCGCAGTCACCAAAGTTGGCGGCTGCGCAGTTGTTTCTGAAGCCAACTGGCTTCAGAAAGAGTACTGCGCAGGCACCATCTCTGACACCTGCGCAGTACTTTTCTGAAGCCTTTTGGCTTCGGGGGAGACTGTGCAGGCGTCAGAGTTGCTGCCTGTGCAGTACTCTTCCTGAAGCCATTCGGCTGCCGCTCCGCCTCCTGAGTGAGGCCGAATGGCTGTGCAGAGGCGCGGACTTTCTCTGCTCTAAGGAAGTCTCCTCTGAAGATGTTCGGCATGCTCAGTGTGTTTCTGCGCAGTGCATCTCAGATGGCCGTTCAGGCCAGCTCCTCAGACAAGTGGCAGCTTCTGGCTGCTGCTCCGCCTTGGAGCAGGCCTGGATGGGTGTGCTGACGCCCGGGGCCTGCCAAAGGACAGTCAAACTCCTCCAGCGCATCACCCCATATGGAGCGCATCACCCAATGCAGCCCACACCAGCCGCACCAGTCTGGTGACGCCACTGGGTGTCTGCCTTATAAGGAGTCCCTGATGAGATGCCAGTACATTCTATAGTGAATAGAAGGGGCTTCTTGGAGTGGCCTGCTGTATCCTGAGGTTTGTGGGCAGCCGTAGTTTCTTCCATATCCTGAGGTTGAGAGGAAGGGGTTGCAGCTAGGCTGGCCAAGAACTCAGATTTTTGGTCAACACTGCTATTCTTACTCAGGCCTTATCATGGACCCCTATGGGTCTACTCATTACTATACCTGCTCCTGAGGTGGTATAACTCTGAGGGCTGGAAGAAGGCATTTCTGCCTTGGAAACAGGCTCTGGATACAGAGTAACTGCTCTGCCCTAGGCAATGCTAAACATGCCCTCAACTTGCCTCTCCTGAGCTGCTTAGGCTACCCCAGTTAGGGCAGAGCAGGTCCACCTCTCTTAGGGCACCCTATCTTGCCTTGCTCTGCCCTAAGCCCCTTCCAGAGTAACTGGGCTGGAGCATCTTGCAGTTGCTCCAACCTAGTGTTAGATAGGGCAACCTAAGGGCTCTTATGTGGACAGATTAGTTGCTCTGGATTGTCCTGTTACCTGGGCTGCTGCTGGAGGTTCAAGGTGGTTGGTGGGGGCACTTGGGGGCAGTTAGGGGCAGCTGCCTCTGGCACCTCCCCAAGTTGGGTCACTTAGAGGCAGCAGCACTGGCCAGCAGTGCTTTTAAAGTGCCTCTGTGCAGAGCATCAGGGCTGCATAGCATGTGTGTCCAGAGCGTGCTTCCTTGTTAAGTGAAGCAGAACTTGTTATGTGAAGCAAGATTTCTTGGAAATTTTTGCTTGTTAGGTGAAACGCTTGTTAAGCGAGGTGCTTGTTAAGCAAGGTACCACTGTACTTACATCTGTATGCCATTCGCCTACTTCTAGAATCTTATTTATCCTCTTTTTCCACCTTGGATAGCAAGGATCTATTTACCCTCTCATCCATCAGTGAAAACGTCAGACTATGGGTTGGGTTTAGCATGCGCCACTTTATTCAACACAAGTAACCAACTTTTTAAAACAGGAAAGTACTGAACATATGCCCCAGGGTTCCTTCCCTTGCTAGTCAGGAGTATCCCTCTCTTTCTGGTCAGGGGTAGGTGGAAAAACTGCCATCCATGGCCAATTCAGAAGAGAGAAAAAATTCCTATTTTATTCCTATCATTTCTAAAATAATCCTATCATGATGAGCCACCAGCTAATCTTAGACTGTACATACTCATCATGGCTTGTAATGTGAAATTTACCATTACGTAAATGTACTACATTTGAGGAAATTTACTCTTATGAGTTTACTGACTTACTACGAGTAAATTACTTACTTAAATGGCAAAATCCAGAGTAACTATGGGCGCAATCCTGAGTAACTGCGGGGAGTCCTTGCTCCAGTGTAAGAATAATTTGCTCTGGATTCCAATATGAATTTCCCAAAGGTTTTCACTAGGTGGTGCAGTAACTACGGGTGCACGTAAAGTCTCTTACGTGCTCCTGTAGTTACTCTGGATTGTAGGGTAAGGGGAGTCCTTGCTCCGTTGTAAGAACAACTTACTCTGGATTCCAATATGAATTTTCCATAGGTTTTCAGTAGGTGGTGCCGTAACTACTGGTGCACATAAAGTGTCTTATGTGCTCCCATAGTTATTCTGGATTTGGGTGTTAGTACAAGCAATTTACTACTTATGAGTAAATTTTATTTACTTACTACTTCTGAATAGTTTACTTACTAGTTGGGGTAAATTTTATGAATAAATTTACTGCTTATGAGATTTACTATTTTTGATCCTTCAACTTAACACCTTCAACCTAAAACTTTCACACAAACAAACCTCAGAGACCTAGAAGTGGGTCCCAGAGGCTTGTTTGTATATGCGAAAGTTATTCTTGGTGACGATGAAGAAGAACGGCTATACAAGTGTCCTTCTTTGTCCACTAGGGTTCCATACTGGAACCTCCCATGGATTAAAAAAAATCAGTGTATAAAGAAAGCAATGGAAATGTAGGTTTAGGCTGCAATCCTAAAGACCCTTTCCTGAGAGTAAGACACACTGAACACAGTGGGGCTTACTTTTGAGTAGACATGGTTAGGCTTGTGCTCTTAAAGACCACTACCACATTTCTTGCTTCTGTATTGTGCCTAATGGAATAAGGTAGTGCCTCAGTATCTGCAGGGGTTTATTCTGGTACTGAAAAATGGAATTATTGGTTGCATTTTACAACATATTTCACTTTTTTTTTTTGAAGTTGCGAGTTGCAGTGGCCATTTGTGTTGAGTCAAATCCATGTATAAAAAAATCTGTGTATAACAAGGTTGGACCTATACTTAGATGTGCACCCCCCTCTGCTCCATCTCATCACTCCACAACTGTGTGGTCTATGGAGATAGCAGGGATCCAGAATTTCAGGAGTCTACTTGGAGATACAAAGAATTGAACCTAAGGCCTTCTGCATGTTAAGGATTTTCTCTACCTTGCTACAGATCCTCCCTGGAGAAGTGTCTCAATTGCGCAAGGCACACCATTCAAAGCCGGGCTTGGTTTCATTTCTGTAGTTCCAACCTTGCGATGAGAATAAATCTGCAGCAAGGAGAACTCTGGGGAGGCCAGCAAGAACAAGGCTGTGCGGTGAAATATTTCTGCCTTCTGTGTGAAACCAGAGCCAGGATTTTATTTCGCTTTAGTGTTTAATTTATTTTTCTAATGGCAGCATAATTCGCATTGACACCTCTTCATTTCCACATCATCACAAGCTCTCCAAAGGCTTGCGTTCACATCTCGGTGCCATAATCACAGTGGCATCAAACTGGCATCCTAATGGAATCTCAGTGGATTTGTACCCTTAGATTATTTTCCCTCTCTTAATCTTGTGTCGTAATGGCACCATAACTGGGTCCCGATAGACTTTTGCAAAAATCATTAAGAAACAGTTAATGTCCCCAACAAGCCAGATTGAGCTGAATGAGAAACTCGAAGCATGGCAAAAAGAATATATTCTTAAAAAGTAATTACTGGATATGCTTTTTAAAAAATAATATCCCCCTCTCTCTCTCTCAGCTTCTGAATAGACATGCCTAGGATTGTACTGCAATATCCTTTATATGTTAAAAAAAAAACTATTAGCTTGTTTAAAAAAAACTACTACCTAGCAGCATGCAAAAGAATTTGTTCTCTCTCTCTCTCTCTCTCTCTCTCTCTCTCTCTCTCTCTCTCTTTCTCTCTCTCTCTCTTTTTTTTTTTAAGGGAATAATGGTGCAGCTTAAAAAAATTAAAATTCTAGAGATACCTGAAACCAAAACATGCCAGTCAATATCCGGAAAATAATTTCAGAACAGAACAAAATGGCAGGAGTGGATTCAGCAACATTCACGCACACACACACACACACACACACACACACACACTCAAAACACACACTCACACATAGGGTGAAATCCAGAGTAACTATGGGGAGTCCTTGAACAAATTACTTTGGATTGCAGTATGAATTTCCCATAGGTTTTCACTAGATGGTGCAGTAACTACGGGTGCACGTAATGTCTCATTTGTGCTCCCGTAGTTACTCTGGATTGAGCCCACACACACACACACACACACACAAACACACACACACAATGGGTGTACCCACACTATGATACCCTAAGGCATTTTGGGTACCTCTGCTATACAGGTTTACTCAGATGTCAATCTCAGTGAAAGCTAAGTCCTTCCAATGTAGGGTACACCATGTGTGCAAGCTATGGGTATTTACTTAGAGGTAAGTCCTATTCTTTCCATTGATTGCTAGGAAAGTGTGCACTGCAGCTTAAAGGTGCTGTGCTTCTAAGGGTGTGCTGTGCTTCAAGCTGTGATGTGCTTATGAACATTACAGCACATTGCACATGGAAATGCTGCATCTGTAAAAACAAATTCATATTAAAAAAAAATCATGTTGAACTAGTTTGGACAATACTGTCATGCAATGTAAAATAAGATTGTTTTTGTTCTTTTCTCTCTCCCATGAATGATGATGATGATTTTGGTCTTGTGCAGTTCCTGAATATTATCCTTTAACTATCTTAAAGGATAATATTCTTCTCTTAAAGAATAACCAGCTTTACGTAAAGGAAGAAAAACAAACTCTTGCACACTGGTAGAGACTCCACAGAGAGACCAGGGAGTGGATTGTAGACCTCTTTGGAGTCTATTATCTAAATGACCCATGCTAAGAAAATCAGCAAACTGTATATTTCCCGAGCCAATCTGACATTAAGCAGTGTGGAGGTTAGCAGCTTGAGCTGCTGCTTTTGTGCTATGTTGTGTGCGATGTGTCAATTATCATGTGTATTGATTTGCTATGTAATAGTGGAGGGGTACAGAAAGTCTGGACAGAAACAGTGGGGTCCATGCCCGTGCAATGATCCACACCCTACGTGTCCCCAACCCAGAAACAGCAGTGTTTCCGACCATTGTATTAGAAGCCCACCAGAGTTCAGGGACCTATGGGTACAGGGTGACCATATAGAATGGAGGACTATATGGAATGGAGGGCCTTTCACTGCCTGTACCTTTCATTGCACAGAGGAGGGAATAGATGCAGGTTTAGCTCAACATAGAAGGGTTTAAGGTAGAGGCACTGTGTCCTCCATTCCATATGGTCACTTTGGAAATACTTTAGGAGTATTTCCTGCTACAGGCAGGGGGTTGGACTAGATGACCTACTGGGTCCCTTCCAACTCTAGGATTCTATGATTCTAGGATTGCAATCCCCCCAAACCAGGATAGTCCTGGTTTTCCAGGACATATGGCAACCCTAGCTAAGGAGAAACAGACCTGGATAACACTTGGATGAGACCAGGGATGGGCCCAGGCCACCCCAACAACCGGTTCACCGGAAGTTGGGTGCGGGGCTGCAGTCAGGGGCGGAGCTGGGGACAGGGCGAGGGCAGGCCCCAACCCCAGCAGAGTGTGCATGCGCCAACCCCGGATGCATGTGCAGTGCGTCTCCTCCAGGAGAACACTGCGCAAGCGCCGCGGTCGGCGCATGCGCAGTGCGTCTCCTCCAGTCGGAGGAGATCGGCATGTGCACAGAGCGTCTCCTCCCATGGGAGCAGACGCAGAGCATCTCTTCCCACGGGAAGAGACACACTGTGCATGCGCTGATGTCGACGCTTGCGCAATGTGTCTCCTCCCGCTGGAGGTGACGCACAGCGCATGCGCCGACCACTGAGGTTGCTGAGGTCGGCGCATGTGCAGTGTGTCTCCTCTGCCCAGCGTCCGAACTGGTACGCCGGGTTTTTAGGCGACCCCGCAGCTACTGGTTCGATAGCGGTGGGGTCATGGGAACAACCAGTTCAGGCGATCCGGCCCAAACTGGCTTGGGCCCAAGCCTGGATGAGACCCCAGAACCAGATGTGTTACTGATTACATCTTGGCCAACTTGAAAACTGGTTCTGTTGGGAGGCATTCCCTGATGCCAGATGTGATGACCATGCCATGAAGGAGCCCAGCTGGAAGAGAAGATTTCCACAAGCTGCCATAGAACAATGTAGACTAGCCTTTTCATGTATATATAATATACACATATTGATTGCTGGACTTCAGAAGGACCCATCAAGACGAAATATTGGAATTGCTTACGAGTAAATAATTTTTAAAAACAGTGTAAAAACTGAATCAATCTTGTGAACATCCTTGTTGCGTCCATCCTGCTTTCAATTTCCCAGTGATATCAAACATCCCTTCCAGGGTGACCAGATGCCCAAACCTCAAAAGAAGGACAAGGTCTTGGATTCCTCTCAGCCTGGCATTTCCAGCAGACAATGGCACATTTTCCTACTCAGGAGTAAAGCCGCAATATTGGGCACTTTCACTTTCCCATAGAGCTCAATGCATATTTTTGATTTTTAGTGTTTTAGCCATAACTTTTGATAGGAAAGAAATATTTCAAAACTGATTTTTGCATTGGATTATGCTCTTCAATATGAATACAATGACATATGATGTGGTACTGCATACCATTGCAAAGTTCCAAAATGAAGCCAAAATGGAGGACAATGAAGCCCTTTTGGAGGACAAATCGGACACGAGGCTAAAAAAGAGGACAAATCCGGAAATTAACGGTCATATGATCACCCTGATTCCTTTTCTAATTAAATGGAGCATTGTGCAGGTTGTGGGTGGCGCAAGTGGTTAAGAAGCTGTGCCTGTTAACCAGCAGGCCAGGGTTTGATTCCTGGGTCGGCCCCACAAGACAGGGTGAGCTCCTGTCTTTAGCCCAGCTCTGCGATGCAGCTGGATCCAATCGTATTGGCTCTGCCTTTCCAATGGACTAATTCAGTGGCGTGGAGAGGGGGGATTTGCTGTTTGGGTAACAGCCTATCCTCCATATTAATCTACCCAGGCCTTTGTTCTACACATGCAGCATCGAGCATGATACCATAGTCTATCAAGACTGATGGAGGCCTGCTTTTATATTATGCAGTGAAATTAATTACTGGTCAGAACCAAAGGGGTGCTTACCAAGTTGTTTAATTTTCTGCATTAATCAATCTGCGCATTAATTAACTCTTTAAATCGGTGGAGGGAGAGAGATCGGGAAGGAGATGAGCAAATGCAGCTCCATTGGGCAAGGTGTCCAGTTGAACAGGAGTGGAAGGAAATAGGAAAATTGCAGATTGTCAGAAAAATTCATTTTATTGTCTCTTGCTCTCTTAAGCAATTCATTGGCGCTCCGTCTCAGCACTGCCCAGTTAACACTTGCCGATATTTTTACTTTTTATTGCAATGCTTGGATGGATTATGCAGCAACCATCAACAATCTGTTTATGAAAGGGGGAGCATCCAGGGAATTGTCAGTAAGATCTTCTGCATATCAGTGAATACTAATGAATATTTGCCACTCTGCAAAAACTGCATCAGTCGGCATAAGGAACTACTTACAGTTTATTTTTTTTTCCCTGTTGTTGTTAAGGAAATGCCTCCGGGGAGGGGGAGAGGGAAGATGGGAGCCTGTCGCAAGTTTTTATCTTCTTTAATAAATGTTGCAGAGAAAATGCAAAAATAAAATAAAATAAAAAAGGGAAACTTTTCTCCAGGGCAGCAATAAGCAATTGCATTCCATAGTGCTGCAGATGATTACTCTGGAGTAAGCAGTTTGCAATGAATCCCCATTTCCATCCATGTGTCCAGAATAGTACATAAAATATTATTATTTCCTAAAAGCGTAAAAAACTAACAAGTCTTGGTGTTTCAGAACATAAAACTCCACTCCGTATTGCATTTTACTCGCAAGTGTATTTTTTTTAAAAGAAAAATTATGGCTGTTTAAGCACATGTTACTATATTTTCTTCAAATGTATTCCCAAGCCCACATTTCCTCCGTGCAAGAATTTAAGAGGAATGCTTAAAAGGCAATCGTGGGAGCCACAGATAAATGTTTAAATTATAAGAAATATTTACAGGGTAGTTGGTTTGCTGACACACTTGTAATTTTTCCCCCCTCCCAAATCTTCATATCTGCATCTTGTAACATTTCCAGGAACCATTTGCAAGTTTTTATGTGTTGGTTTGTGATCTTGCTTGTTCTTTGGCTTCCAGGATGTGCAACATTACAACTTCATGAACCTGTCGGTGTCCTGACCAAAGGGTTCAAGGACTAGATCAGGGTGTCCAACACCTTTCATGTAGTGGGCAGAACAGCTTTTGTATGCCTACTAAGGGCCAGAAGTGATGTCATTAAGCAAGCAGTGATGTCATTAATTAAGAAGTGATGTCTTTAAGCAGGTTATGACAAAAGCACTTTTTCTCTTATGAACTAATTCTGTCATGAACTAATTAATACATTCATCTTGATCATATTTTCAAGATATAGATAGCCCACTTAATATGTACCCTATTTACTTGAATACAACACTCAACTTTTCCAGTTGAACTAATCCCAAATCCAGAGTAACTACGAGAGCACATAAGAGACTTTATGTGCACCCGTAGTTACTGCACCACCTAAAAACCTATGGGAAATTCATATCGTAATCCAGAGTAAGTTGTTCTTATACTGGAACAAGGACTACCCACAGTTACTCTGGATTTTGCCCTTAGTCTCCAAAACTGAGGTGTGCATTAGATTCAATGGCACATTCGATTTGAGTAAATGCAAGTATTTTGATTGTAAGTATAGGTGAGTATTTAGTTTAACAGTTTACTATATTGTGATTAAAATGTAACAAAAACCTATTGTTATATAAAGTAGTGCAATTAGGTAAAAATCATAATATGAATCCATTGCCATTTTATTATTATCATATAACTTATTATTATGCTAGCGAAAGGCATACCCACGTTGCGGGAGTAAAATTCCCCTGTATGCCACCCCCCATATGCATCAACCCCCCATGGATAACTTTCCCCGAGGCATAACAACCCCCCATGTGCAACTTCCCCCATACACAACTTCCCCCATGCGCTTCACCCATGCGCATCAACCCCGCATGCACAAGTTACCCCATGCGCAACTTCCCTCCATGCGCATCAACCCCCATGCGCAACTTCCCCCATATGCATCAAACCCCATGCACAACTTTCCCCATGCGCAACTTCCCCATGCGCAAATTCCCCCATGTGCAACTTCTCCCCATGTGCAACTTCCCCCCTGCGCAACTTCCCCCATGCGCATCATCCCCCATGCGCAACTTCACCCCATGCGCAACTTCCCCCATGCACAACTTTCCTCCATGCGCAACTTCCTCCCATGCGCAACTTCCCCCATGCACAACTTTCCTCCATGCGCAACTTCCTCCCATGCGCAACTTCCTCCCATGCGCAACTTTCCTCCATGTGCATCATCCCCATGCGCAATTTCCCCCATGCACAAATTCCCATATGTGCAACTTCCCCCGTGCGCAATTTCCCCCATGCGCAACTTCCCATATGCGCAACTTTCCTCCCATGAGCAACTTTCCTCCCATACGCAACTTCCCCTGTGCACAACTTTCCCCATGCGCAACTTCCTCCCATGCGCAGCATCCTCGCCAGTGCAACCTCTTCCTCCGAACAACATCCCCCAGTGCACCAGGGTCTGAGCACCAAATTGGCTGGATGTTGTTCAGTCTCCCA
This sequence comes from Cryptoblepharus egeriae, assembly GCA_030015325.1. NCBI lineage: Eukaryota > Metazoa > Chordata > Lepidosauria > Squamata > Scincidae > Cryptoblepharus > Cryptoblepharus egeriae. The sequence goes on along the minus strand of JAREYC010000016.1, from coordinate 12,698,618 downwards.
TGTTAAGTATAGGACAGAAACACGTTGCCCCCTTTTCAGCCCCTGAAGGGTTAATTTCTCCAGATGGTTCTTGGTGGGAGTTCAGGTGACAGAAGGATCCCTCCCAGAATTCCATGCTTCAGGCCCAGCAGTTGGGGCGGAATGTTGCTGAGTCAGCAATTCTCAATGCAAAGTATAGGGAGGAAAATGCGTTGCGCCCCTTTTCACCCCCTTCCCGTTGGAATTTCCGAAAACCGGTTCTTTGTGCACCCCTCCCTCACGGAAGGAACACCCTCCCCAAATTTCACGCTTCTAGGCCCAGCGGTTTTGGCAGGGCGGTGATGAGTCAGTCAGTCAGTCAGTGAGTCAGTCAGTGAATGACTTTTCTCTTTTATATATATAGATGCACTTAAAATAAATTTTGTACCTGCTTTACAGCTGTGCATTACAATTGCCTGAGTTGGAGCAGGAGGAGAATGCAGAGGATGGTGATGAAGAAGATGAGGAGGAGAAAGATGAGGAGGAGGAATAGGAAGAGGAGGATGATAATGAAGATGAGAATATCATAGAATCACAGAATTGGGATAGGTTGTATACCTAGGTAGTAGGTATAGGATGATGATGAGGATGGTGGTGGTGGTGATGATGAAGACAAGGAGGATGATGATAATGAAGACGAAGAGGAGGGTGGTGATGATGATAAGGAGGAGGAGAAAGGTGAGGAGGAGGAATAGGAGGATGATAATGAAGATGAGGACATCATAGGCTGCAATATTGAAGACACTTTCCTGGGCATAAGACCCATTGAACACAATGGGGCTTTCTTTGGAGTAGACATAGTTAGGATTGTGCTCATAGAATCACAGAATTGGGATAGGTTGGTGTAGTAGGCATAGGACAATGGTGAGGATGATGGTGGTGGTGGTGATGAAGACAAGGAGGATGGTGATAATGAAGACGAGGAGGAGAATGGTGAAGAGGAGGAGGAGGAGGAGGATTTTCTTCAAAAAATCTCCAGGGTTGCACATTAGATTTGATGGCACATTAGATTTGAGTAAATACGGTTTATCACTCTTTTAGCTGTGATACTCAACACAGCTCCAAAGCTGAGACTAGCTAGTAGTGGTGCTTGAGGGCTGGATGAGTAGCTTCTAGAGGTAGTATCCAGACTGCAGGTTTAACATTTGATACTTTTGTACTAGATAGTTGTTATCACCTTTTTGATCTGGACTCTTTGAAACCATCTTCCAAAATCCTGAGGTCAGAACGTGTGAATTGGTAATGCTTACAAATGCGCTCTCCTAATTTTCCTGCAACAATTAACACATCCATATAGTGTCCCTCCCCAAAAAGCTTCCCAAGTGGCTTAACAAACTGAGATAATGAGCATGAATTCTGCTGCCTGTGTGTATCTCCAGAAATAATAAGGTAACATTCCCAATATATAATGAGATCAGAACTAATAAGGTCAACAGTGGGCTTGCTTTACAGCTAGATTTGTCCATTGTCAAGCTCGTGTCTAGCTTTAAAGAGGAGAACAGCCGTTAAATTAATGTGGCTTTATTAAGCAACAGAGAGTGCACAGCTCAGCGCTTGAGTTTGAAAGCCGTGTGAAGAATGCCTTTAAAGGATTTCAAACGGTGATGGAATCTTCTTGTCCTTGCATGGCGTGCGGCTTATCAAACGTGACCCTTGATGGGTCATCTGTGATGGTGTGCCACGCCATCTGAATGCTGCTTTGATCTTAGCCGCAGAAGCCCGTGAAGTGTCTAAGGAGAACACCAACATGATGCTTCCTTTGTGATGATGTTGTTGTGGAGGTCTCTAGCTCTACAATAACTCAGGTTGGAAAGGGGTTCCTCACCTGTTCAATGTGCTGGGTCTTTTTGTCTTCTTGGACAGGATCTGGAGAACTGGACCTGGAGAAGTTCCTTGATCTCATTAGAGATTTTTGGAAAGGGATGTTATACGACACCCACTTCCTCCTCCTCTCTTTAGGTCTTGCCTAATGGCTGTAAAGAATGCCATGTGGCCTGCCATTATACCTTCACCACTGGCATTGACTTCGGGCACACTCCTAACCAATTTACACCAGCACAACTTGCCCATCTCCCATACCTGTGGTCCAGGAGGTGTCTGTGCAAGTGTTGTATGGGGGAGATATTTAGACTAACCACCCCAGGTGTGATGAAGAAGTGCCTTATGGTACTTTTGTGGCCAGCATGAGACTTATGCCAGGACTTGTGCCTCCCTAACTGTGGGTTAGGATTGCAGCCTGGAACCTTTATGATGAAGGGCATGTGCGGTCCTGCTCCTTTTCAAACCATAACTTGCCCTTTAATATTCTGGTTGTCCAAACTATCAAGGAACCTGGTTTGGTTGTCTTAGGATATCTTTAGTAGGCTCCCTTGATGGTTATAATAATGTGGTTAGTGGAATTGTCAGCTGATGCATGGCAGTGCACCCCTTGGGTTCACAGGTGACCCTGGTGGTTAGCTTGGTACCTATGTGGTGAGCATAAACTACCTGGAAAGGCTTGGTGGTTAGAAGCCTTCCATTGATAGGACTCATCTTTAACATTTGTAATAACCTGTTTTCAGATATGAATTAATTCAATTCCTAAGACTTGCCTTACCAATTCCATGAAAATTCATCTATGGGTTTCTGGGGGTTAACAAGCAGTTTTGGAAATGGTAGAAATCCCTTGTTGTTTATTCCAAGCATTCAACTGTTTATTCCACTTTTAATTACATATTTGCTGCGTAGATAACATTTATTGTTGTTTATCTTGGCCCTTTGGGGTCAAGTGGGCTAGCGTTTAAATGGATTGATGGATTAATGGATGAATGATTGGCAGTTTCAAACATTGTGGACTTAGCTTTAATCCATGCTTTGAATGGAGAGAGAGGGCAATCAGATCTGGAACGCAGAAGGATTACTACTCGTTCTTTTTTTCCCATTGTCTCTTAGGGCGCAATCCTGAGTAACTATGGGGAGTCCTTGCTCCGGTGTAAGAACAATTTGCTCTGGATTGCAATATGAATTTCCCATAGGTTTTCACTGGGTGGTGCAGTAACTACGGGTGCACGTAAAGTCTCTTACGTGCTCCCGTAGTTACTCTGGATTGTAGGGTAAGTTTCATGGTAAACTGAAGTTTTGAAATTGGTTATTGCATTTTAATGGTTGATCTACGGATGTTTGTAAAAACCAAAGGTCAACTCAATAGCCGAAAATAGTTGCAGCAGCCTTGGTGGTAAATGAACAAGGATTTCAGGAAAGGTGAGAATGTTCTTGATAAGGTCATAAAGTTGAACAGCTGAATACGTTTAATTGACCTATATTCTTCCAAAGGCCATAAACTTTGTCACACTTTGTAAATGCCACAAAAGCTTTCCAATATTTATGGAGAACCTTAATATATGAAGCCAAGGCAGAGAGAGTTTGGAAGTGGATGGAGAAGAGAGGACAGTGTGCACAAGTGCACACCCACCCAATTCTAACCTTTAACCCTACAATCCAGAGTAACTACAGGAGCACGTAAGAGACATTCACGTCGACATCGTTACGGCACCACCTAGTGAAATCTATGGGAGATTCATATTGCAATCCAGAGTAAATTGTTCTTACTACGGGGAGCAAGGACTCCCCGTAGTTACTCTGGACTGCACCCTAAGCTAACTTGAACTGAATTCACACATGCTTCCTATGTTATGGGGGTACTGATTTATGGACAGCTACTTCGGCACAGCCGCAGTCCTTCTGATCATTTGCAAAATTGTTGTACTATTCCGGCTGACTTCCAGGAAAACCTCGAGTATAAGGTTGCCATATTTTGCTTCCACAAAATTGGGACAGAACCCTTGATCCCATTTGCCAGTATATGAACACAATCCCCCCAAATCAGGATTGTCCCTGTTTTTCAAGACATCGGCTTTCCTGGATCAGACCAAACTCTGTCTAGTCCAGCAGCCACCAGATAACTTTAGTGCTAACATGATGTCAACAGATTTAAGCAATGTTGACAGGTGTCCGTCAACTTGAAAGCCTTCTGTATATAAGATTCTGCACCATCCCAAGACTGCACCATCTTCAATCACTGAGTTGCTTCAAGTTGAACCTGGGCTGAATCTTCCATCCATTGCTTACTGACCTGAGCTCTGGACAGTTGTTCACTTTATAACATCCTATGCACTGCCTGAAAACTTCCAGGACAGATATAATCTACTGGGGCCACAATCCTAACCAGGTTACACCAGCACAACTCATCAAATTCCCTATTCCCATGGTGGTGTGGGGAAGCTGGCTCATGCACTGGAGTGGCAATTCAAGAGTGGCACAGAACTTCTAGCATATTACAGCATTACCACTAGGCTGGCACAGATTGATGGTGCCAGCCTAACCAGGTTAATTGTGTTGGCTTAACCAGCGGTTAAAATTGCACTGTGTATGATAACATGAATAAAAAAAGCAGGCCTCCGTCAGTCTTGAAAGACTATGGTATCATGCTCGGCGCCGCATACACTGCATGCGAAGCACAAAAGCCTGGGTTAGATTGTTATGGAGGATAGGCTGTTACCCAAGCAGCAAATCCCCACTCTCCACGCCACTGACATAGTCCAATGGAAAGGCAGAACCAATACGATTGGATCCAGCTGCGTCGCAGAGCTGGGCTAAGGACAGGAGCTCACCCTATCTTGTGGGGCCGACCGGGTCTCGAACCCTAGCCTGCTGGTTAACAGGCACAGCATCTTAGCCACTTGCACCACCCACAGCCTTATCATGAATAAGACACATTTATTTGACCCTGGAAGACTTAACACGTTAATAAAAGTATAAAAGAAAGTTTCCCTGCATCCATTTATGAGGAAATGAGGAAAAAATATTTTTGATAAGAACTATACCATGGTTTAATATTATATTTCTCACCTTGATTTTGCAAAGAACACGTATACCAGGTGCAAATGCATTTCCCTGTATGTGCTGCTATCATTGAGTGTGCGTGATCCATAACTGGGAAAGAAGTTGGTGCCATTTTTTATGGAGCTTGGCCACTTCCGATAGGTTAGTTGTGCAGCAAAATAAACCCCAAGGCTATGGATCATTGTATGGATCAAGAAGAGAGTGGATCTGAAATTCCAGAATTGGCCTTCCCTCTTCTGGATCACCCAGCTTCCTATTTCGAGCTCAACCCAGGATAGTCCAAGATGATTTGCCACCCACTAGTCATTGCTATCATGTACCCCCAAAACTGTCCAGTCCTTTACCTTCCCATGTCCCATAATCCCATTAAACAAAACAAATCCCATAGGACACACTGACTTTTCCTGATTTGTTGAAGGGGAACTTACAAGGGAATAAGGGAAAGGAGTAGGATTAATGCCTTCTGATCTATAGTTGTCTGAATTGGACACAGACTCTGGGTGAATCTGATTGCTGATCTAAAAACCCAGGGTGACCATATGCCATACCCCAAAATAGGGAACATGTAGAGTAAATGAGTAAAGCTGTAATATGTGTCACTTTTGGTTTCCCATGAAGCTCAATGCATATTTTTTATTTTAGTTTTTTTGGCCATAACTTTTGATAGGAAGGGGATACAGTGGTGCCTCACATAAAGAGCTTAATTCGTTGTAGAGGCATGCTCTTTAAGTGGAAAACTCTTTAAGTGAAGCAGATTTTTCCATAGGAAATAATGGAAACTCGGACGATTGGTTCAACAACCCCCAAAATATTCATATAAAAATATTAACAGGATGTAAAAATGATGACAAAACACTGGAATTGAATTCAAAACATGCATTCAATGTCCATCATCCTATGAAGTCTACTTAGGCCGCAATCCTAAAGACACTTTCTTGGGAGTAAGCCCCATTTAACACAATGGGGCTTACTTCTGAGTAGACATGGTTAGGAGGCTGCAATCAAAGACACTTTCCTGGGAGGCTAACCTTGGCTGCTGCTGGAGGTTCAAGGTGGTCGATGGGGGCACTTGGGGGGCAGTTAGGGGCAGTTAGAGGCAGCAGCGCTGGCCGGCAGCCCTTTTAAAGAGCCTCCATACGGAGTGTCAGGGCTGCAAAGCATGCATGCCCACAGCACACTTGCTTGTTAATTGAAGCGGAACTTGTTATGTGAAGCATGATTTCTTGGAAATTTTTTCTTGTTATGTGAAACACTTGTTAAGCAAGGCACTTGTTAAGCAAGGTACCACTGTACCTCAAAACTGATTTTTGCATTGGCTTCTGCTATTCAAAACAAATCCAATGGCATATGACATGATGGGTACTGCACACCATTGCAAAGTTCCAAAATGGAGCCAAAATGGAGGGCAATGAAGCCCTTTTGGAGGACACCCAGACAGGAGGCTAAATACCCAGACAAATTCAGGAATTTCTGGTCATATGAGCACCCTGCTCACAGAGGAACTTCAGAATTTTCAAAGAAAACCCAGTGCAAGACTGTCTTGCAATGTCAAGATTTACATAGGATCATGGCCTTAATCCAGCAGTTCCCAAACTTGCCACTGCTGTGATGGCCTGAAAAAGTGGGAATGAGTGGCAGTGACATGGTGATGTCACACTATTTACTTCCAGGGTTGGGTTCCAGGAACATGAGGTTCCAAATAGCAATAAGGGTGAGCTTTTTGCAGTGTGGTGCACGACTGAAGGGTCGTGCATCAGACTCGCTTCCAGACAGCATATGCCCCACGATGCCCTGGCAAGTACATGCAAACACCTTGAATATATATGCTCTGTGATTGCCTGATCCTACATGCCCGTCTCCTTTAATTATGGGTTTCATTCACCAGATTAGTTTCCTAAATAGCCTCTGACCATACAGATGATTCAACAAATTGTGTTAGAAAGCAATCCTGCACTATCTACAGAAACATTTTTATTTAATCTTGTAGTAATCGCTATCCCAATCTCAGTAATTAAAATCCTCCATGATCAAAGTTTTGGCCTTCTTTCCTTATCAGAATGGCATTTGCTGCTCTGTTTTCGACAGCTGCCCTGGAGGGTTGTCAAAGCTGGGTTAGCTTCATTGTTCCTTATCTCTGCAGCTTTCTGATGTATCAGCCAAAATATTTACTCCATTCTCCGTCTGAAGGCTCAATAGCGTCCCGAAGCAAAAGGGCTCCGGCGGATCTGCGTTGCATTCTGCTCAGCCCTTCAATACATTATCTGTTCTTGATTTTTATAACCTCCGTCATTCCATTCTTCGACCTTGTCTCTGTTAATCTAATAATATTCATATTTTATACCCTTCTTTGGAAATCTCAACTCCCAATTCGGTAGCCTTATTACGTATGCTCAGGGCATTTTCACAGTGTGCTTTAAAAGAAATTGTTTTTCCTTTTATCAGCTCCGTGCTTTGCCTTCTCCGTAACTCCGGAAAAAATAAGTCAGGCGCACGTCCATTAAGGCCCACAAAATGTACTTCCATTTCATTTTAAAGGGATTTCCCCTCCGCACCACCATCAATTCTTTTTTTCATATCTGCACAACAGGCACAACATTCATGGAATCTTTTGATATGGAGTGCTTGTCATCAGGCAACAAAAAATGCAACATATCTCCTGATTAGGGTTCCCATAATTCTCTTCCACAAAATCAGGATAGGATCCTCTGTCCCATATGCATGTGCATGAACACAATCCGTCAAAAACGGGATTGTCCTTATGTTTCAGGACTTATGGCAACCCTACTTGTGATGCAAGAAAGAAAGGATGGTCTTCAACCCCTGCCCATCCACCCTCCTGTGGAATTCCTCCTCCGATCTCCTGATGATGACATCACTTCTGGCCCTCATTGGTGTCATGAATCACTATGACATCATGATGGTACTATGATGAACTTCTGTGATGATGGACTTCTTCCCACCTATGAAGGACTTCTTCCTTTGTAATGGGTGGGTCAATGCCCTGGACCAGTGGTCAGGGAACCTTTTTACCTTTTACCCCAAAATATATTTAAATACACTGACGTTACCCCCCTTGATTTGAAAGGAAGGAAATCATATATTATTAACACAGTGCACTGCATCAGGTCCTTGTACACTACAGTACTGTAACACACACAGCCGGGCATGCATATAGAATCTATATGAATGAAGTGAAATGAAATTCCTGGGGTTAATGGAGAGTCGCACTGCCGAGACACAGGTGGACACGCATATGAATCTATATGTATGCCCAGCTGTGTCTCAGCAGCGCAATTGTCCATTACCCCCAGGAATTTCATTTTTACCCCATTTGGGGTAATTTATCCCTGTTCCTTGACCTCTGCCCTGCCCTATGGTTGGAGCAATGCACCTTTGCCCCAACCCATTAGGATTTTTGTGTCAAAAATTTTTGATAAATAGAGATATTTCAATCCAGTTTGTTTCATTGTATTCCTACACAAACAACACCAACACATAGGTAATGAATTTTCAGCAATTGTAATAATCTAATGCTAGACCATTTTATGTGTGGCCCATTGTTGGTCAAATCTTCACAAAGCAACACATACTTATGTATGGTTTTCCATCATACAACGATCCTGCTCAGTAGATAAGAACATAAGAAGCACCTGCACCGGATCAGGCCAAAGGCCCATCTATTCCAGCTTCCTGTATCCCACAGCAGCCCACCAGATGTTTCAGGGAGCACATATGACACCTGCATCCAGGTGCCTGCAACTCAAAGAGCACTTTCCTGGGAGTAAGCCCCATTGAACTCAATGGAACTTACTTCTGTGTAGATATGAATAGGATTGCACTGTAGATGTAGTGATTGACCAAAGGTCATCCATCTATTAAAACCAATATTGATCCTGTCCTTCTCTGTGAGTGTAACCATATTATAAAACTGGCTCTAAATTGTGGGTCTAATTGGCATTGTCACCCAGAATCTCTCCATTCTGGCTGCTCCCAAACAAATATACTTTGCGAACCACTGAACTTTTGAGAACCATTGATATGTTTGGATCATCTTTAGGTTGTGTAACACATTGCCAATAACCTCTCTAGACCAGTAGTACTTGGGCATTTCAGCCCAGGACCCACTTTCAAAACTAAAAAAAAAAAACTGTCCAGGGCCCCTTGTCAAACTTACCAGGGTGTGACTCTCTTGTGATGCCAGAGCTCTGCCATGCTTACTCAGAAGTAAGTTCCATTGTGTTCAATGAGACTTACTTTCTGGAAAGCCCAATGTCAGATTCCAAGATAGTGGATCTCTTGTGTTTCCCCTGACCCAAGATCACAACCCCACCAAAAAGGTCCCTATCTCCACTGTAAGTACCAATGCTCCTCATGTTTACACAGAAATACACTCATATATCAAATTAAAAACAATATCTTACAGTCACAAAACAAAAACTAAATTAACCCACAACAACATTGTGAATCAGATTGGTTGTGGATAAACTTGAGGCTCCACCACAATATATTCATTTGATACACTTTTTTTAAGGTCAATGCAGCATATATCTCAGTTCGGTTGCAATGCTGACCGTGTCTACTCAAAAGTAAGTCCCAATGTGTTCAATGGGTGTTACTCCCAGTATCTTTAGGATTGCAGTCTTTGTGAATCATTCCTTTCTTGTGACTACCCTGGGTCAGCTTGTTCTCCTCCTCATCCTCCTCCTCCTCCTCCTCCAAACACAAGTAATGTCACCACATCAGCTGCAGGGATCTTCTTCCATCTTAACAAAACAGAACTGCGGATAATTGAGCTGACCTGTCACGTCTGCTGAATCACACAGACTGTATGGGCGCATGCAGAAAATCGCCACATCAGACCACTCAGCCAGTGAAGTTATCGGGAGGAATCCATCCTTCAGATGCTCAATCAGAAAGAGAGTTGCCACAATTGGATCAAAAATGAAATGGTCTGTAAATTGATGGTGGGAGGAAGGGGCTTCCAAGGCACACTGTATGGGGGGGATATGGAGGTGAAATAAGGTTAGGAAACATTTCCTGGGATTTCCACAGATTTGACAAAAATTGATGCATATGGGGTGTGTGTGTGTGTGTGTGTGTAAATCTATATTCTATATATATAAAAGAGAAAAGTCACTCACTGACTGACTCACTGACTCACTCACTCTCTCACTCATCACCGCCCTGCCAAAACCGCTGGGCCTAGAAGCATGAAATTTGGGGTGGGTGTTCCTTCCGTGACAGAGGGGTGCACTAAGAACCGGTTTTCAGAAATTCCAACCGGAAGGGGGTGAAAAGGGGCGCAACGCGTTTTCCTCCCTATACTTTGCATTGAGAATTGCTGACTCAGCAACATTCCGCCCCAACTGCTGGGCCTGAAGCATGGAATTCTGGGAGGGATCCTTCTGTTACCTGAACACTCACCAAGAACCCATGTGGAGAATCTTAAGCCTTAAGGGGCTGAAAGGGGTCAATGTGTTTCTTTCCTATACTTAACATGGGAGACTGACGAACATCCTGCCAATTTGGTGCTCTGTGCCTGGCGCACTGGGGGGATGTTGTTCACAGGAAGAGGTTGCACTGGTGAGGATGCTGGGCATGGGGGAAGTTGCGTATGGGGAAGGTTGCGCATGGGGAGCTGATGCATATGGGGGGCTGATGCGCCTGGGGGAAATTGTGCCTGGCGGGAAAGTTGCGCATGGGCAAGAGTTGTGCATGGGGGAAGCTGCGCATGGGGAAAGTTGTGCTTGGGGGGAAGACGCACATGGGGGAAGTTGCGCATGGGGGAAGTTGCGCATGGGGGAGGATGTGCATGGGGGAAGTTGCACATGGGGAAGTTGTGCATGGAGGAAGTTGTGCATGGGGGAAAGTTGCACATGTGGGGATGATGCGCATGTGGGGTTGATGTACATGGGGGTTGATGCACATGGGGGAAAATTGCGCATGGGGAAAGTTGCGCATGTGGGGATGATGCGTATGTGGGGTTGATGCGCATGGGGGTTGATGTGCATGGGTGTTGATGCTCATGGGAGATGTTGCACATTGGGGGATTTTGCACATGGAGTTGATGCTCATGGGGAGGCTGATGTGCATGGGGGGATGATCATGCACATTGGGGGGTTGATGTGTGTGGGGGATTGATGCACAGTGGGGGGTGGCATAAGGGGGAATTTTACTCCCGCAATGTGGGTATGCTTTTTGCTAATATAAATATAAAACCTCAGAGACAGTCCAACACATTGTGGCAGGGTGCAAGATGCAGGCAGAAATAGCATACGTTGAACGGCACAACCAAGTAGCTGGCATCGTGTATAGGAACATCTGCTCAGCCTATGGATTAACCCCTCCCAAGACCAGATGGGAGATATGAATTTCCCATAGGTTTTCACGATGGGTGCATGTAATGTCTCTTACGTGCCCCCGTAGTTACTCTGGATTGTGCCCTAAATCTCTCAAATTTACCTATATCTCTAAAGTCACAGCTTTAGTATGTATTGGCAAGGGTGAAAACAGCTCATAGGCATGCTTCTAGCCACTCTTATTGTTACTAATTAGCCTCGTCCCCAAACAAGGACATTTATCTGTCCCTGCTGTGTTGTGGGTATGTTAGTGTATTCTTGTTTTCAGAGTTCACGATATCAGAACTTTTTAGTAAAGGAGGTGAAAAATGTACTAGCACACAATCCTAACCACGTCTACTCAAAAGTAAGACCCATTTTATTCAATGGGTCTTACTCCCAGGAAAGTGTCTTTTGGACTGCAGCATAAGCTACTTACTTTAACAGCTCTTGTAAATATCAGCCTTATATAACGAATCAATCTGTGTCTGGAAATGTGGAGCACTTGCCTGGCTTGGAAGTTTAGGAGATCTAAATCCTTGAAGAGTTTGAAAAAGAAAGCAGAAGATTACTTACATCAGTGTTTCTTGAGCATTTCAGCCTGGGGGCCCCTTGTAAAAATCACAGTATGTCCCCCCCCCAAAAAAAAGTTCAGCCCCCCCCCCCCCCCAAAGTATGGTTGCCATAATTCTCTTCCACAAAATTGGGACAGGACCTTCTGTCCCATTTGCCAGTATGTAAACACAATAACCCAAAATTGGGATTATCCCTGTTTTTGGGGACATATGGCAACCCTAACCCCAAAAGTGATGTCATCAACCTGGAAGAGATGTCCAGGGTTCTTCCAAGTTGCCAGATCTCTGCCACGTCTGCCCAGAAGTAAATCCCATTGCTTTCAATGAGACTTACTTCCAGAAAAGTATGGATTGCAGCCTGAGTGCCCCATTCCAAGATGACGGTGCCCAACTTTTCACAATCCCTGATATGAAGTTGTTCTCCCCGAGGGAGTCCTGAACCCCAGTGTGAGAACCACTGGCTTACATAATGTTCTGGGTACCACAATCCTAAACCTATTCTTAATTGGAACAAGAAGGGTGCCGGGCCTACCCCCTATCCACAGCAAGTTTGGGACTGCAAGCATCTCAGATTGGGACAAGAGGAAATAACCCTCCCTCATCAGATGCGTTTTATGGTTACATTTGTGACATTGCTGGCTTTTTGGAACATGTCTATTGTTTGCTCTGCAAATTCAAACTTTGAAACAAGTCTGTATCTTGGGAGCCTCTTGACTTTGAGGCAAACAAAACCGTTCATGAATGAAGAATTGCTGTTGGGCAGATGGACCAAAGGGCTCTATGTAGAAGGTAGCTCCGTATGTTCAACACACATGTACCCTTTGCAACAGCTCTTTTCTTTCCATTGCACGCATAGAACAGGCAAACCTATAGACAAAAGGGAACCTTTCTCCCCGTTCCAAAAAAAGTCTCCATACACCGAAGCTCACTCTGTGCTCTACTAGCTGGCTCATTATAAATGAAGAATCCTGGGAGTACAGATTGGAAAGAAGAACCTCGGGATTCTTGGGCTACCTCCAAGACAACAAAAAATACCTTCTGCATTGAGCTGCTAATTAAGAAGGGGGGGGCATACCTCTTATCTGTTGCTGAGACAATTACAAAAGACGGTGTGCACACATGTGAGCGAGAGAGAGGCACACATCTCCGTGCTGGAGGAGAACCATATGGTTGCGCATTCCTTGTCACCAGGATGTCTGGCCATCTTTCTGTAGACATTTCAAAATTCCTTAGCACAGAGGTTCTGGAAGAGGGAAGATAAGATGCTGGCAACGAAGAGATAACAAAATCTTGGCCGCTCGCTCCAGTGTGCTTTCTTCGGGGCGGGGGGATGAATGGCTGAGCAAACCTGCAGTCAAGGGTCTTTGCACAGTTAATGACCGACATCCCTTCCCTGTCATATCTTGTTCCTAAATAGGAGACTCAATAATGGCAATTTCCTCTTTAGTGAATGGAGCCTATAAATCCAATGTGGTTCCAGTCCTATCTGCTCCCAGTTCATTCCTGGGACACTTTCAAATGTATTTATTTATTAGATTTGTACTCTGCCTTTCTCCATATAGGGCGTCCAAGGCAGCTAACAATAATAAAAGGCAGAGTTGAATACAATTAAAATAGTATAAATAGAGGATTCTGATCTATAAAATCTGAATGCACGGATGTGAAACCCATTTACTATGGAGGCTGAATAGCATTCAGGATGCAACAAAATGCAACGTATCTCCTGATGCAAGAAAGAAAGGATGAACTTCCACCCCCTGCCACTCCACAGTCCTCCCCTCCCTCCCAGGTAGAGTTCCATACTTCTCTTCCACAAAATCAGCACAGGACCCTCTATCCCATTTGCCAGTATACGAACACAATCCCCCCCAAATTGGGCTTGTCCCTGTTTTTCAGGACTTACCCCCAAATCCAGAGTAACTACGGGTGCACGTAAGAGACTTACGTGCTCCCGTAGTGACTGCCCAACCTAGTGAAAACCTATGGGAAATTCATATGGGAATCCAGAGTAAGTTGTTCTTACACCTCCCCGTAGTTACTCTGGATTTTGCCATTAGAGAATCTTAGAATCCTAGAGTTGGAAGGGAACCAGTAGGTCATCTAGTCCAACCCTCTGCATGTAGCAACCCTACTCCAAGGTGATGCAAACCCTAGTGACACAAATGTCTCCTCCCCAGATATTTGGTGACAGAAAGAGGTGGTAGGTCTGTGCTTCAATTTCTCATGTGTTTAGGTTGTTCCTCCAACAGTTCAGTTCACCAGTGTGCCCATGACACTGTGTTTGAAAATTGCTGAGTTTAAGGTTCAGAAAACAAGGACATCTACCCCAGGTAGGAAGTGAGGTGGATCAACCATTCAATCTACAGTCTCTTCTTTGATTGACATGAGAACCCTTTAAATGCACACATTTTCCCATTGAGCAACATCATCCAAATGCACCTGAAGTTCTGTTCAGATGAATCACAGATGGTGACTCCGATTCTCTCTCCCTGCTGACTTTGTCTCCACTAAGTTTTGAGGGTCAGGCGTTCACTTGAACTCCCTCGGTCTGTGACACAGACTATTTAAATCATTCTCAGGCTGCCCCCTTGCTCTCTGGGTGTAACATTTCCCACTGACTGTCAGCCAAAAACAGTTATACAACTTGGTATGCGCACACATGAGAACTAGCATGGCAAAGCATGGCATGAGTTTTTTAATTTAATTTTTTTGTTTTGCTTAAAGACATCAAATTTTTTTTACTTGTTGATACCTTCTGCCCCTGCAGAAAAAATGCAGGAGGGGTCAGGATCGATTGCAATCCCAATTAGAACATTTTTTTCCCAAGTTTGATGCCATTTCCCTGGGTCCCCCCCCCCCCCTTCGACTGTTTTCAAGAGCACCATCTACGGAGGGTTCGTTTGGAGAAAATTAGGCTGCATTCAAACATAATAAGCAGACTGTGAGATCTGTAGAACAAAAGATCATAACCCCCTTACGATAACTATTTTGATTTTATAGACTGCCAAATCAAGAGTGTTTTTAGACTGGCCTCTAGTGAATGTACGTAAACAAAATGTTATTTTCCAGCAGATAATTTTGTTCATTGATTTGCCTTGAGCAAAATAAAACACTCAGCTAAAAGGATGTTGGAAAAGTAATTTAAGCTCCAAAATATATAGGTTGCTCGCGTATATTTATTTTTCAAATGATCTTAACATGTTATTGGAATTGCTGGAGACTAACATTGTGTTTAACTGGGTCAGAGTGAAGATGCGTATTGATTCTCTCACACCTTTCTAAAGTTCAGGGCATTAGAGGTACTCAGGCAGCCATAATCCTAGGCCTGCTGCAAGAACTGTGGTACCCAAATGGCCTCCACTGTGATCTACAAGATACTGACCAACCACCAGTGTCTCCTCGGGGCAAGGGAATGTTTCTTTCCTTACCCCGTGTTGAACTGTGGCAGCCGCTATGTTCAGGGTGACCATACAGAATGGAGGACAGAGTGCCTGTACCTTTAACCATTGCATAGAAGAAAGAATTTAGGCAAGTGTTGCTTTTTAAACCCTTCTATGTTGAGCTAAACCTGCCTAAATTCCTCTTCTATGCAATGATTAAATGTGTAGGAACTCTGTCCTCCATTCTATATAGTCACCCTGGCTATGGTTCTCCTTGGAGCTGCACCAGCAGAACCAAGGAGGTCTATGCAGGGCTCTGTGACTTAGGAAGGGGCCTTCACCACCTGTTGACCTTCTGGTTGACAAGCAGTGTCTTTAACCACTGAGCCACTGCAGCCCATTTGTGCTCAGCATGGTAGAAATATTAAATATGGAACTGTATATGTACTTAAGTGTGAATACGTAGACACACAAGGTGACCATATAGAATGGAGCACAGAGTGCCTGTACCTTTAACCATTGCATAGAAGAAGGAATTTAGGCAGGTGGTGCTTTTAAAACCCTGCTATGGTGAGCTAAACCTGCCTAAATTCCTCTTCTATGCAATGATTAAAGAAACTCTCCCCCAAATCCAGAGTGACTACGGGAGCATATAAGAGACATTACGTGCACCGGTAGTTACTGCACCACCCAGTGAAAACCTATGGGAAATTCATATTGGTATCCAGAGTAAATTGTTCTTACACCGGAGCAAGGACTCCCCGTAGTTTTGCCCTCTGTCCTCCAATATATATGGTAACCCTTTAGACCAGTGTTTTTCAAAGTGAGAGTTGGGACCCCTTTTGGGGTCGCCTAGAGCTTTCCTGGAGGTCGACTAAAGACCCCTGGTGCAGGGGGCCAGGTCAGTCTTGCCAGACCTCTGGCTGTAGCTGCGTGAGCACTGGGGCTGACTGACAGCCTCAGGGCCCAATCCTATGCATGCCTACTCTGAAATAAATCCAATTATTTAATAAATAATTTAATACAAGTATTTAATAATTTAATTTAATTTAATAATTTAATAAAAGTCAGGAGGCCTTTATTCCCATGTAAATGTGCATAGGATTGCAGCCTCAGGGCCCAATCCTATGTATGCCTACTCTGAAATAAATCCCATTATAGTCAGGGGGGCCTTTACTCCCATGTAAATATGGATAGGATTTCAGCCTCAGGACCCAATCCTATGCATGCCTACTCTATATTTTTGGACTTCTTGTTTGTATTTTAATTTGTCTTTAAAATCCAATAAATCTTGTTTTTTTTTTAAAAAAGAACACACATTTCATTTGTAACAATGAAAATACATCCTGCATATCGGATATTTACATTACGATTCATAATAGTAGCAAAATTACAGTTATAAAGTAGCAACGAAAATAATTTTATGGTTGGGGGTCCCCACAACATGAGGAACTTATAAAGGGGTCACGGCATTAGGAAGACCCACAAACATTTATTTTATGTGTTTATTTTTAAATACATATGGTAACTATATGATAACCCTATATGGTAACCCTTTAGACACACAAACATTTATTTTATGTGTTAATTTTTCCCATTTGTATACCACCATTCCTCCAAAGTGCTCAATGTAATGTACATAGGTCCTCCCCTGCTGTTGGCCTCACAACAACCCTACGAGGTAGGTGAAGCTGAATGACACTGACGCAAGTTCACCCTGAAGCTTCATGGCTGAACAAGGATTTGAACCTGGGTCTTCCAGGTCTAATTGCTGAAACACTATCCTGGTCCTGACTCGCTTTTATTTGCACATGGCCCCAAGCCATTAGTTCTTTAACTGACAAATTGTTGTCTTTAACTGTCATCTCAATAATTGGCATGCCCCTACAGCAAAGCCGATGGTTATTACACCAAGTAATTAAAACCTAAGTGAAAAGGTGACTTGATGAGCGTTTTACTCCCAAAATGTACATGTTTGCCAAAGATAGAAATGCATCTTGAGGTTTCATTTTTAATTCCCTTCGCTGGTGGAACTGAAAGAATGGTGTGACTTCTTTTGTTCTATTGGAAGTCAATTTTTGATTGGCATAATGAACAGAACAGGCAAACAGATGGGTCTCCTCTGAAGTTACACCAGGTCCCTGGTGGACTGTATAAAATGCTGACGGATAACAAAAGAATCCCATACTTGTTATTCACCGTAGATTAAAATTTCAATATCAACGGAACGAGCCATGCAGTTGAACTGATTCCTTCCCTCCCCAAATTTGTTTAGCATTTTAAATTACAATTAAATAGTAGCAAGAGAAACAGAAGGTTGATTCTGTGTGTGCGCATCTCTCTAGGCAGAGATAACAGAATCAGTAGATAGAAATTTGGATTTTTTTTTCACCTTGAGCAGAAGGAAGGTGTCTTCAGCCCTTTCTTGGATATATAAAGTTGATTCCTATGAACTTAGAGCACTGGCATGTCTAGTGGTTCTCAAACTTTATAGCATCAAGACCCATATTTTAGAATGACAGTTTGATGGGACCAACAGGAAGTGATGTCATTAACCTGAAAGTGATGTTATGGATGGATGTGACATCATAAATTTGGACTTCAAATTCAATTTGGGTTCCATTATCAGTCTGGACACTGGGTTGTCTAATGGTTCTCAAACTGTAGCACCAGATCCCACTTTTCAGAATGACACTCTACTGGGACCAACAGGAAGTGCTGTCATTAACCTGAAAGTGATGTCATGGTCAGAAGTGACATCATCAATTTGGGCTTCAAATCTGGCATATCAAAGCATGATTGTGGGAACTATTTTTAATTTTTTTTATTTAATTAATTTGTATCCCGCCTTTCCTCCCCTGCAAGAGGGAGCTCAAGGCGGCTAACATAAGGGAAATAAAACATTAAAATAGATCATAAATAAAGATTAAAACACCGCTAAAATATAATTAATTGTATTGCTATTGATTTTCTAATTCACCTGGTGGGTCATGACCCATCATCAATCATATTGGCTCTGCCGTTCCATTGGACTATTTCAGTGGTGTGGAGAGGGGGGATTTGCTGCTTGAGTAACAGCCTCCGTCAGTCTTGGAAGACTATGGAATCGTGCTCAGTGCTGCATACGCTGCATGCGAAGCACGAAAGCCTGGGTTAGTTTGTTATGGAGGATAGGCTGTTACCCAAGCAGCAAATCCCCCTTTTCCACACCACTGAATTAGTCCAATGGAAAGGCAGAGCCAATACTATTGGATCCAGCTGGCGTTGCAGAGCTGGGCTAAGGACAGGAGCTCACCCTGTCTTGTGGGGCCGCCCCGGGTCTCGAACCCTGGCCTGCTGGTTAACAGGCACAGTGTCTTAGCCACTTGCGCCACCCACAGCCTGTTCTCCATATTAATCTACCCAGGCCTTCATGCTTCACATACAGCGTCACAAAGATACCATAGTCTTTCACCCTAACTCCCATACACCCAGGAATGGCACCAAAGTGCCATACAGCACAGGATGAGTGCCAGGCTAGCACCAGACAAGTGCCAGGACTTGTGCTGGTCTAACCAAGGATGGATGCCAAGGTAGGTAGGTAGCAAGTCTTGACACATACTTTTGTTGTTATGTTGTTATGGTGGCAGCAGAATGTTTGTTGGTTTTGCTTCCTCAGAGTAACATAACTACCCTCTGAGTCTGGGAGAAAAAGGTGAAGAAGAACATGGTCTTAGCTATGTGAATGCCAGACTGGAGAAAAGGAGACACAGACCCATTAGAACATCCCCCAGACACGTCCCATTGAAATAATTAGCAGAAATGTTATATAATTTCCCTTGGTTATCATTGGGTTTCAGCCTCCAGTGGAATTCACCCAAATGAATGGTTTTCCATGTGTAATCATTCCTACATGAATGCATCCATCAGCAATTACATGGATTTGTTTCTCTCCACCCACAAAGTTCATAAGCCTGGCTGATCTGGCAGAGTTCCTGATGCGCCTCCAGCCTCACATGGAGCCTTCTCCAGCTTGAATTTTATTTCCCAGCTTAGCCGCAATTTCCGCTGCCACCTGGCCTCTAATTAGGTTTCACAGTCATCAGTCCTCTCTATCTGGTGCAATGGAATCGAAGCACCCATTATTGCTAATGGCGGGTTGGGTGCCTCTCCGCTCATGTAGCCCCGACTGAACACTCACCCCTAATTGTCCATAAAATGAAATCATATCCGCATGATTGTCCGACTTTGTTCTCAAAGGCAGGCATTTTAAACACATTTTGATTGCCTTCTCTTGAGCTTCCAGGACAGCATCCCTTGGTTTCCCATCTACCATTTTGCTGCTGATTTAAGAAGCTCTAGAATGTCCATTTGAGAAATTAATCCACCTGATTGATTTGCTAAATTAAAGTTTCCTTTCTCTTTTTCTTTCTCTTTTTCTTTCTCCTTTTCTTTTCCATGCCATCAATGGACATTGATTGAGAGTGAGGATGGTGTAGTGGTTTGGGAATGGTTTAAACGGTTTTCAGTGGTGGGCTTCAGGGGGTTCTCACAGCTTCTATAGAACCCTTTGCTAATGAGTGCCTGGTTCTGACAAGTGGTTACTCATGGGACATAGAACCTGTTGTTAATTTATTTGAATCTTGTCCAGGAGGGACAGTATAAAAAGATCACCTGGACAGAAGGTTTTTGCCCACGTGGTATGGAACAAATAGAAACTACCGAAGATGTTCTGCTGAGGTGTCCTTATTACAAGGGAGTACGTGAGGATCTTATTTCCCCTTGGATTAGCCGATTCCCCAATTGTACAGAGCAATAATGTATGTATGTGTTATTGTCAGATTACAACCCCAAGATAACGCTCAGTGTTGCCAAATTTCTTACAGTTGCTATAGGCATTAGGAAAAGAATCTTAAAAGCGGTCAAACCTGGTAGTTAGAGTATAGTCCGCTAGACATTTTGGTAATGATCAAGGAGAGATGCTTTGTTGCTGATGTTCCGCTGATGTTGATGGTTATTTTAGAGCTGCCTTTTACATGGGATCATAATTTTGTTGTATATTCCCTATATTTGTATGTTTTTATACATTTTGATTATTATTTGTGGCTGGTCTTTAGACAGTAATAAACTTTATTATTATTATTAAATTATTATTATTATTATTATTATTATTATTATTATTAAATTATTATTATTATTATTATTATTATTATTATTATTATTATTATTATTATTATTATTATTATTATTATTATTATTATTAGAATCTCATCACTGGTTTAAATGGGAAAGTGGTCAAAGTGGTTAAAATGGGAGAGTGGTTCGTACTTCTTTAGGGATATAGAAGAACTAGGTCCAAATCCCCACTGGATCCCCCAAATTCCGCATCAAACTACCTGGGTGACCTTGCCCAGTTACTATCTCTCAATATGTTGTTGTTGGGTTGTTGCAAAGACAAAAAAGAGGGGAGAAAAATGGACACCAACTTGAGTGCCTTGGAGAGCACTAGCATGTCACTGGTATGTCTTCTTTATAGGAAATGTAGTATAAAAAAGTGAATAATCCTAACCCCAGTTAGGCTGGCATAAGTCCCAGCACATGTCCTGTGGTAGCCTGGGGGTGTTGCAAAAGTGCCATAAGTCACTACTGCTGAACTTCTGGGGGTGATAGGCTAGAGCACAGACATGCACAATCTCCCCACTCCATTATTGCCCATAATGGACACCAGAATGGAGCCCATAATGAATGAACAAACGAATGAATGAACGAACGAACAAACAAACAAACAAACAAACAAACAAACAAACAAACAAACCAGCCAGCCAGCCAACCAACCAACCAACCAACCAACCAACCAACCAACCAACCAACCAACAAAGCAGTGAACCAATGAATGAGTATTGAGCCCGCAATGAATGAATGAATGAATGAATGAATGAATGAATGAATGAATGAATGAACGAACGAACAAACAAGCGAACAAACAAACCAACCAATCAACCAATCAACCAATGAATGAGCATTGAGCCCAGAATGAATGAATGAATGAATGAATGAATGAATGAATGAATGAATGAATGAATTCATGTTCTAGGGACACTGGTGGTGATGCATAAATAATTTGCAAATTTCTTTCATGGGTCTACATATAATTACACATGTAAGCACAAGAAGCTTCATTCAGTGCGTACAGAGCCCTTATCTCATTAGTACTCAGTGGTAGGGATTCTCCAAGGTCTCAGCGACATGCTACCTGAGTTTCATTCAACATGGAGATTACTGGGCTTTGGGGTCTTTGGTATGCTAAGAACATACTTCACTACTGAGCTACTGGCTTTCTAAAAATCACCAGAGAAGCTTCTTCTCTTTAAGGTAGATGGCACAAGACCCCATATGATTATTTTTAATATGGAAGGAGGGAACTAATTTATCCCATGATTTCCCATTAAAGAAAAGGGGGAAAATATCCACCTTTAATCTTATAGCTGAGGTTTTAAATGTCCATAAAACCTGCTAACCTTGAAAGTAACTTCTTCCTTCTCATCTGTGCAATATTTGTGCCATCTAGCTATTTATAGCTGCTAGGGGTCCAATATTTCTGTTAGAATAATGAGGTTTCAGTGCAGGAAGGGATTTTTTTTTCTTTCCTTTTTTGCCTGTGAAACGGCCATGATTTGCGACTCCGCGACACTTTTGATTTCTCCGGGTTTACTCAAATAGCAATCCTGGATGAAATTTGTAGAGATGGAAGAACTGGGCAAACTTGGCCAGTGCACATTTTGTTATTCAGTGCCTTCCCATCACACAGGTTACTAGTAGGGTTTTAGCAGTTGTCACAGATTTCCAGCACAACTATCACTTGCGATGTCACCAAGTTTTGTCCCAAGTAACTCAAGGGTCTTCCACTTTTGCTGCACCTGAGTCCTTCACAAGGGATTGCGTCACCGAGTGCAGAAGGCCAGCACATCATCACTGATGGACCACATCCCATGCAGTGAATAGGATAATATCCCAGGTTTACAACATGGTGATATACAGGGTGACCATATGACCAGATTTTTCCAGATTTGTCCTCCAAAAAAGCTTCATTGTCCTCCATTTTGGCTTCATTTTGAAACACGTATGTCATCTACTTCCAAACTCTTCTTCTCCTTCTTACTTTTTTGTATTTCTGTTTCTCTCCCTCTTTTCTTTCCTGCTGACACCATAGTTTGCCAGACACAAAGAGTGATAGGAACGGTAGTTTTGGTTTTGTTTTCTTCAACCTCATCTGCTGCTATTGATAAGTAGCTATAGAAAAATGTTCATCACCCCTTTGTACATGGGAAAGAGAGACAGAAAGTGAGAGATAAGAGGCTCTTTATTTGTCTGCTGGAACCATGGAAAAGAAAAGGTGTCTGGAGGAATGTCAGGCTGGCATGTGAGTTGGCTATTTATAGGGATATGTGAGTTGGCTATATATATAGTTGGCTGTATTTATACTATAAGGGTACAATGGCATCACTAACAGAGTGACCGGATGCCCAAACCTCAAAAGGAGGACAAGGTCTTGGATTCCTCTCAGCCTGGCATCTCTGACAGACAATGGAATGCTTGCCTACTCATGAGTAAAGCCCCACTATTGGGCACTTTCACTTTCCCATAAAGCTGAATGCATGTTGTTTATCTTCGGTTGTTTTGGTCATAACATTTAATAGGAAGGAGATATTTCAAAACCAATTTTTGCATTGGATTCTGCTCTTCCATATGAATCCAATGACATATGACATTTGCCTACTCATGAGTAAAGATACAATATTGGGCACTTTACCATAGAAAATGCATATTCTCATAGAAAATGCATAAAAATGCATATTTTTATTTTTTTTTTAGGTTTTGGTCATTGCTTTTGATAGGATGGAGATATTTCAAAACTGATTTTTGCATTGGATTCTGCTCTTCAATACGAATCCAACGACAACTGACATGATGGGGTTCTGCACACCACTGCAAAGTTCCAAAATGAAGCCAAAATGGAGGATAATTAAGCCCTTTTGGAGGACACCCAGACAGAAGGCTAAAAAAAAGGAAAAATGTGGAAAAATACGGTCATATGGTCATCCTGAATTCACTAAGGGCCTAACAGGACTCAAAACTGTTGAATTCCATCAAGGCATGGAATTGGGTTATAAACAAGGAAATATTTTTGGAATAGAAGAATTCTGTCTTGCCCAAACTTTGTGTGTGTGTGTGTGTGTGTGTGTGTGTGTGTTTGTGTGTGTATATCTGTCTGTTTCTTTATACCAAACCTCCGCAATTACATTACAGAAGCAGCCACTGAAATATGTCACCATATACAAATCCATTCAAATCCTGAACAGTTGCCAAATATGAAACTTGCGGTGTGAAGTTTCATTCCAGTTGTATTGCGAGGAAAAAATCAATTTGTACCATATTCCCATTTTCCTCCAATTACAAACACAGGCAATTTGTGTTGCCCTGATCTCAAGTTGTCAACCTCATATCCAATGCAGTGGACTCAAATTGCCATACTCAATTTGTTTGCCTTGAGATGTATTTTTCCTGTTTATTTTTTTCCTTGACATGTACCACAACTTGACATAATTTCTGTTTTAAGGTGCCTTTGTCCAAGTGTCCGTTTGTACCTTGCCCATTTTATTCGCTTGACCTAAAAAGCCCTTCCGGCCCTGTCCAATCACATCTATTTGCATGGAGCGTGACCATCAATGAGAAGTGAAACATTTGTGATGCATGTGGAAAAGGCGACGGGAAGATGCTCTTTGGCCTCCGTCCCCAACCGTGTTCAATTAAAGGAAATTTTCTTATGTATGTGACACAACAGCCCAGGGGGGCTTTTTCTCGTTCCTCTGTGCTCTCCAAGACTGTGTGCCGAGCAGAGAAATTGAAAGTCATTTAATGACAGTCCATCAAAATATATACGTTAAAGCCTCCTCCATCTGTGTCTAATTCTGTCCCACGCTTGCAATGGCCCACAATAGGAATGCTACAGGCTTTTTCTAGGTCATTTGGCATTATGTGGGAAATCACTTGCCTGTGACCCCATATGGTGAAGCGTCAGTAGCTAAACAGATTGGCAGGGCCAGGGTCATAACGTTCTCTAATCCTTCAGGACATCAGTTGCCAATTCAAAAACAGCTTGACATTCCCTTCACCAATGACACTGTTTATTTCTCCGCAACGGCACTGTCAT
Source organism: Cryptoblepharus egeriae (assembly GCA_030015325.1). Taxonomy (NCBI): domain Eukaryota; kingdom Metazoa; phylum Chordata; class Lepidosauria; order Squamata; family Scincidae; genus Cryptoblepharus; species Cryptoblepharus egeriae. Next base: position 12,674,236 of record JAREYC010000016.1, on the reverse strand, counting down.
AAAAGCTAACTGCAGTGGACAAATTTGATATTTTTTTCCCCCAAAGTAGTTTTGAGTAGAACTCGGCAAGGATTTAATTCCTTAATGCATAGGAGCAAGTTTACGTACCAGGCGGTGAGTCTGGGAATCTATCAGGGATTTCTTTGATTTGGTCCATTTACTTTGTTCATGGAAGAAACAGTGCGCATGTACCATGAATCACACTGGCTGAGTGGTTAGAGCATCCATTTTCAACTGCTGGTGGTCCAAGACTGGTCAGCAGGTTGCCGTAAACATTTGAGATGTGCCTTATCAATTGCCAAAAAATATTTTGTCAGTGAGTCATGAGATTTTTTTAAAGTTGAAAATCAATGGGTTAGAAATTCACTGGCTTTGGAACAACCTCCCCCTTGAACAATCTCCCTCCATTTAGAACTTCATGTGGGGCCTAAAAACATTCTTTTTAAAAAAAGCTTTTAATTGAGGTGGAGGTTGGGGAGGTTGCTGGTGATTTTAACATATGTATGTCTTAAAATGGTTTTTATTTTGTATATTTTTATGCTTTAACAGTGCAATCTTAAAGACACTTTCCAGGGAGTAAGACCCATTGAACAGAATTGGGCTTACTTTTGAGTAGACATGGTTAGGGTTGTGCTCTAAGTGAACGTTCTAAATTGTAATTGTTAGCCGCCTTGAGTTGGCTTTACCCAAAAAAGGCGGAGTAAAAATTTGTTATTTAAATAAATAAATAAATAAATAGATAGATAGATAGATAGATAGATAGATAGATAGATAGATAGATAGATAGATAGATAGATAGATTTGGGAGGAAGGGACAGACAGACAGACAGACAGACAGACAGATAGATAGATAGATAGATAGATAGATAGATAGATAGATAGATAGATAGATAGATAGATAGATAGATAGATAGATAGATAGATAGATAGAACACAGACCCCCAAATCCCAAATCCAGAGTAACTACGGGAGCACGTAAGAGACTTTATGTGCACCCATGGTTACTGCACCACCTAGTGAAAACCTACGGGAAATTCATATTGGAATCCAGAGTAAGTTGTTCTTACACCGGAGCAAGGACTCCCCGTAGTTACTCTGGATTTTGCCCAGAAGAAAATATGCTCTTCCTTGACATTCAGAGGCTTTTATTTTTTGTGTCTCTGACTTCATGCAATGATTCCATGCTAGTGCATAATAAAATTCTTAGACTCTCTCTCTCTCTCTCTCTCTCTCTCTCTCTCTCTCTCTCTCTCTCTGATTTTTTTAATGATTACCATAGATTAGCATAGCAAATGAGGATAACTCTCCTCATGTCATCCGAGGACTTACTGAGGGATTTACTTATGCAGTGAGGAAATAGGTGTTGCTGTTACAACACATTGTACAATTCAAAAGTAACTTTCAGCCATCTGTAATGGAACAGATCATGATGGCCCCACTGGGATCATCAGAAAGAAGGCTGACATTGTATTTCAAATTCCTAGCAGCCAACATTTAATTTTTAAATGTTTCACAGCTGGAAAATAAATTGGCCGAGCTTCCTCATAGGGATACGTGAATGTCTATAGGCTTGGCCCTAAAGGACATGAACATTTGTGCATATCCAAGGTCTTTTTTTGGGCTGGGAAAGGTGTCTCGTTACAGTCCTAATAGAAAAAATATACTCTGTCAGGTCTCTTACTTCCAGAACCACCTCCATGCAAAGGCCTTTACATATTCAAGGGTAAGTATTGCAAGATGTCTTGGGGCTAGGTCAGGGGTTCCCACATTGTGCATCAATATGGGCAAAATCCAGAGTAACTGGAGATCCAAGTTGTGAGATCCAAGTTGGTGGTGGCAAACTGATCAGGGAAAGTGAGGCTACAGGAAAGTAAGGATCCAGATAAGTTTGAGAACCACTGGGTTTGGGGAAAGGAATGTGGAAAAAGAGGCAAGCAGCAGAATAAAACTGATTTACCAGTGTGCATCTGTGCATAATTTCAAGATTTTAGTTTGCACAGTGATTGAGAGAGCCATGAAAAAAATTGAAAATATATTTGTGGGCTGTGGGTGGCGCAAGTGGTTAAAACACTGTGCCTGTTAACCAGTAGGCCAGGGTTCGAGACCCGGGTCAGCCCCACAAGACAGGGTGAGCTCCTGTCCTTAGTCCAGCTCTGCGACGCAGCTAGAACCAATTGTATTGGCTTTGCTGTTGCATTGGACTATTTCAGTGGTGTGGAGAGGGGGGATTTGCTGCTTGGGTAACAGCCTATCCTCCGTAATAATCTACCCAGGCCTTCGTGCTTCGCATGCAGCATCAAGCATGATACCATAGTCTTTCAAGACTGATGGATGCCAAGTTTTGTGATGATGGCCCTAACCACTAAATTGAATATGTACGAGAAAACACTATTTCTCAATAAGGGTATGTAGAAATCCCCGAGACGGTCTGTGAGCCTTATAGAATCTTGTTTTGGCTCCATTTGAACGTTCTCCCCTGTTTCTCCTTAGGAAAATCACTGACATTGCCTCTGGATGTTACCTCTTTCGGAAATTTTGTTGCCAAACTTAATTAATTATGTAGCTGGGCCCCAGTGAGGTCTTCTAATTAATTCAATCCTTTCAGGCTGAGGAAGCAACCTGGATTCACTCAGGTATGTAGGTATGGATTTGGCACTAACATTTCCAAAAGTTGAAATTGGAAGTAAGTTGGAGGGAAAAAACTGATTATTTCTAAGAGAAGCCAGTTGAATTTCCAGAAAGATATGAAATTTCTCTGGAACAGAGCAGTCTATACAGGTTGAAAATTTGGACCAAGTGGTTAAGACACTGTGCCTGTTAACCAGAAAGCCAGGATTCAAGACCCAGGTCCCCACAAGACAGGGTGAGCTCTGTCCTTAGCCCAGCTCTGCGACGCAGCTGGATCCAATCGTATTGGCTCTGTCGTTCCATTGGACTTGCTGCTTGGGTAACAGCCTATCCTCCATATCAATCTATCCAGGCCTTTGTGCTTTGCATACAGCGTCAAGCATGATACCATAGTCTTTCAAGACTGATGGATGCCAATACTATACCTGATTAGTTCTGGAGCTACCTACTGGTAGAGCCTGTTACTGGAACCACAGAGTCGACACATGTAACCTGTCCACAGTTTATGATGATGGATTGATGTACATTAACCAAACTGCCACCTTACCAGGACTAATTTATGAAATACAGCCCTGCCCTGTGAGTCAGAATGGAAGCATAAAATAGATTGTAACTTATTTGTGGTTTTGCTGCACCCTTTTATAAGTGGGGAATGGCTGAGTAATGGCACAGCCGCAGACCCACGCTGCAGTGTGAAGGAGCCCGATTTTCTTATTTGCAGACCTATAAATCAAATAGATGAAACACCACAAAAATATTGTTTCAACTTTTTTTCCCCTCTTGTTGTACTTTATCACTTTCTGGAGGCTTATTATGGATTTCACAGAGGGCTTATGTAATAGAATGCCTTTGAAAATAACAGGCCGGTGTTAACCTGGACCAATTGCTTATTTAGTTGTTCTACATGCAGCTTGCAGTCTAAGTAGACCTAAGCCCCCAAATCAGATGTGGTCAGAGGCATTTGATCTATATGTTGTATACAGTTTTGACAACCCTACACAGAAAGTGGTAGTGGAATTTGAAAAAGAACAAGCCAGAGACCAAAAAGAATTTGATGTGTATGAACAGTCAGAAAAAGGAATGGTGTTTGCTGATTTAGGTTTTGGCCAAATCTTGAAAAAGGGGTCAGTATGGGCACAATCCAGAGTAACTACGGGAGCAAGCAAGAGACATTAGATGCACCCGTAGTTACTGCACCACCTAGTGAAAACCTATGGGAAATTCATATTGCAATGCAGAGTAACTTGTTCTTACTCTGGAGCAAGGACTCCCTGTAATTAATCTGGATTTCACCCTATGCAGCTGAATGTCAAAGAAGCAAGCCCCCTGCTTAAATGAGGCAGTTGATTCAATGCCTGGACAATTAAATGCGCAACTATCATGATAGTGTTCAATGGGTTTATGCATCATCTAGTCGCTAGCTGCTACTGGTTCCTGGTCAATATCAAGACACCACTGTTCAACTCAACTGCCTTTAATAATTAGAATGGATTGATTAGCTTTCCTTGCCTAATTGGCTGTGAAAAACTAACCAAACACCTGAATTTGCCCATCACTGAAGTCACAATGAGCATCCAGGTTGACTATGATGGGAATATTGACATACCCCCAAATCCAGAGTGATTACGGGAGCACATAAGAGACTTTACATGCCCCCATAGTTATGCACCACCTAGTGAAAACCTATGGGAAATTCATACTGGAATCCAGAATAAGTTGTTCTTACACCAGAGCAAGGACTCTCCGTAGTTACTCTGGATTTTGCCCATTGAATCCTATATTTGCTAGACTCTGTTCCACTAGTCCTCTTTATCTGGGTCAACTAATCTGTTTTGTGTTGCATTTGTGAATCTTATCATCCAACCACTGTTGGTTGGATTTCCTTGTGAAGCCAGAGAAAGAAAGCATTTGTGGCAGCAGAGGGTAACTGGGACTCAGAGACTTCCAAGTTTATTTCCCCAGGGTCATCTTCAGTGCAAGGGGAGAGAGAGAGAGATAAAGTTGTATCCATAGACTGAACTCTCAGTGGACTTTATAAAAATGTTTTACAGAGTGCAACGGAGCATGTAGCAGAGGTACAGGAAATTGCTAGGCCAGCATCCCAGTTTTTTTCCCCATTTGCCCAAGACTTTGTGGATTTGAAACTAAGATTTTTTTCCAAGGGCAAAAGCAAAAATAAAGGTTAGGTGCTGATGTGAAGTCCTGAGTTGACTGATAAAACTTCTCATTATTTTTAATCTATATCAGTGTATCCCAACAGTCGTCCTCCGCTATACTACTTCACGTGGTCCACATCAGCAGTAACTGGTGATTACATCATCACCTGTTAGGGCTGGGTTAGGAGGCCATGTGTAACTTGCAAACACAAGTAAGAGGCTTAGGGCACAATCCAGAGTAACTATGGGAAGCCTTTGCTCCGGTGTAAGAACAATTTACTCTGGATACCAATATGAATTTCCCATAGGTTTTCACTGGGTGGTGCGTAACTACATGTTTCTTACATGTCTCTTACATGCTCCTGTAGTTACTCTGGATTTGGGGGTCAGGAGGACTTTTTCAAATTCAGGAAAACATGCTTTGGAGTTCTGCCTACTGAGTTGAGGTTCCTAGTCTATATGTTGTGCCACTTCCCTGTTCTCACAGGTGGATGCAGGTGTCCAGAGGTTCCACAAGTACCACCAGATGCTATCTCAAGTGTCACTGCTGGTGCCCATGTCACTGGGAGAGAAACACTGAGCTCTATCAGTGAAGGTTTTTCTCAAGTGCACCAACCCAGTTTGTGACCACATGTTTGAAATGCATGTTAGGGTTGCGAAATATTAATGAAAACTGGGACTGTTCATGATCTGGGACTGTTCATGATCGTGATAGGGGATCCTGTCCTGGTTTATAGAAGTAAATTATAGCAACCCTAATCCATGTGTGTATATGATGTGCATCCTTGTCATAGTGTTCATTGTTCAGGGTGAAAATCTATGGATGCATCTATAGGATGCACTGAACATCCCTGTTCAGGATGTATCAGTGCATATCATGATTCATAGTTTCAGAATCATGTTCTACATGCAGTGTAGAACATTTCTCTGAAGTGTTCAGAGAAATCCAGAATTATTTTCTCTAATTTACTTGTTCATATAATGATTTAGGTTGCAATCCTAACCACATTTTTCCTGGGAGTAGGTACTATTGAACATCATAGTGCTTACTCTGAGTAGACATCCTTAGGATTGCACTTCTTGTCTCTTACCCCCAAATCCAGAGTAACTACGGGTGCACGTAAGAGACTTTACGTGCACCTGTAGTTACTGCACCACCTAGTGAAAACCTATGGGAAATTCATATTGGAATCCAGAGTAAGTTGTTCTTACACCGGAGCAAGGACTCCCCGTAGTTGCTCTGGATTTTGCCCATAGTTTCCTTTGAAAGCAGTGAGCCAGTATTTAATTGTCTTGACTATAGCAGGATCAGCTCCCTGGAGAGAGAAGGGGAAAATTCCTCTTGTTGTCAGCAGAGCAACAGCTGCCAGACATAAGTAGTCTGAGGCTGCGATTCTAAAGACACTTTCCTGGGTGTAAGACCCATTGCACACAATGGGGTTTACATTTGAGTAGACATGGTTAGGATTGTGCTCTGAGAGAGAGTTGTGGGAGGCATGCTCACCAGTGGGTGGAAAGTATTGAAGGCTGTAGTGTGAATGAGGAAAGTGAAATTGCAACACTCCATTATATTTTTTTAACGCAACACTTCATAATGTAGGGCAGATAATTCCCATGGAATATTAATTTAAAAAGGAGAAAAGAAAGCAAACCTACTCAGACAATACTATAAGACAGAGATTCCCAAACTTTTTAACCACCAGGATCCACACTTTACTGGGTGACTATACAGAATGGAGGACAGAGTACTTGCTCTTATAACCATTGCGTAGAAGAGGGAATATAGGGAGGTGCTGCTTTTTATGCCCTTCTATGCTGAGATATATCTGCCTCAATTCCCCCTTCTTTGCAGTGGTTAATGGTACAGGCACTCTGTCCTCCATTCCATATGGTCACCCTGGATTCCACCTAGGTGTACCAGACTTTTAAAAAAGGACATGCAGGAAAAAATAATAGCCAGAAAGAGACCGTCAAACATTATAATCTCCCTATATTTACACAGTCTTGCAAACTGCAGAAGCTGAGCTCTTTGTAATTAGCAGCAACTCTATCTGATTTTTGAATACAATAAGGGCTTGAAAAGTTTATCCGTCCCTCCTTTAGGGAAAAAAAAGACAGGCTATAAATTGAATAACAGTGCAATCTCAAGCAAGTCTTCTCTAAAGTATGTCCCATTGTGTTCAGTACTACTGACTCCCAGGAAACTGTGGTTAGGATTGCAACCTAAATAAAATTAATAATCTGATCTTTCCATCACCCTTTCCATCACCCATTGGGTCCCAATCTATAGTTTTTGAACCACTGCTATAGTGAATACTGAAATGAAAGCTAGCAGCTGTCCTTGGTGCTGAAATATCAAATAACCACTTTGGTTGTACACTACCTATCTATCTATCTATCTATCTATCTATCTATCTATCTATCTATCTATCTATCTATCTATCTATCTATAGTATTTATATACCTCTTTTCAACTAAAATGTTCTCAAAGTGGTTTACAAAGAAAATGAAAACATATATAATAATGGTTTATGGGTCCCTGTCCCAAAAGGGGTTACAATCTAAAACACACACAAACACACAGACACGCTCGCACGCACGCACACACACACACACAAATGTTCTGTTACAACCTCCAAGAATCAATGTTTTGAAATTTATGCACATGGAGTAAGTTGCAAATGGGGGATGATTCGCATGAAGGATGTTGCACATAGGGGGTTGATGAGCATGAGAGATGGGATTAAATGCACATGGGGAGATGTTGCACATGGGGTTTTATGCGCATGAGGGATGAGGTGCATGGGGGATGACGTGCATTGGGGTTGATGCACATGGGGGTTGATTGCATGGGGCAAGTTGTGCATGGGGAGATGTTGCACATGGGGGTTGATCCATCTGGGTGGGTTGATGCACATGGAGGGGTGATGTGCATTGGGGGACGGTGCGCTTGGCGATGGATGTTCATGAGAGGATGATGCACATGGGGAGATGCTGCACATGGGGGATGAGGCACATGAGCATGGGGGGATGTTGCACATGGGGGATATATTTATGGACACTTAATACATAAAGTGTATCATTTGATATATAAACACATACACACACCTTCCACTTGGATATAGAGGTCTTCCACTTTCTTCCACTTGGACACTGAATTTTTCAATTAGCTCTTGATCTGTTAGACCTTCTGTTTTTCTTCCATCTGTCGCATCTTGAAGCAAATATTCTCCCCACCACTTTTGGGAGATTTCTGAGTAGCATTGCCTTCGGTCTAATTTTTTTTCTCTGCTGTTTGCTATTATTTTTTTCCCATTGATTTTAATTAAACTTGCAACAGCTTTGCAAATTTCCTTGAAGTTTACTCCAAACAGAATGCTTGCTCACCGTATGTGTTTCTTTTCTCCCAAGAACTCACAATCTCTAATGAAGGGGGAAACCCTCCAGCTATAATCATGGTAGTAGAAATTATTCAAGTGAGGAGTATTTGAATGGACTGGAATCAGGAGGAGGGAGAACAACATTTTTTCTAATATTTTGTTAACATTTCACACTGCAATATTCTTTTGTTCAACATGGGAGTAGAATTGGGAATCCTAGCAGGGCAGTCAAAAGAGAGGGAATTATTATAAATTTTTCAATATATATTCTAAATCTGAACAGACAAGGTCCCTGGCTTTGAGTTCATTATTTATGTTAAGTTTTTAAGATTTGTTTTCTTGAAATTTTATCATTATTATTTTAAATCTGAACCCCTTACTTGCTGATTTTTAAGGTTCTTGGGCAGTGATCCTAAAACATTCTAGAACTGGGACCTACTTTTTCCCATTCTTTTCAATTCGTATTTTATTTTTAATATTGTAGACCAGCGGTCTTCAAAGTGGGGGTTGGGACACTCTTGGGGTTTGCAACCTCAGGACAGGAATTAGGGGTAAAATCTTTCCTGGAAGTAGGGGCAAAATCCAGAGCAATTATGGGTCCACACAGTTATGGGTCCCTCTGGTGTTATCTTATGGAAAGTCACCTTAACTGCTCCGGAGCAAAGGGCTTAATTTGACTTTAGGATATGGGCCTATGGGCAAAATCCAGAGTAACAATGGGGCATCCTTGCTCTGGTGTACAAACAACTCACTCTGGATTCTAATATGAATTTCCCCTAATTTTTCACTAAGTGGTGCAGTAACTATGAGTGCACATAAAGTCTCTTACGTGCTTCTATAGTTACTCTGGATTTGGGGGTAAGTCTCATTGAACACAATGGGATCTACTTCTGAGTAGATATGGAAAAACATTCCAGTAAGTTTTTAGGGTGTCGTGCACAAGTTTTTAAAATTTGAAAGGGTGTCCCAGGCGGAAATGCCTGAATACCGTTGTCTTAGGGCACAATCCAGAGTAACTATGGGAGCATGTAAGAGACATTACGTGCACCTGTAGTTACTGCACCACCCAGTGAAAACCTATGGGAAATTCATATTGCAATCCAGAGTAACTAGTTCTTACTCTAGAGCAAGGACTCCCCATAGTTACTCTGGATTTCACTCTTAGACTTCATGTAATCATGACATGAGATTATATATGGGATAATGTTGTAGAGCTGTATTTATAAAAGGCTATACTAAACATTTGCTTATAGTATACATATACTATACATATACTATACATATACATTTACTATACATTTGCTCTTAACAATGATAGTCAATGGGGCTTTCTCCTAAGTAAGTGCAGCTAGGTTTCCAGCCTTTGGAATAATTTTTTAATCAGTCCATCAACTCCTTTGGAGGTTTAGGAGAGTAACTGATTGATTGGATTTTGTCATATGAAGACACATTTAAAAATTTTACTGCTTGATGATATTTCCAGCCATGACATTTCCAGGTTCATTTCCAGACATCAGTGTGTCTCAACAGAAAGTAATTCTATAAAGTAGGTCCTGGTGTTCAGATGTTTGAGAACATTTTCTATGGAATTATTCTATGGAGTTCCAATAGCAGAACCCAATGAAATATGCACACTGTATCTGACAGTATCCTTCCTCCTGCTCCCCCTTGATTTCTTTATCCTTCAGCAAGCACAACTACTCAAAAATTCACCAATGGTATACTTATTTTTTTAAAAAGCCAGGAGACGGAGTAGACACCCAAGACATGAAAATTATGGATAAGTAGTTTAATGTCTCAGAGAGAGACATTGATTATGATTTTTGGCCTAGTAAATTGGACAGTGAATACTAATGAAGATCAACTCTCATCTGCAGATTCTAGCTTAATCCAGCTACTTTGAAAGATAAAGAATATTAAGGGGGGATATTCAGCTTGGCACGAAAACTATTTCTGAACCTGCCAGCAGATTGCCACCCAGGCGGGAATACTCCTGGGAGGCTGACTTTTTTCTATGATTGGAGCCTATAATTGTACCAAGGATCGAAATTATATTTTTCCCCATTTATCCTTTCAATTGCAGCTAAAGTAGAGCGTACACCAGCAAACCGCTATATGACATGTGATTGTATTAAAAAGGTTATATATGCTGGCAATAAAACCATTCTACCTGACACACACACTATGCTAATAGGATAAGATGTGCCTTGTTTCCCAAGCAGAAGTGTCCACAGTTCTAACAAGGTGTCAGAGAAAGTAACGGTGGCGTTATGAGCTGGCCATGACAGTAGCTCCTATAATGCGCTCAGGATTTTTAGCCCAGCGTTGAAATGTTTGTGCTATAAAGCTGGTTTTAATCAGGCATGTGTTCAATCAGCATACTGTTGGTTGACGTGGCATCTTTGCAGAGACCCCCTTCTTTCTCCCTTGCATCATGGAATATATTTTGGACCAAAATTTGAATCAAATAGTTGAAGGGAGAAGAGCTGCTAATGGGATAATTTAGGGTATTTTTTGGTCCAGATTGGGGGTGTTTCAGGCTGATAAGCAAGTTTCAGGTTATTGGTTGTAAATCCAAGAGATGAGGGACAAATAGAGTCATGATCCAGAATGAGCTCCAGTTTTCTCATGAAACATGGCATCCATCAGTCTTGAAAGACTATGGTATCATGCTTGACGCTGTATGAGAAGCATGTAGGCCTAGGTAGATTAATATGGAGGATAGGTTGTTACCCAAGTGGCAAATCCCCCACCCTCTCCACGCCATTGAATTAGTCCAATGGAATGGCAGAGCCGATACAATTGGTTCCAGCTGCGTTGCAGAGCTGGACTAAGGACAGGAGCTCACCCTGTCTTGTGGGGACCCAGGTCTCGAACCCTGGCCTGCTGGTTAACAGGCACAGTGTGGGAGTATGAGAATATCTATGCATTCCACGGTATGGTCTCATGGTCTCATGAGAATGTCTCTGCATTCCATAGGTAATAGTTAATGAACAAAAGAGACCAGAGGTATGTAGCACACACCTTCTTAGCCTGAATGCTCAATACTCTCCAACCTTCCATGCAGACATAGCATTAAGGAACAAATGTTTGCACAGCTTAAAGAGGCCTCAGTAAGAGTCCCCTCACCAGAACAGGTGCAAATTAATGATTTGTGCACTTTTACTCAACGATGAAACCAATAGTGAAGGAACAGACTGATGGTTGGGGAGACCCTGTGCAGATCACTATATCTATGGCATACTTAAGTCTTCCTTAATCTGACAATGCACAGCTACCAGGAAGGAACAGGTCTAAGGTATTGAATCCCAAACGTTTTAGTACCAGCACCCACTTTTTTAGAATGACATTTAGCAAGGGTCAATGACCATAGGACCATAGGACCAGAAATTTCCAGATTTCTCCTCTTTTTTAGTCTCCTGTCTGGGTGTCCTCCAAAAGGGCTTCACTGTTCTCCATTTTGGCTTTCTTTCTGGAACTTTGCAATGGTGTGCAGCCTCCCATCATGTCATATGTAGTTGGATTTGTATTGAAGAGCAGAAACCAATGCAAAAGTTGGTTTTGAAATATCTCCTTCCTATCAAAAGTTATGGCCAAAACACAAAAAAAGTATGCAGTGAGCGCGGTGGGAAAGTGAAAGTGCACAATTTTGCAGCTTTACTCTTGAGTAGGCAAATGTGCCATTGTCTGCTGGAAAGGCCAGGCTGAGAGGAATCCAAGAACTTGTCCTCCTTTTGAGGTTTGGGCATCTGGTCAGTCTGGCTGCGGTGACCATATAGAATGGAGGACAGCTTGCCTGTACCTTAACCACAGCATAGAAGAGGGAATTTAGGCAAGTGCTGCTCTTTAAACCCTTCAGTGTTGAGCTACACATTCCTAAATTAACTCTTCTTTGCTATAGTTAAAGGTAGACACAATGTCCTCCATTCTATATGGTCACCCCAGCCCAGGGTGACCAGATGCCCTAACCTCAGAAGAAGGACAAGGTCTTGGATTAAAAAGATCTCAAAAGGAGGACAAGGTCTTGCAAAGGTTAAAGGTACTGGCATTCTGTCCTCCATTCAGTTTGGTCACTCTGCATATAGGATAATCCAACTAACTTTATAAGAATAAATGGAAAAGTTTACTTTTTTATTTATTTTTTTACTAAGCCTCTTTTTCATGCTGTTTACAACAAAGACAGAATCTGCCTTCAGGAGTGTTTGATTAAACATCACAATTATGGATTAGGACTTTTTGGTGGTCTTGCATACCCTTTTCACCTAGTCTTTGATCACAGCCAAGGAATGTTCACCTTCTGGCAAGTAAATGCATATGGATGGCTCAGTTTCACTTTCCACAGGGCTTGACACCTCTTCTTTGTTGGACATCTGCTTGTCAGTTTTGTGACCCACCAAAAATTGGGTCATGACCCACGCATGTCGGAGAATGGTTTTATGACCTCTGGGATAAGGGGTTCATAAATTGATGGTGGATGATTCAACTGCTGTCTGATTTAAGCCCCCTGATTAATCTCCCCAGTATTGAGCCACATTTCCCATGGAAGTCCTTCCAACTCCGTGATCATAATAGTGCTTTCCAAATCATTCAGCCTCAGAACAAATTGTCCCTGGCTGATCATCCTAAGGATGACAATGTTTGGGGGAAGCAGCTGGCAAGACAGACTGCTGAGGCAGGACAATCTCTGATATGAAACAATTCTCAAAGATGTGGGCTCCAACAAACAGTCTTTCCATATCTTTGGGCACCACACATTTTCCCTGGGCAAATGAGATCCACCTACACAAGGCAAGGAACAAACTGTCATGCACACTAAGATGCCACCCAAGGATTTGCATATCACCACATTGCGAGAGTAAAAAAATATGTGGATAGAAAAAATGCGTGCCATGGAGTGTGACGAAGGGAAAATGCAAGACGTTTGTGTGTGTGGTGTGTTACCATTTTGGAAGCCAAACAAGAAGAAAGAGTCCTGATGGACAGATTTATGGCTCCTTTCCAAATTACTGGTTTCTTAATGGGGTTAAAGGCAATGCTTTAATCACTCGGCAGTGAGTGGATCTCCTGTCGTTGTGAGACATGCTCTATTCATATTGTCCCCTGAGTGTCATGTAACGGAGGGCAAGTTGCCATGTAGCAGACCTGCTCGGTTCCCCCAAGCCTTGCTTGGATACATGCCTGAATGCATAAAATTATTAGGGAAGTCCCAAATGGACATCAAATAGCTGATACAGTACAACAGTGTATGAGACAGTCAGCCACTTCCAATTTGGGGCTTACAAATTGTGGATCTCTCAACTCTCACCATATGAGGTGGTCTGGTGTTTAAGAGACATGCAACCAAATGGGGACTTACCCTACAATCCAGAGTAACTATGAGAGCACGTAAGAGACTTTACCTGCACCCGTAGTTACTGCACCACCGAATGAAAACCTATGGGAAATTCATATTGTAATCCAGAGTAAATTGTTCTTACACTGGAGCAAGGACTCCCCGTAGTTACTCTGGATTGTGCCCTCTGTGAATACTGACTCATTTAGGGTGCAATCCTAAATGAATTAGTGAATACTGACTCATTTAAAGTGCAATCCTAACCAATTTAGGCTACCACAACTCACTCACCTCCTGTTCCAGTACTGGGGTGGGAAGGCTGACACATGTCTGTGCACTGACCTAACCTCCCCAGGAGTGGTGCTCAGGTGACTTCCAGCACAGGACTTTTGCTGAGGGTTTTACTGGCCAGAGGTCAGGTTTGCATTATTAATCTATGGGGAAAATGCGAGGTAGGTTCCAGGGGACCTTCCTCTTTACCATACACCATATGAAGTCCATCAACCATACACGGAGCTGGAAGTCTATGGGACTGAGTGCTAGCAAGGGCTCACCTACATCTATGAACCTGAATTGAAGTCTTGAAAGTCTATGGAGTCTTGAAGTCATCTACATCTCCAACATTTGATGCGTCTCCAACATCATCTCCAACATCTTCAACATCTGATGCCAACATTTCCTCCATGCTAGATATCCCTTGATTTGTTAAAGGTTGCGGTGATATCTCCATGCTGGTATCCCTCAATTAGTTGAAGGTTGCTGGCTCAGTGAGGCCTCAGAGTTCAGCATGGTGGTTACTTCTGTTGTTGGTGGAGACAACAATGATACTTCCAAATGTAGCTACAGGTACGGAAAACATTCGCTGGGACTGCCCTGAAAATATATAGCACTAATGCTGGCTTATGATGGTTTCCTTTGTACTCTGTATCTGCCTTCAATTGGGTTTCAATTGCTCCTGCCTTTTCATTTCCACTCTGTGTGTGACATGTTGTGCAATTTTTTTCCTTGCTTGTTTTTCAGGTGGCTTCTAAGCGCAGACGTTCCCCAGAATGCACTTTCTCTTTCTTTAGTAGCACTTTTTTCTATACAAACAACAGATTGCTTTGCTGCTATCCTTTAGATTTAAAACAGAATTAAAAAAAAACCAGCAAAGAACAAGCTGCTGCACAAATGTCTGCTTTCTTTTTGCAAGCTTCTTGGCAAATTTTTGGTGTAACTTGAACCTTCCATGCTGCCCTTCTTTGCAGATCTTCCTCCAAAGTCATAGACAACATCTCAGCAATTACCATCCAATAGGTAATAGTTACCTATTAATAGGTATTAATAGGTATTACCTATTAATAGGTATTGCCTATTGCATGGTAATTTGCAATTTAACTATTGCAAATTTAACTATTATCTGGGTTGAAAAAAGTGACCCTTGAAGGAGATGTTTTAAAAAATAAATCTAGGGAGTGCTTGGAACATACAAGTGGCAAGTTTTACTTTTTTGTGTTGAAAGCTTTGCATATGTCGTGGCAGAATAATTCTGGATGCACAGAAGAATTCAACTGCAAGGGGGGGAAAAGGACCGCATAACTAGAGTAAGTGAAAATTAAAGTTGTGGGGGGGGGGGGGGCTGTTGCAAACATATATAGCAACATCAAAGGTGCCAAAAGCAGCAGGACTGTAAGAATTCTCTGCAAATAATTCTTTGCATTCCTTGCAAAGTCTTGGGAGTCCTGGGAATGGTAATTATAATTCCTGCGATTCCTAGTGGTCAAGGATACTATTAAGGCAATATTTTAAGGCATTTTTTTCCCAATGTTTCCCAGGCAGGGTGACCCGATGCTGAAACCTCAAAACGAGGACAAGGTCTTAGATTCCTCTCAGCCTGGTCTTTCCGGTAGACAATGGCACATTTGCCGACACATGGGCACTTTCACTTTCCCATAGAGCTCAATGCATATTTTTGATTTTTAGTTTTTTGGCCATAACCTTTGAAAGGAAGGAGATATTTCAAAACCAATTTTTGCATTAGATTCTGCTCTTCAATACAAATCCAACGACATATGACATGACTGAGTACTGCACACCATTGCAAAGTTCCAAAATGAAACCAAAACGGAGGACAATGAAGCCCTTTTGGAGGACACCCAGCCAAGAAGCTAACAAAGGAGGACAAATCTGGAAATTTCGTCATATGATCACCCTGTTCCCAGACTGTTATGTGATGACATCACTGGACACTACCTTTCATACTCAGAGATCATCACAAGCTCAGGGTGACCATATCTTAGAATCAGTGCTTCCTTTCTGGGGGAAAAGTGTCAGTACTCATCCCCATATGACTAATTATTAATTTTCTATTATGGGGCAGGTGGAAAAAAATGACAATACTGAATACTGGTGAGTACCCCCGGCAAAAAGCCCTGGTTATAACCAACAAAGACAAGGTCCCCCAAATTTTGGACAACCAAGAAAAACGCAGGATATAATAGAATCAACGCTAAAAACATTCTTCTATATGGCTTTCATGTGGTTAATTAAAACACTATACAGGTATCTCCCACTTTCTGATGATTTGTTTTCTGATTATTCCATTCTTTAAACACCGGGCGCAATCCAAAGTGACTACCGGGAGTCCTTGCTCTGACGTAAGAACAATTTAGTCTGGATTGCAATATGAATTTCCCATAGGTTTTCACTAGGTGGTGCCATAACTAGGTCAACATAAATGTCTCCTACGTGCTCCTGTAGTTACTCTGGATTGTAGGGACCTTTCAGTTATACCCACGAATTATACACACTTGTTTTACACTTTCAACCTCCCTCTGCTGGTCTGAAGGCTAAAACTGTCTTCCCTGATGTTGAATTGCATGTGACATGGTGCTCAAACTGTTTTTGACATTTCCTTATGACTTTTCAGTAATAACCATCATTCAAATACATAAAATATTCATTGTCCACACACGCCTTGGTTCATTTTACTGTAATTTGTTGAGTATTTTTGGGGATGTGTTAATAAATATGTGTTATATATGCTTTTGCAAGTGATATTTTTTTTTTTTGTGACCATTTGCAAGCTGAAAAAGACTGGGAGCACAATCCTAACTGTGTCTACTCCAAAGTAAGCTCCATTGTTTTCAATAAATCTTACCCCATGGAAAGTGTCTCTGGGATTGCAGCCTACATTCCACTTTTCAATGGTTTTTGGATGGTACTCCAGACTCTAATCTGTCCAGGAAGTGGGAGGGAGTACCTATAATATTTATTATTAATCAATCAATATATTTATTATGGTCATCAACCATAATACTAAATTTATTATTAAATTTAAAGCCATTATTTATTATTATTATTATTATTATTATTATTATTATTATTATTATTATTATTGATGATGATGATGATGATGATGATGATGATGATAATAATAATAATAATAATAATAATAATAATAATAATAATAATAATAATAATAATAATAATAATTAGCCCCCAAATCCTGAGTAACTATGGGAGTATGTAAGAGACTACGTGCACCCATATTTACTGCACCACCTAGTGAAAACCTATGGGAAATTCATATTGGAATCCAGAGTAAGTTGTTCTTACACCGGAGCAAGGACTCCCCGTAGTTATTCTGGATTTTGCCTTAAGTAAGTATAATTTTTTCAACGTATTTTTAAAGTATTTTTTCAGGACATATGGGAGGCTAAAAAAAGAGGAAATGTCCTGGAAAAAGAGGACACTTAGACACCCTGACACCCTAAGGGGGAGTGGGTTGTATCAGGTAACACAACAGCGTGGCCCACCAGAAAGGACACTCTGTCCCCCTTTTTAGCAATTCCAATCCATACTGAACCATGACACTTGTTCATCCTTGGGTTGACTATTGACTTATATTACCATCTAAAATAACCTAATTTGCATAAATTATAATTGCCGGTCAATGGATCCGGTTAGTCATCTAAGGGTTACTCAGCTGTGTTGTTACACAAAGGTTGGTGGGTTACAAGTTATAAGGGCATTTTCAACCATTCCTACAAAGACCTGACTATGTCAGCATAAACCTGGGAGCAGCATTAGTGGAAGTTACATTTTCCCTCATTTAAAGAGAAAAAAAAAGTTGTTTGAGCTGTTGTTTCAATTAGCAGGCCTCCAGTTTTGGCTCCAAATATCCTGACAATAAATTAAGTCTCTCATGCATTATTCACTGTAATAAATAAGAGATTGTTCTTCCATCAGAGGTAGCAAAGTAATGAATTTATTTCGCAGTACCTTGTGCTAGATAAATAATGCTTGCTCAACACCTTGCTACTCGACACCTTGCTACTCAAGGTAGTGTCAATGGGGTGTGCTTTGGTCAAAGGTTGTGGCAGTGGTCCTCACCATGTGTTCTGTAGTGCCCCAAGGCACCACGGCTAACTCATATCAATCAATCACCCAATCGATCAATAGTAATTGTGTACCATTTTTCAACTAAAAAGTTCACAAAGCAGTGTACATAGAAAATTTAATAATTAATGACACCCTGTCCCCAAAGGGCTCACAATCTAAAAAGATGTCAAGGAATACCAGCAGAAACCACGAGAAAATTCACTGCTGAGTGAGGAAGGCTAGTTACTAGACCCATTAGCTATTCATTTGCTATTATTTTTTCATTTCCTTCTTTTTAATTTTATTTTCATTTTCTTTCATTTTCATTTCCACTTTGTGAACTTTATAGTTGAAAAGCAGTAGATCGATAGATCGATAGATCGATAGATAGATAGATAGATAGATAGATAGATAGATAGATAGATAGATAGATCGGTAGACAGACAGACAGACACACACACACACATGGACGGACGGACGGACGGACAGACAGACAGACAGGGACGGACGGACGGACAGACAGACAGATAGATAAGTAGACAGACAGACAGACAGACAGACAGACGGACGGATGGACGGACGGACAGACAGGGATGGACGGACGGACAGACAGACAGACAGACAGATAGATAGACAGATAGACAGACAGACAGACAGACAGACAGTCAGTCTCTCCTGCTAAATAAAAGACAGGCACCCACTTGAAAAAGTGCAATGTGCCCAGTTAGCAGGGATTTGCAGGTGTCTATCAAGCATTTTAGCCAGAAAACCAGTGGAGTTGGGGCAATGGTGCACCACCACTGCCATTGCCAGAGGAGTTCCTCTGCCAACTGCATGAGAGGAGGTCTGCCATGTGGGTGATATTCTGGTCTCCCTCACCATGTGCTGCAAACCTTTGTGATGCCACAGTCCTTGGCACCAGTTTGGAACCACAGTTACCCTTGCCCATGATTTACAACTGGCTACCTGACATTCTGCTGTTTGCTCCCCAATTAACAATGCATGGTGAATCAGACATTTCCTCGTGGAGTGCATTGATTGCAAACCATGTTCTCAAATTAAACCCTTCCTCTCTCTCTCCTCACTTTTATTTCTCCCATGTCATCTTACAGCCTTTTTGTCACACCTTGATTCTGCTTTAACAGAACTAAAACGTCGGACACTGCAAATATAAAATACAAAATCCGTGAAACATCACCTTTCTGGATTAATTTAACGTACTGTACTTTCTGGACCGTTCAATTCTTTTTTTCTCTCTCCCTCCCCAGACCCCCCTCTAAGACAATCACAGGCACGTCAGTGACTCAATAAATGTGGTAATGCAATCGCAGAATCCGCTCTTGTTCCCAGAACTTTCAGGTATTTCATTGCCAATAACTTTCTAATTTGGCACATTAAATATATTGAATAACCTGTCAAAAACAGCTGTGAATCTGACAAGGAGGGGAAAAAAGCTGCAGAAGGACGGTTTCGAATCCTAAAAATATGTATGGTGTAAGCAGTTTTTTTCCTTCAAGCAGTTCTTTATTGTATTTTTTAAAGATAGGTCTCACTGGTTTTCAGAGAAATGTTTATAACACTTTTTTTTCCTTTCTGGAAGGAAGTCAATGTCTTAGTCAATTCCTACTGTCAAGACCCTGAACCGTCATTGACTCTTTTTTAAAAAATAAAGAGTAGGGGGTAAGGCTTATTTAAACTGCCGGCTATGATATTTCACCCCAAAAAAGCTGTGGTCAGCAAACCACAAATAGCTTTTTCTTTAGTCGTTCTTTCCCATTCGGTGACTTACAGCCATGTCTACTCAAAAGTAAGCCTTTTTGGGTCTTACCGTTCAATGGGACTTACTTCCAGGAAAGTGTCATTAGGATTGCAGCCTTGTGCTGCATTAAGAGATTAATTTTTTTCATTTTCTTTGTAAACCACTTTGTAAAGACAGACAGACAGACAGAGAGAGAAAGAGAGAGAGAGAGAGAGAGAGAGAGAGAGAGAGAGAGAGAGAGAGAGAGAGATAGATAGATAGATAGATAGATAGATAGATAGATAGATAGATAGATAGATAGATAGATAGATAGATAGATAGATAGATAGATAGATAGATAGATACTCTCCCCTGTTATATAAAAGAAGGTCACCCACTTGAAAAAGTGCCTTGTGGTGCAAACCTAAAGACATTTTCCTGAAAGTAAAACCCATTGAACACAGTGGGGCTTACCTTTGAGTAGATATGGTTAGGATTGTGCTCTATGGGCGCAATCCAGAGTAACTACAGGGAGTCCTTGTTCTGGTGTAAGAACAATTTACTCTGGATTGCAATATGAATTTCCCATAGGTTTTCACTAGGTGGTGCAGTAACTACGGATGCACGTAATGTCTCTTACATGCTCCAGTATTTACTCTGGATTGTAGGGTATGTACCTCATCCTTCTGTGACTTGTAGAGAACGTTGGGTCCGGGCATTGAGAAATATAAGCACTTGCTTTTGATTATCTGTCATATTGGGCCTCCTGGGACTCGGAGGACATTGGTGACAAGTGACCCCCTTGCTACAGAGCAAGACAAGAAGAACATCAGAGGAAGATGAAGCACTTGCAGAAAAGCTGGTGAAGGGCTTTGATGATGACAAAGGTTATGGGAGCATGAAGGAACTACTGCTGTGTCTGCCGTCAGTGCCTTTTGAAGCATGATTTAATGGACATGGTCTGACCCAAGTATCTGCATCTTCCCATCCTTCACCTAGGCAATGGTGGAGGAATTAATACTCCATTCATAACATTCATAACCCCAGTTTTAACATTCAAGTATTTCAGCTTTCCTACATAGGGGGAAAAGAGGGGTTTACAGGTGTCCCTCTGTCAGGCTCTACAATATTCCCCATTCTTCCTTTAATTTTGTAGGTAATTCTTGGACATATTTTTGCATACATACATGCAATTCGTAAATACTTGCATTTTGCATACATTCTTGCAATCCACTGTGCTACGTCCAGTGGTGGGATTCAAATAAATTAACAACAGTTTCTATGTCCCACTAGTAACTGATTCTCAGAACCAGGCACTCATTATCAAAGAGTTCTATAGAACCTGTCAGAACCCCCTGAAGCCCATCACCGGCTACGTCTCTCCCAACTCCTTCTTTCTTTTTCCTCCTGCTAGTGGCATAGCTAGAGCATTTTGCATTCACTAATGCCTAGTGGCATAGCTAGAGGGGAGTGGAGCAGTCAGTCTTGGAGGGAGCACACAAGGAGTTCCTCCCTTTCAGAGCCATTCCGTTGGGCGTGACAGAGTCACACGGTATATGGGAATGTATACTGGATGACTCTGTTTTTCCCCATCTGGAAAGGCTCCAAAGGAGAGAGACCCTTGCACACTCCCTCCAAGACTAAATGTTTCCCGTCCCTCTAGCTACGCTATCACTAAGGTCCAACCACTAAGTGTTGTATCGTGTGTCAGTATTTCACTCTCGTGGTCTGAAATGGTTCAGAACTAGAAGTGGAGAAACCACAAGCACGCCATGGCGAGGCGCAGTGCATCCCCTCTAGCTATGCCATTGCCTCCCCCTCTCTGTTTGCTTCAACACACACACACACACACGCACACGCATACGCACACGCACACACACACACACACACACACACACACACACACCAAGAACCAACGTTTGGATACACAGAGATCACAGAACATTACAAATATCCATAGAAGGAAAAGCACAGCTATATTCGACAATACAATAAAAAAGAAAGGGGGAAAATGTCAATATACAGCAAAGAAATGTCAAAGCAATACACAAATCTCCAAAGTAAAACCATAGTTAAAAATTTATACACAATCTATGACAATTATTTTTGAGGGGGAATTTAAAAGCCACTCCGTTACACTACGCTATAATGTTTATTTAATTTGGTTATATAAATAAGAAAAGAATTTGATTTCCATCGTTACAAGAAAAAACCAATATTATTAGGAACACGGTAGCCATCCAGTCTGGAAGTTAGAAATTGATTCTTTTCTGTAGGAATAAAAGAGTAGACAAAACAATAGACAATCACAGCACCACACTTGGTTGTGCCTCTTGGATGTTCAGGTTAGCACATTCACCTACATAAAACTTGTTATCTAGTGTTTAATGTACAAAAGTTATAAATTTATTAGTGTTCTATTATTATTAATGCTGAAAGTGATGGATTTTGAGTACTCTTTATCCTGCATTCTGATATGTGAAATATGCCTTTATGGAACTTTTTTGGAGCTCCAGCATGACTTTTAAAAAATGTTTTGCCAAATCCAAAAATCTAATAAAATACTAATAAACCCTAATACTAATAATACGAAACCCTAATACGAAACCCTAAATACTAATAAACCCTAATAAAATTGCCTAATAAAATCACAAACTGTGTTTCATGTACAAAGCTTTTCATGCATCTGGCACAAAATTATTGAAAATATTGTATAAAGTTACCTTCAGGTTAGGTTAAGTGTATTTAAAAGATATAAGAAATATACATTAATATTGTGTTTGGTTGGGGGTCCCATTACCAAAATCTCTTCATTTTATATATGAAGGCTTTTTACATGAAGGTGTTTTACAATATGAATTTTATATCAAGGCATTTTACAAGGCTTGTTTGTGGGTCAGATGTAGAGAACTTGCTGTAGGCCGCATATGGCCCCCTGGCTAGGGTTTCAACACCCCTGGAGTAGATGAACCATTAGTATAAGACCGTTCGTAAACTATTATTCATAATTTTATCCTCTGCAGTGGGAGGAACAAAAAACTACTTTGAAACTAATCTAAAAATACACCACATCAAATATCTTCTTTATATTCTGTCGCAGAATAATTCTGATGGAAATTAATAAATTTTTTAGTAATGTTTGCTTCCTGATTTGTTTGAAATTATCCCCAGTGCTTCTTTTGATGCATATTAAATTTCATTTTTTTATTGTACACCTGAATATACCTGATGGATGTACTGAGAATTTTTCCCTTTGTTTTTGAAGTAGTAGATACCTTTGTTTCATTTTTTTTTCTATTTGCAATGTCAGAATTAGAAGCCTGAATTAGCTCTGAATTTGACTTCAGAAAATTATGCAGATAATATAAAGATGAGTACACTACAGTGTTGTTTAGAAATTTCAATATATTCTGTCGCAAACATTTAATAGTGATTTATTTGAACTCATAATCAGACTGTGAGGCAGGAGGCTGGCATGGAGGTGATTTGTGGCTGATTAAGTGTGACTGGTGCATGGGCAGACTGGCCCAGGATGCAGTCCTAACTTAGGGTGCAATCCTAACTTAGGCTGCCACAACTCATCAGTCTCAACTCATTGGTCTTCCCAATACAGGGGGGCAAAGCACTCTCTGTGCACTGGTCTAACCTTCCCCCCAGGAGTGGCACAGAAGTGTCTTAGGGCATGTTTATGGCACCCCCAAGTCAGCACATGCCAATCGGTCCTACCATTTAGAGCCAGTTTGGTGATATGGTAACACTTTCAGAGAAGGACTGGATCAGAGGTGGGCAGATACCGGTACGGCCTACGCGCCCGTACCGGGTCTTCCACCAGGGCGGACGACAGCGAACCGGCCAGTCCCGCGGCTGCAAGAGCCGCGGGGACCAGTAGGCCAGCGTCCACCGGCGCCGGGTCTCCTGGGGCTCGCCACCAGGAATCTTAGTGCACTTGCATCCAGCTGGACGCACATGCACGAAGCGTCCTAGCTCCGAGCCCCAGGACGCTCAGTGCACCTGCGTCCAGCTGGACGCACGCGCACTGAGCGTCCTGAGGCTTGGTGCCAGGACGCTCAGCACGCCTGCGTCCAGCTCGACGCAGGCGCGCTAAGCGTCCTAGCGCTGAACCCTAGGACGCTCAGTGTGCGTGCGTCCAGCTCGACGCACACGCACTGAGCGTCCTGAGGCTAGGCGCCAGGATGCTCAGCGCGCCTGCGTCCAGCTGGATGCAGGCGCACTAAGCGTCCTGGCGTCCTGGAGCCAAGGACGCTTCAGGGGACGCACTGGTTAGGGCCTGGTTAGGGCCCGCCCCGCCCCCTGACTCCGGCCCCGCCCCCTGACTTCCGGCATACCGGATCTTAAGGGAGGCTGGGCCCATCACTGGACTGGATCAACGTTGGTTCCTATCCATGTCTGGCCATGGGTCAATCGCTAGGTCAGTCACTATGGGTCAGCACAAACCTAGGCACAAATCAGCACAACTCACTGGTCTTCCAATCCCATGGTGATGTAGAGAGGCAAGTGCATGTCTGTGCATTGGCTTAACCTCCCAAGAAGTGGGGCAAAAGTGTCTTATGGCACTTTTTTAACACCCCCCAGTTAGCACAGGACTTAAGCTGGGGCTTAGGCTGGCCTAAATGGAGTTTAGGATTACAGCCCCAGTGAAGTTTCATGGCCAAGGAAGGATTTGAAACTTGATCCTATAGATCAGAGGTCGGGGAACAGGGGTGAAATACCCCAATAATAATGGAATTCCTGAGGTTAATGGACCACCTGAATTTGCATATGAATGACACAGCCAGGTATGCATGACCAGCACAGAGCAGGGCAGGCATTGCAATGGATTACTCTTAGCACCTAATCAGAGATCAAAGCAAACAAAAGGTGTGAATCCCTGTAGGGTCATAAGAAGTTCAGGCTATTGTGGGGGGGGGGTTGGAGGGAAGAGAGATCAACACTGTCTCAGCTGCAGGGTTACTCAGGGACAGAAATGGAAAGAGAAAGCATCCTCCTTTGGGTGCTGTTGAGGTCTGCCTGTATTTTGAACAGCCCCCTTCCATCCAGCTCCCTCTGGTAAGACCATTTCATTGCTCCTGTATCAGGGTGATTATATCTCATAATCATAAAAGAGAATCCCAAAATGTAGGACACTCAAGAAAAATGTAGGACATGACAAAATTAAAGCTAAAAACGCTGACCTATGTGGCTTTCATGTGAATAATTAAAACCTTATGAGCACAGTCCTAACCATGACTACTCAAAAGTAAGCCCCATTGTATTAAATGGGTCTTAGTCTGAGGAAAGTGTCTTTAGGATTGCAGCCTATATTTACTTACTACATTTACAATGATTAGATATGGTTTATTAATTATAAGAAGGCTCCATGCCACCACACTTTCCTGGAAGGAACCCCCCTGACTGTAATGGGCATTAATTCTGAGGACAAATGCCTAGGATTGGGATCTGTGGCTGCATCTTCTCCACACTTTCCTGGAAGGAAACCCTACTGACTGTAATGGTCTACTGCTGAATAGAAAGACACAGGATTGGGCTCTGAGGCTGCAATCCTAGTCACATTTTCATGGGAAGCCCAATAACTAAAATGGGTCTTACTTCTGAGTAAAAGTGAATAGATTGGACTCTCTTTCCCACTCCAGTTGAATCCTGCACTTGTTTCAATCATTTGCAGGATCTTGTCCTCTTTTCTTATTATGGTCACCCTGACCCCCACATTTCTCCAATATGCAGTGACCATATGTCATAACCACAAAAAGAGGACAAGCCCCCCCAAAATATAAGACATCCAAGAAAAATGGAGGACATTTTTAAAAGCTAAAAGCACTCATATATATTGTTTTCATGTGGTTAACTTAAACACCATATTAGGTATTAGTACTGTATGTTTAAAACTATTACATATAATTTATGAATTCCAAGAAAGCTACATGCTGCCTGCTCACAAGGAAAAAGAGGACAATGAAGATTTTTTTCCAGGACACAAGGCTAAAACAGAGGACATGTCCTGGGAAAACAGACCATATGTTCATCCTGTCCAATCCAACACTATTTTATCCCCTACTTCAAACTTTTCTTTTAGCTCCCCAGAAGCCACATATTTGAATTCAAATAATTAATAATATATTTTTTTTCCCTTCCTTTCAAATCAAGGGGGTAACGTCCACATACTGAAATATATTTTGGGGTAAGAGGCAAAAATGTTCCCCGACTCCTGTTATAGATTTCAGTCCAATTCCCTTACCACTATACTATACTGGTTCTCATAAGCATCCAGCAAACAGTTTATGAAAGATCCTCCCCAAATGCCACCAGAGCTTGATGGCAGCTTTCAATGCCAAGGAAAAAAATGGGTTAAAAATAATGAAGGTCCTGTTTTTGGTGGCCGGATTCAGCCAGCACCATCAACCTATGGACCAAATTGTCATGCTTAGGACTGAACTCTCTAATAAGGACTCTGTTGAAACAAAACTGCCCCCTGCATGTCTCCTTTGAGCAACTTTGCTGTTAACTCTTGCAAATCAAATTAAATGCCTCCTGGGGCTTTGAGGAGGTGAGCTCTTCTATTCCTTTACTTTCCTTACTCTATTCAGTCACCTTTCATTATGGTTGATTTGTGACCACCTGGCCAACTGGGGAGCATCTCAGCACCAACAGACTTAACAGATCTATGATCCAAACAGAGGGAAATTGATCACTATGTAATTAGTTAGAGTAGACTGACAACTCAGAGCCACATTGAGGGACTCATTCACATAGGGTGCAATCCAGAGTAACTACAGGGAGTCCTTGCTCCGGTGTAAGAACAATTTACTCTGGATTGAAATATGCATTTCACATAGGTTTTCACTAGGTGGTGTAGTAACTATGGGCGCACGTAATGTCTCTTTCGTGCTCCCGTATTTACTCTGGATTGTAGAGTTAAGTCCCCATTTCAACTAGTCAGGTTGCAAAGCATATGTTGGAAGGCCACATATCACAACTGAGAACTTTTCTACTATGTGGTGGAACTTTAATACAATGTCAGAGAGAGAACTAAAGTCTCTTACTGGTTGCCACTGAAAAGCACACTGGGTTATAAAATGGTCTCATGGAGATTTATGGAAATGCTTCCTTTTAACTTTGTTAGGCTCTTTTTTCCCCTTTGAGGACCTCTGGTGTGGCATTACTTTCTCAAGGAAAAGGATCTCCAGGCAAACTGCATAAAATTAAAGAAGCTGCAATGAATTAAAGGTTGAGGACATGAAAATGAGTGACAACCTGTGCAATAGATTTAAGCCTTTAGGGCATCTCCAAACCACCCACTTTCATAATATCCAAAGATCTCTTCCACCTGAAGCTCAGCTACTATGGCTGCAATCCTAAAGACACTTTCCTGGGAGTAAGACCCACTGAACAAAATGGTTCTTACTTTTGAGTAGACATGGTTAGGGTTGTGCCCTATGCCTCAGTCATGTGTCAGGAACCGACTGTTGCTCAGCCTCAACATTACGTGCACCCATAGTTACTGCACTACCTAGTGAAAACCTATGGGAAATTCATATTGCAGTCCAGAGTAAGTTGGGTGGTGCAAGTGACAAAGACACTGTGCCTGTTAACCAACAGGCCAGGGTTCGAGACCCAGGTCGGCCCCACAAGACAGGGTGTGTTCCTGTCCTTAGCCCAGCTCTGCAACGCCAGCTGGATCCAATCATATTGGCTCAGCCTTTCCTTTGGACAATTCAGTGGTGTGGAGAGGGGGATTTGCTGCTTGGGGAACAGCCTATCCTCCATAACAATCCAACCCAGGCTTTCGTGCTTCGCATGCAGCATATGCAGCGCCGAGCACGATACCATAGTCTTCCAAGACTGACGGAGGTCTGCTTACTCTTAGGCTGCAATCCTAAAAACACTTTCCTGGGAGTAAGACACATTGAACATAATGGGGCTGACTTTTGAGTATACATGGTTAGGATTGTGCTCAGAGAGAGAGAGAGAGAGAGAGAGAGCCCAGGAAGCTACGCTACCATCCTTTTTGCTTACTAAGAAGAACAAATGAAACAGCCATTACTCTTCTGTGGTTGGCTCAAGAAATGGAACATTATTTAAAGTGAAAAATGTCTTTCAGATAGTGATATAAAGAACCAAGAAATATGTTCATCTGTTGACATTTTTATACACTTCTCAACTGGCTAGGGAAATCTGTGTGGTTCTGGTGCTGGATGGCTGACTCCTTTTCAGGGAGGAGGGGTTGGGAAGGATACAGGTCAGACACCTCTGTGACCCTCATAATTACATTGTATTGATTGAAGTTCAATGTTCCTATTCTGGGCAAGGCTTTAATGCTATTAACATTTAAATTGTCAGGCTGGCAGCTCATTAAGATGAAGTTCACACTTTGGTTTGCTATGGCATTTCTTTTCAATTCATTTTTTTTCTTTTTAAAGTACAGCAATACAGCTCAAGATCTTTAAACAATACTTTCTCCTTCCTTAATTTGGCTAGAATTAATTTCACCATATTATAGAAATATAATGGTGTACCATTACAGGCGGTGCCAGGATGTGGTGCCCTGGAAGCAAGTTCTGCACTGGGCCAATGAATGGCATCCCAGATTAACCCCCAAATCCAGAGTAACTACAGGAGCACATAAGAGACTTTACGTGCACCCATAGTTACTCCACCACCTAGTGGAAACCTATGGGAAAATCATATTGGAATCCAGAGTAAGTTATTCTTACACCGGAGCAAGACTCCCTGTTGTTACTCTGGATTTTGTCCTAAATACAGGTATTCCATGCGTTCTGATGGTTTGTTTTCTGATGATCCACCTTTCAATTATACCCAGAACTCATTCATTCAATAAATGTTCTGCTTTTTCAATCTCTTTGCTGTTCCAGGAGGCCAAAATTGCCCTTCTGTATGTTTTATACCCTGTATGTTGTATGTCTGTATGTTGTATTACCGAAGGAGAATTCCCATTTGCAGAAATCTTTGTGTGGCAGCAGCAATTTGCAAGATAAAAGGAGCATTTGTAATTTGGTAGCTAAAAATGCTTAAAAATAAGATAGGGTTCCAGTATTCAACAGTTACCACTTTCAGAATGTGCTCTGGTCCATAACCCGTCCAATAAGTGGGGTGTTCCTGGGCAGGAGATGTGGTCTCGATGTTGAGCTGTTGACCTGAAAAACTTAAGCAGGATCAGCTTTGCTGTCAGGAAGTCTCTGCTGGGTGGGGGGGAGGAGAAAAAAGTCTCACTTTTGGGGGCTTAACTTGGCATCCATCAGTCTCGAAAGACTATGCATCGTTCTTGATACTGCATGCAAAGCACGAAAGCCTGGATAGATTGATATAGAGGATAGGCTGTTACCCAAGCAGCAAACCCCCCTCTCCACTCCACGCCACTGAAATAGTCCAATGGAACGGCAGAGCCAATACAATTGCTTCCAGCTGAGTTGCAGAGCTGGGCGAAGGACAGGAGCTCACCCTGTCTTGTAGGGACCCGGGTCTCGAACCCTGGCCTGCTGGTTTACAGGCACAGTGTCTTAACCACTTGCGCCATCCACAGGTATGTGAAAATCACCCCCAATCAAACAATCCTGGAGAGGATTTCCCCACTCCTGCACACACTTACTCCAGTTCTCAAACTCCCAAGGAGTTTCCAAGTTTCCAAACTCCTGTTTCAAGGAGTTTGAGAATCAGGGCACTTGATACCCCCTTGACAGAATACAAAGGAAGAATTTTGCCAGGTAGTAACAGAAATACCTTTTCTAGCATGGGTGCTATATTAGATTTCCCATGCCCTATTTCACTGTGCGTTCCTTCTAAAATCTGGGTTTAATACTTCTACTAATTCTCCTATAAAATCTGGGGATTCAGAAGTTGACCAGTACAGTTAGGCTACGTTTCTTCCCTTCAAGTCACAAGGACTCAAAGGGTTTTGTTTGACTAGGGGCACAATCCAGAGTAACTACAGGGAGTCCTTGCTCTGGTGTAAGAACAATTTACTCTGGATTGCAATATGAATTTCCCATAGGTTTTCACTAGGTGGTGCAGTAACTACTGGTGCACGTAAAGTCTCTTATGTGCTCCTGTAGTTACTCTGGATTTGGGGGTAGGTTGAGTCCCATCCCTTGATACTGTTGGAATCTCCTTAATATTTAAAAAGGGTAGGATGAAGGGAAAAAAATTAGGCATAACTAAATAAAAAATAAATATTGGAGTCTCCTTGAAAAACAGCAGGATGCAGGAAAAAAAATTAGCCAAAAAGAAATCACATTGAAATCAACAAGTCTTCAATTAGTCATGTGTAAACCTTGTTTTGTTACTTTCAGCGCGATGTAGTTGTGACCAAACTATGCTAGATTGCATCCGATGTCCAAAACTATTATTAATTCACATGGGCAAAATTCTACGTTGCTTTTGCACTTTTGGATTATATGGTTTTATAAAGAGCAATGCACTCCTGTCAAAAATAAATAGTGGCAATTACTGTCGACGCAATTGCCGTTTCCTAAAGACCGTGGAAATGGCAGTTGTAACCATTATAAGGGGGGCATTTGGTAAACCACTAGTTCCTTTAAATCCTGTTGGTAATATCAGCTATGAGACAGAGAGGGGGAAAGAGAGTGACACAAATTCACCTAGATCCATATATTTTCATCTCCTTGTGTTTGAGTTGTCCCTCGAAGTAACGTGTCATCTTCAGCAGGTAGTATTCATCAGCAGATCAATCTCACAAGAGCACAGAAATGTCACGATGTAAGTTGCCAGCAAGTTAAGATTGGCTCTTCTTATTTTTATTGCATCCTATTTTATCAGATTTCTTACAAGGAGAAATCTCATCAAGCTGAGCGAGTGCTTGGGAGAAGCCTGTGAGGAATGGCTACGCTCCAGGTCCTGCCAATTTGCATCATTAGGGACCAATGAAGGATGATGGGCTTTGTCGGGAAGAATACTCAGTGCATCTCGTCATGGTATAAAAGAGGTTTGGATGGCAGATGACAGAAGGGGTACAAAAAGGGCATGCCCCCCAAGTGTAATAATTCCTCATCTCAGACTGCAGGATTTGAAAGGGAAAAAAATCCATACTGCATTTTTTATCCTCAGCGATTCGTTTTGAGGGATGTGTTCGAATCACTGAGCCTCAAGTCAGTGATCCCACAACCCAGCTTGTGTCTCATAGTACACAGTTGCAATGATGTTGCAACTGCAACAATAATGCAATAAAGTTCAGGCCCACACCTATCCATTTCTACAGCTTGGATACAACCATACCAGTGGGGTATGTGCTGCACTTTGCTGTGGATGGACTGTCACAGAAGCCTTCACGGCTAAGGGAACATTTGTTCCCTTACATCCAGGCTGCATGCAGCTACATCAGCGCTTGATGTATTGTGCCCTTAGGGTGCAATCCTAACCTCCAGTTAGGCTAGTCTAAGTCCTTGCATAAGTGCTATGCTGACATGGGGGTGTCACAAAATGCCGCAAGACATTTCTACCCCCAATATAGGCCAATGCACACACATATGCGTGCCTCCCTACATCACCATGGGAATGGGAAGACCAATGAGTTGTTCCAGCCTTGGTTAGGATTGCACCCTTTTCGTCTTTTGTGCTGAGTCATGAGACCCTTATGCCTTTCTTCTATCATCATCCCCAATGCCCCACCGCCTGGAACTACAACCTACTCTTCCACCATGTCTAGATTACCTCCCATAAGCTTCCAGATTGCCCACAAGTTCTTTGGCATGAGTCACTGCACTTGAGTTACAAATCAGGGTCAGTCAGTAACATCTGTGACTCAAATCAACTTAAGTATTTATAAAACAAGTGACTGCACAAGGAACTGCTACCTCCAAAGAAATCAGGGTGTTGCGCATGATTCCTCTCCTCTGTTTGTCCTCACATCAACTCTGTGATGAAGATGAGATGGAGAGATACCCCCAAATCCAGAGTAACTATGGGAGCACATAAGAGACGTTACGTGTACCCGTAGTTACTGCACTACCTAGTGAAAACCTATGGGAAATTCATATTGCAATCCAGAGCAAATTGTTCTTACACCAGAGCAATCCCCATAGTTACTCTGGATTGCACCCATAGGGATTTGAACCTGAATTTTCCAGGTCTAATTCGTGGCATTTCAGGTCTAATTGTTGGCACCTCAAGCATTTCAGCCTAGGACCCTGTGGCTGGTCTTCTGACTGTAATAAAGTTTTTATTATTATTATTATTATTATTATTATTATTATTATTATTATTATTATTATTATTATTATTATTATAGCCCAGCACCCTATTTTAAACAGATAAATCTGTCCAGGACCCTCTGTCAAACTTTTTGGGATATGATGCCAGAGTTCCTCCATGTCAACTCGGAAGTAAATCCTATTGTGTTCAATGAGACTTAGGGTGAAATCCAGAGTAACTACAGAGAGTCTTTGCTCCATAGTAAGTACAAGTTACTCTAGATTGCAATATGAATTTCCCATAGGTTTTCACGAGATTGTGCAGTAATAACGGGTGCATGTAATGTCTTTTATATGCTCCTGTAGTTACTCTGGATTGTGCCCTTTCTTCCAGGAAAGCCCAGTGCCAGATTCCAAGATGGTGGATCCCACCCTCTTGTGACCCTTCCAACAAGTGTTTACGACACCAAGGGGTCCCGACTCCCACTTTGAAGATCCTTTCACTACACCATCCTGGCTCTTTTCAACTTTTTAGCTACAGCTATAAGAGAAGGAATGGAGTCACACCAAGCTTTCCTGTTTTCTCCTGTCCTTTCTACCTATTCTATTCCCATACAGATCTTTGGGGTCAAGTATGAACATATAAATGTCTGAAACTTATACTAATTCAGAACATCCAGCTTGGTACTGTTTACTTTTATTCAGTGAGTTATCTGGCAGAAAGGGGTACGTTTTTCAGCTTCTCTGCTTCCTGAAGTCTTTGACGTGCCGAAAGCCCCCCGAGAAATGGTGCTGGTCTTCCAGACGCATGTTTGGCTTTCCTTGAAAATTCTCATACGCCTTGCCTTGGAAAGATCTATGGCATTCATTTCAAATTTCACTTTGTGTGAAATGTCAGCCAACCTTTGGGATTCTGAGAATCCTCCCAAGAAATTTTGCTTGCCTTATAAAACTTCCACTCTGTACGCATCTAATGGATGACTGGATGCTGATGTTTTAGATAGAACTATATATATATCCAAATTTCTCTTCATCGTTCTGAATTTCTCGTTCACATTGCAAAAGTACCGTTATGGTTGCATCCGTTCTCAGCTGTATGACTGATGCATTTCATTTTGCTATTATGACTCTGAAATCAAAACAGGAAATAGAAAACACCTGTAAAATATCACCCAAAACTTGAGTAAATAAATACGTTTACTATAAATGTAGAAATGTATACATATCAGTAGAACAACTATATACATTGAGTGAATACCATGTTGATGCCACTGAATATACACTCAGTTCCCTTTATACACTAGCAGCACAATCCAGAGTAACTACGAGAGCTCTTACGTCGACGTAGTTACTGCAACACCTAGTGAAAACCTATGGAAAATTCATAGAGCAATCCAGAGTAAATATTTCTTACGTGGATGTAAGAACTCTTGTAGTTACTCTGGATTGTGCTTTAGGTTTAGGCTCCTGGGAAACCAAGTGGTTACTGAATTAGAAGGCAATGAATCATTGAGCTGATGAACACAATCCTAACCATGTCTACTCAAAAGTAAGTCCTATTTTGTTTAATGGGTCTTACTCCCAGGAAAGTGTCTTTAGAGATTGTTGTCTCTGGGCAAGAGGCACTCTTTCAAGTGGGTGCTCCTCTTTTCTTTAGCAGGGGGAGAGTAACTGGCCCTCCACACCCCAGCAATGTCTGTTCTAGTGGCTTCTGCTGGTGTTCTTTTTGCACTTTAGATTGTGAGCCCTTTTGGGACAGGGACCCATTAGCTATTAATTAGCTATTAATTTTTTTCATTTTCTTGTAAACTGCTTTGTGAACTTTTCAGTTGAAAAGCGGTATATAAATACTGTAGTTAGTTAGTTAGTTAGTTAGTTAGTCAGTCAGTCAGTCAGTCAGTCAGTCTGTCTGTCTATCTGTCTGTCTGTCTGTCTCTGGGTGTAATCCTTTGCCTGTCTAATCAGAAGTAATTTCCATTATTTTCAATGAGGATATACTCCCGGGGAAGAGTGTTTAGGATTGCAGCCTTCGTTTTCAACAATAGTTCAGTATCTCAATCTGGAGAAAATGTGGTTAGGTTCAAAGGAAACCCATTTCATCATACACTTTGTAAATCTGTATCTAAGCTTGAATTCTGTAGGGTTGGATGCAGTGGTGGGATTTAAATAAATTAACAACAGGTTCTATGTCCTAATAAACTAAATTAAAAATAGGTTCTATGTCCCATTAGTAACCGGTTCTCAGAACCAGGTGCTCATTAGCACAGGGTTCTATAGAACCTGTGAGAACTCCCTGAAGGCCACCACTGATGACAGCATAAGCTCATCAACTTCTCCAACATGTGATGCTTCGTTCTCTATGCAGGATGTGTTGAAGATTGTGGTGATGGCAATTTTGCTGTGTTGTCTATACCTCAACTTGTTAAAAGGTTGCTGGACCAAACATGAGGTCCCAAAATTCAGCGGTGGAGGGGGTTGCTTCACCTGTCCTCCTTCACCTTTCTCTTGGCTCTTTTCCTGGGCCTGCACCAGCCCCAGTTTACCCCTCAGGTAGCAGAACTCAGATTGCTGAACCCTTCCTACCTGTAGTAAATCAGCATACTATTCACAGATATTAACAACAGAGGGTGCAATCCAGAGTAACTACGGGGAGTCCTTGCTCCGGTGTAAGAACAATTTGCTCTGGATTCCAATATGAATTTCCCATAGGTTTTAACTAGGTGGTGCAGTAACTATGGGTACACGTAATGTCTCTTACGTGCTCCCGTAGTTGCTCTGGATTGTAGGGTCTGTCAAAGATAGTAATAGGTAGGTGGCAATTCTTCCATGAACTGGTTATACTAACAAAACAATGATGGCAATATGTACATCCAAACAGATTGGAAAGCACTGGATAAGAACACAACAAACCCATGATTCAGGGGGTTCTCACAGGTTCTTTGGAACCCTTTGCTAATAAGTGCCTGGTTCTGAGAACCGGTAACTAATGGGACATAGAAACTGTTGTTAATTTAGGTTATTAGGACATAGAACGTATTGTTAATTTATTTGAATCCCATCACTGCCATGATTCCACAAAAAGTGTATCAACTGTGATGCAATCATATACAATCAGTCCAAAGAAGGTGTAAGAATTAATATACTGTCAGAATATAGATCTCTAATACTACAGTAGGATAAATTGTTTAAAGAGTACACACTCATATTTTAAAAAAATCTAATAGAAGATTGAAGATATCTATAAAAGAGAACAAATTTTTACAGCCAAGCCAAGGCACAAATTTACACATCCATTATAATAAATCTTGATACTTTAAGTATCATTCTCCATCTTGGTATATATTTTAGCCATCCTCTGTGCTATAAATAAGTTCCATTTTTCCTCAATATGGTCTGCCAATTCATCTTGTGCTGCCCTTTGAATGTAAGTCAGCTTCAGCCCCAGAATTACTATCAGAGTCTTTCAAAACGCTCCGAAGTAGTCGGCGAGGTCTTTAGGCTCCCGTTTTTCTCCAGCCACCATCCTCAAAGTAGTCAGCAAGCAGAGGACAAATTCAGACCTAGCGTCTCATAGGACAAGATCCTGGTCCCAACCTAACAAGTCTTTGCTTGACCTACTCTGGAGAAGGCAGCCTATAATTTATACATATATATAAAAGGAGCCCAATCTAGTCAGTTGTACCAAAAAAGATATGCTGAATCCTGCAGAGGAGATCTGGGGGATTCATAGGATTGCATCTTAGGACATGGATCATTCCCTACAATCCAGAGTAACTATGGGAAGACATAAGAGGCACTTACTCTGTATTGCTCTATACATTTCCCATAGCCGGCACCGTAACTACGTCAGTCTCATAGTTACTCTGGATTGTAGCCAGAGGCCTATATCCTAAAGTGAAATTAAGCCCCTTGCTCTGGAGCAGTTAACATGACTTTCCATAAGATAACACTAGAAGGTGACTTAACTGCGTGGACCCATAACTGCTATGGATTTTGCTCATAGCCAAGGTATGTACATATGAACATGCTAGCAAAAGTTAAGTGTTTTTCTCCACTAATTTCATTTGTTTTGTTTTTGTTTGTTTCTATTCAAAGGTCTTTTTGAATACCACTTTTTTAAATCAAAGGTCTCAGTGAACTCGATGCACTTACTCCCAAGTAAATGCACTCTGTGGATACAAAGAATTGCAATCATAAATATTAGGCCTCCCATTGACCTTTAAGGCTGCTATCCTAACCTCCAATTAGGTCGGTCTAAACCAGAGCATAAGTCCTGTGCTGACCAGGCATTGTCACAAAAGTGCCATACAACACATCTGTGTCACTGCTGCGGGAAGGTTAGAGAGGCTCACCTCTCTACATCACTACAGGAATGGGGAGTCCTAGGTAAGGATTGCACCCTAAAAGACTGAAGGAACTTGATCTTTGTCTGGATAGGGCTCACATATTGCAGTTTTTCCAAAAATAGATCAGTTTTTCAGGGTCAATTAGAGTATTTGCTGTGATGATGATCAGGATTGATTGTGCAACTCTTAGTTAAGCAATATTCTCATTGATCTTTATTCTAATTTTGCTGAAAGAGGAAATTTTTTTGTAAAAATTGAATATGATTCCTTTTCCAAAATC
Source organism: Cryptoblepharus egeriae (assembly GCA_030015325.1). Classification (NCBI taxonomy): domain Eukaryota; kingdom Metazoa; phylum Chordata; class Lepidosauria; order Squamata; family Scincidae; genus Cryptoblepharus; species Cryptoblepharus egeriae. The sequence goes on along the minus strand of JAREYC010000016.1, from coordinate 12,637,835 downwards.
AATCTATCTCCCGCTATAGTCAGCACTTAGGCTGGAGCAGGGATAGTGGGGGTTAGTTTAAAACGACTACATCATCTTTCGACAAGTGTTGCAATTATAATAACCAGATGGCCCAAAATGATCCAAATGAACAAAGTTTATTTGTTCTCAGGTAGAAAAGCATCTTCCTTTTAGACCACACTGTGATAGATGCAGAATTCTGTCTCTTTATTTTTTGACTCCAGTCCTTAATGGTTTCCAAAATATGAACCATGGTGCCTTTACTAGGGTACCACCAGTGGTGGGCTCCAGCAGGTTCGCACCTACTTGATAGAACCGGTTGTTAATGAGAGACAGGACATATAAAGTTTAAAAATAGCCATTTAAAAGTGGTTGCCAGATGGGCATAGAATTGGTTGTTAATTTTTTTTGAATCCCATCATTGGGTACCACCGTGCACTCAGGACATCCAGGATATTCTTGTTGTCCCTCCTACCAGCTCTCCCAATGTATCGCCATCTTGGAACTCAAGAAATATTGTGAGATCCAAGATATCAGCACTCAAATCTTGTGAGATCTGGGTGGCAACATCTTATATTTAATGAAATTTGGGTGCTGCCATCTTGTCATGAGATCTTGCAAGATATGGGTGTTGCCATCTTGGATTTCATGAGATCCAAGATCAGGGGTCTCCAAATTTTCAACTTCAGACCTCCAGGACCTTTAACAATTGTGTATTGGAGGAAATTTCATCAAGTGCAGCTTTTCATCACACAGATCACAAGCTACACCTACTGAAATTCCCTCCTCTGCATAATTGTTAAAGGTCCAGGAGCCCTGAAGTTGAAAGTTTGGAGACCCATGTCCAAGATGGCAGTGCACCTCTGAGTTGGGAAGAAGAGGATGGAGTGGCATCATGACTTGGGAACCACTGATGTAGCCATGACTTCTTACTATTTAGGTCTGCATTATTCCCACCACTACTTCAAGGTTTGACAGTGGTCCATATCCCTACCTTTTGGCAACCCCAAGCAGCCTCTTGACCTCACCAGACCCCATCTCATAAACATCATGTTTGGGGATGCAACAATAGTTGCATACATAAAGAACGATGAAGAGGAAGAAAAACCCACTGTCTCAGCCAAATCCAGAGTAACTACGTGAGCACGTAAGAGACATCACGTGCACCCGTAGTTACTGCATCACCTAGTGAAAACCTATGGGAAATTCATATTGCAATCCATAGTAAATTGTTCTTACACCGGAGCAAGGACTCCCCATAGTTACTCTGGATTTCGCCCTATGTGTGATTAATATTACAGGTCACTTCCAAAGCCAATTACAGATAAAGGGTGGATTTCATAGAACTCAGTGCCATTAGGAAGCTATATGTCCTACACTAAAAGTTCCTTCAAAGCTGGCTAGAATCTCTTTATGCACCAACTTCCAAATCTTATTAAAGCACCTGATTTACAACTATGCAAAATCCAATTTTCCCCCCTTTTTAATACACCTTTTAATGTGGTGCTATAAAGCTTTTAAGGGCCCCCATGAATCCATTGCGCCGCTACAATCAGCTCATATTAAAACCTGATTGTCATAAGTAGCAAATGAATTAATACACTAAAGTTCTACGTACTACATTAAGTTAAAGAATATTTGGCAGAGAGGCATATTTATGACGTAATTAGGTGGAGAGATAAATTCTCAGATGGAAGGAGGAATGTCAACATTTTATTGTGCAAAACTACATTTCGAATGCATTTGCGTAATGATTTGTGGAGGTTGTACATTTGGAGGCATTCAAAGACCCAAAGTATGGATGAGATTACAATCTACTCTCAAATTTATGGCTTGCCATCAGGTATTGGAACATTGTTCTTGTTTATTCCATTTATAAAGCTTTCAATGTATATTGTGCACAGAAAAGAATATAAAGAGACCACATTAAGATAGCACCCCCAACAAATTAATTTATTTCTCTTGTAAGATTATTTTGAAAAGCACAGGCAGTGGCAGTAGCATGAATCAAAACCATCCTCTCTATTTTATTAAAGATGTCTTATCTTCTTGACCATAAATATGCCCCTGATATATATCTGCAAAAGCACATTCTTGGATTTTCCCAGGCCAATTCCAATCGCTGGTGCATGTCATGTGCTTGGTGTTAATGACCACTTAAATATGCATCATGGCTTAATTATACATCATGGGTGCAATCCAGAGTAACTATGGGAAGTCCTTGCTCCGGTGTAAGAACAATTTGCTCTGGATTGCAAAATGAATTTCCCATAGGTTTTCACTAGGTGGTGCAGTAACTACGGGTACACATAATGTCTCTTACGTGCACCCGTAGTTATTCTGGATTGTAGGGCATGTGGTCCACCATCCCATTCAAAAGCAACCCTCAACTACACAATGAAAAACTGTATGACTGCTGAATAGTTGTCTCATGGTTTTCTTGTTGTGTGTCTCAGTGGGTTTATTCTATAGATCTGATAATAATTTCAAACATGCTTTGATAATGCATGATGATAATTATTATGATGCTATGATAATACATGATAATAATTTAGAACAGTCAAAAACAATAGTATTGTCTTAAAAAGTACACTAAGGGCACAATCCTGAGTAACGACGGGAGCATTATGTGGACCTGTAGTTACTGCACCACCTACTGAAAACCTATGGGAAATTCATTTTGCAATCCAGAGTAACTTGTTCTTACTCCGGAACAAGGACTCCCCGTAGTTACTCTGGATTTCACCCTCAGAAAGGCAGCTCTTACTCATCCCAATGACTCACATTCCCAGGGAAACATTACAGCCAAAATTTGGCCAACTACATGATATGCCTCTTTATGGACATATGAAGCTGCAGAACCCTTGATCCATCTCATCTAGTTAAGCTCACGCAAGCTGACATCAATTCTTTCCCAGTCCTACCATTAATTTGCAAGCTAAAATGAGGATATTTCATAATCCTTTATTGTATTTTGGAATTCTTTATTGTTTTCAATACGATTGTCTTTTATAGTTTGCAGTTTTTTAAAGGAATGAAAATCCTTGACAAGAACCCATTTTATATTTAATTTCTTGAACATTTTGGCACTAACAGGGGTATCCAAACCTTCAAGTTTAGGGCTCCTGGACCTTTAAAGAGGTGTGTTTCACCTCTTTAAGAAGAAGGGAATTTCAGCAGGTATAGCCCGGGTCGGCCCCACAAGACAGGGTGAACTCCTGTCCTTAGCCCAGCTCTGCGATGCAGCTGGATCCAATCGTATTGGCTCTGCCTTTCCATTGGACTAATTCAGTGGGGTGGAGAGGGGGGATTTGCTGCTTGGGTAACAGCCCATCCTCCATAACAATCTACCCAGGTTTTCGTGCTTCGCATGCAGCGTATGTAGCGCCGAGCACCATACCATAGTCTTTCAAGACTGAAGGAGGAGCTTCTCATCTCACAGATCACAGGATGAACCTACTGAAATGCCCTCTTCTACACACTGGTCCAGGAGCCCTAAACTTGAAAGTTTGAACACCCCTTCTCTATACGACTGCAATTCTAATCTCCAGTTAGGCCAGCCTAACCAGGAACCCAGGGCCAAGGTGACCAGATGCCAAACCCAAAATTCTTGAACCCCAAGACAAAATTTCTGAACCCCAAGGCCAAAATTCCTGAAGCTCAAGGCCAAAATTCCTGCCCCAAGCCAAAATTCTTACACACTTAAAAAAATTGCCAAAAAATGTATTATTTGTGTTTATATTTTTTGTTTTTTTTTGTTTTTTGCCCATAACTTTTAATAGGAATGAAGTATCTAAAAACCGATTTTTGCATTGGATTCTGCTCTTCAGTACGAATCCAACAACATTTGACATGATGGTGTACTGGGCACCATTGCAAAGTTCAAAAATGAAGCCAAAATGTAGGATACCCAAATAGGAGGCTAAAAATCAGGCAGAATCTGGGTTTTTACAGTCATATGGTCATGCTGCCCAATTCTATCCCTATTGATGTAGGCTCTGGAGTTAGGATAGAGTTGGATGGCTCATCCCTGAAACACAAACAGTGGATCTGAATGTCACCCGCTCTTGAATGTCTTGAGCCTCTCTCCACTTTGCCCTGCCAAACGCCCTGGTGATTCAGTGAGAGCAACTCCATGATGTTAAATATGTGCTGCAGTTATATTTTCTGAACTGAAGATGACACAATTTATCTATCAGGAATCCAGTAAATTTCCCAACCAACACACTTTGCAGAAACTGAGGTAACAGCCGTAAATTGATAGCTACAATACTCTTTAACCTTTCGTGATAAAGTTACGGCATATTTTATTTTTAAAAGGCCAGCAGTATCTCCTGTGGAATCAATACTTGTCAGGGCAAAGGACATGGCATGGCACCTATTGCTGATCAGTGTGCATCCAGAAGGCATTCATTTCAGGGATTGGACACAGTCCCTGTAGTCCAATGTTAGTAATATGTGGTGTCAGCCTGATTTTGTACCACTTGTGCACATGAAAAGTCCAGCCCTGTATAAATCCCCAAACAATGATACCTATACCTATATCTATACCTAGATTTAGATCTATCTAGATCTAGACCTACTAGATATAGATATTGATATAGGCATAAACATACCATGTTTCCCCAAAAATAAGACCTTTCCATAAATAAAACTTAGTAAAGGCTTCCTACAAGACCTATCCTGAAAATAAGACCTAGTTCTGATCATACCCAAGGCCAGTGGTAGCGGTGGTGTAGCTAGTGGGTGAAATGGTATGGGAGGCCCCTTCCATCCCAGCCAGATGCAGAGATCATCCCTGAAGTTCAGGAGCAATTTGCACCTCATCAGCAGCAACCTTTTCACCTGGTTCTACAAGCTTCAGCTCTCCCCGCAAAAAGCTGCAATGCCTCCTTGCAATCACAGGGTCACCCCAGTCAGAACCTGGGAAAGGATCACCCTCCTGGGAGAAGTCCCATTGGCTACAATGGGTCTTACTCCTCTATAGGCATCGATAGTATTGGGCTCTCTGAAGCTGGAATCCCATCCCCACTTACCTGAGGCAAAGGGCTTGCTCCTGTGTAGGCATCCATAGGATTCCACTCTCTGAGGCTGGAATCCTATCCTCATTCTCCTGGGAGAAGTTCCATTGCCTATATTGGGGCTTGCTCCTGTGTAGGCCCCCATAGGATCAGAGTCTCTGAGGCTGGAATCCTATCCTCACTGTCTTGGGAGTAAGACAAGAAATGAAATGTAATGGGGCTTGCATCTAAATATTTGAGTAGGTATGCAAAAAAAAATAAGACGTCCTCCGAAAATAAGACCTAGGGCACAATCCTAATCATGTCTACTCAGAAGTAAGCCCCATTGTGTTCAATGGATTTTAGGATTACAGGAAAGTGTCTTTAGGATTACAGCCCTAGTGTGTTTTGGGGAGCAAAAATATAAGACAGTGTCTAATTTTGGGGGAAACAGGCATATATGGACAAAGAGATATATAGGTATAGACACTGCTATATTCCATCTGGGGATATTTGACTGTGGGGAATCTCCTCAGGGTAAGGGGCCAGCAAAAGGCTCCTCTGTGCTGCTCAGACTGATGTTCTGATCTGGAATATCACCAGGTTGCAGCCCCAACTCCCACTCTCAGGTGGGACATTCCACTTTGAAAAGCAGGTAAGTCCCATCTGTGGAATGCGCTGAATGACAGCAGTTGTCACCCCCTATGACAATGTGCAGGTTGCACTCAACACTGAGCATACAATTCTAGCATTCCACGTGCATCACCCTAAAGCAGTGGTTCTTAACCTTCCCAATGCCGTGACCCTTTAATACAGTTCCTCGTGTGTGAGGACCCCCAGCCATAACATTATTTTTTGTTGCTACTTCATAACTGCAATTCTGTATGAATTGTAATGAAAATATCTGATATGCAGGATGCATTTTCATTGTTACAAATTGAACATAATTAAAGCATAGTGATTAATCACAAAATAATATTTAATTATATATTGTGAAATATTTGTTTCTAATTACAAATAAAAAAGATATACCTTGCAAGGTCCCCTACACTAGGGGTCTTTAGGCGACCCCCATGAAAGGGTCAGGCGACCCCCAGAGGGGTCCCGACCCCCAGTTTGAGAAACACTGCCCTAGAGTGTTGCAAACGTGCCATGAAGGATGTCTGTGATACCATAGGAGTAGGGTAGGCTGGTGCACAGAGGGTGAGAAGCATACCTGGGAGCAGGTGGGTGGGGAGAGGGAAGCAGGGCTGGGACCCAGAGGTTGTGCTGGATCCAAGCCCAGATCCTTGGAGCACAGATCAGCTCCAAGTGATGCTTCTCCAAGTAGACCTGTGGGGGCTGCTGCTGCGCTACCTGGGGTAAAGAGAAAACCTTCTAATTTACACTCCAAACGAACCTACCTATTCCAGTCTAAGTAAGGAGTGCTCTGAACATCACCTGCCTGACATCTCTCCCTAAAAGGTACATATCTTCAGGGGTGTCCAAAGTGGTTTTATTAGGTGGAGGGGTTGGAAGCAAGTTTAGGCAGGTTTATCTCAACATAGAAAGGTTTAAAAAGTAGCATCTGACAAAATTCCCTATGCTATGCAAGTCTTAAAGGTAGAGGCACTCTGTCCTCCCTAATATTTATTTATTTTATTTATTTATTAGATTTATATTCTGCCTTTCTCCCCTAATGAAAGGGAGCTCTTGGCATCCATCAGTCTTGAAAGACTATGCTATCATGCTCAATGCTGCATGCAAAGCATGGAGGCCTGGGTAGATTAATATGGAGGCTAGGCTGTTACCCAAGCAGCAAATCCCCCCTCTCCACACCACTGAAATAGTCCAATGGAAAGGCAGAACTCAAGGTGGTAATATATGGTCACCCTGATGAGAGGAGGTGTGTGCAGCCTTCAAAGTACCCTTTGGTATTTAAATACCCAAAATACCCTTCCACACCTTTAGAGGTGTAGAAGCATAGCTCCCCTTGAATCTGGAGGATTATATGCTCGCCCAGGGGCTGGATGGACGGGTCTTGCTGCAGGCAAAATGGAGACCTGCTATGGGGCTGCATCTAGCTGCATCTGGATCTGGACACCCCTGATTTATATGAACAGGATCAGGAAATTTGCTTCGTTGCTGAATTCAACTATTGGATTTGAAGGCCTGCTCATTTTTGCATAGGGTCGTCACATGAAAAATAGCATCTGCGCAAAAATAGTGCATAGGGGCTGTCCTGAAAAACAGGGGACAGTCCTGATTATGGGGGATTGTGTTCACTTACTGGCAGGTGTGACAGAAGGTCCTGTCCCAATTTTGTGGAAGAGAATGATGGCAACCCTATCTTTGCAGGACCATTTGTTGTTGCTGACAGCAGGATGTCTTGCAAACCTGAAGGAGATGTTGACATTTTCCAGCCCCCTTACAGAGAGAACCAGGCCATGGGATTGCATCAAGAAACGGATTGTTCAGCCACCGCATAACACGACACAACAAAACATCAAGAGGTGCCAACACCACAAAGCTTTTTTTGTAGCTGTTGAGAGGTCATCCTCTCCAGATGGAATGGGAAATCAATCCCAATAGCTAGATGAGATTTGACTTCCAGAAGGAAGCTGTTAAGATGTAGGCATTGAAAGGTTGTGGAGACAGGAAGGGTCTGTCACTGCTGTGAAACCTTGTCCATTTGTGTTTTCTTCCACTGCATCGCTTGTCTCAAAGTTGCTTATTTTAAGAGACATTACTTTGAAGCCCTGCTAAGCTGGGATCAAGGCCGTACCTATTAACCCACAGTACAAAACACAATATAAGAACATAAAAATATAAGAAGAGCCTCACTGGATCAGGCAAAAGTCCCATCTAGTCCAGCTTCCTGGATCTCACAGCGGCCCAAAACATCAGGGACATATCAGGGAGCATTAGAGAGACACATTAGGGAGTACACAAAACACACAAGACAATAGGACTGCAATCCTAAAGACACTTTCCTGGGAGTAAGAGCCACTGAACACAATGGGGTGCACTTTTCAGTAGACATGGTTAGGATTGTGCTCTGAGACCTATATCCTGATGCCCTCCCCTGTATCTTGCATGTTGACATAGAGCACAATTCTAACCATGTCCACTCAAAAGTAAGCCCCAGTGTGTTCAATGGCTCTTACTCCCAGGAAAGTGTCTTTAGGATTGCAGCCTTCCTCCCACAAAAGTGTGTTTAGGATTGCAACCATCTCCTACATCTAAAATATAGAGGTTGCATATACCCATCATGGCTTGTAACCTTTGATGGACTTTTCCTCCAGAGGCCACACTTAAAATCCTCCATGACATCACCACATCCTGTGGCAAGAAGTTCCACAGATTATTTCCCAATACGGCCAGAGTTTGTTTCAGTACAATCGCAGCGTGGAAAAGATTTGCAAGCCTGCTAGAAAAAAATGGACACCCGAAAGTAGAATCCTTAAGAAAAGCACTGGATACAAACACTGCTAACACCAAAGTTTATGGGATGGAAGTGCTGTTGATGAAATTGTAACAAGAAGAGACACCTACCCAGAGAAATCAATGAACAAGGACACTAACGCACCGAGACTGAAAACAGCTTGGAGAATCAGCTTCCCTTCCTCGCAAACGCTTTATTTCAATATCACACAAGGAGACAATTCGCTTGTGCCACTCTCCAGATTAGCTCCACAGAAATCAAATCAATTTTATCACCGAAGAGGGGAAGAAGGGACGCTCGCCCGGCCGCTTCATAATTCTGCCAGGTGCTGATATCAACTCAGCACTGCCAAATTATTTGGAAAGTTCAGTTTGAGCCACAAAAAATATATATACACAAACAAGTAGTGCTCCGTGGAGGTGAGATGCGCAATAGTGGAAATTGGCTGGCAGTCCGTTGCAATCAAGAGTCTCTGGACTGGACAGCCTGGACAGCAAGAAGATTTTTACCATTTCCTATTGTTGATTTTATTGATTTTATTGTTGTTGGGCTGTGGGTGGCACAAGTGGCTAAGACGCTGTGCCTGTTAACCAGCAGGCCAGGGTTCGAGACCCGGGTCAGCCCCACAAGACAGGGTGAGCTCCTGTCCTTAGCCCAGCTCTGCGACGCCACTGGATCCAATCGTATTGGCTCTGCCTTTCCATTGGACTAATTCAGTGGCGTGGAGAGGGGTATTTGCTGCTTGGGTAACAGCCTGTCCTCCATAACAATCTAATCCAGGCTTTCATGCTACGTATGCAGCGCTGAGCATGGTACTATAGTCTTCCAAGACTGACGAAGGCCTGCTGATTTTGTTAAACCTTGTAATATAGGATAAGAAGACCCATATTTTCCCTTCTTGGGATCATAAATGTTCTTTGTACACTCAGTAGTGATGGCCAGTGATGGGCTTCAAAGAAATTAAGAACCGGTTCTCTGTCCATCTGGCAGCCACTTTTAAATGGCTATTTTTAAACTTTATATGTATTATCTCTTGTTAAGAACCAGTTCTATAGAGTAGGTGCGAACCTGCTGGTGCCCACCACCGGTGATGGCCCACTCATTAAAAGGGAATTGGAGAAAGTTATGGATTAATTTAATTGTGTGCTGTGTGTAAACAGTAAGTACCTCCTGTTGTCCATTCCTGCATTCCAAAAATCAGTTTCATTGGGAGATCCCTACTTTTAATGTTGTGAAAGGAGAATTTAAAAAACTTGTTTATAGCCATCCTTTCCATGGATTGGGGCCAACTCCAATCTAACTTTCCAACAGTGATGCACAGGCCAGTTGGACTTCCTGAACCATCTCAGGTTCAAATTGGGCAGTCACAGAACCCTCCATTTCTCCAGATGTTTCTCTTTATTATGCAGTCATCATCCTGGACGGGCAGCCCTTTGCGCTTGCTCAGGTGTTATCTTACAGCTGACTTCTCTGCGTTCCTTAACAGTAATCTGCAGAAAGGGTGACCGTATATCAATGACCGCAAAAGGGCACAAGGCCCTCCTACTATAAAAATGTAGGACAGACAAGAAAAATGCAGGACATGAAAACATAAAAGCTAAAGATACTCATACATATTGCTTTCATGTGGTTTAACATTACATTCAGGGTTTCCATATGTCCTGAAAAACAGGGAAAATCCTGATTTTGGGGGGATTGTGTTCACATACTGGTAAATGGGACAGAGGGTCTTATCCCGATTTTGCAGAAGAGAATTATGGCAACCCTAACTATATTACTTTTTTAAAATTTAAAATTATTACATAAACAGCACAGTCCTAACCATGTTTACTCAAAATTAAATCAATTGTGTTCAATGGATCAAATCCATTGTGTTCAATGGGCCTTACTCACAGGATAGTGTCTTTAGGGTTGTGGCCATTGGCAGTAAGGGCAAAATCCATAGCAGTTACGGGTCCACAAAGTTACGTCACCCTCTAGTGTTATCTTATGGAAAGTCATTTTAACAGCTCCAGAGCAAGGGGCTTAATTTGAGTTTAGGATATGGGCCAGAGTTAGGATTTGGATATATTTCACTTTAGGATATAAGCCTTAGGCTGCAATCCTAAAGACACTTTCCTGGGAGTAAGACCCACTGAACACAATGGGGCTTACATTTGAGTAGACATGGTTAGGATTGTGCTCTAAGACTCATTGCATAAAATGAGGCTTACTTTGAATAAAAGTAATCCATGGTTAGGATTACTACATATAATTTATTACATAAAGGCTGCTATCCTAATCTTCATTTAGGCCAGCCAATCCCAACAATTTAGGCCAGCATGAGCCCCGGCATAAGACCTGGGCTGATCTGGGGGTGTTACAAACTTCTGCTTCATTCCTGGGAAGGTTATGACAATGCACAGGCATTCGCTGACCTCTCCACATCACCAAAGGAATATAAGCCAGGTGAGTAAGACCAGCCTAAATTGGTTAGGAATGCAATAATAATTTATTAATTGCAAAAAAAAAAATTAATAATTTATTAAGGGTGGCGCAAGCGGTTAAGATGCTGTGCCTGTTAACCACCAGGCCAGGGTTTGAGACCCAGGTCGGCCCCACAAGACAGGGTGAGCTCCTGTCCTTAACCCAGCTCTGCGACACCAGCTGGATCCAATCGTATTGGCTCTGCCTTTCCATTGGACTAATTCAGTGGTGTGGAGAGGGGGGATTTGCTGCTTGGGTAACAGCCTATCCTCCATAACAATCCAACCCAGGCTTTCATGCTTCGCATGCAGCGTAGGCAGTGCCGAGCACGATATCATAGTCTTTCAAGACTGATGGAGGCCTGCTGTGTTATTAATTGCAATAATTTATTAATAATTTACTAATAATTTATTAATTCCTGCTGACAAGGAAAAGGAGGACAGTGAAGATTTTTTTTCCGCAAGACACAAGGCTAAAGAGGAGGAAAAAGAGGCCATTTGTTCACTCTGTCTTCAGAAGTCCATTAATGGCTTTGGGCTTCAGCTTTCCATCTCCCATCCTGCTTCTGCTTGGTTCCATTGAACAAGCTGACATTTCAACTGGATATATATGTACCTTATTTGCAATGTCTCATTTTTATATTCCGTCTTGGGGAAGACCTGCTGGAAAAAGTGAAATTGGATTCATAACATTCTAAGCCAGACAAATTCTGAACCCAGCTATTGCAGACTACAATTCAGTGATGTCTAAAGAAGTGAATCACTGTGCATACAACTCGGGTACAAAAAATAATATTAGCGCTTGCGTGCGTTGTCTTTCTTTACTGAACTGAAGTTAAATTTTGCTTACAGAATTCTCCAAAGAGCAAGCTTATTTTAAATGCATTAGTTGAAACAAGTTTTTCCATTTACTCCATCTTGAACCTATTCGGTCTTAATTTTCTCGCACTTCACCAATGCAGGTTTGCCTTCAATTTAAGTTAATCTTCCATCAGCTGTCAGTGTCGAGGCTACTGTCAGAAAGTCTGTCCTGAATCAGTTGGCGATCCTCACAGATGAGTTTGCCATTGACCGAGATGTGGGGAGGCATCTCTGCTGCCCTCGCACTGCTGGGCCCCATGTTGTGCTGGCAATTTACACATTTCAGATATGGATTTTAAGGAACAAAACTCAAAGAGTCGCTCTTTTCCGGCAAGAGAAGTTACGAGGTGGCCAATGTAAGAGACAGAGGAAAAAAGTGATCGGGGAGAGAATATTCAATGGAGTAAATTGGATTTCATGTATCGATGTGCAATTTGTTTCACTTTAACCTCTTTGTACATATATTTTGCTAGATTGACTGAATTACATTGCATTTGCTTTTAAGGTTTTGTGGCACAAATGGGCCTTAGGTGCTACAGATATACCCTTTATCAAAGCAGGGTGGTACAAATGGTTAAGATACTGTGCCTGTTAACCAGAAGGCCAGGGTTCGAGACTCAGGTCCCCACAAGACAGGATGAGCGCCTGTCCTTAGCCCAGCTCTGTGACACATCGGCTCTGCTGTTCCATTGGACTATTTCAGTGGCGTGGAGAGGGGGGATTTGCTGCTTGGGGAACAGCCTATCCTCCATATCAATCTACCCAGTCCTTCGTGCTTCGCATGCAGCGTCGAGCACGATACCATAGTCTTTCAAGACTGATGGATGCTAAGCTTTTTTTAAATCAAAGCAGGGAGGAGGCTCAAACCACTGTGAAGAATATTTATTTTAATAGAGGTGATCGATGCAGTTAACTACTGTCGTCATCATCGTCATCATCATTGATGATGGAACAGATTGCCAAGGGAGGTGGTGGACTATTCTTCACTGGGGATCTCCACGTAGAGGCTCATCGAGCACCTGTTGGAATGCTCTACAAGGATTTCCTGCCACAGGCAGGGGGTTGGACTAGATGACCTACTAGGTCCCTTCCAACTCTAGGATTCTATTATTCTATCATCATCATCATCATCATCATCATCATCATCATCCTGCCTTTCTTCCATGCTTGTCAGTGTGACACATCTCATTTCCTAAGCAGGATTCCAGAATTTGATTGACAATTGCAAATTCTGCACCCACTGCCCTACTTCTGAATAAACACTCATAGGATTGTTTTGAAATGTAAGTGTTTCTTCAGCACACAGACTGTGCTTCTGGCTGACATTAATAGGAGGCCAGTAGTAGACTGATCTATATTAGAGGAGGTGGTCAACTTGGTGAGCAAGAGTTACTCCAGTTTCTAGTGAAAGTCTATCTTGGCTGCATCTTTTCATCTTGGTACGATAAAAAATGAGTGCACGATGACACTCATAAGAAACCAATATGTTTTCAGGTTGAAATGTCTTATATTCTATAATGTCACTATGGGCAAAATCCAGAGTAACTATGGGGAGTCCTTGCTCAAGGGGAAAAACAACTTACTCTGGATTCGAATATGAATTTCCCATAGGTTTTCACTAGGTGGTGCAGTAACTACGGATGCACGTAAAGTCTCTTACATGCTCCCATAGTTACTCTGGATTTGGGGGTAAGTCTGTATTCCGTTACTGACAAACCCTATGTCATGAGTTAGTCTTGCTATGAGTTTTATTATATGAGTTAGTCATGAGTTGGGAAACCTTCCATAATGTTCCTGCCATGGAGCCAAAAAATAGGAGAAGAAAATGAAGAGTGGGGAGAGACTTGCAGGGGACAGTAGTAGATTGATCCCATCAATCAACAAGAGCCTTTCTGATTATTTAGAGCAGAATCCTATTTAGAGCCCAAGCTTTTTAGTGATGATGTTGAGAGCATAATGCTGGTGATGGATGTCATAAATGTGCCATCAAGCAGGTTTAAGGCACCCTCCATGTAGGGACCATCAGCGATGGCTCAGCTGGATGGACATCCTCTGGACGAAGGAGAGACCCCCTTGCAGCACTAAAGTGAGCTGGAAGGAGAGGTGTTCCAGGATGGGAGGAGGGCAGGACAGGGTAAAATGGTGACAGAAAAAGTAATAAATATCACTTGCAAAAGCCTTAATAATAACATACTTATAAACCCACAGCCTAAATACATCACAAATTGCAGTAAAATGAACAAAAGCATGTATGGGCAATGAATGTATTTGAATGATGGTTATTGACTGAAGAAAGTCATAAGGAAGTACCAAAACAGTTTGATTACCTAGACACATGCAAATCAACATCATGGAAGACCATTTCAGCCTTTAGACCTGCATTGAGATGTTGATAGAATGGAGCATGTGTTGAATGGGTATAATTGAAAGATGTTGAAAGAATGGAACCACCAGAAAATGAACCATCAGAAAGTGAGGAACAGCTGTATTTCTTCAACAGAACCTACCCTACAATCCAGAGTAACTACAGAAGCACATAAGAGACATTACATGCACCCATAGTTACTTCACCACCTAGTGAAAATCTATGGGAAATTCATATTGCAATCCAGAGTAAGTTCTTCTTACACAGGAGCAAGGACTCCCCATAGTTACTCTGGTTTGTGCCCCCAATGTCTCTTCTGCATTTTTAATTAAGTGGACTTGCCAACTCCTATTCAGAGATTTTATATTAGGGAAAATGGCTTCACCTACTGCCCTTCAGCCGAAGTGTTTACCTAGGGGGGGCTTTTCATATGAGTCGCTCTTGGGTATGTCTTGGGAAAAAAAAACCTATAGCAATACTGTTGATTGCTTAGCCCTAAATCTAAGTTGGGGAGGGGCAGGTGATGGAGAAAGAGAACCAGTTTTATAAACAGGAAACTACCGAGCGCTCAGATTCTTGGCAGAGAGGACCCAAAGGGTCTGCAATTACTCTCCTTGCACGCACTTTTCATAAAGTTATTGGATATTCTTTTTGGAGAGGAATGTCTAACAAGGGACCCAGCTTGACGCCTAGTTCCTGCCATGAATCTGATATCAGGTTTTCAGGGAAATCACGGAGGAGGCTATCAGCTATGTGGAGCTCTTATTTCAGGTCTCTATGGCCGAGTGATGTGTTTACTCCCGAGACCGTGGATCCAATCTTCGGTAATAACCATCCCTTGCAGACGCTCCACTAAAATGAAGCAGATGGTGATCGAGTGTAACTGCCGTTGCAGCTATTTCTACACTGTATTTGTCTTGCACAACAGAGGGGAAAAAGATCCAAAAATCCCTTTTCTTACACATTTACACAGAGGGCAGTGGGCAAGCCAGATCACATCTACCTGCCTTGTCTTACAACGCAGGACGCTGAATACCAAATCAGGCCATTAGTCTCTGTTGCTCAGTATTAAGTCCCTTGTATTCACTCCCTGAAGCTTCAGATGGCAGTCTTTGACTGACGTGCATTGACATGCCAGAGGTTGACCCCAGAGGTTGACCCCAGAGGACTATGATGGTGCTACAGACTTTTCCAAAGACTTACATGCATTGTCATGCTCTCTAATGTGCATGCATGTACAAGATAAACATAGCTGCATTGCTCCACACAAGTGGTAACGTTGCTACTGGGAACTTTAGGAGCTGGCCATGATCAGGATGAACAGATGTCATAACAAAAAAAGAGGACAAGGTCCTCCAAGAATGTAGGACACAACAAAATAAAAGCTCTAAAGCTTATATTTCTATCACTTGGCTAATTTAAACGCTATATAAACTGCAATCCTAAAGACACTTTCCTGGGAGCAAGACACACTGAACACAATGGGGCTAACTTTTGAGTAGACATAGGGCAAATCCAGAGTAACTATGGGGAGTCCTTGCTCTAGTGTAAGAACAATTTACTCTGGATTCCAATATGAATTTCCCAGAGGTTTTCACTAGGTGACATGTGACAGAGTAACTACGGGAGCACATAAGACACTTTACATGCACCCGTAGTTACTGCACCAGCTAGTGAAAACCTATGGGAAATTCATATTGGAATCCAGAGTAAGTTGTTCTTACACCGGAGAAGGACTCCCCGTAGTTACTCTGGATTTTGCCCTATGTCTACTCAGACATTATGTTCAGTTGCTCTTACTCCAAGGAAAGTCTATTTAGGATTCCAGCCATGGAGCTATTTTCATACAAAATGCATGATGCAGGGTCATCATTTAGTTCCAACATTGGTTGCTCCTTGTACGAAAGGAGAAACTTGCAATCACAATGAAAGGGTATTGCTTTGTATTGATGGACATCATGGGAGAGAGAGGGAAAGGGTGCGAAACTTCAGTGCTTGTTGCAACCACAAGTGTGTTTTAACATCTGACCTATGAATTGGGTAGTGGAATAAGCTGTTGGTCTGATGGACTCCAATGCATTGTAAATCAACTTCGAGCCAAAAAGTGTGGTCTTTAGAGGTTTTTAGGCAAGGCTGAAAATCATACAGGGCAACACTAACTTGTGAGTAAATTCCAAGTGGAAAAAGCTAAGTATCCCAAAGCGTATATTAACCATAAATGCTTCCATCTTGTTGCCACAGAATATCCCTGGAATGAGATGTTGAAAAGACCTACAAAGCCCACATCTATGCATCACGACGACAGGCCTGACTGAATTATACTGTTGCAATCATGCTCAGTTCTTGCTTTTGGTCAGCTATTAAGTCAACATCAGAGGATCCCACATCTCAAGTGCGTCCTCTTGCTGCTATCTGAGGATGGGCTTGAGCCATTCATCAACCAGATGATTCTGGCCAGTAGAAATTGTCACCATGCAGAGACTCAGAAGGATAATTCCCCAAGATGTGAGCCAAGAGTGCAAGGAGAAATGGAATGTGCTGTCTGAGAGCAGATGAATTATTTTGTCAGATCTGCACATGTTTTACTTATGGTGTCAAAAGCCAAAGGCCTTGAGTGCAGCCATCTATTTGGAAAATGGCACCATCTTCCATGCCATGTTACTTGGAGGAAATAACAATCCAAATGCTGAACTGTCAGAGAAGGAATGCACTGACCTTGAAGAATGCATGAACAGAACTTGCTACAACCTACTTCAGACACACAATTGAGAGACTGAGGGCCGAAACCTATTGGTTGGCACCAGTGGCGGGATTCAAATACATTAACAACAGGTTCTATGTCCTAATAACCTAAATTAACAAGAGGGTCTATGTAACCAGTTCTCAGAACCAGGCATTCATTAGCAAAGGGTTCTATAGAACCTGTGAGAACCCCCTGAAGCCCACCACTGGCCCCTCTTGGCACTTGACTGGGCACTAGGGAAGCTAAGGATTGGACTGTGACTCGGGTCCTGTAAGCTGATGGGAATGTGTTCCCACCTCTTCCAATCCACTCACGATGCCACATTTTTTTAAAAAATTTGGCAGCATATCCCACAATGAACACAATCCTCACCATGTCTACTAAAAAGTAAGCCCCGTTGTGTTAATTGGGTCTTACTCCCAGGAAATTGGTTTTAGGACTATAGCATATGGCTACAATCCAGAGTACAGTGATGCCTCACGTAACAAATTTAATTCAATCCGGAGGCATGTTTGTTACGTGAAACGTTCTTTACTTGAAGCGGATTTTCCCATAGGAAATAATGGAAACTCAGACGATTGGTTCCACAACCCCCAAAATATTCATATAAAAATATTAACTGGGTGTCAAAAGGATGACAGAACACTGGGATTGAATTCAAACATGCATTCAGTGTGCATGATCTTATGAAGTCTACTTAGGCTGCAGTCCTAAAGACACTTTCCTGGGAGTGAGACCCATTTAACACAATGGGGCTTACTTCTGGGTAGACATGGTTAGGAGGCTGCAATCCAAGACACCTTCAAAGTGTCTCCCCCTTTCTCCTCTCCATTCTGATCCTCTCCTGCTCCCTTCTGCCAGGCCCTGAGCTGCTTCCCTCTTCTCCACTCCTCTTCTCTCCCTCTTCCCAGCGGACGCCCGGCCACAGGAGGAACAGCATGGAAGTGTTGCTTTCACTATGGGCAGGTGCGCAAGGCAGCCCTGACGCTTTTTAAACAAGCATGCCGGCCAGCGCGTCTGCCCCAGCTGCCAACGAATGTGTTCTTTACGTGAAGCATGTTCTTTATGTGAAGCAGAATCCTAGATAAATTTTTGTTTGTTACGTGAAGCATACTTTACGTGAGGCGTTCCTTACGTGAGACGCCACTGTAATTACGGGACCTTTTACACTGACAGAGTTATGGTGCCACCTATGGGAAACCTATGGGAAATGCATAGAGCAATCCAGTGTAAGTGCCTCTTATGTCTTCTCGTAGTCACTCGGGATTGTATCTATCAATTATCTCATTTGAATAGATTCCCTTGTGTGGCCAAACATTATGCACTTCACACAGTGTCAAAGAGTTGAAGTGGCCCTCCTGCCGAAATGTTTGGACACCCCTGCCTTGGGCAGGGTGACCATATAGAATGGAGGACAGAGTGTCTCTACCTTTCGTCATTACTTAGAAGAGGGAATTGAGGCAGGTGCTGCTTTTAAAACCTTTGTATGATAAGCTTAACTTGCCTGGATTCCCTCTTCTATGCAATAGTTAAAGGTAGAGGCATTCTGTCCTCCATTCTAAGTTCCCAAAAAAGGAGATCCAGGCTGAAATCCTAATCATACTTTCCTGGGATTACATCCCATTGAACACAATAGGACTTACTTCTGAGTAGACCTGCATAGGTCATCTTGGATCTCCTGGAAACCAAATCAAGCCAGGATAAAGAAGCTGCAGGGGCATCAAGACCCAGATAGGTTTGGGAACCATTGCAGTACTCCATTAAGGAGAGGGAAGGGGAGAGCAAATTTGTAGGCGATATCACAGCCCCTACTCTGTATTACTTCTTCCCAGTGGCATAGCTAGAGGGGGTGGAGCACTCAGTCTTGAAGGGCTCCAGTTTGCTCCTCCACCTGTTTTGGATCCGAAGGGGGGGAGGCTCTCTCCAGGACTGACTGCTCTGCCGCCCTCCAGCTATGCCACTGCTCCTTCCCTTAAACTTATCAAGAGCTATAAGTTTTTCAATCTTGCAACCGTGGCACAATTTCAGTACGTGTGACTGTCAAGCATAAAAATCCAAATTATGGAGTCTATTTCATTTGATGACCTGATTTAAAGGTACTGGCACTGTGATTTGGGGGTCCTCTTTTCCCCACCATTTTGTTCATTGCTATCTGGAAATAGAACTCGTAGACCATCAGTGAAGACATTTCCTTCTTTTTAATGATACTTGTTTGTGTCTAGGAGGCACTAATTTAAATCCCTGGAATTCAGAGATCAAAGGAGGCTGGAAATAATCAGATGTTTGATTTAATGATGTCTTGTTGCAAAATGCCAG
This sequence comes from Cryptoblepharus egeriae, assembly GCA_030015325.1. Lineage (NCBI taxonomy): Eukaryota > Metazoa > Chordata > Lepidosauria > Squamata > Scincidae > Cryptoblepharus > Cryptoblepharus egeriae. The sequence goes on along the minus strand of JAREYC010000016.1, from coordinate 12,618,661 downwards.
CAACATATGTCAAAAGTTTGATCGGAGGCACTCCATTGACTGTGCAAATATTTATGTTTTAGGGCATATCTGAATCGTGTCATCAAATGATGATGTTCTAGTCCCTCTTCCCCCATTAGGAGCTATATTTGTTTAAACTGCTAATTCCCTTAGTGCGCTAATATCCCTGAGTGCATCACTAACTAAACACAATTACCGGTAATGTCACTAAAACAAAATAAAACTGTCAACTAGTTACTCGGTTATTAAGATTAAATTTAGGGATTGTTTCAGCCCAAATCTTGGATAGCATTTACCCTACAATCCAGCTTAACTACAGGAGCACATAAGAGACATTACATGCACCTGTAGTTACAGCACCACCTAGTGAAAACCTATGGGAAATTCATATTGCAATCCAGAGTAAGTTGTTCTTACACCGGAGCAAGGACTCCCCATAGTTACTCTGGATTGCGCCCCTATTCTAGCATCCTTATTCTCTACCCAACTTCCGATGACCAGGCAATGTTTCAGTTTGTAGCAGCCTTGAGCTTTAATCGGCTCAGTCAGACAGTATGTGTGTTGCATGCAGACGGCACCAAATTTAATTTCCAGTTAAAACGCTTAGGACTAAACTAGTTATTAGGAGCAACTACATAGTTGATAAGCATGGAATTGCTTCATGTACCTCTAGAGAACATAAGAGCCACCACTGGATCAGGCCAAAGGACCATCAAGTCCAGCTTCCTTTATCACACAGCAACCCACCTGATGCCTCGGGGAGCACATATAGCACCTGAATCCAGGTGCTCTCCCCACCATCTAGCATTTTGAGGTTGTCTGCGTCTACACACATCCCTCATGCCTTGTAGTCTGCGATGGCCCTTTCCCCAAGGAACTTATTCAAGCTCTTCTTAAAGGCATAAGGGCTAGACGCTATCACCACATCCTGTGGCAGGGAGTTCCACAGACCAACCACATGCTGGGTAAAGAAATGCCAGCCCAAGACATACTGGTACTGAAAAAAGAACCAGAGCTTAGGTGATAATGTGGATACGTCTTCTCCTCCAACGCTTTACCTCTCTCCCCACACTATTTGCTACACTACTGCTCTGTCCCCTTTATAAGAACAGAAGAAGAGCCCACTGGATCAGTTTAAGGGCCCATCTAGTTCACTTTCCGGTATCTCACACTGGCCCTCTCGATTCCTAAGGAAGCACACAAGACAACGAGGGACCTGAATCCTGGGGACCTCCCATAAGAACATAAGATAAGCCCTATGGAATCATCTGGTTCACCTTTCTGTACAGTTATCTCCTGCTTACTGTTCGTTTTCTGATGATTCACTCTTTCAACACTTTTCAATTATACCCAGAACTCATTCATTCAACATATGTTCCGCTTTTTCAACCTGTTCTAGAGGCCAAAATTGCCCTCTCCCAGGTCTAATCCAGTGGTGGGACTCAAATAAATTAACAACAGGTTCTATGCCCTAATAACCTAAATTAACAACAACTCAATGCAGGATGTTGCCCTTAAACTGGGGTAGTTTTTTACAGATAAAATGAAACCATCCACTTATGAACTTATTCCTGCCTGTACCACTTTACCTGTCTGCGAGCACACACACACAAAGAGCCCAATCCTATGCATGTCTACTTAGAAGAAAATCCCAATATAGTCAATGGGGGCTACTCCCAGGTAAGCATGGATAGGATTGCAGCCATAGCCTTGTAATTTCATTGGAAGAAAGAGCCAAATACACATTTGGAAGCAGAATGCTTGGAATTATTATGTGGCCCTCCCTTCCTCCCCCCCCCCCCCCCCCCCGCTGCCTGCCCGAGGAGCATCCTTGCACAGGAAACTTGAAAGCCACTCTTTTGCTTATCTACCTCTTTCAGTTCTCTGCCTTTCAACGTCCTCAAACTCTAATTTCTCATACATTTCTAATTATTTGGTGTTACTTCTGAGATGCAACCATGTTAATGGAAACATGCACAAATGAACAAAAAATAAATAAATAAATAAAGTTCTGAGAGATAGCAAGCTTTTTGCATCTTCCCACCCCCCCCCCCCAAACCTTCTGCCTTTCTAGTCTTGGTAAGAGAGAGATGTCCTCCATTAGGCAGAGTTTCTATTTCCCTTGCTTATATGGGTCAGAGGATTCTATTGGCTTTGATAAAGTAATTACCAGAATACAATGCAAGACATATAATTGACAATGCAGAAAAGGAACAACCACAACCAGAGCTTCAAAGCACAAACATTTGCCTGGACTAATGGTAGGCAGTGCAACTCCAAAGGAAGGGAACTTTCCCTTAAGCTTCCATATATCAAACCCCTTGCAATGGCAGGATGCTGTACATGCCCATATGGCAATGCTGGAATGTTGGTTGAATTGTTCCCATAACATATTCTAGAGGTATATCAGAAACGGATGTGGAAAGCTTTGCTCTTGAATATAAATTATTAGGTATAAAACATATTGTGTGTGTGCGCGTGCGTGTGTATGTGTCGTGTGTGTGTGTGTGTGTGTGTGTGTGTGTATAGATAGATAGATAGATAGATAGATAGATAGATAGATAGATAGATAGATAGATAGATAATATAATAATAACTAGGCATTTATATAGCGCTTTTCTGGACATTTTGGATTGCTCCTCAGTCTTTAATCAAAGTGGTTTGATAGGCAGGCAAATTCTAAATCCCTTGGGGAGGTCACAACTTCATTTCAGGAGGGTCATGAAATGCTGAGTGCCTCTATCTTGGAATCTGGTAGTGGACAATTTAATGTCACTTCCAGCCATGATATCACTTCTGGGGGGTCCGCAGACATTGTCATTCTCCAAACGGGGTCCTGGGCTGACATGCTTGAGTACCACTGCTTTAGAAACCCTTCCTCTAAAGCAGGGCTCTCCCAACTTTCAACTTCAGGGCTCCAGGACCTTGTGTATTGGGTGCAGTTTTTCATCTCAAAGGTCACAAGGTGCACCCGCTGAAATTGCTTCCTCTACATAATTGTTCAAGATCCAGGAGCCCTATGGTTGAAAGTTTGGAGACCTCTGCACTAGAGGACCTTTCCTTCTACTGAGTCAGCACATTAATGCATCTAACTCAGCATCATCTCAACTGTGTTGGGTGTCAGACACAGATTTTCCCCAGGCCCTTGGTAAATGCCTGGTACTGAATCTGAGATGCAAATAATGGCGCTAGTTATGGCTCCAGTTCTAATTAATGGAAGTATCACCTGGAGATCTCCCTGGAGCCTTACTTTCCTAACCTTGCCAAAAGGAGTGGCTCAATTTTTTAAATGAAAATGGGCCATGGGGAAATGGAGTCACAGTTCAGCGGACAATCACATTATTTGCTTGTAGGACTCTTGTCTTTGGAGTTTTTCTCCTATTTGGAAGGATATCAAGACCCTCCCAAATTCATTCCTGAGTGTTTAATCCTAGCTCATCACTTAAAAGTTCTGATATTAAGATCATTCATCAAAGAGGGTTAACCTTGACCCTATATGCCCAAGAACAAAATACCTCCTTCCCCAGAAATGTCACTATGGGATGATCCCTATTCTTTTGGGGTCATCAACATCACCTTTCCCAGATCCATCTGAACGCTGTCAGTGACTCTGTTCATTTGCATCGAGCAACCTTGAAGTCAACTTCACGGAAATTGGTTCTTTCTTTGGGGAATGGGACAGGGACAGCCTTTTCACACACACAAAATGTCTCATACTTTACTGCCGTATCTTCTTTTTAATGCATATAGGAATAAAATATCCTTGTGGATGAACATAGCAATGTCACTTTGAGATCTGCGGCGTGGCAAATTTCATACAAATAAATTTTAATTTTTTTTCCCATTTAGCATCAACCCTTTAAACTGATACTGAAACACATTGATGGTTTTAATTAGAAGTAGAGCTCACCTTCTAGCGCTGTGGATAGTACATAAGCTCAAGCCCTTGGTAACATATTCCTGTTTTTATTATTAGAGTATGATAATTTCCTGGGCACTTTTTTTTGGCACTGTAAGAAACTCTCTCTGGGCTTTGTAATTGGTAGTATCTCATGCATGTTTTAATAGTCTTCAGAAAAGATTTCCTAACAAATGCCATCTAGCCGGGAAGACTATTTGAACTGCATTTATTCCTACCGCAGATTTCCCAAGTTGGCTAATTAATTACAAGGTATGAGCCTTTTTTAAAGTCACTCCAAAGAAAGAATGCATAAGAAAGACAGTTATGGTTCATTGTTCCCATCTTGAACCGATTCTAATACTGCCCACCGAGGATGCCAAATGTACTGTTTTAATATTTCCGGTACAGCGTTCCCCTGTTCAAAAGTGCCATTAAGTCTAACACCATGTTCTTTGATTTTTTTTATCGCTTAATCATAAGTGGAGGGGATGAAAGGTATATCACTCAGAACATCCTTGTAACTTGCAATCACCTAAAAGGTGTACTACTCTACGCATATTGTATTAAAAAATTAGAAAAGTCGTCTAGGGACTTGGCAAAGCGTTGGCTTGAATAATCTCTCATTAATGTTTTCTTTTATTTCTGGTACATTCCAATTCTTCTGACTTTTTGTTCCACGTAAACCACACCAAATCTGGGATGTGATTCATCACTTGGATTGATTCATCTATTTGGTTTGGTTTTAGAAACAGCAGCTGTGAGCCGCCTTGGAAGAGTGGGTGGGAAGAGAGTTGGAGAGGTTTCAATGAGATGCAAAGATCTGCCAAGGTCTTGGGTGACATCCATAGGAATTCTTGACCCTGCAGCAATGGGAAGGGAGTGGGTGTTTCTATCTTTCTCTCTAAGGAAAGTGGTGAAAAAATCCATGTGGTCCATATTAAAACCTATGATAGGGTGTGTGGGAGGTTGATGGGGAGGCTGTTTCAGGTACAAAAGAATTAATGTGGAGCACAATCCTAACCTAGGGCAAAATCCAGAGTAACTACAGGGAGTCCTTGCTCCAGTGTAAGAACAATTTACTCTGGATTGCAGAGCTTTCACAAGGTTTTCATTTGTGGTGTAGTAACTACGGGTGCACTTATTGTCTTTTACATGCTTCCATAGTTACTTTGGATTTGGAGGCTAGTCTGACACAAATCATTGGTCTTCCCATAGTGATGTTGGGAGGTAAGACATGTCTGTGCACTGGTGTAACATTCCCCAGGAGTATCACATAGTAGGATTGCCATATGTCCCCGAAAACTGGGAATAGTTTTTTGGGATTGCATTCACATATATGCAAGTTTGACAGTGGGTCCTATCACAGTTTTGTGGAAGAGAATTATGACAACCAGACCAAGAAGTGTCTTACGGCACTTTTGTGACACCCCCAGCTTAGTGCAGGACGTACACTGGTACTTAGGCCAGTCTAACTGGAGGTTAGGATTGCAGCCAAAAGCATTTACTAAACTAGGGTCAATATCCAATTTTTAAAGTTTTTTTTCTGGGGGAGGATTTGATCATTTTTAAACCCAACAGCCCAGTCGTATCCATTTTCTCCCACCTTTCCAAATGGTGACAAACCCCCAAATCCAGAGTAACTACAGGAGCACGTGAGAGACTTTATGTGCAGCCATAGTTACTGCACAATCTAGTGAAAACCTATGGGAAATTCATGTTTGAGTCCAGAGTAAGCCATTCTTGCACCGGAGCAAGGACTCCGCATAGTTACTCAGAATTTTGCCCAAAATCCTGACTGTTCCATTATATGATGAGGTGGCAATCCAGTCTCCTCTGTGTAAAGGAACTTTTATTCCCTTAATCATCCCTGATGGGGGGCATCATAAAAGTCCTAGATTCTATATTTTTGTTTGTTTTAAGAATTAAATAGCAAGTGGTTTTGAAAGTGCTGTAACCAACAGGAAAGTGCAGCAAAACCCACTGAAAGATCCTGAAATGAGAGTCAAACCTTTGTCACCAAAGTTCAGCATAAGAGTTTTCAACTGAATATTTTTTTCCTGTGACACTGGCTAGGTGTGTACATCAAGGATATTACACTGCTGTGATGAAGTTTTTACCTTTAAAAATCCCCAAATCAATAATTGGTGACCGCTTGAGCCTGGTGTGACTCATACTCTGATTTAAAGGTGACAACACAACTCCCTAGAAAGGGTGATACCCATCCCCTTATCAGTAAGGGGAGAAGAAGGGGCACATCTGTAATATATCATCCTCTCCAAAGAGTACAGTGATGCAAGGTTTGTTAATAAAATACTGGAAAGTTAATATTGGAGTGCCTGGAATCCTCAGCAGATTCGCCCGTCAACGCCAGGAACTTGCATGGAGCGATTTGGTTTCTGCATCTTGCAATCAAGCGTCTTTTCCATCTGCAGCCTTCCCCACCTCCCCAGACACAAGACAGAACTGCATTCTGAGTTATTTCCCTTCAAAGGGGATTAACTTTGTTCTAGGTGGAACATTCCTGATATCTCCGAGCCCAGCAGCTCAGCAGGCCAGGGGCGCGTGTCATGCACAACTGCATGCTACAAACCATCAAACTCATTCCATTTGTGACAAGAACTGGAATTGGGCTTGTTCTCTTGAGGGCGCCAGGCCTGTGTATTAATCTGATGTGTTCTTCCTTCCAGTCGGAGGAAATGCTATTGTATATCATTACTGCCACTCCTCCTTCACTCTGTGCCTCTTCAATTCTTTTTTCTTGCCAGCTACAGGAGCTCATTTTTTTCCTTCTGCTTTTCCTTCCCTACCCTTTAAATCTTCTCCTTCACATTAAAGTTATTTTATGTTCATTCCCTCCATTTTTTTTCCTCTTTACATTTCTTGCCTCTTTCCACTACCTTCCTTTTTTTTCTTGTAAGCCTAACCTTGGATTGCCATATGTTTCAAAAACAGAGACAATCCTGATTTGGGGGGATTGAGTTCACATCCTGGCAAATGGGACAGAGTGTCCTGTCCTGATTTTGTGGAAGAGAATTATGGCAACCCTAGCCTGACCCATCAGATTTGGGCCACAGAATAGACTCTGTCTAGTCCAAGGCTCTCCAGATCCTGTCCTGCAGACCAGATCCAGCACCTTGACTTTTCCATCCCCCATGTTTACACCACTTACAATTTCATGGGGAAACTATCCTTGCTTGTCATCAGTCTCCCCCAACTTGAGTCAAACTTGAATTGATTATTTTTATTGAGTGTGTTTTGATCCATTTAGAAGCCCATCCTTGTCTGATCCATTTAGAACCCATTCTTGTTTGGAAGCCATGCAGAGGAATGATGTAGACTAGCCCCTTTACCCACCCAAAAATTGCCCTTGGGCAAAATCCATAGCAGTTACAGGTCCACACAGTTATGTCATGCTCTAGTGTTATCTTATGGAAAGTCATCTTAACTGCTCTGGAACAAGGGGCTTAATTTCACTTTAGGATATAGGCCCTTGTCTTCCTGAAAATCACGTGGCTTCCCTTGAAAATCCTCAAAGGCCTGAACCCCGAACCTCATGAACCCTGAAATGGGCTTTGAATTTTGTGTGCCATTTGTGTGTCAACAAAGTAACTGATCCATTTCTGGCAGATGGAGAAGAATCTTCCACAATGTGTATTGCGTTGGTGGGTAGAAGCAATGCCTAAGCCATAACTCCTCCATTGTGATAACAGAGAAGTTATAAATATACACACAAGTAAATGGCAGCTTACCAAAGCTTTCACATAAATTAAGTGGTTTGTCTCCAATGTGCTATATAATTCCTTGTTGTTGAAGTATACAAGATTGTTCTCATTTTCAAGCTTTGGCATATTGTCTATTCATAGATGATATACACATATTTATTTAAGTCCCCTTTAAGATAGTTTACTTGCTCCTTATCAAACTACATTTCTGGGCTGCCTAGGCTTGGCCAATGGACAGCCATTGGCCCCACGTCATCGCATGTCTCTAGAACAAGGATTTGAACATGGGTGATGTCCAACACACTAACCCATCATGGATATGTGGGTTCAGGACCAACTTGATGGATTGTAACACAATTTCTGATGTGTCCCACAGAGTCTTCTATAAAAGCAAGGGTGATGGAAAGATCAGATATAATTGCAATGGGCTGGGATAAATAATTGCATTGTCCTAAAGACAGTTTCCGAGTAAGAACCAATGAACACTATTGGGCTTACTTTTGAGTAGACATGCTTAAGATTGTGCTCTTAAGCCATAAGGCTATTTGAATATTAGATAGCTGTGAACTGCCCCGAAAAAAGCTGAGCTCCTTCAGTTTGCAAGATAGCTAGCTGCTAACTGTCCTGCAAACAGCTGAGTTTCTGCAGTTTGCAAATGTATATAGAGAGATAAAAGGGCAATCCTGATCAACTTTCCAACACTGGCATAGCTCTACTAATATAAAATGTGTTGCATCCTGCAGATCCCGGGGCAGCATTGAGTTCCCGGAGAAGCACTGAGGCCTCCTCAAGGTAACATTGAAGAAAGTTGGAAAGTTGAATACGGTTCAGCGCAGAAAAGTTGGCTAGAATTGTGCCCTGACCATCTTTTTTCTGGTGTATTTGTTTGTGCGGGTCAAATAATTTAGCCCTCAAGACTTCAGGTGATTCAGAGCACAATCCTAACCATGTCTACTCAAAAGCAAGCTCCACTGTGATCAATGGATCTTACTCCCAGGAAAGTGTCTTTAAGTTTGTTGGCTCAGTATGGCTGCCTCATTATGTGAAATGGATCAAAGGGTGAATTTATTTATTATTTTTTTAGGGTGTCATCCAGAGTAACTACAGGGAATCCTTACTCTGGTGTAAGAACAATTTACTCTGGATTGCAATATGAATTTCCCATCGGTTTTCACTAGGTGGTGCAGTAACTACAGTTGCACATAATGCCTCTTACATGCTCCCGTAGTTACTCTGGATTGTGCCCTTTGGCAAATAAATTTATTTAGGCAAATTTATTTCTTTATTTAGGCAAATAAATAAAATATAATATTGCTTGCAAATAAATAAAAGAATGTTATTTCTTACCTGATCACTTCAAAAAGTCTCACAAAGCTAAGAGGCTCCTGATAGATTGGTGTGATGTTAATAAATTGGTCCTATGCTAAAAGGTTTAATACCTGCTGCACCAGGGTGACCAGATTATTCCTGACCCCAGGGCCAAAATTCCTGAACCCAGGGCCAAAATTCCTTAACCAGGGCCAAAATTCCTAATCCCAGGCCAAAATTCCTGAACCCAGGGCCAAAATTCCTTAACCAGGGCCAAAATTCCTAATCCCAGGCCAAAATTCCTAATCCCAGACCAAAATTCCTGAACCCAGGTCCAAAATTCCTGAACCCAGGGCCAAAATTCCTGAACCTAGGTCCAAAATTCCTGAACCCAGGGCCAAAATTCCTACCTGCTTAAAAAAATTACCAAAAAGTGTATTTTTTGTTTTTTGGTTGTTTGACCATAACTTTTGATAGGAAGGAGATATCTCCAAACTGATTTTTGGATTGTCTTTATGTGGATTTATGTCTTTGGGATTTTTGGATCCAAACTTCATTGGATTCTGCTCTTCAATATGAGTCCAAGAACATATGGCATGGTGGGGTATTGTGCACCATCGCAAAGTTTCAAAATGAAGCCAAAATATAGGACAATGAAGCCAAAATGTAGGACACCCAGAAAGGCGGCTAAAAATCCAGACAAATTCGGGTTTTTCTGGTCATATGGTCACCCTGTGCTGCACTAACCACTATAAGCACAGTTACTATCTTCCAAGCAGAAGGGGGAATATAGATTCTCTGCAATAGGAAACATTACAGCAGACCATTAATTCTGTTCCTTGGAGACACGCTGCGCCTTAGGCACAGGTGAAGGTGTCTGTCGTGATCTGCTGTATCTGCCTAGCTAGAGTTTTGATGGCATTTTTTCTCCCTCTCTGCATGTGCTTTGAAGCAAATAAACCCCAGATCCTTACTTTTGTGCTTACCTGTTTCTTCGCAAAACTCTTGCTATTGCTGTCGCGGAGAATTTTGCTGGGGAAGCAGCGCTCCGTGATGAGCGCCGAGATTACGGGAAATAATTCTTTGAAACTGATGATTTTCTCCAAGTCTGTTTTGTTTTTAAGTTGTCTCTGTTCTCTCTATAGTGCTGCTCCAAAGAAAGAAAGAAAGAAAGAGAGAGAGAGAGAGAGAGAGAGAGAGAGAGAGAGAGAGAGAACTGAGCCCTTCCTGGGGGGTCCTGGGGAGCGTTGCAAAAATCACATAAAGACAAGGTGACCATAGATCATAAATAGAGGACATAACTGAAAATATAGGCACATACCCTACAATATAGGACACATAAAAAAATGTAGAACAAAACAAAATAACAGCTAAAAATACTCATATATATTGCTTTCATGTGGTAAATTTAAACAATATATTACTTCTTATTAAGCTTAAAGCTTCTTACATATAGGATTCAGTTCTAAAGATGCTTTCCTAGGAGGAAAACACAATGAAAACAATGGGGCTAACTTTTGAATAGACATGGTTAGGATTGTGCTGTTACCCCCAAATCCAAAATAACTATGGGAGCACGTAAGAGACATTACGTGCACCCATAGTTACTGCACCTCCAAGTGAAAACCAATGGGAAATTCATATTGGAATCCAGAGTAAATTGTTCTTACACCAGAGCAAGGACTCCCCATAGTTACTCTGGATTTTGCCCATACTCATCCATCCATCCATCCATCCATCCATCCATCCATCCATCCATCGATCTATCTATCTATCTATCTATCTATCTATCTATCTATCTATCTATCTATCTATCTATCTATCTATCTATCTATCGAAGAACTATATAAGGTGTAAGAACTTATATGGTGTAAGAACTATAAGTCCCTAGGTATCCCACAATCCCACAGAAATCATGAAGACGAGGCAAGGAAGACAGCAATATCCAAGTATCATCAAAGAATACGACAGATCCTGAAAAGCCACCTCAATGGGAAAAATAAGATACATGCCATCAATACATATGCACTGCCAGTCACCAGATACCCTGCTGGCATAGTTAGCTGGCCACAGAAAGAAATGGAGGCGGCCGATGTGAAGACCCGAAAGCTCCTCACAATGCATGGGGGTTTCCACCCCAAGTCTAACATCCAGAGACTATACACTAGTCGGAAAGAGGGCGGCCGGGGTCTGATGAGCATCAAAACTACTATCCTGGATGAAACCCAGAATATCCAGGAATACATCAGTGAGATGCACCCAAAGATGAGCTGATGAGAGAATGTCTCCAGCAACAACAGCAACAGCAAATACAGAAGGAAGATCAAACTGAGGAAGTGTCCTGGCAAGAGAAGACCCTGCATGGGATATACCATCATCAGATAACCGAAGTCGCTGATATTGGGAAATCCTATCAGTGGCTGGAAAGAGCCAGCTTCAAAGATAGCACTGAAGCCCTCATCATGGCAGCACAAGAACAGGCACTAAGTACCAGATCCATAGAAGCAGGGATTTACCACACAAGAGAAGACCCAAAGTGCAGGCTGTGCAGAGAAACGTCAGAAACAATCCAAGACATCGTGGCAGGGTGTAAGATGCAGGCAGGAACAGCATACGTTGAACGGCACAACCAAGTAGCCGGCATCGTGTATAGGAACATCTGCTCAGCCTATGGACTAACCCTTCCCAAGACCAGATGGGAGACCCCTCTGAAGGTTGTGGAGAATGTCAGGGCTAAGGTCCTGTGGGACTTCCATGTCCAGACAGACAAGAAGGTACTGACTAACCAGCCAGACACTGTGGTGGTAGAGAAGGCCCAGAAGACAGCCCTGGGGATAGAAGTAGCAATACCAAACGACAGCAACATCAGGAAAAAAGAGCATGAAAAGGTGGGAAAGTATCAGGGTTTGAAGGAGGAATTAGAAAGACTGTGGCAAGTGAAGGGGAACGTGATCCCAATAGTGGTTGGAGCACTAGGGGCTGTGACACCCAAGCTGGAAGAATGGCTCCAGCAGATTCCAGGAGGGACAGCAGAACACTTGATCCAGAAAAGTGCATTGCTGGGACAGCTAAGATACTGCGCAGAACCCTCAAACTCCCAGGACTCTGGTAGAGGACCCGAGATTGAGGATAACATACATACATACACCACCCGTGGAGGGGGAGAAAACAAATATATGTATGTATGTATGTATGTATGTATGTATGTATGTATGTATGTATGTATGTATGTATGTATAATTGAACAGTCACTTACTGACTGACTCATTCATCAACATCCAGCCAAAACCACTGGGCCTAGAAGCTTGAAATTTGGGGGATTTGGGAAGGGGGTGAAAATGGTATCCTCCCTATACTTTGCATTGAAGAATCCCTGACTGAAGATGCTCTGCCCCAACCCCCGGACCGAGAAGCATGACATTTGGGGAGAGTGTTCCTTCTGTGACATCAACACCAACCAAGAATCAATGTTGAGACATTTAACCCTTAAGGGTGTGAAAAGGGGTGTGGTGTGTTTTTGGCCTATACTTAGGTCATAGATCATACTGAACATGGAAGATTGACCAACATCCAGCCAATTTGGTTCTTGGTGCACTGGGGGATGTTGTTTGGGGGGGGGGGGTTGTGCATGGGGGAATGCACTGGGGAGGATGCCGCACATAGGGGAATGATGCACATGAGGAGTTGATGCGCATGGGGGTTGATGTGCAAGGGGGTTGATGTGCAAGGGGGGTTGATGTGCATGGGGGGTTGATGTGCATGGGGGGTGTTGCTCATGGGAGGTTGATGAGCATGGGTGTGGATGAGCATGAGGGATGTATGAGCATGAATATAGGATACATTTCCTAGATCACAGCACTTGCTGACTAGCATTGCTTCATCCTAACCTGAATCCAGCTTCAAATTGGCTCACTATTGTCAACAGACCTCAGCAAGTTACATCCAGTCCCTGTCCGGATATGAGCCCAACTACAGACAATACGTGCGCAGACCCTCAATTAAATGATTGCCTGGAAATTTGAACCAAAACAGATGCTCGGGGAATAATGAATAAGGCCAAATACATTTCCTAATGTTTAATGACCAGCTGAGTACTAATGGCTTAAGGCAAAGCCAGGAGGCCCAAAACCCTAAATGGCCATTAATTCTTTCAGAAATATCGTAACCAGAGATCATTACTGCCCTTAGATCCTGCCGGAGCAGAAATATTAAATTAGCCTTCCATATACATTGGCTTTCCTCTTTAGTTTCAATACCACCTACTTAGTTGTCTGGCCTTTTGTAAACATAATGGCCCTCATCTTGGATTCTGTACCCAACTCACATCTACATATATACAAAAGACTAATTGCAAAACCCGCGCTGGTGCTTCGAAACCACCATCGCATGCCACGTTGCCAGAAGAGATTTATTCTTTCTCATTATTGTACAGTTCCTGGAATTCTGCACTCGAAAGACACAAGTTATACTGCAAGTTAAAACAGATTCCGGATAAATCAAACCAGACAGCTCTGTAGAAATGAGATATGGGCTCATTTTTTCTGACAGCTGCAGAAATGGTTGAGTTTTGGAAGACATGCTCAACTTCTTTATTGGCTAAGGGACTCCTCTTTAGGGTGTTCTTGTTTCTAAACTGAAAAGGTAATATCAATATAGCTTCAACAAGGACTATCCTAAGCTTTTCTCAGGGTGCCATTTTATTGTAGAGAGCACAGAAAAGTGTTAGATCAGAGGTTAAGGGTCCAATCCTAACCAAATTTCATCATTATCATCATCATTTTCTTCTTCATCATCATCATCATCCTCTTCTGCTTCCTTTTCCTCCTCCTCCTCTGCCTCCTTTTCCTCCTCCTCCTCCTTCTTCTTTGTCTGGTTGTCTCTTTGTTGCCACAATGTATAGTATTCTATTGTACAACTCTACAGATGACTGGAGACATTGTTGATGCATATAGACCAGATCCCAGGGAGTTATGTATTCTAGGCCACTGACACCCAGATTCTGAAATTTCATCACCATCATCTTCATTTTCTTCTTCATCCTCCTCCTCCTCCTCCTCATCTTCTGCCTCCTTCTCCTCAGCCTCCTCCTCCTCCTTCTTTGTCTTGGTTGCCTCTTGGTTGCCTCTCGGTTGCCTCTTGTTTGCTGCAATGTATAGTAAATCTAGACTACAACTCTGCAGGTGCCTGGAGACATTGTTGATGCATATGGACCAGATCCCAGAGAGTTAGGCATTCTAGGCCACTGACACCCAGATTCTGAAATTTCATCATCATCATCATCATCATCATCATCATCATTTTCATCCTCCTCCTCCTCCTCCTCTTCTGCCTCCTCCTCCTTCTTCTTCATCATCGTCATCATCACCACTTCTGGGAGGCTCAATTTCTTCTCATCCAGAGCAGTTACAGGTCCACACAGTTACGTCACGCTCTAGTGTTATCTTATGGAAAGTCACCTTAACTGCTCCTTTGCTCCGGAGCAAAGGGCTTATTTTGACTTTAGGATATGGCCCATACACTTTTAGCACAATCCTAACCATGCCTACTCAAAATTAAGCTCCATTGTGTTCAATGGGTCTTACTCCCAGGAAAGTGTCTTTAGGACTGCAGCCATAGATAAACTTATTTGAAAATCCTTGATTTTTTTGTCAGCAGTTTTCCACTTGGGGAACCTCAATTTGAAAAGGGAGCTGTCAGAGCCCCTTAAATTATAATGATATCAATAATAGTGATAATAAAAGCAATGTGTTAGCTTTAAATTTTCCCTGGGATTTCCCAGAGGAAAGTGAGCCAAGGCCTTTCATAATTGCCATAATTGTTTTTGATGTTGACTAAACTAGGAGATAAAAATGGGCCACTAAAGTGTTGCCTACTGGTACAAAAATAGCTCTGTACCCCCTCTGGGAATGCATCTTCATATACAATTTGGCCAATCAACTGAAAAGCACTTCCTACTTATTTCCCATCTTGAAAGCCATCATTTTACATTTAATTGGGCTCCAAGCAGCCGAGTGTACACAAAGGGGCTGTGCAGTGTAGCGATCAAGTCTACTCCCAAAGAATGATGCCTGGAGCAAGGAGCGGGTTTGGGATTTCCCTCTAATGGAAGAATCCCCATGAGTGAGACGTTTCACATGACCTTATTTGTCCTGCGATGGTTTGGGTACACACAAGGCTGGGTATGTTGTGGGATACCTGGAAAGCATGAGCCTATATGAATACGGGATCTGTCAGTGAAGCATCTCTTAGTTAACATGTTAAATACCAGCACAGCAGCACCAACAGTGAACCAGAGAAGAGTTGGCTGGAAAGAGGTAGAGTGATATCCTATCAAAAATTATGGTCAAAACACTAAAAATAAAAATATGCATTGAGCTCTATGGGAAAGTGAAAGTGCCCAATATTGCGGCTTTACTTGTGAGTAGGCAAATGTGCCATTGTCCGCCAGAAAGGCTAGGCTGAGAGGAATCCAAGACCTTGTCCTCCTTTTGAGGTTTGGGCATCTGGTTACCCCGTCCACTGGATAAGTTCAGGCCTGAGCTTTGGTTCTGGATTTATAGAGCATGTATATGTTTCACAGCAAACTTTCCAGAACTTTGCACAGGAAACCCAATAATTTATTGGAGCACTTTAAAAAAAAAATGCATGTATTCAGTGGAGTCAAATTGTTCAATACTTTTGATTGTAACTGTTCAGTGTTGTTTTAAAGGAGGCTTCTCCATTAAGTGCTGACCGGAGTGACATGTATGTAAGTCTGCAATCCAGAGTAACTACAGGGAGTCCTTGCTCCGGTGTAAGAACAATTTACTCTGGATTTCAATATGAATTTCCCATAGGCTGATCCCATAGGTGATCAAACAGTTTTTAACATTTCCTTATGACTTTCTTCATTAAATAACCATTATTCAAATAAATAAGATATTGCCCACACATGCCTTTGTTCATTTTAATGTAATTTGTTGTGTATTTTGGCTATGTATTAATAAATATGGGTTATTAAGGCTTTTGCAAGTGATATTTATGATTTTTTCGTTGACCGTTTTGCATTTGCAAGCTGAAAAAGACTGGGTTCCATTTTTCAACAGTTTTCATTTTTGGATGTGCTCCGGTCTTTAACCTGTCCAATAAGTGGGGAATAATAAAACTGTAATAATATTTAGTTTCAGAAAGCAATGCTGGGGGGGCATTATGGGGGCAGAAAGGGGGTAGTGACAAGGGTGGGGTGGACAAAGAGAGTCTTGGTATGGGACAGGATTGACTGTGACATCCCCAATATTAGAATTAATTAATTAATTCATTCATTCATTCATTCATTCATTCATTCATTTGGCTGTAGCAATAAAATTGTTGAAGGCCACTGGAAGAGGACATGAACATCTTGGTTGAGCTCTGGACCTTATATGAACAAGTTGCTCTCTTCAAAGTCCTGAAATTTTGGGCTGCCTTGTGGATGCCCCATGACGGCTGCAATCCTGCTGACACTTTCCTGAGAGTAAGACCCATTGAACACAATGGGGCTTACTTTTGAGTAGACATGGTTAGGATTCTGCTGTATGTCTCATGGTCTAAGATGGTCCTTGACTTGATGGTCTCTGGCCCAAGATGTTCCTGGCTTCACGCTGGGACGTAGGTCTGCTGTCTCCACATTCTGCTTCTGTGATTCAACTGACTCTTCATGCTCCATGTCAGTGGGAAGTGAGGAGCTCAGTGCTATTGTTTGTATTGTGATTTATGTCAACACATTCAGAAAAACAGCACCAGAAGTTCTCAGTGGGCCATAAGCCACCATGCAGAGAACTTTAACAAGGACACCACAACCACACAGGCACAGATGGTCCTGCAGTCTCTCAGATATCCTTGTAGGCAACCGATTCACTTTAAGGTCCTATCAGACTGACACAAGGACATGTAGTGTTTCCATCTATACTGCTCACTTGTTCCACCCCTGCTTTATGTGGCTCTGAATTAAAGTTTTGCCTTCATCTGTTAGTGGACAATGAGACGGTGGGGAGAAATCAAAGGGCAATCTGGAGAAACTGGCTGGCGCTTTGCTTCTTGCTATGAATCGGGCAAGTCCCCTTCCTGAGGGTGGCACTGCCAGTCCTGGCTTACACAAAACAACTTGGCTTCCTGCCTGCTTCACAGCCTCAGCCTGTTCTTTCTTTCTTAATGCCAAAATTCATGCAATTAGGTCAAGGGGTACTATCATTGCACACAACAGATAGCAAAAATAGGAATGTTCCCCCCTTCATCACAGCTAGGTGGAACATCTTTTTCTTTCTTTCTTCTTTCTTTCTTTCTTTCTTTCTTCCTTCCTTCCTTCCTTTCTTCCTTCGTTTTCTAGAACGATATCCTCCATTGGACGGAAGGAAAAACCTTTTCCTCAAGTACAGTGCAATCCTAAACATGATTAGGATTGTTTAGGATTAGGATTATTACTCAGAAATAAGTCCCAGAGTGGTTAAGACTTCAGCTATACAGCACAGTTCTAACCATGTTTACTCATAGAGTCATAGAGTTGGAAGGGACCCAGTGGATCATCTAGTCCAACCCCCTGCCTGTAGCAGGAAATCCTAGTCTTGTGGGGACTCGGGTCTCGAACCCTGGTCTGCTGGTTAACAGGCACAGTGTCTTAACTGCTTGCACCACCAGAGGACTTAATTATATAAGCCCCATTGTGTTAATGGGTCTTATTCCCAGGAAAGTGTCTTTAGGATTGCTAATGCCGCAATCCTAAAGACATTTTCCTGGGAATAAGACCCATTAACACAACGGGGCTTACGTTTGAGTAGACATATTTAGGACATTAATGGGGTTTAAATTGGAGTAAACATATTTAGGATTGCTAAAGCTGCAATCCTAAATATATTTTCCTGGGAGTAAGACCCACTGAACACAACAAGGCTTACATTTGAGTAGACATATTTGGGATTGCTAAAGCTGCAATCCTAAATACATTTTACTGGGAGTAAGACCCACTGAACACAATGAGGCTTTCTTTTGAGTAGAATTGTGCTGTATGGCTGAAGTCTTAACCACTTTGGGACTTATTTCTGAGTAGACATGCTTAGGATTGCACGGTACATGAGGACATTTTCCTGGGAGTAAGACCCATAGAGTGCGATGGGGCTTACATTTAAGTAGACATATTTAGGATTGCTAAAGCTGCAATCCTAAAGACATTTTCCTGAGAGTAAGACACACTGAACACCGTGGGGCTTACATTAGAGTAGACATGGGCCTATATCCTTAAGTGAAATTAAGCCCCTTGCTCCAGAGCAGTTAAGATGACTTTCCATAAGATAAGTTGCTGAAAGGTGATGGAAGTTGCTGGAAGTTTGCTGAAAGTTGCTGAAAGTTACTAGAGGGTAATGTAACTGTGTGGACCCATAGCAGGCCTCCGTCAGTCTTGAAAGACTCTGGTATCATGCTCAGCACTGCATACACTGCATGCAAAGCATGAAAGCCTGGGTTAGATTGTTATGGAGGATAGGCTGTTACCCAAGCAGCAAATCCCCCCTCTCCACGCCACTGAATTAGTCCAATGGAAAGGCAGAGCCGATTGGATCCAGCTGGCATCGCAGAGCTGGGCTAAGGACAGGAGCTTACCCTGTGTTGTGGGGCCGACCCGGGTCTCGAACCCTGGCCTGCTGGTTAACAGGCACAGTGACTTAACCACTTATGCCACCCACATGCGTGGACCCATAACTGCTATGGATTTTGCCCATATTTAGGTTTGTGCTCTCAAGCTCTTACATCAACTAGTTGTTCCTACAGCGAAATCCCAAATGATGCCAGAGCAGTTGTGGAGGAACATATCTTTGTGACCCTGAGAAATTGCTACAATCAATCTAACGCCATCAAGAAGTTATACCTATATACTAGAGACGCCTTTGTTACTTTAATACCTGATGACTGGCGTTTATCTAGGAAAAAGTGACACGCACTCCATTAAGTGAATATTTTACTGAGCTGTGCTCATTTGCTGTCACCAAATGACTTGCTGTTTAATTATTTGTGGCTTATTACTTCCACTACAGTTTTTTTTCCTTTCCCGTGGCACACCATCCTGAATAAGACATACGAGGCTGCCAGTTTTGACATCTCAACTTTTTACAGTAATGGCAGAAGGACAGAGAACCGGTGCCGTCTTGAAGACAACCTTCCCCCGTCACCACTAATAGGCCCTTGCCTTTCTCCCTGACAGCTTCATTGATGCACCCGGAACATCAAGGATGATGTCAAAGAAGGCAGAAGAACTTCTCTGTCGGAAACATCACTCGAGTGGAATGGATGCAAATCTCGCTCGCTACGCTTTCGCAAAGAATAAATTTGCAGGTTTGGTCGCAGCCAGTTTCACAGTTTGGAGATTCTGATCAGCGTGGAAATAGGAGGCGAAGCTGTGAGAGTTGAGCATTTGGAGTTTTTGTCTTTGTTTTCCAGTTGTTATCCCTGCAAATTTTACGACTTAAATGGCTCGAAAAGGAAAATATTTGGATGACAATCGGTCGCTTTAATGAGCCACTCAGAAGTCCGAGGGCGCGAGGAGAATGCTGGTGAGATGCCTGGTGTTTCGGGGAAGAATTTCAGCTAGTGGTATTTTGAGATGGATGCTGTTGTGCAGCTTGTGTGTAAGGCACAAGACAAGGAAACTTCTCTACTCCCACCCATGCTAGAGGTCTGGATGCACTGTGACAGCTACATTCTGGCAAATACAAGCCTTCCCACATCTCCTGATATTCTGTCCAAGGGAAAAAAGCATTCATTTTTCATGTGAACATGTCATGAACATGTAATCTTTGTCACATGTCTCTCTCTCTCTCTCTCTCTCTCTCTCTCTCTCTCTCTCTCTCTCTCTCTCTCTCACACACACACACACACACAGAAAGGCTGCAATCCTAACCACAGTTTCTCAGGAGTATGTTCCACTGAAGCCAGGGGACTTACTTACGTAATCCTAAAACCTGCTTAGGATCGCACTGAAACTCTGCCCCCCCCCCACCTCTATGGTCATATGTAGCTGCAATCCTAACCACACTTTCCTGGGAGTATGTTCTATTGAAGTCAGGGGACATAGTTATGTAATCCTAGACCTGCTTAGGATTGCACTGAAACTCTGCCCCCCCCCCATGGTCATAAATAGCTGCAATCCTAACCACACTTTCCCGGGAGTATGTTCCATTGAAACCAGGGGACATACTTACTTACGTAATCCTAAGACATGCTTATGATTGCATTGAAACTCTGCCCCCCCCCCAATGGTCATATACAGCTGAAATCTGAACCACACTTTCCTGGGAGTAAGTACTATTGGACTTACTTATTACTTATTAGCTGAGTAGACATGCTTAGGATTGCACTATATGACTTGCTTCCTTTCATACTGACTCTTGCAGCACTAGGGATAGGCTGATGAAGGTCTGTAGACCCAAGCCCTACATCATGAACTCCAAGGGCATTCAGATATCATAAATGAGAAAGCGGGCTAGGCCCTTCCTCCCAGGGAGACCATATAGAACGGAGGACAGAGTTCCTCTACCTTTAAGCATTGCATAGAAGAGGGAATTGAGGCAGATGCTGCTTTTAAAACCTTTCTGTGGTCTCTAACACACACCCTTTCCAGTCAAATTAAGTCTACAAAATCATTAGATTTGATGGCAGATTAGATTTGAGTAAATATGGAATTTTGATTATAAATATAGGTCAGTATATAGTTTAACAGTTTATTATATTGTGATAAAAATGTAACAAACCAATTGTTGTATAAAGGAGAGCAATTAGATAAAAACATAACATAAACCAAGTGTCATATTATTATCACATAACTTGTTGTATGCAGTAAAATTAAATTTTGCATCTGCTTTGCAGTGGCACATTACAATCATCAGTAATTTTTTCATGCCTTTTAAAATTGAAGTGCACATTAGATTTGATGGCACATGAGATTCAAGTAAAGATGGTGATGTATATGTAGGCAGGAAGAAGAGGGTACTCTAAAAGAAGGGTGCACTAATCATGATAAGTTTTGACTTGGTTGGGTTAAACCAGGGTAACATATGACCTGAAATTTCTGGATTTGTCCACTTTTTTAGCCTCCTGTCCGGATGTCCTCCAAAAGGGCGACATTGTCCTCCATTTTCACTTCATTTTGGTACTCAGCAATAGTGAGCATAACCCCACCGTGTCATATGTTATTGGATTCGTATTGAAGAGCAGAATCCAATGCAAAAACTGGTTTTGAAATATCGCCTTCCTATCAGAAGTTATGGCCAATAAACTAAAAATAAAAAAATGCATTGAGCTTTATGGGAAAGTGAAAGTGTCCAATAGCTCGGCTTTACTCATGAGTAGGAAAACATGCCATTGTCCACCGGAAAGGCCGGGCTGAGAGGAATCCAAGACCTTGTCCTCCTTTTGAGGTTTGTACATCAGGTTGCCCTGGGGTTAGTTCCAAGAAAGTCATTACCAGATTGTGACCTCTTCTTGTTCACTGTTGTTATATCCCTTATTCTCAGTGGTGCTTCACCTTTTCTAATGCAATCACTGGTGAGCTCAGTTTCTCATGGCCTTCTTAGTTCACGGGCATTATTCTAGGCAACTTCTGCTTCCATCTTAATGAACCCAACCTTACTGCTTCTCATGTCCATCTTCTTTTTCTCTTATACCATCTTTGGCCTGTCCTGCTCATTCAGTTCCTCCGCCACTCTGTCGAGTCAAGAGCCGCTCTTGCGAATACTTCCAATTACATCCCTTTTCCTTTGGGAGTACAATGTAAGCCTTCAATTTATAAGACCAGAACTTAACTCCTTAACCCAGATCAGTGCTCTGTTTTATCATTGTATCCTCTTTGTAAACCTGAATGCCATATTCCGTTATTGCACTGTGTCTTCCACTCTTCAGTCAACCTGGGTCCAAGCCTGGGCTACATTGCATCAATAAAAAATACTAACCCCCAAATCCAGAGTAACAAAAGGAGCACATAAGAGACTTTACGTGCACCTATAGTTACTGCACCACCTAGTGAAAACCTATGGGAAATTCATATTGGAATCCAGAGTAAGTTGTTCTTACACTGGAGCAAGGACTCCCCATAGTTACCCGGGATTTTGCCCTAAATCATAAACAGTTAACCAAAAAACAATAAACAATTAGTTTGTCACCAACTGGTTGGCTTATCATAAGCAAAGAATATTCAGTTACTTTAGCCCATAATCCAGACCCTGAGGTTGCAATCCTATCCAGACTTTCCTGGGAATAAGGCTGCAATCCTATCCCCAGTTAGGCTCTCATAAACCCTAGCACAGGTCCTATGCTCAACTGGGGCTGTCACAAAAAAGGTCCCATACAACATATCTGCAGCACTCCTGGGGAATGCACAGACATTCCCAGTGCACAGACATTAGGCCAGTGCACAGACATGTGCTTGCCTCCCAACATCTCCGTGGGAATGGGAAGACTGATGAGTTTTGCCAGCCTAGTTTAGGATTGCACCCTGTCTCATTAAACACATGGGATTTACCTCTGAGTAGACATGCATAGGATTGAGCTGTTGTGTTTTATTGACCTTTTTAACTAACGCCCAGTTTCAACTGAGACGCAGCAGGTGGATATGCTACTGGTATCACACACTTTTAAGAATGAACATGCTTTTAAGACATGTAACATGTAACATGTAACATGCACTGGTGGCACAGCTAAGGGGCGGCGGCGTAGTCAGTCTCGGGGGGAGTCTGACCTCTTTGGAGACATTCCTGCTGGGAGGAGCAGAAACCCCTGCCAGGAATGGCTCCGAAGGGGTGAGACTCCCTCAAGAATGACTGCGCTGCCCAGTGGCATAGCTAATGATCATGTAGCCCAATGCATGCTGAAAATGACTTTTTTCTATATATATTAAATAATAGAAACCTCAGATAAGATCAAGGTCTTCTCCTGTTGGGTAGACTTCTAAGATCATTGCCCGTCATGGAATACCATGACGGAGGAAATACCATATTGATTGTTGATAAATGAGGGCTGCCTAGTGTGTGCTTAGACTTTCGGGCTTCTATACACATAATTTGCAGTGCCCTCTCTCGAGTCCAGGCAAAACTGTGTGCATAACACATAGGCCAGAAAGATCCTGGTCCTAAGATAAAATTCAATCCTGGCTTTCCATATCCTTTAATCTACCACTAGTCCTCATGATTCCATCTCATAACGAAAGCTTAGCAGATCACCCACAATGAAAAATTTGAAAGCCCTCTCAAATCTCTCTTATTGCCTGGGCCTCTCTATGTGCAAATTAAGATTTCTTATAAGGGTGAAATTCTTATATCTCATAGGGATAAATAGCACTTAATACCACTGAAGTGGAAGGGTAGAGGGCAAGGATATTCAGTTCAAGTTAAAACGTAAAAAAAATCTACAGAATAGCTTCCATCTACAATAAAGTTGCTGCCTTATCGGGGAAAATGGAACCGGTGACAAGCACCGAAATTATGGCCCTGTCCAAATTGATAGCAGGAGATAATGGGGTGGGACTCAAACCCTGTTCATCCCATCAAGTAGATTAGCTGGATATACTGGATATTTACTCAATATATCCAGTATAACACACCAGATGCTGTATTAGGACCTCCAGTCAGAGCCCAATACCATAGTCTTTCGAGACTGAAGGATGCCAATGAAGCATCAGCATATACATCATATATAAACTGGATATATCCATGGTATTATCAGCTTCTGACTATGATTTTGATAAAGATTGATAAGCCTGGACAGCATTGCAAAAAATGATTCCCTTTCCTAGCAGCATTGTGTATTTGTAGCACCTGTTTCCTTAACACTTTGCAGTTGGTCTACAGGCAATGGCCTCTTTTAAGAGGTCTCCAATACTTGTGCAAAAATGCACCATTGGATGTGGAATTGTACCATTATAAAATATGGGTAAGTTTGTGCCCAGCATCTTCGCCTTCAAACGGCACCCAGGTCTGATGTTCCTACGTGTTCACCCTCTAGTGAGTTTCAGTCTTTTTCATCTCATGGCACACTGACAAGGGACTGAAATTGTCAAGGCACACCATCAATCTTTTGACCATTGACATGACACATCATGCTTGTGGTGAAGGGTTCACATACCTCAATGGCCCTAATAAATGATATTGGCTGCAATCCTAAAGACACTCTCCTGGGATTAAGACTCATTGAACATAATGGGGTTCACTTTTGAGTGGACATGGTCAGGATTGTGCTCTAAGGGCAAAATCCAGAATAACTACGGGGAGATCTTGCTCCAGTGTAAGAACAACTTGCTCTGGTTTCCAATATGAATTTTCCATAGGTTTTCACTAGGTGGTGCAGTAACTACAGGTGCATGTAAAGTCTCCTACGTGCTCCCATAGTTACTCTGGATTTGGGGGTAAATCTGATAGATTTTCCAACCCCCCCCCCCCCCCACAGCACACCTGTGGACCACTCACTGGTTGAAAATCACTACTCTAGATGTACTTCTGGGTGCAAAAGCAGGACCCCAAAACAAGTCAAATCAAATAATTCATTTATTGGCATTAAAACAATCAGACAATAGGACAAGTCAAGCTTCTGAAGCTTTTGCAACCACAATTTCTGCAAAGTTTGCATCTTTTGCAAATCATTGGCTGAATCTCTTGCAAAGGCTATAATGGATTAAATTTTTACAAGCATCGATTCTTGCAAAGGTTTGAATGGAAAGAATGGTTAATTTGCTCACAAACGTTTTGTGGGCTGGTTTTTCCTTCTCTTGACTGGACGTGCAAATAGGGGAGATATACCATTAGGAGCCACACACAAAGAAACCTTGTAAAATTGCTAGCTGCAGCATTTTCACTCAGATTTACAGACCTGCAGCCAAACAACCAAACTTTCCAGGTAGGGTATGTTAAAATTGTGGAGGGGAGCGTATGAGATGTGTTGGGTGTTATGCCATTTTTGCGGACTATGACTGTAATCCTACTTTCCTGGGAGTAAGACCAGTGGTGGTCTTCAGGGTGGGCTTAAGGGGGTTCTCACAGGTTCTATAGAACCCTTGGCTAATGAGTGCCTGGTTCTGAGAACCGGTTACTAATGGGACATAGAACCTGTTGTTAATTTACATTATTAGGACATAGAACCTCTTAATTTATTTGAATCCCACCACTGAGTTACCCAACAATCCAGAGTAACTACAGGAGCACGTAAGAGACATTACGTGCACCCGTAGTTACGGCACCACCTAGTGAAAATCTATGGGAAATTCATATTGCAATCCAGAATAAATTGTTCTTATACCAGAGCAAGGACTCCCGTAGTTATTCTGAATTGCCCCCTAAGACCCATCGAATGCAATGGGGTTTACTTTTGAGTAGACATGGTTGGGATTATGCTGTCCAAGGGCAAAATCCAGAGTAACTATGGGAAGTCCTTGCTCCAGTGTAAGAGCAGTTTACTCTAGATACCAATATGAATTTCCCATAGGATTTCACCGGGTGGTGCAGTAACTATGGGTGCATGTAATGTCTCTTACATGCTCCCGTAGTTACCCTGGATTTGGGGGTTAATGGCCTTCCTCCAACAGATTCCCTCTGTAGACCATAACATGAACATGGTTTTAATGAGGTTCTTGATCTGAACTTTGGATTACAGAACCAGAGGCCTTTTGGGGGAGAAGAAAGAAATTGAAATAAAATCTGAAGCATGCTTCTTTTTTTCCCCCTCCAGAGACTGCTGAAGTTAATGAAATGTATGGCATGCATCAAGCCTCATTCTAATGTATACTATTTTTGAACGCTCGCAACCAGACGAGAGAGGATGTATGCATAAAATATTAAATGTGGGTTCTGCAGAAATTAGGAAGGATAGAGTGTGTTATCCAAGTGGGAAGAATTAAACAGTGTCTTGACACCTGAAATCTGACGCTAGCAATAAAAAAATGAAAGAACACTATTCCGCATTGGAAGCCAACAGGCTGGATTATCTCTGCTCTTTGACAAGCTGGTTGACAGTAATGTCTACACTAACATGCAAGAACATCCTTGATCTCATCACTCCACCTCTTTGATTTCTAAGATGTCTGTACCTTGGAAATGAAATATTGCTCTCATCACCGGGACTGTCTAATGTGGGGAAGGGGGAACTCCGGGGTGGAGGGAAACAGCTCGTATCTACTCCAAGAACCAGATTCAAGCAAGGCTGCTTTGCCTTAGGAGGGAGAACTCAATGGAGGTACAAATCAGGATCAAAATGAGGAAGACTTTCTCGACACATTCGGTTGACTCAATCACATGGAGAGTGAGAGAGAGAGAGAGAGAGAGAGAGAGAGAGAGAGAGAGAGAGGTTTGTGAATAATTCATGATGCAGAAAACACTGGGAATTTTTCCAGAGAACATGCCATCGACTAGAGATAAGGTTTATCAACGCTTTTCAATCAGCCTGTTGTTTTATCTAATACAATAGCAATTTATTTACTGGAGATATTTATGCATCATAAGCTTTTCTTAGACTAATTGATTCTTTTCATCAAAGGTCCCCTCTGTTGGGAAAATTGACTCACTCGCCCAGGACTTTTGGAAAGCTCCTGTTTTGAATATCTGCCGAATGGCTTAATTTGGAAGGGATGCCTCTATAGATTCTGTTAGCACCGGATTTATCGGCGTAGCCTTCTTGGAAACGGGAACAGTCTCTTTGGGACTATTTGCCGTGACTTGTTTGTAACTTAAAAGTGCTGGTTTTAGAGAAGAGAAAAAAAAAAACAAGAGCAACTATAAATTAATCATGGAATTGGACCTGTGATGAAGGTGATGGCCCTGATTCAGAGGCTGATGAACCCTGCAACATTTGGGACCTTCCCATCCAAAGATGACCTTTTGTAATGATCAATAGAAATCCTCTCCCCAATGCTACTGAACTTCAAAAGCAGAATCTGAGCACAAACCTATCCATGTCTACTCCAAAGTAAGCTTCATTGTACCCAATGGGACTTACTCCAAGGAACGTGTCTTTAGGATTTCAGCCTTTAACAGCTTAAGAGCAAAATCCAGAGTAACTACGGGAAGTCCTTGCTCCGGTGTAAGAACAATTTACTCTGGATTCCAATATGAATTTTCCATAGGTTTTCACTAGGAGGTGCAATAACTACTGATAGGAATGTGAGTCCCTGCAGGATTAGCAGGGCTAAGCAGAGTAGTTGTGCAGAGGATGAGAGGGCAGCAGCACAAAGTAAACACACAGCTGTTTATAGTTCAAGATAACTATATTGTTCAACAGGACAGGCAGAAGATAAGTCAAGTAACACAGTCCAAGGTCAAAGCAGTAGATCAGTCATATACATACATCCAGTTGCAGGGTTATTCCACTCTCAATAATCCAGTTAAACAGTCCACAAGTCAGTCCACAGATACAGTCCAGTCTTTCAGAGTATCAAACAGTAATAATACTCCTCCTCAGTAACCCACACTTTGCAATAATCTCATACACACTTAAATAAAGTGAAACACCAATCAGTTAGAGATATTGCAGTCATGTGACAGTGACTCAGCACTTCCAGTTCTGCTGAATCATGCTGTAAGAGCAGTTACAGATTGCATCAGCCTTCTGCAGTACTGCATCAGCCTTGAATCAACTTGCCTGACCAAACATGTTTCATTATTAGATTCAAACCCTAACAACTACGGGTGCACGTAATGTCTCTTTTGTGCTCCCGTAGTTACTCTGGATTTGGGGGTAAGAAGAGCCCTGCTGGATCAGGCCAAATGCCCAGTTAGGGTGCAATCTTTATCATGTCTACTCAGAAGTAAGTCTCATTTAGTTCTATGGGACTTACTTTCAGGAAAGTGTGTTTAGGATTGAAGGCATAGCCTAGCATCCTGTTTTCCACATTGGTCAACTAGCTGTGGATCTTCAGCACCGAAGAGGAGACTTTGGCTGCAGTCTAAGCCACACTTTCCTGGGAGTAAGTATTACTGAACACAATTGGGCTTAACTTCTGAGTAGACAGGCTGAGGATTGCACTGTAAGGTTGCAAACCTAACCTCCAGTTAGACTGGCATAAGCACCAGCATAAGTACAATGCTGACCTGGGGGTGTCACAAAAGTGCCCCACAGACATACGGCTAACCTCCCCACGCCACCACAGGAAGATATGCCTGGTGAGTAATGTCAGCCTAAATTGGTTAGGATTGTGCCCTAGATGATTTACAAGATACCCTCCTGTGGTTTGATTCTATATATCATGGGGGATAAACTAGGTTAGGTATTTCCTGACCATCAGCATTGTTATTATTTTTACATACTGATGGCACACAGCAAAATACGAAAAGTATACATGAATCAAAAAAATTTTGTCTTTAATTTTAAAAACCTTTTGCTGCAGGATAGACTCTGGATTCAATTCCTTGTCAACTGCCTTTATTTTGTGTGTGAATGTGTGATAAACACTATCTAACAAGTTTGGGGGCAAAAATCCATTTTGATGCCATTTCCCTCATTAGACCTGTTAAATGTTCTCTGAATGAGTGAACTTGGTTTAGTTTTACACCCGGATACATTGTTAAGCGAATGTTTTAACTGGCAAAGTCTACAGTACCATTAACGTTAATTTTTAGTGTTCTTAAAATATATCAAGCTGCTGACTCCAAGTAAATGAAACGGCAGTTGTTTTCGAGATCCTCAGTACAACTTGATTACTCTCTAACTACTCCATAATTTTGAGAATGTCTTCTTATTCACTTTGAACAGCAGAAACAGCTGACTTGTATACAATAAGTATGGAGGGATGGATGAAAAGATGAGTGTAGGCAAGCATTCCCCCCCCATGTCCTTTTTGGAGTCTCTATTAGTTGGGCTGGCTTCCGTGGAGGAGCTCAAGACACAGTTGTTTAGCACCAGAACTCATAAAAGGGACATCAGGCAAAATCAACAGTAACTATGGGGAGACCTTGCTCTGGTGTAAGAACAACTTACTCTGGATTCCAATATGAATTTCCCATAGGTTTTCACTAGGTGGAGCAATAACTACGGGTGCACGTAAAGTCTCTTATGTGCTCCTGTAGGTACTCTGGATTTCGGGGATCATTAGAATTATGAAGGATCAAAAATTAATACTCCCTTTTTAAAGCGTACCCTCGAACACTGTTCTTCCACCTCCTCCACCAACTAGTCTGTTTATTCAAATCAGGAAGACACAGGTAAATAAATATGAGTAAATAAGTATATACTAAATGAGCATAGTATAGTATAAAATACTAGAAAATACCATACTATAAAATAATTATGGGTAAACAGTATATTCATTCCTAATATTGTCTTGCCCAGCCTGGTTTAAATAAGGTGCCAAATGATGAAGAAGGAAGGAGAAGGCAGAAGTAGTGGGAATGATTTATATCCCATGTTTCTCTGGGTAGGGTTGCCATATGTCCTGATAAACAGGGGCAATTCCAGTTTTGGAGGACTGTGTTTACATACTGCCAAATGGGACAGAGGGTCATGTTCTGACTTTGTGGAAGAGAATTATGGCAACCCTATCCCTGGGGGATTTAAGGTGGTTGGTAAAATCTTGAAGATCAAGATTGATCTTAATTGATCAAAAACAAGACCAAAGCAGACCTTTAGTAACATCTCATGTGCTAGCTCCCTATGGTCACTGCAGGAGTGGTGGACATGTGGCAGTCCCAATGCTCGTTCCCCAAAGTGTAGAGCATGTGAATCAGTCACTCTGATTCATTCTAAGCGGGGGCTGGCTCTGCATGCTGGTCCAATGAGTCTGGGTACAGGATTGACTAGTTCTTTTGGATTCCAGGCACAATGCCAGATATAGTGGCAAAATTGGTCATCTGAATTAGAAGGGCCATGAAATTGCACCTAATGGAGAACTGGAGGGTACCAACAAGTTAAGTGCAAAATCCAGAGTAACTACGGGGAGTCCTTGCTCTGGTGTAAGTCCTTGCTCTGGTGGTGGTCCTTACTCTACGGGGAGTAATACTCTGGATTCCAATATGAATTTCCCATAGGTTTTCACTAAGTGGTGCAGTAACTACAGGTGCACATAATGTCTCTTACGTGCTCCCGTAGTTACTCTGGATTTGGGGGTATGTGTATAACATTAAAATGTATAGAGCAATCATGAAAAAATGAGGAAATGATCCAATAAATAAGAATATATTGATCTTGATCTTCAGCACAGCAAGGCCCTGATGGAAGAACCTAAAGAGAAGTATTGTATGATTACAGGAATTTCACCAAGAAGAACGATAAGCCGCTTGCCCTTACACTGGAAATCCAAAGATAATATTAACAAGATGGAAGGCACATAACACAGATGACACCCTTTTCTATAGCATGATTAGAATAACAATGAATCCAGCCCTCACTAGAATTTCCCTTGGCTCTCGTAGACACACCCTCTTCCTCGTTCATGTAAAATATAATGTGGCTCTAAGTCCCACATACCTCATTCTAACGAGATTGCTTTCCTACCTCTTAGCAGGTTGGGTCAGTAATTGAAGCGAACATTAAAATGTAATCAAGCATTTTTAAATGTAGCTAATGGACCTTGTTATGCAGAAACAAGGACGAACCAACCGACCGGAATCGGTGGCGACGCTAACATCTCCCTTAACTCTGGGAACTAATCGGGAAATGTCTAGTAAGGAAAATAGCCTGACATACTATGTCTAGTCCTTTTCTGACACTAACCAAAATTCTCTCTGGGAATTGATTTGGGCCGGAAGTTAGGGATGCCGTAATTCTCCTCCACAAAGTCACACTTGCCAGTGTGTGAACACAATCCCCAAAAATCGGGACTGTCCCTGTTTTTGGGGACACTTGGCAACCCTGCCAGGAGTATAGAATCAAGTTTCAGAAGATGTATTTGCCTGTGGAATTCATTACTATAGGCTGGCCCTATAATAAAGCAAGGTGAAGCAGTATACAGTTGTTTATGTTTTGCTGTTGTGTTGTTGTTTATTTGTTCAGACGTGTCCGATTCTTTTGTGACCCCATGGACTGCAACATGCCAAACCTCCCTAACCTCCATCAGCTTCCAAATTCATGTTCATTTGCTGTTGTACAGTTTGCCAAATTAAGGCAGACTCTCTCCAAGTGGTTCATCCTTTCCCAGTTTGTTGAGTTGGAGCCAATAGATGACATTCAGATGACAATGTCAAAAGCATTATGTATCAGTGCCACCTGAATTGGGCTGGGATTCAGTGCAAGTACTGGATCCCTGACCCACATCTTATTCCTTTTCCACTCACCCACAGTCCTTTCTGCTGACTGCCCATCCCCTGCCCCAAAATGGATATGTGCCAGCCTATCTTATCCGGTGCAAAATGCTTTACAGCATGGACCTAGAGCCAGAGTATGTGTGCGCTCAGGATTGCACCCAAACCCATCTACCCTAATAGTTTTGTGACCAGGCAGCAGGTATGTCTTGTGGCTCAGTGCAGGGCTACTGAAGAAAGCTAAGCAGGGAAGGACCTGGACAGCTCCTGGATGGGAGACTGCAGGCTGATAAAGCTGTCATGAGTCAACAGAACTCAAGAGGTTGCCGCTTAACAGCTTGTCTTACCTGAAAATGCTTGGAAGGCATTTCCTGATATCAGATATGATGATGACCACACCATGAAGGATTCCACCTACGAGTTGCCCATTGCACAATGAAGACTAGCCTGCATCCCAAGCACTGACAGTCTACACTTACCAACTTGCTGGACCTCATGAAGTATCTCTCTGCAAGTTTAATTGCCATACACATAAATCAGTGATTTTCAAACAGTGTGCCGTGGCAGTGTGCTGCAAGTGGTCCACAAGTGTGCCAAGGGAGTTTGGCAAATTTATTTATTAAATAAATATCATTTATTAATAGGATCATTGAGGGATGTGAACCCTCACCAGTAGTATGGTTTGCCTTGACAATTTTAGCAACTGGTCAGTGTGTCGTGAGATCAGAAAGGTTTCTAATCACTGCACTAGATAATTGAATGAATGAATGAATGAATGAATGAATGAATGGATGGATGGATGGATGGATGGAATGAATGACTAAATAAATAAATAAATAAATAAATAAATAAAGAAAGAAAGAAAGAAAGAAAGAAAGAAAGAAAGAAAGAAAGAAAGAAAGAAAGTTTTGTGAGCCTCCAAAAGGTGAGTTCTTAACACACAGTTTGGGAATGTCTCCTCTAGAATCACTCTGCAAATAATCAGAAAGGTACTCGAGTATTCTTCAAATATACCAGTGTTAAGCCCAGGGACTAAAAACAAATGCTAGTACAGAGCCTTGATAAGCCCCAGTACAAATTAAGTAATTAGGGGGGAAACAGGAGATTATTATTGCCTTTTCTTGGCAGGTCTGGAGGGAAAAAGGGAGGACTGCTTGGACTGCCAAAACACCTGTGGTTTGGGGCAGAGAGGGATTAACTCTCTGTAGGAAACTAAGCCTCCGAGCAGCCCCTCAGGCGAAGCTCCTTTCTTTCTCCTGGCAAAATGCAAATGGAACAAGAAAACCCATTTTTTACAAGGTAATCAGACTGTGATTGCAGATGCTTTTAAAAGCAGGAGGACGGACAGTTCAGAACTCAGAAAATCTGTCCCACCCATGCAAGTATTGCATTTCTGCTTTGGCACTTTAATGTCCTGTGTCTAAATCTAAAAAGCAAAAAATCACAAAAGCATCTTTCACACACTCCAGTTTTGACAAAGACCCATTTCCACCATGTCAGCGTTCCAGAAAAGGTCTTTCAACTTGGTCTTTGGAATGTCCATAAAAAGATTTCAAAATAGCGGCTTCCCAGTATTTGTCACCAGTGTATAGTAGACGATCAAACACAAATACAGTTTGAAAGTTTAAAAAGTTTTTCTGTAGTAATTGCTAAGCGTGAGATACCCAAGCATACACGCAAAGATACATCATGCACACACATGCACACACCCCCCAGTGTCACCCTGCTTTTCTGAACAAGAGCCTTTAACAAATCAATCAATCAGGACCCGAGTGGACTTCTGTGATTAAATCCTGGGTATTTTTAGGTTTTTAGTTTGGAGGCATAGTTTCATCTACCGAGTCTTTCAACATTTCCCATAGCAACTGATGGCTATTTTTGTTACTGCTAATTGCCTTTTGCAGACCCTATTTACTTCCTTCTGCCCACCCCCCCCCTCTCTCTCTCTCTCTCTCTCTCTCTCTCTCGCACATATACACACCCCTATGGAAAGACTGACATGAAACTGAATGACTCTGCAAGGAATAGAGCAAAATGTGAGTGACACCAGTCCCAGCCTGACTTGCGCTGGAACAAGCAAGCTGGGGTGCCTGTGCTGTATTCAGTGCAAGTTCAGGGGCTGCTGCAACGCTACCCTGGGAAGGGTCGGAGGAGGTTTATCCCCTACTGCAGTAAGGCTACAGCAACCTCTATAAGTCAGGTTCAATCCACCTCTGGAGGTGGTCTAAGGCTGAGAAGTCTACAGCAGTGATGTCCCACTCCCATCTGCCCTTCACACAGGGTCAGGATATGATATAGCATAGATTCCTGCCCTGCTCCATGCTCCCCTTCTTCTGACTGCAACATGTTTTGTCCCTCTTCCGAAATTGAACAATGACTGACTTATCAACACCCAGCCCAATCCCTGGACCTAGAAGTATGAAATTTTGTGGGGGGGCATATTCCTTTCATGATGTGAGGACCCTCCAAGAACTGATTTGGTGCCTGGTGGTGCCCACTGCCCCATGTTGCCCAGTGGTGTGGTACTTGTGTTGTCTAGTGTGTTGTCTAGTGTATGGATGTGAGATGCCTAGTAATTCCTGCTTCCCGCTGCCTACTGGTACCCAATAGTGCTATCCCATGGTGCCAATTAGGAATGTGCGGTGCCCAGTGATGTCCACTGCCTGGTTGAGCCTGTTGCCAGGTCACACCCGGTGGTGCCCAATGCTGCTGGTGGTGCCCAGTACCCACTGCCAGCTGGTGCCCAGTATTACCCACTGCCTGGTTGTGCCTAGTGTCTGACTGGAATGACCAGTGCCTGATAGTGCCTAGTACCCCATGGAGCCCACTGTTCAGTTATGCCTGATGGTCCCTGCTGGTGCCTTCTGCCTGCTGGTCCCTAGTGGTGTCCACTGCACATTGGTGCCCATTGGTGCCTGATGCTTGCTACTACCACTGGTGCCCATCCGTGCCCATTGCCCACCAGTGCCCTCAGATATTCCTTAAATTTTACTTCCGCAACAGTGAGTAGATTCAGCTATTAAGAAGTAAAATGCAAAGGAAAGATTCTTTGCCAGAAACAACTAATAGAAGGCAAGAATATTACACTATCTGTACTTCATTATACATAGATGTTCAAAGTACTCTATGCATTCATCCATTCTGAAGTCTTCACCACCATAGAGATGGGATTGGAGGAGAATGGGGCGAAGAGACCAATTCTGCATAAGATCAAAACACAGATCACAAGATCATTGGAATATATGAATGGATACCAGTAACTATTTTGAGACTAGGTGTGCAATCCAGAGTAACTATGGGAAGTCCTTGCTCCAGAGTAAGAACAATTTACTCTGGATTGCAATATGAATTTCCCATAGGTTTTCACTAGGTGGTGCAGTAACTATGGGTGCACATAATGTCTCTTCCGTGCTCCCGTAGTTACTCTGGATTGTAGCTATAGAGTTCAATGTTTCCTAAACTGTTATTAGTCAACCTCACACAACAGCTATAAGATTGTATTTACAATGCATTCAAACTAGCATTGTAACCCTATACTTGTCAACCCCCAAATAAAGTGAACCCCAGTAAAGACCTGATTCATCTTCATCAAGTAACCCCTATATTAAATCAGATCTGATATTATCAAAAGATAGTTCCAAACTAAGATCGGATTCATCGTGGTTGAGCACCATGTGTTCCTAACTGTGTTCCATGACTATGGGAAATGCTGGGTGACATCTTTTCTATCCATGAACTAACAACTCTAACATATGTCAGCAATTCAGTGGTATATTTTTATGAATGGGAAGTGTGATCGACAAGGAGTGTTCAGCTCAGCTAATGTGACCACACAGTTACAGGGCTTCACACCTTCTTCAGAACGGCTGACATCTTCTCCAGATCATCTGGCTTCGTTGTGAACTTTGGATGCAATGCATCGGTTTAAAGACCGTCCATTCCTTGTCAAACACAGACTTTCCTAATGAGCTGAGAGATCACACATGCCCTAGCAAATTCCAGTCTCAGGGTCTTCTTCATTAACGTTAAGATCCTTGCAATTAGAAATTTTTCCCGAACTGCATGCAAAGTGCCTTAATTGGCAACAACAGTGGCATTTACAAGCTTTACTGGCATATACATGGGTTCACAGGTCAATTGGGACATCTTCATGACCTAACAAATAGCTTCCAAACTGCTAATAGAAAATGAAAGCATCTCCTCACCATCAGTGAGAATGGAGTAGATAAATAGCGCAGTTTGATACAATGCAGAGGTATGCCCTGCTGGAACTTACTCCCAGGTAAGTTCATGTAGGATTGCTGCCAAATCCAATCGTATTCAGCAATCGTTTGTAGATATTCTGAGAATTGGTTCTAGGTGATGGGTCCAGATCCACCTGCTTCCCTAGATTTACTTATCTCTGACCATCCTACAAGACACAGCTCCAGCAGTACTGGAAACAATATTATACAGGCGCATAATAATATGCGTATTATTAATATGCACATAATATTAACTTAAATGAATCCCATGCATGTCCATTCATTCATCATTTCTGGTTTGGTACAAATGAAAGTCTTACCAAATGGCTACCACTTATACTGAAGTACATGGGCATCATCAGAGGTTGTCCAGGTCAAGCACTGGTCCAAAGCACTGTGCCCATCAGAAGCCCCATCTAATGAGACTGACCATTGAACATTAGGTGCTAGTGGCCATGGTAGTGTCCGATATCCTATTGGGGACCGATGGGGTGTCAATGGAAGCTCAGGATCCCTACCAAACTGAAGCCAACAGCACAACCCAGAAACCAATGTGCGTGAGAAAATGGCTCCATCTACTGTATTTACTTACATGAAGCCTTAACTGCCAAAGTCAATAGTCAGGCATTCTCTATGTCTCACATTATGTTTCAATGAATAGTTCTTAACTCCCATAGCATAGACCTCATTTCCTAGTAGTTGTTATTCCAACCATCTGTTAAGACTCGCCTTAGGAGTAATTGGATGCCCCCTTCATTTGCTAAGTTTTGCTTTGTTTCAAAGGAGCCTGCAAAGGTGGAATTTACTTTCCAGACCTTGTATTTATTGCACAGATGAGCACAGGCAACGTTGCTGATTAAAAAAGAAAAACAAAACTGGAATTATTTGAGGTGACATTTTCGTTAGAGATATAGGATCCCTATCCTTCCTCATCCCCCAAACTTAGCAACAGTTCCTGAATATTTATGCGGATCGTATTTTAGGTTTTGTACCGTATATGACAACATTGTGACAAATCTGGAAAGAAAAGGAAGCAGGATGAAAACATTTAGCTTTGGAATGACAAACTGATAAATATGAAAATCAGATATTGCGGTGAAGGAGAAAGGCGGAAGAATGAGGAATACACAGAGGAGAAATAGAGGGTACATCGCGCATTATATGCAATTCTTAGCATCAATAATGATTTGCGTTTTCCAGATAGCAATACGTAAGGCATTCCAAATCAACATCAGGTAACAGAATTGACAAGGACTGGTGAAGATACCAGTAGAGTAATGAAGATGAGCCTATCATGTCGGAATAGTGACGTTCTGCATGGGTGTGCTCTGAATCAGGCCACAGGTCCATCTATGATCGGTATTGTTTGAGTCAGTTGTTAAAAGATCTGTAGGATTTCAGACTGATTCTTATCCCACTCCAACTTGGAAATCCCAGGAATTGAAATTGTGATCTTTCACGGAAACGCATTTTTGTGTTACCCTTACACCCCCCCCCCAATAAAAATATCAAGCCAGATCCTTTTGGTGCAATCCTAACAAATTTAGGCTGGACTAACTCACCTGATATATCTTTCTGAGGTATTGTGGGAAGGTTGACTTGGAGCTTACTCTTGAGTCAGGGGGGTCCTTTCCTTTGCAGCCCAGTCCTATCCATCACTACTCAGAAGTAAGCCTATTAAGTCAATAGAGCTTACTCTTGAATCAGGAGGGGGGGGGTTCCTTGCATATGTAGCCCAGTCCTTTCCTACATACCTCTCCCACCTCCTTTTCCTCTCACATGTGTTGTGTTGTTGCAAACTGCTTTGAAGGTTTATTACATGTCTGGGTCAAAATCAGGCATGTTAAGAGGTTTTCAATTTAAAAAGTGTTGAAATTAAGTGCAGGAAAGCAATATGAGTATTTTTGCTTTAATTTAACATGTCCTACATTTTTGGGGTGTCCTACATTTTTCAGGGTGTCCTAAAACATTATAGGAATTTTGGCTTGGGGGACAGGAATTTTGGGGGACTTGGCAGGAAATTTTGGGTTTGGCATCTGGTCACCCTGTCCTTTACCCCTGAACACCCGAGATTACTTCTGGGTGGGACCTGATAGGTTGTCATTTAAAAAAGTGGGTCCAAACACTAGGATCAAAGCTCTAGTTGCCATCCCCATTCACCTCTGTTGGAATCTTTTTCCATTTCCCACTCAGTTTTATGGTGGAAGCAGATTAATCATATTAGTTGGATGCTAGAGAAGGAGGCTGGAGGAAAAAAATAGATAAGGAAGAAGTAAAAAACCAATTCTAAAGTAGGCAGTCATGCCATGGAGCCAGAAGCCTTCAATGAGAAGCTGGAACAGGGTCAAAGTACCAGCAGAATGAAAGGCTGCTTGTGGGAGAGGTGAATCGGTGCTCCATATACGAGCTGGTCAACTGCCAAAAGGATATCACTGGAATAACTTAAGCTACCCCAATTAGTCCTACTAGGGAGCAAATGAGATCAAAGGAACGAAGAGTTGTTAGGATAAATTGTCAGCCTGGCGGTATTAAGCTCCTGCAATGGGTTACAAAGGACAAATTAAAGGCACCGTCTGAGCTGTGGGTAGCTTGTGCCAGGAGCAATGTTGCCTCCCCCTCCAAAACAGCCCCTGAAGGTGCCTATTTGGCCCGCTCTATAAAGGATTAGCAAATGGTATATGAAATGAAACAATTCATTAATCCTGCATATTCGCACCAGGGTGCCAACCGGCTCGTTTATCTCCACCGGTTTGGGACATGTGCCATTCAGTATTCATGGGCACAGATAGTGCATGTTCAGGGACGGTATCAGTGATGGACTCATATTAGGCAATCGGTTTCTTATGCATATGACCAACATTGTTTCGATATTGTCGGGGTGATGGATATGTCACAGACGTTCCCAGGCTTGCAAGCAGCCAGACAGGTTTATCTTTCCCTTTCCAGATTCTAACCGCTCCCATTCGTTCACCAGCTTGACTCATCTGTGCTCTGTGTTGGACAGGAGGATGAAGCCATATCTGGATTCACCCCGTGATCTGCATTAACCTGCTCAATTCTTTTTTTAAATTGCTGCATCGCAGGCTGCAAATGAAATATACTTTGCAGAAACACTGCAGCCATTTTCCACACAAAGGGATGCTGTGATCACAACATTGTGGGAACACAAAGGTTGTGCTGGTTTTGGGCAGGGTCTAGCCTACTTTGTGGGTTTTCCAGATGCTTAAAATGGCCCCAACTGGACCCTTTCCAGGGCTAGCACTGATAAGCGGTAAAACCCCTGGATTGCCATATTCACTGCAATACCTTTGGGACATCTGCCCAGATTTATCCGTCATTGGCATCATTGGCATCCATCAGTCTCGAAAGACTATGGTATCATGCTCTACACTGCATGTAAAGCACAAAGGCCTGTGTAGATTAACATGGAGGATAGGCTGTTACCCAAGCAGCAAATCCCCCTCTCCACGCCACTGAAATAGTCCAATGAAAAGGCAGAGCCAATACGAATGGATCCAGCTGCGTCGCAGAGCTGGGCTAAGGACAAGAGCTCACCCTGTCTTGTGGGGACTGACCCGGGTCTCAAACCCTAGCCTGCTGGTTAACAGGCACAGTGTCTTAACCACTTGCACCATCCACCAGTTCCCAAGTAATTGGGAAATGCTAAGCTATGTGAATCAATGGTTTACCTTGGGGACAGGAGCACCACTGCTTCCCGATCACAAATATAACCACATCCTTTGGCATTTGTAAATGAAAAGTTTGCTTTGAAAATTGTGGGGGGCACTAATCTAGAGTCAGTATCCATTCCATGCACCTATAACATGAACATGAATTGTATGGGACTTTTCACTCCTTCCCCTTTGATGCACATGTACTGGTCAGTTGTCTCCGATGCAGTGGTCTAGCTAATGATCATGTTCATGTGCAGCAAAGCTCAAAATGTTTCCCCAGAAATGATGTCACAACCGGACGTAACGTCATTGCCAAGATTTTTTTATAAGTATATGGAAATGAGAGCCAATTGATATTAGCACCTTATTAATTCCAGAGAGTATTAGAACGGCATTTCATTGGCACTCAAAGCAATAAGTGTTATGGGAAATTTTTGAGTTTAAAAAATCCACGTTTTGTTCTTTTGTGTTTTTATTTTCTGGTTAATTGGCCATAACCTTTGACAGAATATAGATATACCAATGCAGTTTTTTTAATTGCATTGTGCATTAAATTACCTTTCCAGTGATATATAACATGATGGTATTATGATTCATAATAATGAGAAACAGGTGTATGTATAGATGTGGGCAACTCCAAAATTCCAGATGCACAGGAGGGCACTTGGATGCAGGTGTCTTGTGTGCTCCCCAAAGCATCTGGTGGGCCGCTGCGTGGTACAGGAAACTGGACTAGATGGTCCTTTGGCCTGATCCAGGAGAAGCTCTTCTTATGTTTTTAGGTTCATACCTCATTTTTCAGAATTTTAGCCGCTAGTGTCAAGCTCAGTTTGTTGCCCCCCTAAAGTTTGTTGCCCAGTGCACCCTCCTAGCTATGTCACTGCTCCAGTGACAAATTTCTCCATGTGCAAAAAACTCTTTCTTTCAAGTTATCTTTTTGATTAACTGCAAGTTCTCAGAGGTTTTGTGATATTTGTAGGGTCTGCTTGCAACTCCCTCCCCCCCCAAAAAAACCCTAAACCATTTCCACTTCCACAAGCTAAGCCCAAAGAACACAATATGTTGTAATAATAATGCAACATATAGGAATGTGTTCCTATAATGCAAATAGGAACACATGATAATGCAAATATAGGAATGTGAAGCAACATTGAGAAGGTATGCATTCTGCTCCCTACTTGGGTCTTGGAGAAGGAATTGTGCTTCTGAGAATGCTTCTAAGTGTCCTACTCCACATGTGGGAATTGTAGTTTCAGGGGTAAGTGGAACCACCATACCCACGCTTGTGGCAGGACGTGATATATATTCTGTGCATTTTCCGAAGCATCGTTCCTAATTAAGCAGCCAGGCAGGGAAAAGAACCATTAATCCTACTAATTATAATAATTTACCGTATACAGTATCACCCATGAAAGTGAAGTTGAACAGAAGGTGAAAACAACAGACTCCTTTTCTGGAGGCACATAATCTAAGAGAGATACATATGCCAAGCAGACTGGTCAATGGATGGCAACCATTTGCCAGCCACTCTCCCACACTCCTGCACCTGCTAAACCAGAGATTTTCAATCTTTTTCTCATCTCATGGTGCACCATCAATTGTTTTCGCCAAGGCACATCATGCTGTTCAAACCCCCAAGTTCTCCTAAGCGTCCCTCCCCAAATTCCCATGGCACACCTAGGGACTAACCGCAGCACACCAGTGTGCCATGGCCCACTGGTTGAAAATCACTGTTCTAGTCAATTACCTCACTGCTCCCCTGCACACATGGTCCTCAGCTCACTGCCCCACATCCCCACTCATTCTGCAACAAACCCCACTGTGGGCAGACATTAAAAGGGAAAGAAAAGCAGAACCAGAAGCACACTGAACATTGCTGAAGGGCTCAATCCAGAGTAACTACAGGAGCACGTGAGAGATATTACGTGCACCCATAGTTACTGCACCACCTCGTGAAAACCTATGGGAAATTCATATTGCAATGCAGAGTAACTTGTTCTTACTCCGGAGCAAGCAATCCCCATAGTTACCCTGGATTTCACCCTAAGTAGCACATGGACACATTTCTCTTCCATTGTCTCCAACATTTTTTCCTTCTCCGCAACGGAGAAAATTTGATTCTTCTCCATTTCAGCCAGTAGAAGAAATCTCAGGCCAGCACTAAAACAAACATTTAAGTTTGCCGGCATGCCTTCCACGCCTGTACGCTCCAAGCTCTATGAACAAACTCCCCTTTTTCCTCTTATATCTATCTTCGGCCAAAACCCAGGTACGACCAGAACCTTTCAGGGCCTGTGAGTTTGGTTAGCAAACAATTCAGAAATCTCTCGACAAAGCAATTATACTCTGTGTGCAGACAGATCCTTATGGATGAGCTTGCCTATCACACCCGTCAATGAAATCAATCAGACCCAAGGGGGGGGATGACCTCTAAGGTCCTGTATACAGTTCTGGGTAAATTTTGTGGCATAATGAGAATTCAAAGCCGTTACTGCTGATCAAACACATCTCCTCTGACAAGATGTCCCTCAAGTTTTTTCC
Organism: Cryptoblepharus egeriae; assembly: GCA_030015325.1. Lineage (NCBI taxonomy): Eukaryota > Metazoa > Chordata > Lepidosauria > Squamata > Scincidae > Cryptoblepharus > Cryptoblepharus egeriae. The sequence continues at coordinate 12,577,060 of JAREYC010000016.1, read as the reverse complement.
CCCTTATTTTTCTTTTACCCCACCTTTATTCAATGCTTCTCTTTTTATCAGAAAGCAAAGGTTGTTGGCAATCTTTTTTGTCCTCCTTTTTCTCAAAGCCACAAGGGCATCATTTGAAGTTCTGATACTTGGAGAGATATTAGTTAAACCTGTTTGCTTAACAACGTAGGAACTGATACCTATTGTATCCTTGCTCAAAACTATCATTTATCTTAGACCAGAGAAAGCCAACATGACCTATTTTTTTTCCTTTAAAGAAAGAGTGAAAAAATGTCTCGGAGAACAAATTGGATGTGGTGTAACAAGAAATGCCCTTTTTATGTATTCTCCACTTTGGGATATGTCTTTGATAAGAAAGGTGCTACGCTTATCTACAAACAGGGAGAGCTGAGAGGGGGAGATCGTAGGAGCCGATTTCATTAAAAAGTAATGAGAGATGGTAATGGTAAATGGGATTCACTGTTTTGCTCCTCTTGGGTATTTGATTTCTGCTGTTTCCCCCCTTCCACATACTATTCATGTGTCTTTTTAAAAAAGTTCTAGAAGATATTTATCAAACCTGGGACCAGTGTTGTTTTGAGCAATAATGTTTACCAAGGGTTGCCAACTGATTGCAACCCTTTTGCAACATTTTTTCTTCCTTTTATTTAGGGTTGTGGGTGGCGCAAGTTGTTAAGACACTGTGCCTGTTAACCAGCAGGCCAGTGTTCAAGATCTGGGTTCCCACAAGACAGGGTGAGTTCCTGTCCTTAACCCAGCTCTGCGACGCCAGCTGGATCCAATCGTATTGGCTCTGCCTTTCCATTGGACTAATTCAGTGGCGTGGAGAGGGGGATTTGCTGCTTGGGTAACAGCCTATCCTCCATATCAATCTACCCAGGCCTTTGTGCTTTGCATGCAGCGTCAAGCATGATACCATAGTCCTTCGAGGCTGATGGATGTCAATACTACTATACTAGGAAGATCATCCCAAGGTCTTTTGATGTCTGAGATTGCATGCCAAATTGCTCCCCTTACACAATGATGGTCCAGCCTCTGCTCCTCTTATGCTCCAGCATACTAGATCAGTGAAAAGAGGAGGAGAGATTGGAAGCATATAAGTGACCAGGGATGGGTCACCCAAGGCCACCTGCCTTATAAAGACGAGATTATTTGCACTCAGTGGGGCTGTGTTAGAAACGTGGCTGCAGATTTTGTATCAATTAATGTGTTCTATGAATTTGGTCATTCCCAGGTAATTTTTCTTATTCTGTGGCTCTCAAACTTTAGGAGCCTGTGAACTTAGGATTGCCATAATTCTCTTCCACAAAACTGGGACAGGATCTCCTGTCAAACTTGCCAGTATGTGAACGCAATCTCCAAAAACTGGGACAGTCCCAATTTTAGGGAACAAATGGCAAAAACTGAAAATAGAATTGAAAATAAAATAAAAGGTAAAAATTGAAATCATCATGAACCACATGCTGTTGTGTTGGGGTCTGATCCCCACCCTATTTGGAGGTCCACCTCCTGGGCAATCTTCACAATCAGATAATGGATCACTCACTGCCACAACAGTCAATGACTGAGGCTGCTGGTGGTCTGTCATTCGCCCTCTCAGTGGTCCATAGGAGATTTCTTGCTTGGTGAGACTCTACAAGTGATTTAAGGTGGATCCAATGGTGGGCTTCAGGGGGTTCTCGCAGGTTCTATAGAACCCTTTGCTATTGAGTGCCTGGTTCTGAGAACCAGTTACTAATGGGACATAGAACCTGTTGTTAATTTAGGTTATTAGGACATAGAACCTAATATGCTATCGAGCACCTGTCGGGAATGCTCTAGGGGGATTTCCTGCTGCAGGCAGAGGGTTGGACTAGATGACCTACTAGGTCCCTTCCAACTCTATGATTCTATGATTCTATGATTCTACCTCTTGTTAATTTATTTGAATCCCACCACTGGGTGGATACCCCCCAAGACCTTGTAGACCACTTCTCAGAGTCTTGATCACCTGTGGTCCACAGCCCAAAGGTTGAGAACCAGTGTACTATTTAATCTGAATACAGTTCAGAGTGAATATGCAGAAGAATATAGGATCAGAATGGACAAAAACCAATTAATCCCTAATAAACAAATAATTATCACCAACAAAATGGTGATAAGAGATGTTTTCTCTTATATTAAAAGCTGACATTATTTCCAGCCTCTCTTTCCCCATCTCCCCGAACACCTCATTTTTATCCCCTGAAAATAGGTACGTGTTACAAACTTCTCCATTCCCCTGGGAGCATCGTTCGGAGCCGATGTGAGCTCTGTGACCTGTTTAAGCTGCCAGGAAGTATTAGTATTGCTTTAAAATGGAGATTGGGAGTGAAGGACAAAGGCAAAGAATTAGACCTTTTTACTTGCTCAGTAAAAAGCAAGTTAAAAGCCATGTTCGGTACTTCCTGAAGTCGAAGGAAAAAAGTATTTTGCAAACTTACTTTACCACTTTATAGAATCTGTCCCTTCTGACAACCTTCATCTGCGAAATCAGCTTCCCGGTGCAGGAAAAAAAAAATTAAAAGGAAAAAGAGGAAAAAAGGTTTCCTATGATGTTTGTCTCCTAACTGGTGCAGTCCCTGCTACCAGCAGAAGGATCTGCTAACTAAATGCAAGACCTTATGCAGAAGGATAATCTTGTTTTATTTTGTAACATCTCCTTAAGCAAGTAAATCCAATTTTGATTGACTGTAAAACAGATCCCTGAGCAACCTGGAGATGAGTTCATTAAAAAGTTGTAAGAGCCAGGTAAGACTGTTCTCTATTTAACATGATATCACAGTTACAAAATCTTCCTGCTGGGAGGCTGGCATTTGGGAGCGGCTGGTTTAAGCTAATAAATAAATCGGGTTTGGGATTTTCAATGAAGTATCGTTTTAAAAAAGAATGAGCGTGATACAGCAGATGCAAGAAACCATACAATTTATTACATGCTGGAGGGTTTGCTTCTTCTCGTCTTCGAAACTAGGTCTGCAGCGTTTAGAGGGATTAAACTGAGGAACACATTTTGATGGGTCAAAATTCCAAAATCCGGATGCAGGTTTCATTTTTTATGTACATAATTAGTATTATTGGGATAAGTTGGTATAACATTGCAGACCTCTATTAATTTCAAAACTGTCCCACATCATTCTCACTTCGGAGGCAAATATTTCCACTATCCAGTGACAGGCAGGAACATAAATTCAGCCTGCGCCTGTTAAAAAAGTCTTCCTTCATCTAAACACCTGTTCATCATTCTGTGTGTTGTGACCCAAATGGGGCTGCAAAGCTTCATTTGGGAAGGAGTTAGACTCATAGAGTTGGAAGGGAGCTAATAGGACATCTAGTCCAACCCCCTGCCTGTAGCAGGAAATCCTCCTAGAGCATCTCCAACAGGTGCTTGTCAAGCCTCTACCTGAAGATCCCCAATTAGGGAGAGTCAGGGAGACCATATGGAATGGAGGACAAGGTATTTCTACCTTTTAACCATAGCACAGAAGAGGGAATTGAGGCAGGTGCTGCTTTTTAAACCTTTTTATGATGAGCTAAACTTGTTTCAATTCCCTCCTCTGTGCAATGGTCAAAGGTACAGGCACTCTGTCCTCCATTCTATACGGTCATCCTGGAGTGGCTCAGGTCCCGGGGGACAGGATCAAAACTGGGATCCCAGTTTTATTTTATTTTATTTTTTTGGAAAGTGTTGTGACATGGAAACGTTGAAGACTGCTCAAAACCATGGAGCTGAGAGGAAGGATGACATTTCGGGCGCAATCCAGAGTAACTATGGGGAGTCCTTGCTCCAGTGTAAGAACAATTTATTCTGGATTCCAATATGAATTTCCCATAGGTTTTCACTAGGTGGTGCAATAACTACAGGTGCACGTAATGTCTCTTACATGCTGTATTTACTCTAGATCGTAGGGTAAGTTAAGTAAGGACTAAATTTAAGTCAATACATTCAGCACTCCAAAAATGCCAGATCTGAATCCAGCCCCTAAACTCCACATAGAGGTGGCCAAACACCATGGAGAGCCTTCAGATGATTTTCAATCTCTGAGCCTCTGCGACCGCCTTTTATTTGACAGTAGAAAGTTCTTTTTAAACAAAACCCGCATCAACCTACCTCTAGAACAGGTATAAATTAATCATTGTTGTTGGCGGTTCTTCTTTGTAAACAAAGATTTTAATTACACAGATCTGTGGACATCTTGTTTACTTCATAATTACTGCTAAATGGCATTTGTCCCAAATGAAGCTCTTTCCCATCCGAAGGATTTAACAATGCACGCCCACAGACGCGCACATTCGCTTGGAGTCGACACAATGGACCGAATCCCACTTGCGCTTAATAGTGCATGGGTTGCCAATCTCTCCGGTGGACATGCCAAGACTCTACTTTCCATTAATGACTGAATATTGTTCTCAGCAACAAGGCAAATTCTGCCCCTTTTTGGCATGTGGCGGCCAGGAAATGCCATGCCACCTGTTTATCATAAATTACCAAGCTGGAAATGGATCAGTGGCAGAGTGCAGGAGAGAGACATATATAGAGAGAAAAGAATAGTGAGTAATTGTAAAAGAAATTTATCATACCTGATCATCACATTAATATTTTCTATTATTTTCTCATTAATATTTTCTGATATTTTCTATTATACTGAAATATACTGCGGGTTTGAACAATATCAGTATTTTTCAAACTGGGAATAGGAGATAAAAGATTGGGCATCTTTTTCCAGGTCCAACCCCTTCAATGAAAAGTAGTGTGGGGCAGGGATGGGCCCAGCCCGCCCCAAGATCCGGCTCGCCGGAAGTTGGGGGCGGGCCTGGGGTCGGGGGGCGGGGCTGGGGTCAGGGGGTGGGGCGGGCCCCAACCACGCCGCACTGTGCATGCGCCAGGCTTGGCGCATGCGCAGTGCGTCTCCTGAAGCCGCACTTCAGGAGACTTAGTCCGCTTGCGTCCAGCTGGACGCAGGCGCACTAAGTCTCCCTTCAGAGACTCAGTGCACCTGCGCCCAGCTGGACGCAGGCACACTGAGTCTCCTGAAGCACGGCTTCAGGAGGCACAGTGTGCCAGCGCCCAGCTGGACTGGACACTAGCGCACTGTGTCTCCTGAAGCCGAGCTGCCGAACCTGAAGACCGCTGCTGAACCGGTCCCCATGGTTCTTGGCAGCCACAGCTCTGGCCAGTTCGCCAGCGGTCGCTCCATGGGAAGATCTGGTTTGGGCAAATAGGCTCCATTAACTATAATGAGACTTACTTCTGAGTAGATAGGCAAAGGATTAGGATCTATAAGGGTGCAATTTTAATCTAGCACAGCACAACCCATCTGTCTTCTCATTCCCGTGGTGATGTAGCAAGGCAAGTGCTCAGATCTAATGCACACCTTTTCCAGCCAAATATCACAATCCTAACCATGTCTACTCAAAAGTAAGTCCCACTGTGTTCAATGGGTCTAACTCGCAGGAAAGTTTCTTTAGGATTGCAGCCTTATGAGTAGGCACGCATAGAATTGTGTCCTTTCTCTTAGGAATGTGTGTTTGGGATTGCATCCTTAGAGTACAAGCTTAAGCATGTCTACTCAGAAGTAAGCCCCATTGTGTTTAATGGGTCTTGCTCCCAGCAAGTTGTATTTAGACACTTTGTTGGGAATAAGATCCTTTGAATATAATGTAACATCCTTCCTAAATTTCAGGCTTCTAATTCTGGCGGGTCTGGCTGGGCACTGATGAATCCGTTAGTGAGTCAGTCAGTCAGTGAAAGTGTGTTAGGAGTGATGTGTTACTCTCAGGAAAGTGTAGGATTGCAGTTTACAAACTTTCTTGGGAGTAGACTCCATTGAATACAATAGGACTTGCTTCTGAGTAGACATGCTTAGGATTGCACTGCAAGTCTAGTCCTTAAATTTTTGCTCATCATTATGGCATTGTTTATTGCAGTGCAACTTGTTCCACCAGTGTGCTGTTCCTCGTTGCCCCAATGCCACCTTGAAAGACCAATGCCTGCAGGTCTCTCCATGCCCTTTTGGCATCTCTGATGTGTTATTCCTTCCCCCGTTCCCTGCTTTCAGTGGATGCTTTTGTATTTTTTCCTGATCTGTTATGAAGCAGCAGCCACTCTGGTCTTCAGGTACCTTTTATATCTCCCACCTCTGGCCCTGACTCATGTGCCCTTTGATTGAAAGGCAACGCGGCGTGAAGTAGTCAACAAACAGACTCAAGCTGAGCCTTGGCATGGCTTGAGCAGGTAGGCCAAATCCATCACATCTATTGTCCTGACAGCTCGGATGGGGGGAGGCAAAAAATTCTTCATCCTCGTGCTTTGAATTCACTGTGATTCTGAGATTGAGGGCGAACCCAAGAAATGCAGGAGAGAAAGAAAGTTTTCCCTTCCATCTAAGAATAACAAACAAAATGCAGCAGTAAATTGCACTTGATTTTGTGAATTTATTGTGTTATTTTTGAGTTGAGGATCATTGTTGTGTCTCGAGAAGGTGTGGGGGTCCACCCATGAACTACTACGCACGGTGGCGTACCTACGTCATTTGGCATCCGGGGACCACACATTTTTATTTATCCCCAAACATCAAAATTATTTAATTAACATTAGTAATAATTCATTCAATTAATTACTATTATATTAATCATTATTAATTAATTAGATATTATTAATTATTAATCATTATTAATTAATATTATATATTCTTAATTATATTACTATAATATATATCGTTATATTATATTAGATATTATTAATTATAGTATTATAAGATATAATATACTATATATTATATTATAAGATATTATTAATTAATATTTTCATATTTAAAATTTCACTTAAAATATCACCAATTAAGCGCCATTTTTAAGGTTTTTTTTAAAGTTTTTTGGCCGTAACATTTGATAGTTTTTTGGTCATAACGGGGTTCGACTAGCTGACCAATTGGGTCCTTTCCAACTCTATGATTCTATGATAAGCAGGCCTCCGTCAGTCTTGAAAGACTATGGTATCGTGCTCGGTGCTACATATGCTGCATGCAAAGCATGAAAGCCTGGGTTAGATTGTTATGGAGGATAGGCTGTTACCCAAGCAGCAAATCCCCCCTCTCCACACCACTGAACTAGTCCAATGGAAAGGCAGAGCCAATACGATTGGATCCAGCTGGCGTCGCAGAGCTGGGCTAAGGACAGGAGCTCACCCTGTCTTGTGGGGCCGACCCGGGTCTCGAATCCTGACCTGCTGGTTAACAGGCACAGCATCTTAACCTCATGCGCCACCCACAGCCTATTCTATGATAGGAAGGAGATAATGAAAGTTGTTTTTGCACTGGATTCTGCTGGAAAATCTGCATCTAATGGGGTTATTCAGAATGATTGTAGCCATTTTTTGTGATTTGGGTTACCCCAGTGTGTCACCTCCCAAGGGTGGTACCTGGGGCCCAAGGCCAAAGAGCAAGTGTTGTCTGAAGATGTCTCTGTCATCATGTGGACAGCATGACTAAATGCCAAATGTGTTACCTTCCCACTCAAGTGGTACCTATTTATACCCTTTCACTTGCATGCTTTCAAACTACTGGGTTGGCTAGAGCTGGACAAGGAACAGGAGTTAGCTCTGTGGTGTGGTCCTAGGTCTTGAACCACTGACATGTTGAACTTCAGATTGACAAGCACAGTGTGTTTAACCCACCACAGCCTTACCGTTTTTGGTGATAAAAAAAATCACTAAATACTTGTTAAATACTTGCATGTTAAATACTTGCATCAATCAATGCAGAATTTCATGCAGAATGCAATGAAACAAATTGTGTTGAAATATCTCTAGCAGAAATTATATCAAAAAACCAGTGGTGGTGGATTAATTGTAAAGATTAAAAATATTTAATATTTTTATTAAATATTAATAAATATTAATTTATTAATGGGATAAATTGGGAAAATGTTAATGGCCACTGCCAGGGCACTGAAGGAGAGTCCATAATTTTGATGTATGGGGGTGTAAAAGGATGTATGGTCCCCGAATGCCAGATGACCTAGGTACACCATTGGGCGTTGGAGTTCATGAGTGGACCCCTACACCTTCCTGAGACACAACAATGATCCTCAACCCAAAATAACACAATGATACTCTGGCATCGGGTGATGCCAACGCTAGTGATGCCACTGTTGACGATGTCGTTAGCATTGGTATCTACCAGCCATGAAGACTATGGTATCATGCTCGATTATGTATGTGAAGCACGAAGGCCTGGGTAGATTGATATGAAGGATAGGCTGTTACCCAAGCATCAAATCCCACCTCTCCATGCCAGTGAAATAGTCCAGTGGAACAGCAGAGCCAATATGATTGGTTCCAGATGCGTTGCAGAGCTGGGCTAAGGACAGGAGCTCACCCTGTCTTGTGGGGACTGACCCGGGTCTCGAACCCTAGCCTGCTGGTTAACAGGCACAGTGTCTTAACCACTTGCACCATCCACCAGTTCCCAAGTAATTGGGAATTGCCAAGCTATGTGCATCAATGGTTTACCTTGGGGACAGGGGCACCACTGCTTCCCGATCACAAATATAACCACATCCTTTGGCATTTCTAAAGGAAAAGTTTGCTTTGAAAATTTTGGGGGGCACTAATCTAGAGTCAGTATCCATTCCATGCACCTATAATATGAACATGAATTGTATGGGACTTTTCACTCCTTCCCCTTTGATGCACATGTACTGGTCACCCTGTCTTGTGGGGCTGACCCAGGTCTCGAACCCTGGCCTGCTGGTTAACAGGCACAGTGTCTTAACAAAAGAAAAATGCATACCCTGTGAGAATGTGAAGCTCGCGTCTAGCATTCCATATGAAGTGGAGAAAGAAAAAAATAAAACCTGTTTTGCTTATGGCACACTAAGAATTATTTCAAAATGTTTTTTTGGTTCCAAATGTCTCTGATGGGGAAGACGTTATTTTTTTTAAAAGACTGAAGCAAATCTGCTTCTGTGAAATTAATGAAGTTAGGTGAGAAACACCTTCCATAATTTATTTAGACGCGCTTTGATCCTTGAGCAGACAATGAGCGTAATTGCCAGATGGGTGTGCATTCAGAGCCTCGTGACACTCCTGAACCTGAAGTTGTCCACTTTTCCGTGGGAAATCTGGATATTTGCATACCTCAGTCTGTTAAAACACCTGTGAGGCAGGCGGATCTCCAAATATCTTCTAATGAAAACAGTCAAGTTATTTCATGGTTGTTTCTTCCTATTACTGTAAGGCAAAATACTTTTTTTCCCTCCCTCTAAAACCATATTAACATCTCAACATCTCTAGGTATAAATATAAATATATTCTGTGTTTGTTTCCTTGATTATTCTTGTTTTTATCCTCTCTCTCTCCCCCCAAAAAACCATACAAGGTGATTAACAACAATTTTAAGAAACAAAATAAATCATAACACAGACAAGATGCTCATGCATGTTTGTTTGTTTTGGACTTGCCCAAATTCTTTATTTCCTCCAGTGCAATATGATGAAATGTAAAAGTACTAAAGGGTTTGCAGCACTTATGATCTTGGCTAGGATTGCCATATGTCCTGAAAAACAGGGACAACCCCGATTTGGGGGATTGTGTTCACATACCGGCAAATTGGACAAAGAGTCCCGTCCCTATTTTATGGAAAACAATTATGGCAACCCTAGTCCTGACCCATGTGCCTCATGATCCTGGACCATGGGCCAAAGTGTCCCCATGAGATTGCCGTTCCACTAAGCAGTCCTTCCAGATCTTTGCACGATGTGTACCGAACAATTGTGGGAATAATTTCACTACACTCACAACAAAAACAACATCACACCCCTTAAGGGGGTTGTAACCAGTGGTGGGATTCAAATAATTTAACAATTAAGGTTCTATGTCCTAATAACCTAAATTAACAACAGGTTCTATGTTCCGTTAGTAACCGGTTCTCAGAACCAGGCGCTCATTAGCAAAGGGTTCTGTAGAACCAGTGAGAACCCCCTGAAGCCCACCACTGGGTAACCATTTCTTCTTGGTTGTGGTGTCACAGTGCCCCAGTTTGGGAACCACAAGTATAGCGGTTCAGGAATTGGACTTCAATCTGGAAGATCTGGGTTCAACTTCCCCCTTAGCTGTGAAGCTTTCTGGATGACCTTGGGCTAATCACTCTCTCAGGCTTGCCTACCTCACAGGGCTGTTGTAAGGACAAAAGGAGGAGAGAAATTATCTACACCAGACTAAGCTCCTTCAAGGAAGGGTGCTAATTACAGGTGCAAATAATTAAATGGTAAAATTAAATAAATTAATTAAATGGTGAAAAATAAATTAATTTAAATGGCTAATTAAATGGTGTTAAATAAATAAATTAGAATCACATTATATCATGGGCTAATATAATCAATCAATTTATTATGGTCATCGACCAGCACATAAAAGATATAAAAACAAACAACACTGTCTGTGTCCACCCACACAAACATTTAGTGCAAATAGAATATACCAACCCAACACAGAAATCCTAATTGTTGGCATTAAAATTATCATTAAACCACAGTATAAATTTATATATTTACATGGGCTAATAGAGGAAGGACTGCAAGGGCAAAGAAGATGGCAAGTTATGTTTTTGGCTTACACAAAGGGCAAAATTGGGGAGTCCTTGCTCCGGTGTAAGAACAACTTACTCTGGATTCCAATATGAATTTCCCATAGGTTTTCACTAGGTGGTGCAGTAACTACAGGCGCACGTAAAGTCGGCACATTGCGTCCTTTGGAACACTATCCCCCAAATCCAGAGTAACTTCGGGAGCATGTATGTGTTCCAAAGGACGCAATGGACGCATTGCGTTCCAAAGGACGCAAGGTGAGTTATCAACTCACTCCGGAAAAAAGTGTGAGTTTCTCCAAATCTCATAGATGGTGGGCAAAGTTAGCGACAGAGTCCAAGATGAAAATGTCTCTATTTTTCTGTATTCACCAGTGGAAGAGACTCCCTCCAGCCAAAACCACCCTCTGCCTCACCAGTAAAACCATGTCTGCTTGAGACAGTTCTCTCTTATTTTGCTTCCAGCTCTTTCTTAGGCGATGTGCATGCACAGGAGACTGTGCCGAAGAATCGGGGGCATCTAATTGCTCCCTTTCTTGGAGGTGAAGTGTCCCATTTTCCTCCAGGATTAATCCAAACTGACATGAGCATTACAATTCAAATCGTCAGCCAGAAAATTTAAAAAGACATCTTTCTGAAAAGCCAGCCACCAGTATTTTTAGAATAAAACAAGGAAAGTACCAATATCCCTTGAAGTATAACATTAACCCCTACCGCGCAGAGAGTAAAAGGGATTTGCTGTCAGCAGTGGGAGGAAATGCAAGGACCTGAAATTCAGAAGAAAAATGTGCCAGCAGAGCACTCCTCTGCTATTATGGACTAATTGTTCCAGCAAATCATCACTGCTTTATATTATCAACACCACTATTAATCTATTTCTCAACCGTTGCCAAATTCAGCACAATGTAATTACCTGGTTATGATGTTAAATTATAGGTGTCCCCCACTTTCTGACAGTTTGTTTTCTAACATTTCTGCACTTTCAACACCTTTCAATTATATTCAGGACTCATTCATTCAACACATGCTCCACTCTTTCAACCTCTCTGCTGGTCTAAAGGCTAAAATGGTCTTCCCGGATGTTGATTTGCATGTGACATGGTGATCACAATGTTTTGGGCATTTCCCTGCGCATTAGGGAAATGCGCAGGGTATTCAAGTGGGTGTTCCTCCTTTAAATAGCAAGGGGAGAGTAAACGGCCCTATACAACCCCAGCAATGTCTGTTCATGTGGCTTCTGCTGATGTTCTTTTTGCATTATAGATTGTGAGCCCTTTTGGGACAAGGACCCATTAGCTATTAATTAGCTATTAATTTTTTTCATTTTCTTGTAAACCGCTTTGTGAGCTTTTTAGCTGAAAAGCAGTATATAAATACTATAGATAGATAGATAGATAGATAGATAGATAGATAGATAGATAGATAGATAGATAGATAGATAGATGGCTGTGGGTGTAGATAGATAGATAGATAGATAGATAGATAGATAGATAGATAGATAGATAGATAGATAGATAGATAGATAGATAGATAGATAGATAGATGGCTGTGGGTGTAGATAGATAGATAGATAGATAGATAGATAGATAGATAGATAGATAGATAGATAGATAGATAGATAGATAGATAGATAGATAGATAGATAGATAGATCTTGTGAACTTTTTAGTTGAAAAGCGGTATATAAATACAGTAGAGAGATAGAGATGAAAGATTTCCTTATGACTTTCTTCAGTAAATAACCATCAACTACATAAGATCTTCATTGCCCACACATGCCTTTGTTCTTTTTACTGTAATTTGTTACAGTACGTTTGTTAATTTTGGGAATATGTTAATAAATATGTGTTATTTAGGATTTTGCAAGTGTTTTAGGCTTTTTTGGAAGGCATTTTGAATTTGCAAGCTGAAAAAGAATGGGTTCCACTTTTCAACTGTTTTCACTTTTGGACGGTGCTCTGGTCTCAAACCCATTCAATAATATCTAATATTATATACTATATGGCTAATATCTGTATACTGTGAGGTGGTGGACTCTCCCTTGCTGGGGATCTTCAAGCAGAGGCTCGACGAGCACCTGTCGGGAATGCTCTAGGAGGATTTCCTGCTGCAGGCAGGGGGTTGGACTAGATGACCTACCAGGTCCCTTCCAACTCTAGGATTCTATGATTCTATGCTTTGTGAACTTTTTATTGAAAAATTGTATATAAATACCATTGATGGATGGGTGAGTTCAAGTTGATCTGTGCATGCACACCAGGCCTAGGAGGGGGATTAGGGTATGGTGCACATTAGTGTTGGCATTCCTACCCCATCCTGGGTCTGGGTCACCTATTTCAACCCCGTCTCTACTTATTCAACCCTATACCTGCCCTCCTCCCTCCTGGTCTGGCAAGTCTTACCTGGTTCAACAGGCATCAGTGTGAAGAGGAAGACTCCAACCTTCCTACCCAAATACTGGCTAGTAGCCTTGGATTTTTAGATAGCCTATCCCTACAATCCAGAGTAACTATGGGAAGATGTAAGAGGCACTTACTCTGGATTGCTCAATGCATTTCCCATAGGTTTCCCATAGCAGGCCTCCGTCAGTCTTGGAAGACTATGCTATCGTGCTCGGCGCTGCATACGCTGCATGCGAAGCACGAAAGCCTGGGTTGGATTGTTATGGAGGGAAGGCTGTTACCCAAGCAGCAAATCCCCCCTCTCCACGCCACTGAATTAGTCCAATGGAAAGGCAGAGCCAATACGATTGGATCCAGCTGGCGTCGCAGATCTGGGCTAAGGACAGGAGCTCACCCTGTCTTGTGGGGCCAACCCGTGTCTCGAACCCTGGCCTGCTGGTTAACAGACACAGTGTCTTTACCGCTTGTGCCACCCACAGCCCACTGGTTGGCACCATAATTACGTCAGTGTAAAAGGTCCCGTATTTACTCTGGATTGGTAGACTAGTGTGACGTAGTAGCAACAGGAAATGTTGCCTGAAGCCTCTGGTGGACCAACGTGAGTCATAGGAAGCAGGACTAGATGGGCTCTTGGCCTAATCCACCAGGACTTTTTGCATGTTCTTGAACTGAATATTCAGACTTTGAATTATGACATGATATAGTCCCCGCTGGGGGAAGAAAAGGCTGTTAAATGTTACCTGTCCATTGGCAAGGACAAATGTGAGCTCCTCTAATCAGCCTGGTTTCTTTACAAGCGATAACAGCTCTGGTCCTTTTAAATATTCTCTTAACTTGGTTTTTTCAAACAAATTTAGAAGAGAGGACATCATGAATCGAAGCCAGCGGTCAACCTGTTATTTTGTTAGTAACGTAAAATGTCTCCACCGTTTTCTTTTTATTATAAATTATATCTGCCAGGAAAGGGCAAGTCCCTGCAATAATTATTCAGTCTGATAAGAGGAATTAAACCTCGACACACTGTGAATGAATGACAGAGGAGTCCAGTTCATTTATTTGTTGAAATCCATTATCTGCTCTCTTTTTGTACGTATCCTCTTAATAGGACTTTATTCTTGATCTGGATGCCGGGCATTTCATTATCCATTACGGCATCGAACGGCTGCTCTCAAATGGCACTCTGCACGCATCCGGCATCCCTAGATTGGTCTGAAATTAAGCGGCCATCTACGCAAATGGTGATGAAATATCTCACCACAAAATAAAGAGGTCATCAGTGACAAGTAATGAGAAAGTGAGGAAGAAACCTCTGCAGTCAGATAGCTAAAGGGCTGCGTTCATGATAAAAGACGGACACTGATTAATCATAGATTTTTTTCTTGTGGAAGTTCAGATGTGCCTCCCCTTCCTTCTGCTTTCAGGGTCATGCTGTGGGTTACAAAGAGGGAAGAGTCATTGGGGGTATGAGAAGAACATCAAGCACATCCAGAGACCTGCATCCAAGTGCCACATCCTTGCAACTAGGCATTTTGAGGTAGCCTACTTCCAAAATTAGAAGGTTGTGCATATATCTATTATGATGAACTTATGATCACATATATCTGTGATGAACTTCAGAAATCTATCCAATCCCTCTTTAAAAGCATCATTCTAGACCACCATCACATCTTTTGGTGCCAACACCACATCCTGTGGCAAGGAGTTCCACAGATTAATTACCTGCTGTGTAAAGAATTATTTCTGTGTGGGTGTCCAAACTTTCCCAGCATTACTGCCACCAGTTTACCCATTCCCAATTTCTCATTCCAGAGTACAATTTCCAGATAACTCATTGCTTTTGTGTAGCTACTGTTATAAATGATTAAAGTGGTGCTGTGTACTATAGTGGTGAGATATCTATACGGTGAGACTATAATTTGACTAGAGTGAGACTGACATGAAGAAGGTCCAAATGGGAAATGAGAACATAGCAGATGGAAGTACTGTTCCCTCTATATTGGGTTTGGCCATCTGTAGGTTTCAGAGGACCCTCGGCAAATTACCTCCATAGCGCCCCCCCCCCTCCCACCAACCAGCACATGAAGACTATTGGCAAAGAGGTGGTCTGGATTTTTATTGGCTATATGTTTTTGCACTTTAGCTGCTTTTTGACTATAAATTTGATAGACTAGAGATACTTCAGTGTGGTTAGTTTCATTGCATTCTGCATGAAATTCCACACCAAATTATACTCGTATATAATTTAAGTGAAACGTACCTGTGTGTGGGAGTAAAATTTCAAGAATATTTGTGTGCCTGGGTACACCTTCAACCCACCGCACAACACCCCAATGCAAAAGATCCCATGCAAAAAATCTCATGCAAACCCCCTGTGCAACACACATCCTCATGCAACACCTGCATGCAACACTACTGTGCAACAACCCCTATGCAACACCCCCATGCAAAAAAACCATGTAATTACCCCATGCAAACTCCCCATGCAACACCCCCATGCAAAAAAAACCCATGCAAAAACCCCATGCAAACTCCCCATGCAACACCCCCCCATGCAGCACCCCCTTGTGCAACATACCCCCGTGCAACACTCCTCGGTGCACCATCCTTCCTTGATTATGGGCACTCCTGTCAGGCAGGTGCAGGGTTTGGGGCTGGGTGTTGATCTGTCTTCAATATTAAGTATAGAATGAAAATGCATTGCACCCCTTTTCACCCCTTAAGGATTAAATTTCTAGAAATAAGTTCTTCGTGGGTGCTCACAAAGACCGCCCTCTCCAAATTTCATGCTTCTAGATCTGGGGGTTGTGTCAGAGTGTCCATCAGTCAGTGATTCTTCAAAGTATAGGGATGAAAATATGTTGTGCCCTTTTTCATCCCCTTCTGGTTGGAATTTCCAAAAACCAGTTTTTCACCCCCTTTTGGTCAGAATGTCCAAAAACCGGTCCTTAATGGATGCCTCCATCATGGAAGGAATATACTCCCCAAATTTCACACTTCCAGGTCCAGCGGTTTTGGCTGGGCGTTGGTGAGCCAGAGAGTCAGTGAGTGAGTCAGTGACTCTTCAGTTTTTTATATATAGATATATAAATAGATATATGATTGTATTCAAAAATAAGATTTTTAAAATAGTGGCATCATCTCTCCCCTGTGTGTGTTATCCTGTACACCCCCCACCCCCCGTGCGATGCTACTGATGGGTCAGAAACCATTTCAAGCTGGTCTGTGATAATGTGTAGATCAGATCTCTGGTTTAGGCTAACATTTCCTGGATGTGGAGCTCTAAATCTTCATTTCCCATCAAAACCATGGAGCTGAGAGCAAGGATGACACTTCATTCCCCAGATGCTTCCTCTTACTATATGAATCCTCAGCCTCCTCCCTTGTTACTTCCAGACCTAAATTGTCAGGGTGGGGAGTTAAACAAGAACTGATGAGCAAAAACAAGCTAGAGACTCAAAATAATCCCATGGCTGTATTTATTTGTTAACACAATTAAGGGAAGCAATATGATATGCCAATACCAAGGTGCTTAGCTGGATAGCCTTGGGCATCAAAAATGCATTTGTCAAGAATGTGGACTCCCTCTGAGCAGCCCTGCTCATAACGCAATGTGCAAGCCCAGTGGGATCTCAGCGCTGTTTTTCCCCCAGTAAATTAAGTGGAGAGGTATGCAAAAACAATTGTATCTTTCAGTCTTGGTTACAGATCATAGGAAGGTATTCTGGGCTGAAAACCTGACATTGAATAATCTGGATCTCTGGCTTGGCTAACACAGATCTCTGTGAATCAGCCTCGCTCAGGGGATGGACTGTGGAGTGAAGAAATTCCTCTGGCCGTCTAATTTTTATGTACTGATAATACTTTGAGGTGGTTCAGTGATGCTTCTAGGGACAATAGCATCACTAGGGTTTGCATCACCTGGTGCAGGAGTCAGGGGGATACTGACACCACCGCAGGCTAAAGGCATGCATAACATCATGATGCCATGTGGTGTCATGACCTCATTGCACACACTGTCTCTTCACAGCCTGCTGGAGAAACCTTCTGGACAGTTGTGAAGAACCCAAGTGTAGCTCACCTGCAGCTGCACACTTGGCCTTTGCAGCCAGCCAGAGGGTTTCTCCAGCCAGCTGCAAAGAGCATGTGCATGGCTCAGCAGCTGAGTTGTTCATGTGTCCTTCCAAACCAGCCATGTACCATGCCTGATTCAGAAGGGCACATATATGGCTCAACTGGAGCCATGCACACACCCTTCTGAGTAAGCCATGTTCCCCATATAGTTTGGGAGAGTGCATGCATGTGCGGTATGCCACTGGCAGGAGTCAACTGCGTCATACTGATGATGGATCTCCTTCAATGCAATAGGCAGGGCAATGTGTATGGTAATGTACCATTCCCCCATCACCATTGACTCCACAGGCACCCATAAAAACTGTTTGGTTCACCACATGAAATGAACTGGATACTTCTGCATAGATACAGGTGTACCTTAATATTTGCAGGGGTTTGATTCTGGCACTCCTTACTAATACAAAAATGTGTTAAATAAAGCAGTTCAAAATAATAAATGTGTCCTTTTGCAATTGTTTAAAAACAGCTTTTCTTACTACTGTAGAGAGGGAGACAACAATTAGAAATGCAAAGGACCCCCAGTCTTTGCATGGCTTAGGTGAAGAATGTAATTATTGCTTTCATGTCTGCGTCACTACAACAGTATAAAAGCAGTTTTTAAACTGTGATTTGTAGTGGCCATTGATTAACTAGATTGGACCTGTAATAGACATTGGCTGCAATCCTAACCTCCGTTTAGGCTGACTTAAGCCCTGACATAAGTCCTGTGCTGACCTGGGGGTGTCACGAAAGTGTAGTAAACACTTCTGCTGCAGTCCTGGGGAGTTTAGGCCAGCACAGGCATATGCTGACCTCGCCACGCCATCATGGAAAGAAAAGCCAGGAGAGTTAGGCCAGCCTAAATTTCTTAAGATTGCACCGATTTTTGCATAAACACTTCTGCATAGACAATAAATTGACAGTAAGGGCGAAATCCAGAGTAACTACAAGGTGTCCTTGCTCCAAAGTAAGAACAAGTTACTCTGGATTGCAATATGAATTTCCCATAGGTTTTCTCTAGGTGGTGCAGTAACTACGGGTGCACGAAATGTCTCTTATATGCTCCCGTAGTTACACTGATTTGTGCCCTAAGTGTCTGAACTCTATGGAAATCCCAACCGAAAAGAAAAGAGAATGACAGAGGTTCTCAGTTCTCCTCCCCTTCAAGTACAGACTAATTTTTCCATTGAGTTTTCTCGGTTGCGGTTGTTTGTTTTCTTGGTGTACCACTGAGCTTACCTTCCTGGTTCCAGTAATTTGCATGGCTCGGAGCACTTATTGTTAATTACAGGAAATAATTGGGGCTGGCCAATTGGAATGAAAAGTGGTGTGAAAGAGCAAGCATTTGTATTCTTCAGAAAAGGCTGTCCTCGTCACCAAGGGATATGCTCTGCTAAATCAATGGTGGCATGGTTCAGCTCCGAGCTTTTCAACATTTCCTGCCTGCAGCCATTCTGCATATTTCAAACTTGTTCTGTTCCTAATGACTAGATTGTGAGTTTTAATGGATATTTCTGATTGAACTGACAATCAGTGCCATGGATAGGGAAAGTGGTTCACATAATTTGCTGCAATTGGGTCCCTCTCCTTGCATTCCCGGAGATCAGTGGCTCATTTCCTCCGGCGTCTGGAACTGAATTCGGAGACGCCGCTGTCGTTTAGAGCTGCTTCCAAAATTCTCCCCAAATTTCTCCTGTGATTTTGAAATTCCAAAATGCCCAAATTTCTTTCCAAAATTAAACCCGTGTACATGGCACCTCATGTAACAAGTATGTTCTACATAACAAAAATTTCTCTAGGATTCTACTTCATGTAACAAAATGTGCTTCACGTAACAAGCACACTCATTGGCAGTTGGGACCGACACGCTGGCCGGCAGCCCTTTTAGAAAGCATCAGGGCGCCTAGCGCGCCAGCCTATAGCGAAAGCAACACTTCCGCGCTGTTCCTCCTGTGGCCGGGCGTCCACTGGGCAGAGGGAGAGAAGAGCAGTGGAGAAGAGGGAGGCAGCTCAGGGCTAGCCAGAAGGGAGCAGGGGAGAGAGAGGCTCAGGATGGAGAGAAGGAGAAAGTGGGGAGACACTTGGAAAGTGTCTTTGATTGCAGCCTCCTAACCATGTCTACCCAGGGCTTACTCCCAGGAAAGTGTCTTTAGGATTGTAGCCTAGGATTCATAGAATCATGCACACCGAATGCATGTTTTGAATTCAATTCCAGTGTTTTGTCATCATTTTTATGTACAGTTAATATTTTTATATGAATATTTTTGGATTTGTGGAACCAATCGTCTGAGTTTCCATTATTTCCTATGGGAAAATCCGCTTCACATAAAGAATATTTCAAGTAACAAACATGCCTCCGGAACAAATTAAATTTGTTACGTAGGTCGGGTCTCTCAAAATGCAAACTGTCATGAGACATTTTCAGGTGGGACCCCATTCATCTCAATCTGAATTTTATTTTTAGGCTGAAATCTTAACTTCCAGTTAGACTGGCATAAACCCTGGCATAAGTCCTATGCTGACCTGGGGGAGACCTGCTCCTGCAAGGGTTAGAACAGTGCATAGGCTTACGCCAACCTCCCCACACCACAATGGGAAGATATGCCAAGTGAATTAGACCAGCCTAAATTGATTAGGATTACACACTTAATTATTTAGACCATCTCACTATGATATGTGACAGCTGGGCACTGCTGGGCATGGACAGGGACTGGGAATTGGAGGATATCAGGGAACAGTGGAGGGATCAGCAAGCACTGGGCATTTGTACCGGGCACCGTTGTGCAGCAGGGACCTTCATGCAGAGACTACAGCTGCGCCACACGTGCGCTCTTCCCAGCCAGTTGGGGATCTCCAGCTGACTGGGGAAAGCACCGATCGCAAAGGGGGAGTTGGGTAGGTAGACGCCCTTGTGCCCACCATTGCATATGTATCCATGGCACAAAAAATCTTGTGCTAAACAGATGATACACCACTGGCCAGTACACAGACATGCACCGGCCTTCCCACACCACATGAATGTGATGTGGGTGAATTATGCCAGCCTAAATTAATCAGGACTCAACCCTGATTTGATTATATCATATGCAGATGTTAAAAAACTTGGTGATGTCACTCCCAGTCATGACAACACTTGCTGGTTAATGACATCACTTTTAGTGACTCTCCACGGAGTTCCATTCTAAAAAGTGTGTCCCAGTGTTATAATGCTGGCAAACCACAGGAGAAGATAATTGGAACCAGTCACAGTTGCATAACTTAACCTATATCCCTATTTGAGAAGGTAGAATTATACTTGGTTTGAGAACCACTTCATGGGGCACCTATAGCTTAACTTTTAAATACGTATAAGATTTTTTACTCATTCCATGTGCAAAACCATGTGCATGCCATGCACCCATGTACTTTGTGAACTGTGTGCAGCCGATGACAGATTCTTGCTGGCCAAAGGAATATCAGGGAACAATAAATTACTTTTTTTAGATTTTATTTTATTTATTTCAGATAGGGCAAAGAATATTTGGTGTTCAGTAATGGGGATAGGCAGTGGTGAGCTTCAGGGGGTTCTTACAGGTTCTATAGAACTCTTTGCTAATGAGCGCCTGGTTGTGAGAACCGGTTACTAATGGGACATAGAACCTGTTGTTAATTGAGGTTATTAGGACATAGAACCTGTTGTGAATTTATTTGAATCCCACAACTGGGGATAGGTAGAAACGGGGGCACACATAAGGTTTTTCAGGCACAAACATCTCTTTTACATTTCCATAATTCTACTTTATAAACATTTAATTTCTATTATTTTTACAATCCAGAGTAACTACTGGAGCATGTAAGAGACATTTACCCTACAATCCAGAGTAACTACGGAAGCACATAAGAGACATTACGTGTACCCATAGTTAGTGCACCACCTAGTGAAAACCTATGAGAAATTCATATTGCAATCCAGAGCAAATTGTTCTTACACCGGAGCAAGGACTCCTCGTAGTTACTCTGGATTGCACCCATCCATCAATGTAGTTACAGCACGACCTAGTGAAAACCTATGGGAAATTCACATTGCAATCCAGAGTAAATTGTACTTACGTCGGAGCAAGGACTCCCCGTAGTTACTCTGGATTGCACCCTTTCCCCCAAATCCAGAGTAACTTCAGGAGCAATTAATAGACATTACGTGCACCCGTAGTTAATTCACCAGCTAGTGAAAACCTATGGGAAATTCATATTGGAATCCAGAGTAAGTTGTTCTTGCACCGGAGCAAGGACTCCCCGTAGTTAAAACTCTGGATTTTGCCCATAATCTCTTATCTAACACAACAATATCTTTACATAAAGATGAAACATTTGTTCTAAGAACTGAACTGCCCTCCTTTTTCAGCTTACAGTAGCTGCCATAAATGTTCTACATCTTGCGCTCTCGTACTTCTCTGGCTTACAAAGCAATGAAATTTCCCTGGGAGTTTCCTGGTCTTAAGAAAATGAGCATTTAGGCCCACAAAAGAGCATTCATGTTGTGCTTCAGTTAGCTTAGGGCGACAACTGAAATGTTTCATTCATTCCCACCCCTTCCCGAAACCCCTGTAGGACTGATGTGCCCATGGTTTTTTTAGTCAAAATATATCTTGATGCAGTGGGTGGCGCAAGCGGTTAAGGCGCTGTGCCTGTTGACCAGCAGGCCAGGGTTTGAGACCCGGGTCAGCCCCACAAGACAGGGTGAGCTCCTGTCCTTAGCCCAGCTCTGCGACGCCAGCTGGATCCAATTGTATTGGCTCTGCCTTTCCATTGGACTAATTCAGTGGCTTGGAGAGGGGGGATTTGCTGCTTGGGTAACAGCCTATCCTCCATAACAATCCAACCCAGGCTTTCATGCTTTGCATGCAGCGTATGCAGTGCAGAGCACGATATCATAGTCTTTCAAGACTGACGGAGGCCTGCTTATGTACCCAGACTAAAGAGTTGAGATCAATAGGTGCATATATAGAATCATAGAATCATAGAATCTAGAGTTGGAAGGGACCTGGTAGGTCATCTAGTCCAACCCCCTGCCTGCAGCAGGAAATCCCCCTAGAGCAGTGTTTCTCAAAGTGGGGGTCGGGACCCTTTGGGGGTCACCTGAAGCTTTCCTGGGGCTCGCCTAAAGAACCCTGGTGCAGGGGGCCAGGTCAGGCTTGCCAGACCTCCAGCTGTAGCTGCGGCCGCACTGGGGCTGACTAACAGCCTCAGGTCCCCAATCCTATGCATGCCTACTCTGAAATAAATCCCATTGTGTTCAATATGTGCATAGAACACACATTTGTAACAATGAAAATACATCCTGCATATCGGATATTTACATTACGATTCATAACAGTAGCAAAATTACAGTTATAAAGTAGCAACGAAAATAATTTTATGGTTGGGGGTCCCCACAACATGAGGAACTTATAAAGGGGTCACGGCGTTAGGAAGATTGAGAACCACTGCCCTAGAGCATCCCCGACAGATGCTCGTTGAGCCTCTGCTCGACGGTTATATCAAGCTTTTCTTTTTTAATGTGGTGATCACATCACCAATATGCACATCAGCTATACACCACACGATCAGAACTCTTGATATAATCATAGGTGCAATCAAGCAGCTTCGGTTTTGTTTAGGTGTAATAACCCGAGGCATATTTGAGTGAGGACGTGTGTGTCAGAACAGAAGAGAAGGCAGGCAGGCGACATCCCGACGCGGTGTCAGAAGTGTTTGACATCTTGTAAGTGGTTTCAAAAGACCACTTACACTAGCACAAATGTCAACAGAATAGTGTCTTGACGTGCAAAATCAGAAGCTTAATATAATTTGTATTGAATCAGGGTGGTAGTTCTTAATCCTCAGCCGTAAAGTTTTAATCAGAAGCATGGACAGAGGAAGCAGTTTGTGTCATTTGCCCTAATTGCACTAAGATTGCAATCCTAAAGACACTTTCCTGGGAGTAAGACCCATTGAACATAATGGGGCTTACTTTTGAGTAGACAGCGGTTAGGCTTGTGCTATTAGAAGAGCCCTGCTGGATCAAGCCCATCTAGACCAGCTTCCTACAACTCATGGTGGCCCACCAGATGCTTCAGCACACAAGGCAACAAGAGATCTGCATCTTGGTCCCAACCCTTTGCAAATGGAAGTAGCCTAAAATCAGGCAGGTGCACATACCCATGACGGCTTGTAACCCATGATGGACTTTTCCTCCAGGAATCTATGTTTTGAAAGATATCTAGGCCAGATGTCATCACCACATCCTGTGGCAAAGAGTTCCACAGACTAATTACAGGCTAGAGTTTCTTTTGCCTACCCCAATTCCTTCCATTTTAGTGGACATTTCCTGATTCGTTGCATACATCCCTCCTTCAAACACTGGCTCAGTCCTTCTGTGTCAGTGGGGTGCTGGGAAATCCAGCAACCTTCAGTCCCACATACTCAAGAACTTTACAAGAACTTCCAACAGAATGGATATAGTTTGCTGACATCCTGCTCCCAGCCTTATTCCACCAGACCCACATGCTAAAGGGTGCACCGCCTGCAATGTCCACAGATAGGGGATGCTCATCTGGACACTGACCATTTCTGAGATAAGCAGGTCGGTATTAATATTTTCCATCATTCCTGAACTTTTGGAGAAAATCAAGAGGCCATTACATCATTTAAAATTTTTTAAATTAAAATAATAATACAAAATTAAAATTAATTTAATTTTAATTAATTATAATTATATAATTAAAAATAACTTAAAGAATATAAAATATAAAAAATATAAATATATATTAATTTAATTATTAAAATAATACAAAGTTTAAAAATACTACACACTTCTCACAATAGGTGCTGCAGTGGCCTAGTAGTTAGACTGGAGTAGTTAGAGTTAGAGTAGTTAGAGTAGTTAGACTGGAGTAGTTAGAGTCTCCAGTAGTTAGAGTTAGAACACTGCTTGACCAGAATTCCGCTCAGCAGGTCAGCGGTTCAAGACCCGAGTCCTGCCAGACGGGGTGAGAACCTATCCTTAGCCCAGCTCCTGCCAACCTAGCAGTTCAAGAGGATGCAAATGCAAGTAGATAAATAGGGACCACTTCGGTGGGAAAGGCAGCATGCTGGCGACAGTGCCCTGCGACAGGCCGGCCAGGTACCCCCATGTCACATCCATCATGGATTGGAGGAAACTCTGATCCACAACAAGTGGACACTGTCTCACACTGTACAAACAACAAAGTTCTTTTTTCCTCACGATACAATAAGGGAAACAAAGAAAACAAAACAAAAAAGATGAACAACTGTCTCATATAAAAAATACCGCAATGTATCAGCTTTTCTTTACTAAAGCAAGGACATGTTTTTAAAAAAATTTGATTTGTATCCCAACATTTCACTTAGCTTCGGTCCTAATGATGTTCAGATCATAATTCCTTTCAAAAGAAAATGATACATGAATTCCAACAAAATCTACAGTAACTACAAGGAGTTCTTGATCCAGTGTAAAAACAACTTACTCTGGATTCCAGTATGAATTTCCCATGGGTTTCCACTAAGTGGTGTAGTAAATACGTGTGCACGTAAAGTCTCTTACGTGCTCACGTAGTTACTCTGGATTTGGGGGGGAAGAAAAGTAAGGATGATGTTCTTCAAACCAGGCCAATTTTAATCCTGTAAAACTATATTCAAACTCCCAGCAAAAGGAAAAGCATTAATCATTGAAAACAATCTGCTTTAATGATGCAGAACCCCAGGATTCCAAGCTGTTGGCAGTCATTGGTCAACAACTGGAGGGAGCATAGGAGGGGTCCCAGAAACTTCATTATGAGCTGAGCCACCATTATTGTCATGAGAGACTTGGTTTCCCATTAATAACAGATCCTTGCATGTCAATTCTGCAAGAGATATTGAGGCATCATTTTCACTTACATCTTATTTAAGCCTCCCAGTGTCCATGATTGGTGATTGTCAGATTTCATGTGTCCAAGAGTTGTCAGGCGTCGGCAGCTAATGAATGATCTTTGCCTGTGCAATATAGATTGTTGTTAAGATGGAGTAGAGACACCCTGTGATATATCCAACAAATACTGTGAAGATTTTTTCCTATTGCAGAGATCTGTCTTCCAACACATTCATTAACAATTTGAGTAACCCCTACAATCCACAATAACTACGGGACCATGTAAGAGACATTTACATCGGCATCGTTACAGCAACACCTACTGAAAACCTATGGAAAATTCATATTGCAATGCAGAGTAAATTGTTCTTATACTGGAGCAAGGACTCCCTGTAGTTACTCTGGATTGCGCCCTAAGGCTGCAATCCTAACCCCTAGGTAGGTTGGCATAAGCCCCAACATAATTCCTATGCTGACCTGGGGGTGTTAGAAGAATGCCGTAAGTCACATCTGTGCCACTTTTGTGGTTTGGCCAGTGCAAAACATGCACCTGCCTCTCGACATCACCATGGCAAGACCGAAGAGTTGTGCCAGAGTAGGTTCGGATTGCACCTTGACTCTAATATGTTCCAGAACTTCTCTTTATTGTGCATGCCTATGAACATGTATGTGTGTATGTTCATGTGCAGTGTTTTAAACATGATGGACACAGAAAGGCAGTTGTATTTCAAGTTGCATCTCTTACCCTTTTGGGTGAATGGTCAAGAAAGTGTATTCCAAACAAATCTAACCAATCCCAAAAACGCTGAATCAATTTGTCTCCGCTTTAGCATGTTAAGAAAGCCCCCTTCTGTGTCCCATAGGGTGCTTTTTCAGTCATGCCTATGTAATCCTCCACAAATTTAATACTGATCCCCTGGAGGGCTAGCAGGGAGCTAATAAAGGGGAAGATAATTTAGCCGCAAGATTCCCAGCATTATCTAAAATATTGTCAGTCTTAATCAGCTGTGACAATAACACCTTTGTGTTCCCAGGAGTCTCACATTTGGAACTGTCGAGCAGAATGGGAAGGGAGTCATCTGGGCCAACGTTCATGATATACTTAATTGTATCTTGAGTTAAGCTAGGATTAAGGTACAAGACCAGGAAAAGGCAGAAAAGTCTAAGTGGAAAAATCATAGGACTGACCACTGATTCCACAGGTTGTAAGGAAACCAGTTTTAGTAGGGTTTGCACTAACCCAAGTGAGGTCTGGTCTGTGTCTTAAAAAATGGAATGGCCTTTTTGCTATTTATCAGAAGAGTGATTCTCCTTTCCTGTAAAATATACAAAGTTCTCCAAGTTCTGTGAAAATTGTGATAACCATTTTATTGTTAATTTGTTTATTAGTGATTTCTTTGATTTTTGTTGCAGTCCTAATCTAGGTTTGTACAACTCATCAGTCTTCCCATTCCCGTGGTGAGGTAGAGAGGCAAGCGCATGTTTGTGCACTAGCCATACCACAAAAGTGACATGGATGTGTCTTACGGCAGGGTTTCTCAACCCCCGGTCCGGGGACCACTGGAGGTCCTTGGAAGCTGCCTGACCAGTCTGTGAGATGACTCCTCTAAGTGCATCTTCCCCTCCCCACAGCAGGAGGGCTCTGTTGGAGGATTGCAGCCTCAGGGTGCAATCCAGAGTAACTACGGGGAGTCCTTGCTCCGGAGTAAGAACAATTTGCTCTGGATTGCAATATGAATTTCCCATAGATTTTCTTGAGGTAATGCAGTAATTATGGATGCACATAATGTCTCTTAAGTGCTCCCATAGTTACTCTGGATTGTAGGGTCAGACACCAATCCAATGCCTGTGTACTCAGAAATAAGTCCCATTATAGTCAATGACGCTTACTGTCCAGTAAGAGTGACTGGGATGGCTTTGTGCATTTTCAGTGCATCCTGCACTGAAAAAGATTGGAAATCCCTGCTCTGAGTAGACATGCACTGAGACATTGGGTTCTTGCCTGCTATCCTATCCATAGTAAGGTAGCAATAGCTCTATTTATTATAATGGGATTTACAGCTGGAGGCAGCTGTGCTGTGCTCTAGATGGGGAAGCCCTCCCTCCAGGATGCCAGACGCAAAACTCTCCCCCCACCTCCAGGCTGGTCCTGGAAATTTTTTTCCCCACAGAACTGGTCCCTGGGGCCAAAAAGGTTGAGGACCACTGTCTTATGACACTCTTCCAACACCCCCAGGTCAGCACAGGACTTATGTTGGGGTTTAGGCCAGCCTAACTGCAGATTAGGATTGTAGCCTTATATCCCACCTTCCTACTTACAAAAGGATACCCAAGGCGGCATTGGAGCTGTAGTGTGTTGTGTTCAATAAGGCAGGCAACCAGATATCAGGATTAGGATCTTTTATTCGATAATTATCTGGCCACCTGCTGGGACTCAAGTCCAAATCAGCAGGCAACCAAGATGGCTTCTAGCCTTAAGGTTTTATAGTGCAATACATATACATATAGGTTTTATACATTCTCTCAGAATGTTCTTACAGACCTCCTTTGTTCTAGGGGGTTATCTTTTGGCAAGTGTTCTAGAAATAGTGTCCCAGACTCATCTCTGCCTTATGTTGCCATTTGTTAGCATGGACATTTACGTCTCTGGGAGCTGTCTTGCTATGCTCTAAGGCTGTGTTTCTCAAAGTGGGGGTTGGGACCCCTTTGGGGGTCACCTAGATGTTTCCAGGGGGTCGCCTAAAGACCTTTGGTGCAGGGGGCCAGGTCAGGCTTGCTAGACCTCCAGCTGTAGCTGCGCGAGCACTGGGGCTGACTGACAGCCTCAGAGCCCCAATCCTATGCATGCCAACAATGAAATAAATCCCATTATAGTCAGGGGGCCTTTACTCCCATATAAATGTGGATAGGATTGCAGCCTCAGGGCCCAATCCTATGCATGCCTACTCTGAAATCAATCCCATTGTGTTCAATGTGTGCATGGAACACACATTTAATTTGTAACAATGAAAATACATCCTGCATATCAGATATTTACATCACGATTCATAACAGTAGCAAAATTACAGTTATAAAGTAGCAACGAAAATAATTTTATGGTTGGGGGTCCCCACAACATGAGGAACTTGTAAAGGGGTCACGGCGTTAGGAAGATTGAGAACCACTGCTCTAAGGAATGTTTGCAAATGTTTGCAGCGTAAGCGTCCCACAGAGCAAGGCATCACTGCAACCCCAAAATGGCTACCTCGTAACCAAAAAAACCAAAACGTGCATTCAGATGTGGCGAGGAGTATGGGGAGAGAATATTTTCACAATCTTCCCTTTCAAGGTGGAAATGTGGGGGGGATTCTGAAAATTCAGGTCAATACAAGAATGAGATAGCACAAGCCTGGCCTTGGAATGACTTGCTCAGGCCTAGAAACAGGCAGGTTACTCTGAGGATTTATGAAAATGGTCCCTCTTGCTTTCCAAGTGCTTCAAATAAAGGCAACGACAATTTTCCAAAATGACTGTCAATAATTTTAAATGCAGAGAGAGAAAGAGGCTTTGCAGACTCAGCCACCTTCACTGAAGTTCTTTAAGATTCCTGGTCATCCCGTTCATTTGTAATACTTAAGAAACAGCTTCCCCCTGTTTTATGAGGCCATCTATCCAGTGACCTGTATCTGCCCCTCCGCATGGTTGATTTCAGCTGTGCCCTTGAAGCGTGGCTCCGGCTAGGCTGCCGGCACAGACTTTCTTCCAGGCTTCTCATTTGTGCTTCTTCTGGAGAAATTCGATAGACAAAGCTGGGGTTAGATTTTCGGTCAATGTTCATTGCAAGCAGGGCGACCAGATGCCCAAACCTCAAAAGGAGGACAAAGTCTCAGATTCCTCTCAGCCTGGCCTTTCTGGTGGACAATGGCACAATTGCCTACTCGTGAGTAAAGCCAAGACATTGGGAACTTTCACTCTCCCATAGAGCTCAATGCATATATTTTATTTTTAGTTTTTTGGCCATAGCTTTTGATAGGAAGGAGATATTTCAAAACTCAGCTTTGCATTGGGTTCTGCTCTTCAATACAAATCCAATGACATATGACAAGTTGGGGTGCTGCACACCATTGCAAAGTTCCAAAATGAAGCCAAATGGAGGACAGTGAAGCCCTTTTGGAGGACACCCAGACAGGAGGCGTAAAAAGAGGACAAATCCAGAAATTTCCAGTCACTCTGCATATGGCAACCCTAAGTGGTTTGGCAACCCTAAGAGTGTCTGGAAGGGATGGGAACTTCTCAAAAATATGTGTTTTTATACTTGACACTTGTGAACTTGAGTCACACATGTCAAAGACACACACAACAATCCTAAACACTCTTTTCTGGAAGCAAGACCCATTGAATATAATGGGGTTGACTTCTGAGTGGACATAGTTAGGATTGTG
The DNA here is from genome assembly GCA_030015325.1 of Cryptoblepharus egeriae. NCBI lineage: Eukaryota > Metazoa > Chordata > Lepidosauria > Squamata > Scincidae > Cryptoblepharus > Cryptoblepharus egeriae. Next base: position 12,547,639 of record JAREYC010000016.1, on the reverse strand, counting down.
CTGACTGGCAAACACTCAAGTCTGTGGCTTCAGAAGACACCAGGAATTTGGATGACCTGAGTTGCCTAGACATGGCTTGGGGTCCTGCTTGCACATTTGGATGTTGCACTATTTCTGTTTTGCCCCAAAGCCCTTGTATGGTGATCCAGAAGTCAGATGTTTGAGAGAAGCAGCTCCAGATGTTGGAGAGCAGGAGGTCAGACTGGGAACTACTGTTAGTGCTGGAGCCAAGCCCCATTCCTGGACAGCCCACACCAGTCCTGTGGCATACCTAAGTCATTTGGCACCCAAGGCCCGGAAATCTTTTGCCACCTTCATATGTCAACATTATTTAGTTAATTATTATTAGTATTAATACAAATAGATATTAATATCTTCATATTTAAAAATCACCTTACTAATTAAACGTTGGTTTTAGTTTTTTGGGGGGAGGGGAGTAAGGTTGCCTTTTGGAGCATTTGTTAAGCTTCACTTTCACTGGATTGGGACCATTCTAGTGTCCTTGCATTCCTCTGTGCTTGACTGGAACAAAAGCCAAGGCAGTTCTGCTTACTCATGAGTAAACATAGCTGTGTAACTCAGTTCTGCTGTCAATAGGGCTCAATGCAACTATCAGGGGCTTTTTTCTGGGTTGATTGACAGCAGAACTCCCCTCCCCCCAAAAAAGTAAAACCAAAGTTTAATCAGTAAGATGATTTTTAAATATGAAAATATTAATATCTATTTATTGGTATTAATTACTCCCAGGAAAGTGTTTTTAGGATTGCAGCCTTAAGGCATAATCCAGAGTAACTATGGGTCTTCTTATGTTGACATAGTTACGGCACCACCTATGGGAAACCTATGGGAAATGCAAAGAGCAATCCAGAGTAAATGCCTCTTACATTGATTTAAGAGATCCTATAGTTACTCTGGATTTTGCTCTTAGTTGGTTAGTTAGTTAGTTAGTTAGTTAGTTAGTTAGTTAGTTAGTTAGTTAGTTAGTTAGTTAGTTAGTTAGTTAGTTAGTTAGTGCACAGTCTTAACCACGTTTACTCAAAAGTGAGCTCCATTGTATTTAATACTCCTCAGTTAGTTAGACTACTATAAAGAGTAACTATGTGACCTTTTACACCAACATAGTTAGGGTGTCACCTATGGGAAACCTATGGGAAATGCATAGAGTAATCCAGAGTAAGTGCCTCTTACATCTTCCCGAAGTTACTCTGGCTTGGAGGCCATGTGAGTTAGAAAGCTCAAAGTACGTCAAAGTATGTTGGTGTCTCCCTCTCTTTTCTGCCTCCTTTCATAGAATAAAATGTGCAGTGGCGCAAGTGGTTAAGACCAGTGTTGGGATTCAAAGAAATTAACAACTGATTCTATGCCCATCTGGCAACCACTTTTAACCCTCCGTCAGTCGAAGCTCTGTTTTGCCACTTTTAGTCCAAGTGCAGTTTTTATTACACTGTTAGAAAACTGTCATAAGCACGCAATTAACTCAATTGTAACACTCTTAAAGTCTTAAGTGACATTCATTAGGATGTACAAAGAGACAATAATCGAAATCTGATTCAAAAAAATCCTCATTTATTAATCATACAGCAAGTAAAACCAAAATCACTGAAAATTAATACCCGCCTCCACATTGCCTTATGTTTTCATGAAAAAGAAAGACATGAGCATTAATTATGAGCTGAACTGGAAATATAGGCACAGTAGAGTCACTCTGAGTCGCTGTTGGGAAGTTCAACAGTTCAGTTCTGTGACTGAAAGGCTTGTCCAACAAGAGGCTCGAGGGCCGCATTTGGCTTAGAAAACAAGCCTGCATGTGTTCATATGTACAATATTATGAACAAAATATCCACAATCTTTGTAATTTCCATTCATAAAAAGAGCTAAATGAACAGTTATGATGAATATAAATGAATATATATGAACAGTTATGATGAATATAAAAGGAAATAAGAAACTTCCCAGGAGGGTTGAAGTTGTAATTTTTGTCCAGGGGCTCCCAGGGGCTCCCCACATAAGAAGCTGGAAAAATGACTGGGGTGGGGTCTCAAACAGCACCTAGAAATAGGAAGGTACTAGGAGGGGCAGGCCTCTTGGTCATCATGATGCAGAGAGGGAGAAAAAACAAAATCTCGTGTAATAATTATTGCAGCTTCGAGTCCCCTAGGGTTAAATGGCTATTTTTAAACAGTATATGTCTTATCTCTCATTAACAACCGGTTCTATAGAGTAGATGCAAACCAGCTGGAGCCCACCACCGGTTAAGACACTGTGCCTGTTAACCAGCAGGCCAGGGTTCGAGACCCGGGTCGGCCCCACAAGACAGGGTGAGCTCCTGTCCTTAGCCCAGCTCTGCGACGCCAGCTGGATCCAATCGTATTGGCTCTGCCTTTCCATTGGACTAATTCAGTGGCATGGAGAGGGGGATTTGCTGCTTGGGTAACAGCCTATCCACCATAACAATCTACCAAGGCCTTCATGTTTTGCATGCAGCACTGAGCACGATACCACAGACTTTCAAGACTGATGGAGGCCTGCTGCTTCATGGGGCAGAGACTTTCACAGCACGGTACAGAATGGTATAGCTGCATAAAAATAAGCAAACACAACTGCAGCAGCAGTGACAGAGGTGAAGTGTGCCTCCTCTGTATTCCCTCACTCTCTTTCCACCCCCTGACATGACAGAAGAAGAATTGGATTCCCTAACAAGCAATAAAAACTTTTTTGATTTATTTAGCAGATAAATGTGAATGTTGACGTAAAAAGGGGGATGGCGGGAGAGGAGAAATTGAGACCTGGGGTTCAGATGAAACATTTTTAATTCTCTTCTTTGATGTCAAAATGCACTTTGACTTTGCAAAATGTCATTTAAAGGTAATGCACTGGGGACATTTGCAGGACTGTGCATTTAAACAGAAGAGAGCATTGGTTCCCCCAGTGTGAAATGAGGGAAGAGCAAACTCTGTCTCTCTATTTTCCCCACCACCCCATATTTCCACCCAAGATTTATAGCCAAGTTCAAAAGATCCCCCCTACAGGGAAATGGGATAGGCCATTCCTGCCGAGGTGTTTTCAGCTGAGCATTTTTTGATTCACAAGTTGTCATAAATCACAAATAGGAGGGGAAAAATGTAATATCAAATCCCGTTTTTATTAAAAGTCTTTTGGCATTCACAGCTTCATCATTTTTTATTTTTTTATTTTTGTGTGTGTGTGTGTGTGTGTGTGTGTGTGTGTGTGTGTGAGAGAGAGAGAGAGAGAGAGAGAGAGAGAGAGAGAGTCTGCCAAGAAGAGGAACAGGAATGTTGGAGAAACAAGTGCTACAAGGATACCACTGAGTGCCCAAGAATGAAAGCAGAAAGAAAGGACAATTTGAATAAGAAAACAAGCAACTTTGCCATATGAAAACCTGATGCTTCAATGGAAAGAACCACTTTTATTACACTTAGAGGACAATCCTAACCATGTCTACTCTAACCTGTGGGTGGTGCAAGTGGTTAAGACACTGTGCCTATTAACCAGCAGGCCAGGGTTCGAGACCCGGGTCGGTCCCACAAGACAGGGTGAGCTCCTGTCCTGAGCCCAGCTCTGCGACCGATGCCAGTTGGATCCAATCGTATTGGCTCTGCCTTTCCATTGGACTGATTCAGTGACGTGGAGAGGGAGGATTTGCTGCTTCGGTAACAGCCTATCCTCCATAACAATCTAAGCCAGGCTTTCGTGCTTCGCATGCAGCGTTGGCAGCGCTGAGCACGATACCATAGTCTTTCAAGACTGACGGAGGCCTCCTACTCTAAAGTAAGCACCATTGTGTTGAATGAGTCTTACTCCCAGAAAAGTGTGTTTAGGATTGCAGCCTTAGAAAATAAAGTTTACCTTGAAGCAACAGCTGGTTTCTTTGTTGTTGTTACTTTATAAATAGATTTTATCCTCTTCTTTTTCCAATAAAAATGAATGTTGGATTCAAATGGTGAGATAAATTTATATTGTGTGTATCTATCTATCTATCTATCTATCTATCTATCTATCTATCTATCTATCTATCTATCTATCTATCTATCTATCTATCTATCTATCTATCTACAGTATTTATATACCGCTTTTCAACTGAAAAGTTCACAAGCGGTTTACAAGAAAATGAAAAAATTAATAGCTAATTAATAGCTAATAGGCTAATTAATAGCTAATTAGCTAATAGCTAAATAATAGCTATATCAAATCAATCTAAATGTGCAAGGAGGGGATGAGGGTAGGGACATTTTTCTCCATGCATGAAGCAGAGAAGAGGCAGACCAGGTTAAGTGTTGACTCACCTTATTGCTTTAGGGTGCAATCCAGAGTAACTACGGGGAGTTGATTCGGCTACGGGGAGTCCTTGATCCAGTGTAAGAACAATTTACTCTGGATTGCAATATGAATTTCCCATAAGTTTTCACTAGGTGGTGCTGTAACTATGGGTGCACGTAATGTCTCTTACGTGCTCCCGTAGTTACTCTGGATTGTAGGGTTAGTTTATTTACTAATTTATTACTAATTTTATTTTACTAATTTATTACTAATTTTATTGCTATTTATTAATTTATTTAGTTTAGTGCTAAATGTTTTGCAGGAGAAAAGGAGAACTGTTAATTTTTTGGAATGGAGGGAGAGAAGGAAGGTAAGGATTAAAAAAAATAAGGTCACACAATTATGGCTGCAAACCGATCCTCCACTTAGGCCAGCCTAAACTCCAGCATAAGTGCTGTGCCATCCTGGGGGTGTCACAAAAGTGTACAAGACACTTCTCCTCTCTTGGGAGGGTTAGGCCAATCGACAGACATTCATCGACCTCTCCACACCATCATAGAAAGATAGGCCAGGTGATTTAGGCCAGCCTAAATTTCTTAGAATTGTCCCCTATATGTGTGACCGACATGAAACAAGGAGGAAAATAAGACTTACAGATGGAACTATGTACTATGGAGGCAGTATTGATTCTGCCATATGTCTCTTGTTGTCTGGACCTGAGACTGCATTCATTTCAGATGGTCATTCCCACCCCACCAGAAATGGCAGGGATTGAATCTAGAACTTCTCCACTGAGCCACATTCCCATCCCCGATCCATAGGCACAAGCTGGTGCTACAGAAGTTGTCTTTCCTTTGTCCAGAGTTGGAAGGAGATGCTCAGTCCACATTCCTGCTTGACACCCTTTAGACTGCAGACCCACCTGCAGCAACTGGGAATGTTACCCTACAATCCAGAGTAACTACGGGAGCACATAAGAAACATCTACGTCGACGTAGTTACGGCACCACCTAGTGAAAACCTTTGGGGAAATTCATATTGCAATCCAGAGTAAATTATTTTTAACGTTGGAACAAGGACTCCCCTTAGTTACTCTGGATTGTGCCCTAAATCTAGTTTAACCTGAACATGCAACCTTGAAGAATTTCTGACTGCAAGCCCATAAAGCTGTTAAATTTTATCCTCATGTTATATATTTAAGGATTTCTTTTTTCTTTTTAAAACCGGTATTAGATAATGATGATGAACTTGGTTGAGTGCACTAGTCTAACCTCTCTGGAGCATCAAAAAAAAAGTTCTGGATCACTTGATTCTTTATTGTGTTCACTCATGGACTGCAACTGTATGCTCAACGTTCAAAGGCAATTTTATGCCAGGATAATCATTTGATGAAAAACTAGTCTCCGAAGGAATGCGCTGACAGGTTTTCAACTCCGGGAGCGGACAGGTGCTGTCTTAATGCTTTTAAAAATCCGTATGCATTTCCAATAAACAGTATGATTTGAGATCCCTTGCAGAGTTATAAGTACTAACAAGGTCGATATTGTCTCCTTGAAATCAATGTAAGTAGCAGGATGAACTGGTCAACCTATATTTAAATAACAACATAAAGCGAGGAAAGATGTTTCGTAAGAAACTGAGAAAGTGTAAGCAAACTAAGGACATTACTCAACTAGTGCAATATAAGGTTGAGTCATAGAGGTTCTATATTTAACCCACAGATATTTCTTTAACCCAGAATCCTGTCTCCAATGGTCATTGGTCAGATGCCATCGAGAAGTTCACAAACAGGACATGATGAGTCCAGTAATTCCATGTTTTCCTCCCCAAAATGTAGGTGTTGAAGATGTTCTGCTTTTGAGGCTATTATCTATCTATCTACCTATCTACAGTATTTATATACCGCTTTTCAACTGAAAAGTTCACAAAGCGGTTTACAAGAAAATGAAAAAATTAATAGCTAATTAATAGCTAATGGGTGCCTGTCCCAAAAGGGCTCACAATCTAAAGTGCATTTTATCACTGCACTGCCCACGTCTCAAACCCACAAAACTGGGGTTAGCACATTATCTATCTCTCTATCTCTCTATCTACAGTATTAGATATCTACTACTATTAGATCTACTATTATCACAAACACCAGCAGTGGTTCACAAAATGTTTAACACCACAACCCACTATTACTGTATTTCAGGACCCACATACAGTGGGTGTATTAGATTTAAAAAAAAAAAATCTATTTTTTATCTTCTTTTTATGCTAAATAAACAAAACATACACACACAAAAAAACCAAAAAAGATCTAAAATTAAATATTTTATTTATTTATTTATTTACAAATAAAAATAACCAGAAAACGATGCTTACAATGTTGATGCTTATCTTCCCATAGTGTAAGATGCTTACAGTGTTACATCTTTGCTTACACTGCATCATTACAATGTAATGTAAGATGCGTACAATGTTGATACTTATCTTCCTATATTTATACAAGCTCAGGTGCTTATATTGCATCATTACAATGTAATGTAAGATGCTTACAATGTTGATGCTTATCTTCCTGTATTTATACAAACTCACACACTGCTTGCATACAGTCTGCAGGGAAATTAGCAGCTTCAGGGGTTAAGACAATTAGGGCGCAATCCAGATTAACTATGGGGAGTCCTGGCTCTGACGTAAAAATAATTTGCTCTGGATTGCAATATGAATTTCCCATAGGCTTTCACCAGGTGGTGCAGTAACTACGGGTGCACATAATGTCTCTTGCGTGCTCCTGTAGTTACTCTCACTGTAGGGATAGTTTTCCAATCTTTTCATCACCCTTACATGACCCATCAAAAATCAGGTTGTGACCCATCAGTAGGTCCCAACCTATATTTTGGGAACCACTGCTCAATTTTTTTCTGTTCCTTTATTCTACCCACTTTCCAGGTGTGCACATTTGATCCCTGTTGTATATATAAAAATATGGGCAAAAAATGGCTTAAACAAGGGATTACATGTGCATAGAACTTTATTAGCATTAATTAAACAAGGCATTTTACGACCAACTTACAAACCATGATCATTGCTGGGTTAATGTGATATCCAGTGGGGCAGAGATATAATTTAGTGGAAGAGTCCATGCCTTGCATACTGATGGAAGTGATTTCAATTCCCGTATTACCAGCTCTTACCGCTTTTTCTAGTAAGTTCAGACACATAATGGGCACGATCCAGAATAGCTACGGGGAGTCCTTGCTCCGATGTAAGAACAATTTACTCTGATTGCTATATGATTTTCCCATAGGTTTTTACTAGGTGGTGCCATAACTACACCAATATGATTTTCCCATAGGTTTTTACTAGGTGGTGCCATAACTACATCAATGCAAATGTCTCTTATGTACTCCCATAGTTACTCTGGATTATAGGGTTATTTGGTCAAGCAAGGCCATTTGCAGTGTCGTGTACTAAGGATGGGTAAATAAAGGGTTACTCTCACAAGTGGTTAAGACACTGTTCCTGTTAACCAGCAGGCCAGGGTTCGAGACCTGGGTCCCCAGAAGATGAGGATGTCCTTGCTACAGGCAGGGAGTTGGACTAGATGATCCACTGGGTCCCTTCCAACTCTATGTTTCTATGAGATATTCTATGAGATATGCATTCAAAATAAAATGTGATTTTAGTCTGTCTATTAAACTGCCTCCAACCTGTCATCCCAGCCCTTGATTGCATTTCCCACAAATTCAAATGGGTAACTTGCACCTAACTAAAGAGGCACCTCAATCAAGGAAAGCCTTGCTAAACGTGCTTGTTGTAGGGGTGAATATACGTCTCTCCAGAGCAGTTATGATAACCTATAGGATTTTTCCAGATAGGTAGAGGAAGAAACCATGGAGAACCTACTTTCATTGCTGAGAACCTACAAATGCTGAGAGAGCTGCCTATGTATGAATCGGCTTTAACAGATGTAGAAGGACAGAAAGAATTTAACAGATAACAGATAGAATTTAACTGACAATAGGGTCAGGCCACACATTTGTCTGCTGTTCATCAAGGGCCCTGTAATGACATGCAGAAAAAGCAAATGAAAATATTGTAGTTGGCTTTACAAAAGGCAGTGATTCCTGTGTAATCTATTCTACATTAAGCAGACTGCCGGTAATGATACTCATATGATAGGGAACAATGATTCTGATCTGTACCATCAGCTTAGAAGGAAGTATATGATTCTAAATGGAGGGCATAACGTAATCAATTCAACTGCAGGTGATCATCTATACGGGATGCATTCGAAAGAGTGGAGGATGCATTTCAAATCTTCATACCTGCGTTTGCAATCCTAATGTGCCCTTGGGCCAGCACTGTTGCGGAAATGATGCAGTGGCCCCAGTGGTGGGATTCAAATAAATTAACAACAGATTCTATGTCCTAATAACATAAATTAAAAACAGGTTCTATGTCCCATTAGTAACCGGTTCTCAGAACCAGGTGCTTGTTAGCAAAGGGTTCTATAGAACCTGTGAGAACCTCCTGAAGCCCACCAGTGAATGTCCCCTATGCAAGTCCAGGAGTGTCAAAAAAGTGCCATAAAGCATTTTGTTGCCACCCAAAGAAGCGAGGAGGTCACACAAAGCATTGCAACAATTTTTTATTTAATAAATTTATATCCCACCTTTCTCAGGCTGAGGTCAACTCAAGGCTGCTAACAAGTAAAAATTTGAAAACATTTCAAATCTTGATACACTCCTGCATGCCCTGAGAAGATGTGGGCTCAACCAGCACAGGTGTCTAGAGTGAAGCATTGGATGGCAGGGAGGAAGCTGTAGGAAGGTCTTCTAGGGCAGGTGGTAGAAGCAGGACCAGAACCTGGCAAATGTTGGATCTTAGCCCAAGACAGTCCTGGGCTACTCAGATCTATGCCTCTGTTTGAGGTAACTGTGCCATACAGATCTGAGTAGACCCATTAGGGCTATTGCTGATTTACCTGGGGTAAGGGAAAAAAAAAGTTAGCTGACTGCCAATCTTCAGGTTGACAAGTGCAGGGTCTTTAACCAGAGCCACTGCAGCCCCTGAAAGCAATTTCATTGGGTAATTCCTATTTTCCTTACAATCCAGAGTAACTACGGGAGCATGTAAGAGACATTACATATACATATACTTACTGCACCACCTAGTGAAAACCTATGGAAAATTCATATTGCAATCCAGAGCAAATTGTTCTTACACTGGAGCAAGGACTCCCCGTAGTTACTCTGGATTGCACCCTATAGTGAGAGTGGAATATATACATTAAAATATAGGGGTTGGGGGCCATATAGAAAAATTATCCATCTGTCAAACAGTCCAAGGAAACACTCCATTGCCACAAATACAGAGACCAATGCCAACTATCTTTCTGTCCATCCATTCCCCTCTGCTTTCATTCCTTCCTGATGGTCATTGTAAGGACGGACAGGGTTAATGGCTCCTTTCCTTTCAGCTAATGGAGATATTGCTGTCTATATGCAAAAGCATGCCTCGCTTTTGGCAGCCCACCAGTAAATAAAGAGGAAAACATCCATTATTGATATGCTGTCTCCTTCCAGATTGAAAGTAAATGTGCAAAAATATGTGTCGAGGACCTTCCCAATTTGGAGCCCGTGTTTGCTCAATGTGCCCTCAAAACACGATGAACAGAAAATTGTTCCAACTTGACCAAAATATATATTTGATTGGCCCAATTTCCAAAGCCAAGCCTGAGCTATATATTATTTCAGTATATGCAAGATATATATTAAAATATAAATATGCAATTGTAGATGTATATATATAAAACAAAACAGAAAACCTAAATGCCATCTTTATACAATCAGAGCCGGGATAGAGTACTGATTAATGAGATTGACTGAGACCTGGAATATCAGGATCCAAATCCATCCTCAATCATGAAGCTTCCTCTCAATCTTACCTAACTTGCAGGGTTGTTTTGAGGACAAAATAAGTTTGTTTTTTTTTTAAATAAAAAGCTTTGTATGTCAAGAGCATTTTTTTGGCATGAGTAAGGCAGGGTATAATTTCCATAATAAATAATAATAAATAATAAACAATAAATAATTTCCACAATAAATAAATAGCAAAATTTTCATAATAAATAAATAGCAAAATAATGTGTTTACTCAAATCTACTCAAATTTACTCAAATTTGGCTCACCTTTTTCAGCCAAATTAACTGCACAATCCAGAGTAACTATGGAAGCTCTTAAGAGACATTTATGTCGACACAGTTACAGTGCCATATAGTGGAAACCTATGGGAAATTCATAGAGCAATCCAAAGTGCATTTTTCTTACATCGATGTAAGAGCTCCCGCAGTTACTCTGGATTGTGCAGATAGTCTCCAAAATCAGAGTGCGCATTAGATTTGATGGTTAATTAGATTAGAGGAAATACAACATTTTTATTATAAGTGTTGGATGTGCATTAGATCTGATGGCACATTATATTCCAGTAAATACGGTAGTTCCTTTCCCACAGGTAAGGTAGAAGATCCTAAAATGGGGCAATTCAACCCAGTGGTAGTTATTTACCAAGTTCTGAGTACAGCCTGCAACCTGACATAGGATTCTAGATCTAAGCATAGCTTTTGCTTATTAATATCCACTTCATCCGAAGCGCAATGAAAGCATGTACTGGAATAAATATACCCATCTCTCAGGAGCCACATGGTACCTTCTTGCTGATGTTCAGGTTTACTACCACTGAGACGGCCTGTTAAGCAAAGAGTTAATCTGCCTGCAGGTTGAGTTCAACGGATGTCACAGATTAGGATGGATATAGAAAGGTTATGGGCCCCAAAATAAACATTCAACACCCCTTCAGGGAACCTGCACAGTCAGAACACTGAGTGATGTGCGGAAGAAAAAGATGGAACATAACAGGGGTCAGTTTAATCACAGGCACCAAGTAAAGCGAGGGTTAAAATGTACTCTTGTTCTCCAGCCAGGCCCTGAACTTTTAACATCAGAATGGATCAATGTTCTGCCAGACAAACCATTCTTCAGGGACATTTTAAAGTCTTGGGCTTTTTTTTAAACTTCTATTGCTGCAAATGTCTTTGTTGTGTAACCCACTTCCAGAAGCCATAAAGTTCTCCTTCTATGTATGTTCTCTTTTGGATAAAAGGGAGCAAAGGAGAGAAGGGAAGATCGTTCTGTTTCTTGTTATCCCAGACACCATCACGAGCAATAATGTTAAGCCATATACAGTGGTACCTGTCACGTAACAAGCGTTTTGCATAACTATAAATTTCAAAAAATCTTGTTTCACATAACAAGTTTTGCTTCACTTAACAAGCAAGTGCGTTATGGGCATGTGTGCTACGCAGCCCTAACATTAGATGCTTAGATGCCCATCTAAAAATAGCCCAATTTGCATAAATTTGCATTTCCGGACTCTGGAGCCGGAAGGGCATCTAAGGGTTACAAAGGGCTGCTGGCCAGCACTGCTGCCTCTAACTGCCCCCAACCTCGGGGCAGTTGCCTGTGGGTGCCAGAGGCAGCTGCCCCAACTACCCCCAAGTGCCCCCACTGACCACCTTGAACCTCCAGCAGCAGCCCAGGTAAGCCTCTCAGGAAAGTATCTTTGATTGCAGCCTCCTAACCATGTCTACCCAGAAGTAAGCCCCATTATATTAAATGGGGCTCACTCCTAGGAAAGTGTCTTTGATTGAAGCCTTCTAACCATGTCTACCCAGAAGTAAGCCCCATTGTGTTCAATGAGGCTTACTCCCAGGATAGTGTCTTTAGGATTGCAGCCTAAGTAGACTTCATAGGATCATGCATATCGAATGCATATTTTGAATTCAATTCCAGTGTTTTGTCATCATTTTTACATCCAGTTAGTATTTTTATATGAATATTTTGGGGGTTGTCGAACCAATTTGGGTGTTGTTTCCATTGTTTCCTATGGGAAAATCCACTTCACTTAAGGAGCATTTCATTTAAAGAGCATGCCTCCGGAACGAATTAAGCTCTTTATGCGAGACACCACTGTATATATATTTTTAAACAAGATCCCAAGCAGTTAATTATCAACACATAGATTGTTTTATGCTGTTTGATTTTAGGGAGGGGGCATTGGGTCTGAGCTTATCTTGAGACTTCTTTATGCTTCTTGAGAAACTTCCCCTTGCTGATCTTGCATACTGTAAAATTGGAGGCAGCGCTACCACTAACACAACTTGAGTTTTGTGCTTGCTATAATCCATCATTATTTGCCAAAACTGAGCGCATTTATAAAAAAAGGGGAATAGTTTTAATATTTCCTCCTTTACAGACTGTAAGGTATGTGACTCAAACTGGAACCCCTAAGTAGAAGGGACAATTCTGAATTGGCTGAGTGTGCACTGCTTAAATGATCTAATAGGAACAGCCTGGAATTCACATTTATACTGCTTAGGTGTATTCAGCATATCGGGATTGCGTCAAACCTGAAAAGACCTTAATTGGCTTGTATTTTTCTTCCCAAAAAAGAACTAGAGGAGAGCTAAAAACAACTCCCCAAATATACCAACTGTGGGGTGTAGGGGTATTGGGGAAAGAGTTCAAGCAGTGGCTCTTGAGCATAGGACCCACTTCTGAGAATGATAAACTGCCTGGAAGTGTCTGTCCAGGACCCCCAGAAGTGATGTATTCTGTATACTGGAAATTCTTTAAACTGCTTTTCTACTGTTGTAGAGTGGCAGTCATACAAGCAATCATTCCATTTTTCAGTACCAGAATCAAATCCCTGCAGATACTTAGGCATTACCTAAATATAGATAGGTGCTCTTTCAAACATGTTTTGACATGTTTCCCTGACACAGTCCTAGCGATGCTATGTATTTGCTATATCCTCTCTTGGTGTTTAGCCATGGTGCCCACATGACCATGGAGTAGGGTTGCCATATGTCCTGAAAAACAGGGACAATCCCAATTTTGGGGGATTGTGTTTGTATACTGGCAAATGGGACAGAGGGTCCTGTCCCGATTTTGTGGAAGAAAATTATGGCAGCCCTTCCATGGACACTACAGGCACAATCCAGAGTAACTGCAGGGAGTCCTTGCTCCAATGTAAGAACAGTTTACTCTGGATTGCAATATGAATTTCCCATAGTGCTGTAACAACATCGACGTAAATGTCTCTTATGTGCTCCCATAGTTACTCTGGATTGTAGGGTATGTCAGACAATGAAACAGCTCTTTGGCCTCGTAATGGGGCTGAGGCCGCCTTAGATTGATCTTAAATCGATCACCACCTTAGATCGGTTATGGTTAGCAGGGCAACTTGCAGGAAACACCTTTACCTTTACCTTATTCCTTTCACTATATTGTAATGTAAAAAGTGGCAAAGTTTTACGCACTGGTGAAGGAAGTTGTTCTTCAGCAGCACATTCTACCCTTGTTCCATCCTACCCGCTAAGCAGCATTTGTCTCTCTCCAGCCTCCCTCTAGCACCTGATGGATGAACAAGGACCAGGATGATATGTGGGCAAATAAAGCTCCCATTTAGGGAAATGGGAACAAGAGACTGTGCATTGCTTACCAGGAGGGAGTCGAGCTGCACAAGGATGAATGACAGGTAAATGAAGCCCTTAGAATGAAGGAGAACAAGTGCTGCCTTTTTGTCATGTAATAATTTTCTTTCCAAATCTTTTTTTTTTTTTTTACTTTAATATAACTTCATCCTCTTCTCTTGCTGCTCACACTAAATCCACAGTTCTCATCAACAAGGTTTTGGAAATAGATATATATACTAGCGAAAAGCGTACCAGCGTTGCGGGAGTAAAATTCTCCCATATGCCATCCCCCCATATGCATCAACCCTGCATGCGCATCAACCCCCCCCCATGCACAACTTCCCCACATGCTCAACTTCCCCACATGTGCAAGTTTCCCCATACGCATCAACCCCCCATGCGCATCAACATCCCATGCGCAACTTCCCCCAATGCGCAACTTCCCCATGCTCAACTTATCCCATGATCAACTTACCCCATGCACATCATCCCCCATGCGCAACTTCCCCATGCGCAACTTCCCCCATGCACAATTTCCCCCATGCGCAACAACCCCCATATGCAACTTCCCTCCATGCGCAACTTCCCCCCATGCGTAGCTTCCCCCATGCGCATTAACCCCCATGTGCAACTTCCCCATGCGCAACTTCCCCCCATGCGCAACTTCCCCCATGAGCAACTTCCCCCAATGCGCAACTTTCCCCATGCTCAACATGCCCCATGCTCAACATACCCCATGCGCATCAACCCCCATGCACAATTTCCCCCATGCTCATCAGTCCCCATGCACAACATCCCCCACACGAAACATCCCCATGCGCATCATCTCCACATGCGCATCAGTCCCCCATGCGCAACATCCCCCATGCGCATCAGTCCCCCTTGCATATCAGTCCCTCATGCACATCATCCTCCCATGTGCAACATCCTCCCATGCGCAACTTCCCCCATGCGCAACTTCCCCCATGTGCAACTTCCCCCCATGCACAGCATCCTCGCCAGTGCAACCTCTTCCTCCGAACAACATCCCCCCAGTGCACCAGGTACTGATCGCCCAATTGGCTGGATGTTGTTTAGTCTCCCATGTTAAGTATAGGACAGAAACACGTTGCCCCCTTTTCAGCCCCTGAAGGGTTAATTTCTCCAGATGGTTCTTGGGGGGAGTTCAGGTGACAGAAGGAACTCCCAGAATTCCATGCTTCAGGCCCACCAGTTGGTGGTGTTGATGAGTCAGCAATGTTGATGAGTCAGCAATTCTTCAATGCAAAGTATAGGGAGGAAAACATATTGCGCCCCTTTTCACCCCTTCTGGTTGGAATTTCCAAAAACCAGTTCTTAGTGCACGGAAGGAACACCCACCCCAAATTTCACACTTCTAGGCCCAGCGGTTTTGGCAGGGCGGTGATGAGTTAGTGAGTCAGTCAGTGAGTGACTTTTCTCTTATATATATACTTCCCCTGTGCACATCATCCCCCATGCGCATCATCTCCCACGCATCAGTGTATATATATATACACTGATGCGTGGGAGATGATGTGCATGGGGAAAGTTGCGCATGGGGGATGATGTGCACAGGGGAAGTTGTGCACTGGGGAAATTGTGCATGGGGGAAGTTGTGCATGGGGGAAGTTGTGCATGGGGGAATGTTGCACATGTGGGAATGTTGCACATGGGGGAACTTGTACATGAGTTGAATCCTAAGCTGCACTTGGGTTGAACCCAAGTGGCTGTATGGGGATTTGAACCCTGATCCTTCAGCACTCTGGCTTTCCACCCCAGAAGCAGTGCTCTTAACCACTACACTACCCAGCTGCACATATAAATATATTTATATAATAAAATAAAAAAGCTTTTCATTGCAGCACTGTCAAAGAAAGGGAAGAACTATTTTCAAGCAGCTGGGTGATTTTCTGGTTTTTAAAGGATTATTTTATCAGTGTCTAAGGCGAATCCAATAATAAGATTTCATGTTTACTCCTCAGTCTTCATCCCAAGTCATCAGCAGTTGGGTCAGACCTGAGATGGTATCAAAGGCTTTGTGCCATGTCAGATAATAGCTGATAGTTCATGAGAGATGACCATATGTCCTCTTTTTCCAGCACATGTCCTCCTTTTGAGCCTTGTGTACTGGAAAAAAATCTTCAGTGTCCTCCATTTCCTTGTGAGCAAGCAGCATGTAACCTTCTTGTAACTTTTCATGTAATAAATTATATGTAATAGTGTTTAAATTTAATAAATCAGTGCAATCCTAAGCATGCCTACTCAGAAGCAATACCTGTTGTATTCAATGGGGCCTACTCCCAAGAAAGTGTGTTTACGATTGCAGCCTAAGTAATATAGTGTTTAAATTAACAACCTGAAAGCAATATATAGGAGTGTTTTATCTTTTATTTTGTGGTACTGCCTCAGTTTACCTGTAGTTGAATGGAGGAGGCAGGCAGGTTAAGCTTACCTTACAGCAGAGGAAATTAATGTGGTGGCAACTATGGGCACTTCAACAAAGTGCTTCAACAAAAACCCTCACTCCCAATAGTGACCCCAATAGTGTCATTATGGTTCAAACCCCCTGCAAACACCCCATGACACCACTGGGCAGCAAGACTATGGCTGTAATCCTAACTTCCAGTTACGTCGGCATAAGCTCAAGCATGGTCTGGGTTGTTACAAAAGTTCTGTAAGGCACTTCTGCCCTACTCCTGGGGGTTTGGGGTAATTAGGGCACTGCATAGTCATATGCCAACCTCCCCACACCATCACAGAAAGGTATGCCAGGTGAGTTAGGCCAGTGTAAATTTTTTAGGATTGAGATTTATTGATCCACATCCTGTTCATTGCAGGTGGAAGATTACAGCTGCAATCCTAACCTCTAAGGGCAAAATCCAGAGTAATAAAGGAGGGTCCTTGCTCTGGTGTAAGAACAACTTACTCTGGATTCCAATATGAATTTCCCATATGTTTTCTCTAGGTGGTGCAGTAACTACGGGTGCATGTAAAGTCTCTTTGGGGGCTAGCCTCAGTACAAGTCCTTTGCTGACCTGGGGGTGTCACAAAAATGCCATAAGAAGACACTTGTGTGCCACTCCTGGGGGGAGGGGAGGCCAGTGCACCTAAATGCACTGGCCTCCCTACATCACCATGGGAAAGGGAAGACAGATGAGTTGTGCCAGACTAAGTTAGGATTGCACCATATGAGAAGGTTGGCTTGCTTGAGACTCAGCTGCAAGTTCATGGTTGGGGTGGGTTATGAAGCAGGGATTTCCCTTTTCTTATGCGACAGTTGACCTGAGATTTTATAAGTACAGGGATGTGCTGTGGTGAGACTCATTGCTTGCAGGAAGGTTTAAACTTTAGTCAAGCTTCTGCAATGGATTCCACCTGGGGGGTTGCAAAGGCTCAAGCTTTTGTGAACTTATGCTCAACCATGCGACAAACCAAGCTTGGTTTTAAGGTGATCCCTGGGGATCCCTGGTGTCCCTACATGCAAGGTCAAGCATTTGAGAGGAGGAGAAGACATAGCAAAAGAAAGAGAAAGTTTCTTCTCCCCCCACCCCCCATCCCTAAGGACAAACTGTTAAAAATGGAAATGTTAAAGTGAGAAAAAATATATTCTCACTTCAAAGCAAAATCAAATTGTTTTGAAAGGAGTCTTGCATGCAATCTCTATGCAAAGACCTATTTAGAGAAAATAGGATCCATAAATGTCAACGACACCTGTAGGCTGCCTGCAAATCCCCCCTCTTTATTTTTTTTTTCTTTTGACAAGATATACTGATAAGCCACAAGCGCATTAAAACAAACATGTTTGCGGGCTGGAGGGGCAAAGCAGGAGAGGTTGTTGAGATTTGAAGGACCTTTTTGAGACTTAACCTACAATCCAGAGTAACTACAGGAGCATGCAAGAGACATTACGTGCATCCGTAGTTACTGCACCACCTAGTGAAAACCTATGGGAAATTCATATTGCAATCCAGAGTAAATTGTTCTTACATCGGAGCAAGGACTCCCTGTAGTTACTCTGGATTCCTAAGCCTGCAATCCTAAACCCCAGTTAGGCTGGCCTAAGACCCAGCATAAGTCCTGTGCTGACTTGGGGTTGTCACTAAAGTGCTGCAAGACACTTCTGTGCCACTCCTGGGGGAGGGTTAGGCCAGTGCATAGACATGTACTTGTCTCCCTTCATCACCTCAGAAATGGGAAGACGGGTGAGTTGTGGCAGCCTAGGTTAGGATTGAAACCTTAGACTTACCCATGAACCAGCTATAAAAAGTTTGGGAAGAACCACAAGGCAATAAATAATGGGAATAACTTCTGCAGATGTCTCAGGAGCATTTGAGAAAGGAGGTGTGCATAAATGAGCACTACTGTTTCAATGCACAGACCTAGAACTGAGGCAGACATCAGCCTGCTATGCTCACCTTGACTGGAAAAGTTGTTTTCCTTCTATGAAGACACTGATGTGCTGCAGTGTCTGACATAATCCTAGACAATTTAGGCCAACACAACTCACACATATCAGCACATGCCCTAATCCCCACAAGAGTGAACGGCAGTTCTGCAAAAGGATGGGACTTGTATTGGGACTTGTGCCAGCCCAACCAAGGGTTAGGATTGCAGCCAAAGAGCACAATCCTAACCATGTCTACTCAAAAGTAACCCACACTGTGTTACTTTTTTTGCAGGACTGCAGGATTTTTGCAGGATTACAGCCGTAGTCTTCCACCTGCAATGAACAGGATACGGATCAATAGGGTTCAATCCTAAAAATTTAGGCTGGCCTAACTCACCTGGCATACCTTCCTGTGATGGTGTGGGTTAACAAAATGGGTCTTACTCCCAGGAAAGTGTCGTGTAGCCTAAGATATTTGCTCATGTGAATGAGGCTAGTCCAACCCTTGTGTCCCATGTCTGAATTGAAGTGTGTCACTATTACCTCCTGTTGGTTTTATATTTGTCCATCCCTTATTGCCTCTGGATTTCTTTGCGTTCTCTTCCCACTAATTTAATAAAATTCTGAGAAAGGTAATAGAATTTTCTTGAAGAACAAGTGATGACCTGGACCCATATATCCCCTTCAAAAATAAATCAAGGATTCACGCCTGGTTTTAGAACGGACACCACATGGGTTCACCACTTTCATGTGCTGTATGCGACTAGGCATGAAGGATTCAGTTTTGAGGACTGCTTGTATCCACATATATTTATTACTTGGTCATATGACAGTGTCCCTCTCTCTCTTTTTCTCTCTCACACATACACATATGAATGCCCCTAGATTATTATACTACTTATAATCAAAGGCAATTCACAGTCTCAATTTAGAAATCCCTAAGGAGCCGTTAAATACCACTTCCCAGAGCAAAATTTCTAAGTACTGTAAGTTCTTTCTGAGTGAAAATCTCAAAGAAATATGTTCCTAGCACAGTTTATCTGAATTTTTTCCCCTTTATTCTTCATGGGACTTTATGTCCATTCAGAAACACCTTAATAAAATTAGAATTTAAAAAACAAGTAATAATAATGTAATTTAATGCAACTTAATAACTGTATCTGTACAATGCAGTTTATAGTTTGAAAAATAATGACAGTGCAGATGAGGGTTTTTCCTTCTCTTTTTCTTTTCAAAAAAGGAAAGTGTCTATGTGTGTGTATATGTGTGTGTGCATGTGTGTGCGCGAGAGAGTGTGAGGGCATGCACAATATGTCACCATAAAAAATGAAAGGAAAAACCAGTTTCACAGCTGAAATTAGATGGGGCACCGAAGACAACAGATGTAAATGATATTTTAAAAGATACTTTAATTCTGAGGCATGTTCTGTCTGTCGGAACCAGGAAAAACAGGAGAAGAAATAGTTCTGTGTAGTGGGAAGCAAAACTAACATGACAGCAATATGAGGCTATCACAACCTGACCAGTTGGTCTTCACGGAATATCTGGCAGGAGTATTTTTTAATAATAGATGGAGTTTCTCTACTGAGATTTCTCTCCATAAGATGTAATGAGGCGCAACTGTGGCTTAAATCCCAGAAGGAAAAAGAAAATACATCTATTATTAAATTCTTTTTCCTGCCCAACCTGGAATTTTTTTTCCCAGTGACCTTGAAAAACAACACAGTTATGCTGGTGCTTTTCTTAAAAGATGGAAAGCAATCCTAGCAAGCATTGAGTTCAAAGAGTGAACATTCCCAAGCCCATCCCTACCCTCCCTGTTGCCCATTATATCATATGTCTTCACAACAACATTCTATATCTATAGGGTAGCCGTTGGAGCAAGGGCAAGATGGCAAGAAGGGGCTATGCAGGATTACATCAGGAACTCAGATTTGAGAAGGCAGTAGCAGGATTGGATTGGACCCAATCCCTCTTTTGCACAGGCTTTGTTGGGCTGCTGCAACCCCCCATGTGACCTTGCAAACCCATTGGGGCAGGGTGACCATATGACAGGAAAATTCTGGATTTGTCCTCTTTTTTAACCTTATGTCCAGGTGTCCTCCAAAAGGGCTTCATTGTCCTCCATTTTGGCTTCATTTTGGAACTTTGCAATGGTGTGCAGCACCCATCATGACATATGTCATTGGATTCATAGAATCCAATGCAAAAATTGGTTTTGAAATATCTCCTATCTATCAAAAGTTATGGCCAAAAAACTAAAAATCAAAAATATGCATTGAGCTCTATGGGAAAGTGAAAGTGCCCAATATCGTGGCTTTACTCATGAGTAGGCAAATGTGCCATTGACTTCCAGAAAGGCCAGCCTGAGAGGAATCGAAGACCTTGTCCTCCTTTTGAGGTTTTGGCATCTGGTCACTCTGCATTGGGGTCAAAAGCCACAATTTGCAAAATACCGCAGTAGGTTGTGCATCCTATCTATCTATCTATCTATCTATCTATCTATCTATCTATCTATCTATCTATCTATCTGTCTGTCTGTCTGTCTGTCTGTCTGTCTGTCTGTCTGTCTACAGTATTTATACACCGCTTTTCAACTAACGAGTTCACAAAGTGATTTACAAAGAAAATTGAAAAATAATAATAGCTAATTAAAAGCTAATGGGTCCTTGTCCCAAAAGGGCTCACAATCTAAAATGCAAAAAAGAACACTAGCAGAAGCCACTAGAACAGACACTGCTGGGGTGTGGAGGGCCAGTTACTCTCCCCCTGCTAAATAAAAGAGGAGCACCCCCTTGAAAGAGGGCCTCTTGCTCACTTAGTTCCTCTTGCTCCTTAAGTTCTAAGTACTTTGTTCCAAAAAGTACTACTTTTTGAATTCTCCACTGCGAAGAGTGAAACTCAATGCTTATCCCAAACCTTGTTTTTAGTATTTAATCCAACTGCAATGTCAGGATGGATTCATGCTGGTTTGCTCATCCTTCTCTGGAAATAGGCAATGAATATTAATTCTGATATTGCATTTATATACAATCCTTTCTATCTGAAAAGGAAAGATGGGGCTCACAATAATAGGAAACGGGATATGATTGGATAGCAGTCCATTAGCATTCACCAGGTTCCATGTAGAGTTGCCAGGGGGAGAAGGGGGATCTTCCTTTTTTTGCACAGAAGTGATGGGATAGGTGCCCTTGAGCGAGGCCTCCAAGTTGTCAATTTATCACCATGAAATGTCAGAGGGTAAGCACTGTCAGAAAATATAGACGGGAGAGCATTTGAAATTACGGTCCCAGCCTCTGATATTTTGATTCTGGATGGAATTAAACTCACCATCTCCTTAAATATGATTTCTTATAGCATTGTCGGCAGTGAAATGTGATGTTGTACCTATAAGATGCTCCAATGTAAGAAATTTTTCAAACACGCTTTCCTGGGAGTAAGACCCATTGAATACAATGGTAGACGCAGTTAGGATTGTGCTCTCTCACACACAGTTCTTAATTATCAGTAACAGCCAGGTAATTCAATTGGTAGAATGAATGAAGACTTACCCCCAAATCTAGAGTAACTGTGGGAGCACATAAGAAACTTTACGTGCACCCGTAGTTACTGCACCACCTAATGAAAACCTATGGGAAATTCATATTGGAATCCAGAGAAAGTTGTTCTTACACCGGAACAAGGACTCCCCATAGTTACTCTGGATTGTGCCCCAAGTAGATCCATACCGCCTTTCTAAAGCTTGATGGGGGATGCAACACCTAAAAAAAATGCATTGCAACCATACAACCACTTTAGTGGAAATAAATAGATGCAACTTTGCAGAGCATCCCAATCCCCTGATCTCCCTCAAAGGAACGTCGTGACCTGGAGTAATGGTAAGCTCTGATCCAAATAGGGACTGCAGCAATCCTGATTTTGGAAACTGATAACCAAAAAATAGATAACCAAAAAACAGATAGAATTTTGATAACCAAAAAATAGATAGAATTGTGGACATCCAGCCAGGATGAGGGTAGGGAAGATATTCCTTGGCTTTGAGACTACTGAACACCATGATAGATCTGGTTTCCTGAAGAATGTGGGCTTGCTGAGGAAGGTCCTTAGAAGAAGATTAAAAAGCAGGTGAGGGTGAGTGTGAACTCACATGGAGATCCTCCAAAATGGAATGGCAAGATGAACAGTGCAATCCTAACCAAGTCTACTCAGTTCCTCTGAGTTCAGTGGGTCTTACTCCCAGGAAAGTGCTCTTAGGATTGCAGCCAAACTCTACTACTTCAAGCACAACGGGGGCTTGGACTGCATTGTGCATGAGTCTGGTCATACTTGGTTTCTTTTCCCTATATTGCAATATAGGGGAAATATTGCAATATAGGGGAAATATAATATATTCCCTCTATATTATCTACTCGGTATTAATAATAATCTTTTTTAAAGAAAACAAATTATGCTTCTGCTGAACCCACCTTAGGTCAGTTGCAGGTTGTGGCCACTAACCAATGATTTCTGATTTCTGATGGAGTTGGGCAAACACTACCTAAAGAATAATTCATTTTAATTGGACCATTTTTTACATCTCCTTCTGTTCCTGCATCCTCCATTTTTTTAAAAGGGGTTGAAGCTTTTTTTAACGGTGAAATTTCATTCTAAGCCTGGCTTGATTTATGAATAAGAAAAACATTGATGCTATAAATATCTCCTTTTTATCCCGAACAACTTATCTCCAGACTGCCTACCTTTCATATAGTGGCACAGAAATTTCTAGTTGCTGAAAAAGACAGGATTGCTTCTACCTTGTTCGTATAGATTTTACAGAACTGTCTTGGAAATGAGGAACGGGCACAATTTTGGGCACAATCTTAACCAATTTTCCAGCTCTGGGGTATGGACAATTCAATTCCAACGTAAGGGGCCTCCATGGCTGCCCCCCCCCCCAACTGTGGGAAGCAGCACATACCCCACTAGCATGGGCACACCAGTGCTGGACAGTGGTTAGGATTATGAGCACAATCCTAACTTTGGCATCCATCAGTCTTGAAAGACTATGGTATCATGCTTGACTCTGCGTGAGAAGCACGAAGGCCTGGGTAGATTAATATGGAGGATAGGCTGTTACCCAAGCAGCAAATCCCCCCTCTCCACGTCACTGAAATAGTCCAATGCAACGGCAAAGCCAATACAATTGGTTCCAGCTGCGTCGCAGAGCTGGGATAAGGATAGGAACTCACCGTGTTTTGTGGGGACTCCGGTCTTGAACCCTGGACTGCTGGTTAATAGGCACAGTGTCTTAACCACTTGCGCCACCCACAGCCCTAATCCTAACCATGTCTACTCAAAAGTTAGTTCCAATGTCTTCAATGGGTCTTACTCCCAAGAAAGTGTCTTTAGGATTGCAGTCTTTGTCCTTTGTAGCTTATTGACTTGTAGTTCCTTGACTTGGAGTTTTTCAATCTGAGATTTCTGTTGGGGATCTGAAATGCATCCAGATAGCATTACACAGGAGCAATGGAGGGAGAGAAACATGTTTCCTTCAAGGGACACACCTTTGGCTACTGTAGGAGACAAGAAGCTGAACTAGATGGGCCTTTGAAGTGATTCACCAAAATCTTTCCTTAAGTTTTTATGATTTCCATTTATTTCATTCATTCCTCCAGTTGTTTCAGCTCCTATCCTGTTCCTCATTTTTACACACTTTGCACAGGTTGGTGCTGGTTGGACCCCGGAGAACATTCTGCATGAAGGTTCTGCATGGTGTCCCTCTCCAATGCCTGGCATTTTTGGTGCTACCACTCTGACGGATTGACCCAGTCAGGTGGCCCATATAGTAGGGAGACAGTCAACACAACCTATTGTAATCACAGCATACCTTTGTGGCAGCATCTTCCTTCCAGCATTTCCAGGTACTGTTCATGATCCAAGAGGGCAGCACCAAGAAAGGCTACTGCGGACATTTTATAGTGTCCATATGAATTTGCTGTTGCATCCTTATGTGGCATGATGCACAGTTTTGGAACAACTGGCAAAAGTCTTCTGGCTGGTGTCTGACTTGGCCAGCCTTCACACCATGTGATATCTTCTTTCCAAGAGCTGAATCCCTGAATATGGCTGGATGGTTCCCCTAATCCAGTGGTTCTCAAGCATTTTCAGACCTGGACCCCTTTCTGAGAATGACAATATGTCTGGGAATCACCTCCCCAAAGTGATATCATGGCTGGATACTGGAAGTAACATCACTGTGGTGCCAGAGTTCCTCCATGTCTACTTGGAAATTAAGTACCATTGTGTTCAGTGAGACTTAGGATGCAATCCTGAAGTGCACTTAGGATCACTGGGCTGGCCCAATTCCAAGATAGGCCAGCCCAGTTAAACCAGAAAGGCTAGGGCCGGCCACCTAAGTCAGCATAGGCTGTCTCAAGACAGATGAACCTTTCCGGCCTAGCTGTGCCATCCTAGGTAGTTCAGGAGAGGCATGTTGAAGGCCTATTTCCAGGGCAGACATGCCACCTCACAGCTCCTCTGACTTAGGCTACCTCAGGAGTAGCTAGAAACCTGAGTAGACTCCTAAGGGTTCATGATTAGCCAGAGTAAAATTGGAAGTGATAGCAAAAAAACTCTGAGTCCTAGGCCAACCCCTGGGCTGGCCTGCATCTCTATATCAGGATACAGCACAACTACTCCAGCCCACCTCATAGTACGGCACAACTACACCAGCCCACCTCATGGTACGGCATAACTACACCAGCCCACCTCATAGTACGGCACAACTACACCAGCCCACCTCATGGTACGGCACAACTATACCAGCCTAACTCATAGTACGGCACAACTATACCAGCCCACCTCATGGTACGGCCTAACTACACCAGCCCACCTCATAGTACGGCACAACTACACCAGCCCACCTCATGGTACGGCACAACTACACCAGCTCACCTCATGGTACGGCACAACTATACCAGCCTACCTCATAGAACAGCACAACTACACCAGCCCACCTCATAGTACGGCACAACTACACCAGCCCACCTCATGGTATGGCACAACTACACCAGCCCACCGCATGATATTGCACAACTACACCAGCCCATCCAGCTTTTCATGAACACCTAAAATGAAGTCACAATCTCAAAAGGGGTCCCAACCCCCACTTTAAAAACCACTGCCCTCATCCAATACTTTTCTTTCAACCCATGCCTCCCTTTACAGGGATTAACTATGTTGTTCCATGCAAGTCATCGGTATGGAAGGCAGGCTCCTGTTCCTCCTCCAAGCTACCTCCAGCTGTCTTATTCCTCCGCTTTGCATTTCTTCAAGGTTTTGATGTCAGAATGCATTCATATTTCTTATCAAGACTCAAGTCCCCAAGCTGATGAAACTTTCTCAAAGAGAAATGCATGTCGCCAGTTATCCAACACTTATATTTTATTAAGGGTTTCAAAAGGAAGCTTTCTGTCTTGAGCCTTCCGTGGCTGGCACAAAATATATTTCAAAAGGCTGATTTTCTTTCGGCAGAACGATTCATAAACTTTATTCTAAGATGCCAGGTCTGATCTTTGGGGGGTTGCAAATGTGCCGTAATCAAATGGAATGAATGATTTCTTACCTGTAGCTCCTGTATGGGAGATTTCAGAAGTGTATGATGGGGGGGGGGAGCCATTCCCTATCTCTGCAGCAGTGAAAAGAGATGCTTTCTTCTTCATAAAGAAGGTTATTCCTTTGGAAGAGAGACTGATAAGCAACAAGTGATAGGCCAGTCACAGAAAGGAGATTAATTTATTAGATTGGACTAGGAACACTAGAATCATCTAGGAGCTCCCTTGACGGGGGAGCAAGAGTTGTATGAGCTCCAACTACATGATGGCAGCTTGGAAGGTGGAAAGCACAGCCTTGGGCATGTGTTGTTTTACAAAGGAAGGTGGCATATAAATCCTTTAAATAAATAAAATTAAATAAATATGGGCAAAATCCAGAGTAACTATGGGGAGTCCTTACTCCTCTATAAGAACAACTTAGGGCACAATCCAGAGCAAGTTCAGCCTGCTCTGCCCTAACTGCTCTCTCCTAACTATTCTGTATCCAGAACATAAAGTTATGCTGCATCCAGAGAGTCAGGAAGCCTGGGCTGCCCTAACTGCTCCAGAGCATGCTATGTAATTGACACATGGGGAGGACTTACTCCTGAGGAGACCCTCCTCAGATCACACTGAACAAGGAACAGCTGTGGTGCCTGCCTTATAAGAAAGCCCAGAAGTTCTTGACAACCAGTCACAGCTGCAGTTCCTCTAGTGGAGGGTGGATGTTTGGAGTGTCCTGCTGTATCCCCAGGTTAGTGGCTGCCGTAGTTATTCCATATCCTGAGGTTGAGAGGCAGGGGTTGCAGCTAGGCTAGCCATGAACTCAGATTTTTGGTCAACACTGCCATTCTTACTCAGGCCTTATCATGGACCCCTATGGGTCTACTCATTACTATACCTGCTCCTGAGGTGGTATAACTCTGAGGGCTGGAAGAGGGCATTTCTGCCTTGAAACAGGCTTTGGATACAGAGTAACTGCTCTGCCCTAGGCAATGCTAAACGTGCCCTCAACATGCCTCTCCTGAACTGCCTAGGCTGCCCCAGTTAGGGCAGAGCAGGTCCACCTCTCTTAGGGCACCCTATGTTGCCTTGCTCTGCCCTAAGCCTCCTTCAGAGTAACTGGGCTGGAGCATCTTGCAGTTGCTCCACCCTAGTGATAGATAGGGCAACCCAAGGGCTCTTATGTGGACAGATTAGTTGCTCTGGATTGTGCTGCCCCTCTGGTTTCCAATATGAATTTCCTATAGGTTTTCACTAGGTTTTGCAGTAACTACAGGTGCACATAAAGTCTCTTATATGCTCAGTGTAGCTACTCTGGATTTGTGGGTAAGTTGCAAATGGTGGCTTCTGCAATTTTCATTTTATTTTTTTTTTCTTCAGTGGATATCACAGCACCACCCATGGCATGTCTACTCAGAAGTAAATCCCAGAGGGGCTTACTCCCAATGGATACGATTGCAGCCTAGAGACATAACAATTCCCTCCCTCCTCCTTCCCAGTTACAAGCTATAGAAATACATAAGGGAGTGAATTGTGGAAAGGAAGATGAAGCATTATGGAAAGCTTGATTAGGCCTTCATCATTGTCCTCCTTGACAATTTTCAGACATGATTTCCTATTGCCGGCCTGTCAATCACAATAAATTCTTTGATGCTGTTTGTGCCTATATATTAAAAATATATATTCTGGATTAACAGGCAGGTCCCTAAAACTGAAGGTGAGATCACTTAATAAGATTTGCTGGCAAACACAAAGCTCCTGAACACCTTAAACAGCCTCATGAGGCTTGCTGAATATGGGTATATACATATGTAAAAGAGAAAAGTCACTGACTCACTGGCTGATTTACTGACTTACTCACTCATCAACGCCCTGCCAAAACCACCAGGCCTAGAAGCATGAAATTTGGAGTAGATGTTCCTTCTGTGACCGAGGGGTGCACTAAGAACTGGTTTTCGGAAATTCCAACCAGAAGGGGGTGAAATGGGAGATGATGCACAATAGGGACTGGTGCACATGGTGGACTGAAGCACAAGAGGGACTAATACACATGGGGGTGTTGATGTGCATGGAGGTGTTGATGCATATGGGGGTTGTTGCACCTTGGGGGGGTTGATGCTCATGAGGGACTGATGTGCATGGGGGACATTGCGCATGGTGGGATGTTGCGCATGGGGGTGTTGATGTGCATGGAGGTGTTGATGCACATGGGGGTTGATGCGCCTGGGGGGGGTTGATGCTCATGAGGGACTGATGTGCATGGGGGATGTTGCGCATGGGGGGTTTGATGTATATGGGGGATTGATGCACCATGGGGGGATGGCGTACAGGGGAATTTTACTCCAGCAACGCAGGTACACTTTTTGCTAGTATACATATAAACGTGTGTCTAAATACATATAAACACACATGCACACTCATCCCAACCTGATGATACACACAGAGAGATGCACAATCATTCCAGTCTGATAAAAATGGTTGATGAGGTTTCTGAAATGTCAGCCAGGGTTGCATCATAAAGGTGGTCCTAACAATAAAGTCCAACGAGCCTGATGGTTGTTGAGAAGGAGATTTGGGGAGACTGGCAAATTGCTTTGCAAAGGAAAAGTTTGTTCCTCTCTGCCATCCAGTCCCTGCCAAGCTATTTTTGAATCCAAAGTCAAAACCATCATGGCCACAACCCAATCCCCTGGGTTTTTTTAACATACTCCCACATCGTCTATCACCCTCTAATTTAGCAATTGTTCATTTATTTAGCACCTCTGCTGCTGACTTCTCTCCATTGACATTATCTTTATAGGCAACGGCTTCCAAACTCGAGGACTTTATGGTGCAGAAACACGATTTGTGAGATCACCTGGCTGGCTCAATCTGTTGCCGCATATTACGCAGAATAACCTCGATCGGTCTGAAAGTCGCAGGTGGTTGTGGGTTGCTGGCACGCAGTACGCCTAGTCACACCATCTGCTGGGGTGCAGGGTCTGGTAAATCATTCAAAATGTTGTGTAATATTAATAAAATTCCTTCTGTCTTGGAACTAAGAACTAGCAAAGATATGAACTCACATTGACTGAAATAGGCCAATGATTCCCAAATAGCATCCCAAAGAACACTTGAGAAGGGAATAAAAGTTTGTCTATAAAGATGAAGCCGCCATGTTGGAGGTGTCTACTGTTCTCCGTCTGTTGGAGCAGGACACATACATGTGGCATCTTCTCAAAGATATGAACTGATAAGACTGTGAGGATCTGCTTCCGCTCAACCCCGCTCAGCTAGCACCCAAGGGGATGCCCTCTGCATAACGCCTGGGTAGTAGGGACAAAACGTGAACCATATTTTTTTTTCCTCTAATGCCATTTTTCACTTACCATATGGCTCTTTTCCAGTGCTGGGGCATCTTGGCATTGTTGGGCATGAAAGAAATTGACTTGCTGCTACTACTTTCTCCCCACTGCCTCCAGAGCACCTCTATTGGGTGCCCAGCCAGGAAATCCTACAAGGTAGTAGGTAGATCAGTGGTTGACTGAACAGCCCAGACACCATGAGGAGGTAATTTATGGTGGCATTGCTAGAGGGAATGGAGCACTCAGCCTTGGAGGGACACTCCATACAGCTCCATTTTGCTTCCCACTTCTGTAGGGTTGCCATATGTTCTGGAAAACTGGGTCAGTCCTGGTTTTCAGGGATTGCTTTCACATACTATTATGGGCAAAATCCAGAGTAACTATGGGGAGTCCTTGCTCCGGTGTAAGAACAACTTACTGTGGATTCTAATATGAATTTCCCATAGGTTTTCACTAGGTGGTGCAGTAACTACAGGGGGATGTAAAGTCTCTTATGTACTCCCGTAGTTACACTGGATTTGGGGGTAAGTTAAACAGGGGGTCCTGACCCGGTTTTGTGAAAGAGAATTATGGCAACCCTACACCTCTGGAATGGTTCCGAAGGCTGCCTCCAAGAATGACTGCTCCACCCCTCTAGCTACGCCACTGGTTATAAGCAATATATGGGGGGGGCGTAGAGTTGCCATATGGCCCAGAAAACCATGACTGTCCTGGTTTTCAGAGATTGTGTTCACATACTGGCATGTTTGACAAGGGGTCCCATCCTGATGTTGTGGAAGAGAATTATGGTAACCCAAGCAATATGTGGGGGGGGGGAGAATTGAACAACGCAATTACTACAGGTATACAGTGTCAAACTTGCTACACGTATGGAATGATTGAACATTACTGGAGAAGACTTGTACAAGATTTCAATAAAAGAGTTCACAGGGCAAATTGTACAGTGTGAAGAAATGTGATCCGAGCGCCAATCTCTGCACAATGTTACAGTTGGTGGAAACGAAA
Organism: Cryptoblepharus egeriae; assembly: GCA_030015325.1. NCBI lineage: Eukaryota > Metazoa > Chordata > Lepidosauria > Squamata > Scincidae > Cryptoblepharus > Cryptoblepharus egeriae. Next base: position 12,517,528 of record JAREYC010000016.1, on the reverse strand, counting down.
ACAAAAATATCAGCTGGAGCCTGATCTACTCCCACCATTTTTTTCTCAAAGGTTCAGCATCCGTGCTCCAGAACTGTAAATGAGGAGGAGGCAACAGTTGATTTGGTTTCTGGGCTGGACTAATCAACAATCTTTCCCGCTTAGCACAGAAAGGGCATCCAGAGACCATCCCCATGGGTGAAAGATACTAACCTTGCCAGCTCCGAGCCTCTTCCAGGGTCGCCCTGGAGCACCCAAGCATGTTGTGCTGTTGCATTCTGTTGTGGGTCTGATTTGATTTGATTGTCACCAATTAGAGCAACAATAATGATTCTTACAATCTGTTAGATGTTGACGCTGTTCCTTAACACAATTAAATGCTTGCAGCAGACCCGCACCACAGTGAGGAATGGAGCCCATTAAGTCCCATTTAATCAGCTCACAATTTCCACTCTTGCCTGGTGTGTCCCCCTAGGACAAGACTGAAATAATGGCAGTAGTTACCTCTCTCTGCAATTTCTTGATTGATTGACAAGCGACGGCACAGCCAGCCACTCTCCTCCACCATTTTCCCAGTGAGGGGCAGTGAGCAGTAGTGATCTGGAGCAATCATGACACCACAGTTGCAGTCAGTATTCAAGAAATGGCAGGAACTTCCCATCCTATGAGGACTGGAATTTTATTTCATTTTTTTAAAAATCTTATAATATGTAGGAGACCACAGGGATTGATGTCCAAGTACATAAACACTTAAAACCAAGACTTTGGATACTTTGTCCCCAAGCAGATTCTTAAAGCACAATCTTACCAAGGTCTACTCAAAAGTAAGCCCCACTGTGTTCAATGGGTCTTACTCCCAGGGAAATGTTTTTAGGATTGCAGCCATAGAAAAACTTGAATAATTAAGGGCACTGAGCATATTTCCAGCATTGGGTGTTGCAAATGCATTGTAGGGTATATCTGCAGCACTGGTTGGAGGGGCTGCCAGTGCCGGGCTAACCCCCAAATCCAGAGTAACTACAGGAGCATGTAAGAGGCTTTACGTACACCTGTAGTTACTGCACCACCTAGTGAAAACCTATGGGAAATTCATATTGGAATCCAGAGTAAGTTGTTCTTACACTGGAGCAAGGACACCACATAGTTACTCCAGAGGTGGGCAGATGCCGGTTCGGGCCTACTCACCCAAACCTGATCTTCCCCCTCGGCTGACGCTGGTGATCCGGTCAGAGCCGCGGCTGCAAGAGCCGCGGGGACCGGTTCACCAGCGTCCACCGGCGCCGCATCTCCTGGGGCTCGGAGCCAGGAAGCTTAGTGCGCCTGCGTCCAGCTGGACGCAGGCGCACTGAGTCTCTTGGGGCTCGGCTTCAGGAGACTCAGCGCGCATGCGCCAAGCTTGGCGCATGCGCAGTGCGGCCTGGTTAGGGCCCGCCCCCCACCCTGCCCCCTGACCCCAGCCCCGCCCCCTGACCCCGGCCCAGCCCCCGAACTTCTGGCGAACCGGATCTTCAGGGAGGCTGGGCCCATCACTGAGTTACTCTGGTTTTTGCCCTAATGCCATATGGTGTGCCAGCCTGTGCACCAGCATCACCAGCAGGGTAGGGTGGAGAGGCAAGGTGTGGGCAGAAATGGGAAGGAAAAGGTGGGTAAGAGGTAGCTAGGCAGAATGACCAGTTGCTGAACCCAAAATTCCTAAACCCTAAGGCCAAAATTCCTAATCGCAGGCCAAAATTCCTACCTGCTGAAAAAATTGCCAAAAAAATGTAATTTTTTTGTTTTTGTTTTTCGGCTTTTTTACCATAACTTTTGATATCTCCAAACTGATTTTTGCATTGGATTCTGCTCTTCAATTTGAATCCATTGACATATGGCATGATGGGGTACTGCGCACTATCACGAAGTTTCAAAATGAAGCCAAAATGTAGGACAATGATGCCAAAATGTAGGACACCCAGACAGAAGGCTAAAAATCCATACAAATCCAGGTTTTTCCAGTCATCTGGTCATCCTGATAGAAGGAAGGTCAGACCACCAGATCCTGAATTCTGTGAGGCCAGGAGGACTTTTTGAGGTCTGTACTAGAAAAATGGACTTACGAAGCCCCATTTTGGGTCCCTGGAGTGGGTCCTGACTGACAGTTTGACAAACACTGCTTTAAGGGCCTGCTTAAAAAGTACACAAAGGCTGATTGAGAAAAATGGACATATGTGTGAGTGGATTCCACATGGTGTTAGTCCAGTGCTGTCCTAAAAATGGAAATCTATTCCACTTTTGGACCCAGGATATTAAGGTTCAGTGTCTGGTTTTGCTATCGACATAACTGAATGAGACTAATTCTAGAAAACAACCGGGTACTTCACATATCTTAACACATGTGCAACTTGACGGAACTGGCAGCCAGAAACAAGGATGGTAAATGGATATTAGATCAAAGCGTGGAAAGCTAGCCTGCAATGCTGGCATTACCTTAACAGCCACAAATGTGGTTATCAGTACTTGAATTCACACTGAACTGATGGAGTGCAGCACCCAACTGTTGAGATATGTGATGTGATGAGCAGAAGTGATGTGGTCTGCTCTGTGATTCTACTGGCTACATTAGACATTGTGTGCATGCTTCCGCCATTACAAATCACTGTGTTTTTGAAATGGCAGATTATTGTTGCATTGTTGCTCTCTGCTTCCCTGTGAAGTGCCTGAAAATTTTCAGTTCAAGGCGCACGCGATTGCCATTGCTCAAACTGAAATTGATTCTAGCTTTTGCACATACTCCTCTCAAATGTCCACCACAAACTCAGATATGTGCTAAGCAGGTTGAACCTTTGCAAGCCCTGATCTCTTGTAAAGGTTGCATTACCCAGTATAGGAGGACAAAATGTCACACCCTCGATGGACCTCCTTTCATCCTGTGGGCAGGACAACCCCCTGGGTGGCAGATGTGGTGGTGCACCATTGCACCACCCCTGCTGGTATTTTGGCTATAACTTTTGATAGAACATAAAAGTTTCAATGCAGTTGGTTTCATTGCATTTTGCATGAAATTATGCATCAAATAATATATAACATGGGCAACTTCTTATATATAACATGATGGTATTATTCAAAAATATCAAGATTTTTAAAAAATTTGTCAGTAGTGGTGGCACCACCATGCATGATGGTGCAGCCCACACACCCCTAGAAATACATTTCTATTTCTATGTTTATATTACCAGTTGCAACGGGTACAGTGGTATTTTTCAAGTGGAAGACAGGGAGGTAATCCGAGACCTTCACCCCATCAGTATCCACACATCACAAGGGGCAGGTTTTTTGTTATCTTTGCAAACATAGGTTTGCTATTGACAATCGTATGAGTGAGAATTGCAGAATTTAACTTTTATCAGTCAACAGTGCTGGGAATTACATTTTCTTTCTCAGAAAAGGAGTCATTCTTTTCCCAACTGAAAAAAAAATCTATAAGACATTTGCGGTGATGTGGCACGAAACAAAATGAAACTCGCCATGATGTAGGCAGATACAAAAAAGGATGCAATCCGGGGAAACGAGCCCTTAGCCACCCTAAGAAAATCCCCATAGAAGAGCTGGAAGAAATAGTCTGGGAAGGAAAGAAAATAAGTGGAAAACAAAAGCCATCAACATATATGAGGTCACAGCTCATTAAAGATGCAAATTAAAAGTTCAACATCAAGACAACGGAGCTCTCTAAGTCCATTTGCTATCACCCCAGACTGCTAATTGGACCTAAGCTGTCAGCCGTTGTCCTGCTTTGTTCATGAGTGTCAAGTCTAAGAGCCTTTTCTAGGAAGGAAAACCCAAATGAGTTGCGACTTCTGCAGGAAATGCTTTTCAAATGATGTAAGGGTATAGCAGGGCTATGCAGAGGAAAGCTAAACAGGGAAAGACCTGCACAACTCTTGGATGGGAGACTACTAACTTATAAGCTAGTCTGAGTCATCAGAGTCAGAAGGCGTTACTGTTTACACCAGGGGTGTCCAACCTTTTAGCTTCCCTGGGCCGTATTGAAAGAAGACGTGTTGGTTTGGGCCACACATAAACATTAACAACTTTTTAAAAAAACGTAGGACAAAATGTAGGATGTCCTATATTTTGTCCTACATTTTTTAAACCTTGAAGTCGGTCTCACTGATTTTAATGGGGCTTACTTCTGAGAAGGCATGATGCATAGGATGGGCAGCGATCCTCTCCAAGCTAAACCTTGGAGTAAGTCTCATTGATTATAATGGGGTTGTCTGCTGAGTAGCCATGCATAGGATTGGGATCTCAGACTGCAGCTTGGGAGTAAGCCTCATTGACTTTAGTGGGGCTTACTTCTGAGGAGGCATGATGAATAGAATGGGCTGTGATCCTCTCCAAGCTTAATCTTGGAGATATGCTGCAATCCTGAATACACTTTCCTGGGAGTAAGACCCACTGGGTACAATGGGCCTTACTTCTGAGTAGACATGTTTAGCGTTGCAGCATATCTCCAAGGTTAAGCTTGGAGAGGTTCACAGCCCATCCTATGCATCATTGGGCTCTCAGACTGCAACTTGGGAGTAAGCTTCATTGACTTTAACGAGGCTTACTTCTGAGTAGGTCTCAAGGGCAGCAGGCAGCAGCTGGGATAGAGGCTGAGGCTGCTTTTGGGGGATGCGGATGGGTGAGCACTGCAAGGTCTGCAGGGGCCTGAAGTGCTCTGAGTGCCAGGAGGAAGGTATGGGGAGGAGCCAGGCATCCCAGACCAGCTTTGTGGCGGCCGCCCAGGGCAGTGCGCAGAGAAGCACGTGAAATTTGAAAATGGCTGCTTCCACAAAGCCGGTTTTTCCAGTGGTGGTGGCCAGCTTTGCAGGAGGGCCGCATCCACCCTCGTCCTGGGCCGCATGCGGCCCCTGGGCCTCATGTTGGACACCCCTGGTTTACACCTTCGTATAGAATGGAGGATGGAGTGCCTGTACCTTTAACCATAGCTTAGAAGAGGGAATTGAGGCAGGTGCTGCTTTTTAAACCATCCTATGATGAGCTAAACCTGCCTCAACTGGGAAAGATTCTACATTGCCCGTATAATGTAGACTAGCATAAATAGGGCATAAATAGGGCATTCCTGGAAGTCTCAGCTTGCTAGCTGCTGGACCTCACAAAGGATCTCCCAGCAATTGTAATTGCCATACACTCAGGGCTGGATTTAGGTTTGATGAAGCCCTATGCTGTTGGAGGTAATGAGGCCCTTTATATGTCCAGCTGTCCTTTGTCAGCAACAAATTGTCCTTGTTTTTTGTGTTGAGTATATGTTATATGTTATATATATATGTTATATGTACTGCAGCGAGTCTTGGACCCTTTATGCGTGGCAGGAGAGAAAGCTGAACACCTTCCATATGCGCTGTCTCCGACGTATTCTTGACATCACCTGGCGTGACAAAGTTTCAAATGACGCAGTCTTGGAACGTGCTGGAATCTCTAGCATGTTCACACTTCTGAAACAGCGGCGTCTACGCTGGCTTGGGCATGTTGTGAGAATGGCTGATGGCCGGATTCCAAAAGATCTCCTATATGGAGAATTAGTGCAGGGAAAGCGCCCTAGAGGGAGACCACAGCTGCGATACAAAGACATCTGCAGGAGGGATCTAAAGGGCTTGGGAAAGGACATCAACAGCAGGGAAACCTTGACCTCTGACCGCTCAGCGTGGAGGCAAAAGACCCAGCATGGCCTTCTCCAACTGGAAGAGACACTTGTTCGGCAGGCTGAAGCAAATAGACAGACCCGGAATCAGCGAAACCTGGGCCTGGGCAGGGGACGGAATTTATTTGTCCTCAGTGTGGAAGGGATGGACACTCTCCAATTGGCCTCTTTAGCCACACTAGATGTTATTTCAGGGCCTCCAATCAGAGCACGATACCATAGTCTTTCCAGACTGAAGGATGCCAATGATATGTTATATGGTAATTAATGGACCTAATAGGTATCTAATGGACATATTAGTCCATTGGTACAATTAGAACCAATGGGTACAAACTGCAAGAGAGGAGATTCCGGTTAAATATCTGGAAAAAAAATCCTGATGGTGAGGGCGGTTCAGCAGTGGATCAGATTGCCAAGGGAGGTGGTGGACTCTCCCTCACTGGGGATCTTCCAGCAGAGGCTCGACGAACACCTGTCGGGGATGCTCTAGGGGGATTTTCTGCTGCAGGCAGGGGGTTGGACTAGATGACCTACTATGTCCCTTCCAACTCTAGGTTTCTATGATTCTATGATATATGAAGTTACCACCTTACGTTTGCTACTGTATTCTGCATGAATGTACACATCATCATATGATATAGAATATGGTGGTATTATTTGAAAAAAACAAGATTTTAAAAAAGTTGGCCAGTAAAGGGGGTGTCCTCCCTAAAAAGCATCACCTGGTGCACCCATATCCCCATAGAGAGTGGGATGAGTGGGACTTAGTGTGCACAGCAGTGATTCCTTTATCCTCTCTGTCGGCCCAAGGCTGCAAACCTAGAATTATAGAGTTGGACTGGACCCAGAAGGTCATCTAGTCCTACCCCCTGCCTGTAGCAGGAAATCCTCCTAGCTCATTTCTGACAGGTGCTCTTGGATCCTCTGCTTGAAGATCCCCAAGTGACATTTTCCTGGAAGTAAGACCTATTGAACACAATGGGGGGTTACTGAGTAGGCATGAATAGGAGTAGGAATAGCATTGCGCCCTAAGACACACATGTCTGGAACAGTGTCATAATTTGCATCAATTGTGATTTTCTGTCAAATATTGTCAGAGCACTTTTTAAATAAGTGTTATAAACTCAGCCAGCTACAGGGCAGTATTATGGCATTATCCACATATAAAAGGATCAGAACTTTAGTGGATCCTAATAGTTTCCATTAATCTAAGACAAGGAGGGAGCCACTTCATTTATTCTATCTATCTATCTATCTATCTATCTATCTATCTATCTATCTATCTATCTATCTATCTATCTATCTATCTATCTATCTATCTATCTAGATCCTTGTCTGTCTGTCTGTCTGTCTGTCTAACTATCTAGATCCTTGTCTGTCTGTCTGTCTGTCTAATTTTTGGTGGCGCACGTACTTAAGACACATTGAGCACAATCCTAACCATGTCTACTCAGATGTAAGCCCCATTGTGTCCAATGGGTCTTACTCCCAGGAAAGTGTCTTTAGGATTGCAGCCTATGCCTGTTAACCAGCAGGCCAGGGTTCAAGACCTGGGTCCCCACAAGATGAGGATTTCCTGCCACAGGCAGGGAGCTGGACTATATGATCCTCTGGGTCCCTTCCAACTCTATGATTCTATGATCTATGATCCTTCTCTATCTATCCACCTACCTATCTACCTAGTATCTATCTATCTATCTACCTACTTGTGGACTCACCCTTATGGATTCTTGTGGATTTTCCCTTGTGGACTCCATTTTTCTCCCCTTCCTTGGTGACCTCCTGAGCATCTCTAGATTGTAACCCTCTTGGGGCAAAGTCCTTTTACCTTGTTCCATTTAAAGAGCCATGTGCATGGGCATTGCTATATAAATAATGCACAGCAAGTGATTTTAATGGTTTTCTTCTCTACCACACACCAGGCAGGTCAGTGTTCCTAGTGAGTCTGAAGTCCTTAAAACATTTTTTTTCCAGTTCTTCCAGGAATAAGAAACTTTCTCTGGCAATGAACTTTATCCCTTCGAAAGCATGCATTATTTTAGTATTTTTTGCATTAAAGCGCAAAGACAAAGAGCACCTTCTTCTTTTATTGACAGACTTAAAAAAAACTAAGCAAGAACCATATTTTTCTACTTCTTTATGCTTCATTACTGTTCCCTTCCCCTTTTGAGTGCTACCGAATACAAAAGAAGAGAGAGAGTTTGGCCAGAAATGTGTCAACGTGGCTGGGTATAATTTGACAAAAGGTTGTTTCTGCGCACATGTGCTCAGGCTAGAGAAATAATAATGAATAGAACAAAGTTCTGCAAACGCAAGCAGGAGCATCTGACTAAATGATACCTGAGTTCCCTTGCAGAGCATCAAGTCACTCCGAGGAATTCAGTATGGTTGAGACAGAGATTGGAACAAGGAGAGGCAATTCAAAGACAGTTGCCAATCATTTCCGAGGCATGTATGTGTTGGGCAGAGTGACAAATGCTTCACAAACTTTCTCAGAAACTCAACTTTTCAAAACATCGACTGGAGATTAAGCACCACCTGTCAGGATCAAGATTTTTTTCCCCTGCTTATAATCCTACCTTGATTTAGGGTGAAACGATTGTGAAAAAGCGGGTGTTCCAGGGAGTTTTGACAGCCTCAAAATTTCCACCTAAAACATGGGTGTTCATGCGTCAGTATTTATTGTCTGTAACAGACCCTGCTTCGTAGTTCCCTTTCACCTTTTCTTTATACAGTTAGAAAGGTTGGCTCTGAGTCTTCTTAGAGAGCAAGTGGAGATATTAATGGTGCTTTTGGATCTAGACCAGGGTTCTTTAAACATTTTGGCAAGAGGACCCCATTGTCCTTCTGATATTATCTTGGGGGCTGGAATAAAAAAAACATAATTGATTTACATTTCAAATTTGAATAAATTTACATACATTAATTTATTAGTGACAGAACTTGAGAATGAATGAATCGGGTGACCATACAGAACGGAGCATAGGGTATCTCTACCTTTAACCATTGTACAGAATAGGGAATTTGGGCAGGTGTAGCTCAATATAGAAGGGTTTATAAAACAGCACCTATCTCAGTTCCCTGTTCTAGGCAATGCTTAAAGGTAGAGGCACTCCATTCTATATGGTCACCCTGATGAATGAATGAATGAATGAATGAATGAATTCCAACCAGTTCATAAACACTTTCCAATACACAGGGATAAGGTGATCTTCAAACTGGTTCATAAGCCTTTTCATACACAGAGAGAGCCTCTCCAGCGTGAGCTTCCCCAGCCTTCAAAATACCCTACTGAGTATGGAGAGCAGAGCTCCCGTTGTCTTGAAGGATTACAAAGTTTGCCCAAGGATCTGATGGAAGGGGTTGGAGGGCTCGATGGAGGCTCACGAAGGGCCGTATCTGGCCCCAGGGCCGTGGTTTGGAGACTACTGCATACATTCAGGCAGGATCAGGAATGTGGTTGACAGGTATATAGGAGAGCACAATCACTGCATGCAGGAAGCCTATGGGCACAATCCTATCTATGTCTACTCAGAAGTAAGCCCCATTGTATTCAATGGATTTTACTCCCTGGAAAGTGTACTTAAGATTGCAGCTTATGGCTGCAATTGTAAAGACACTGTCCTGGGTGTAAGACCCATTGAACACAATGGGGCTTACTTCTGAGTAGACATGGATAGGATTGTGCTCTAAGCTTCAGTCCTTCCCACATTAGGTTGAACTGGGAAAGTCCCCATTTGAGATCTCTTACCAGTTAGGTATGTCAAACTACATAGGGTTGAAGTTAGCATTCATGATGCCATTTGACCTTATCTTTGACACAACTGGTGTAGGCATTCCTGAAGTAGATGGAGCCTGATTCAGTAGAAGGCAGTCTATGGACCAGCCCCCTGCCTGCCCTCCCCACACTCAATAATGCCCCTTTCACTTTCCCCACCCTCTCCAGACCCCCACATTGGTTCAATATAGATGATGTAAACATACCTTTCCACTACTTCAGTGGTGCCAGAGGAGGCCTCCCAGCCCTTGAAGTGGTGCAAAAATGCCTTATGACTGCAATCCTAAAGACACTTTCCTGGGAGTAAGGCCCATGGAACAGAAAGGGGCTTATGTTTGAGTAGACATGGTTAGGATTGTGCTCTATGGCAACACCTCCAGATCAACATAAGGGACTTGTGCAAAAGGGGCATAAGTTCCAGTTTGGATTGTGCCCTTAATTAATTTGATTTTGTCATATAAGGGTTATAAAAAAATTTCCTGCTTCATGATGCTCTTCCAGTGAGTTCCAGCAGATTATCAGTGGTGCTAAATAATTTAAGAACTGTTTTAGAGAAACCAAGGCAATCAAGCCAGCTCAAAAATTTGGTACCACTGTGGAAAAGGTATTACTCGTACAGTACAATTCTAAGCATGTCTACTCAGAAGTAGGTCCCATTGTGTTAAATAGTACTTACTACAATGAAAGTGTGATTTGGATTGGACCCTTAGTCACTCAGTGGTTCTATAATAAATGTCTTATTAATTTGTGAGTGAGTGTGAGTTGAAATCTTAAAAGCAATCAAGAGATGCTTCAATTCAGTAATCTAATGATGAGCATCCCAAATCCCATCTACCTTGGTCCTCAGACCTTCTCGAGAAATACTTCTGCAGAATTTGAGGAGCACAGTTTCCAAAAAACCTTAGTGATCAGAACTGCCTAAAAGGGAGAATAAAATGATGACTTTTACATAAATCAGCATTACTAAGTATAAAATAGCTGACATTTACCATGCTCTGTTCTCAGTTTCAGCAAGATGGAATTACTGAGTAATTGATGGGTCTTTGATATCACTCTGGAAATGTCTTATTTGCCTTTTATTTGATCAGTCTTGGAGAACATTTAGTTATACTAAGTGAAATAGCTGATTACAGTAACTATTGTAGACTTTATTGCGGAAAGCCCCATGGCCAGCAGTATTGAGGAAGTTTATATACCAGTTGTATTGGCTCTGCCTTTCCATTGGACTAATTCAGTGGCGTGGAGAGGGGGGATTTGCTGCTTGGGGAACAGCCTATCCTCCATAACAATCCAACCCAGGCTTTCGTGCTTTGCATGCAGCATATGCAGCACTGTTCACGATACTATAGTCTTCCAAGACTGACAGAGGCCTTCTATATACCATCAGCATCCAAGGCAAAACGTAATGAACCAGGAGATGGTTGCCACGTCCAGCGTTGATCTCATTAAGCAGTCAACCTCACCCCAGTGGGTAACATGAGCTTTGCTTCTCTGAAGGGACGTCACTTCAGCTGGGCGCCCGGCAATGCACTCGGTTCAGCCACAGAAAAAGAGTGGCCCAAATGAGTGGAATGAGTGGCTTCTGTTGAGCTGTTTTGCCTCCCATGACTGACTGGGTTCATATACAGAACAAGTCTTTTCCAGTTGCCTGAGCAAAATGGGGGAGCTTCAGAGCCATTCCATTCCACTGACCTTTACTGGCATTATAGAAAAATAAACAAAAGAAAAATATATCAAGGCAAAAATAGCAATAACAACAAGAACTGGGGCCGAAGGAGTAAAAAGGAAGGGGGAAAAGGAAATATAGAAGAGGGGTAGAGGAGAGAGAGAAAAGGGCATGAGGGAGGAAAGGGAATCAGGTAGATGAGGGGGTTAGCATCAGTGGTGGGCTTCAAATAAATTAACAACAGGTTCTATGTCCTAATAACCTACTTTAACAACAGGTTCTATGTCCCATTGGTAGCCGGTTCTCAGAACCAGGCACTCGTTAGCAAAGGGTTCTATAAACCTGTGAGAACCCCCGAAGCCCATGACTGGTTAGAGTCCCATACTAGATTTCTCCAAAGGCCATGTTTCTTACACAATTATTATAACAACTAAGGTCAGAAGAACAATAACATCTTTTCCATCTTTTCCTCGGTCAGCTATGCTCCAAGGAAATAGCATGAGGCTGGGCGGAGAGATCAGGGAAATAGAGGAGAAGCTACCAATCAGTCAGGGGTTAAAGAGGTATCCAGGCACTCCAGAGACCCATGGAAAACACAGCCATTAGCTGGGATAGCTAGTCTTGCAGAGTCCGTGTGTAATGGGGCTGAACCAGTAGACCCAATAAAGGGCTGGACCCTTGCATGAGGGGTTGAAAAGATCCCAGAGTTAACATCCTGAGTGATCAATTTGGGGCCAATACAGTCAGAAGTCAGAGACAGACGAGCTGGAGTCTGGACAACTGACAAGGTACACGCTTCCCCTGTCCGTGCCTGTCCATAGAGTAGGCAGGAAGATGGGGAAGGCAGAGAGTGCAGGGTGATGAAACTTCAGTAGGGGAATTTCCTGTGAACAATTTGGGGGTCTCACAGGGATCCAAGGTGGGAAAAGGGTTGAGGGTTCCCTCAGCGCCATAGATCAAGGGACCAACAGGTGGAGAAGATAGAGGTGAGGGAATCCAAGAGAGCAGCAGGTGTACCAGAAGGAGCGATGGCAGGAGTAGTCAAGCTGGAATCGGCATGGGACATGGAAACTCTCAGTGAATTGGGATTTGACAGGGGATGGGAGGTCTTACTAGGAAAAATCTTTTTCAGGTTCAAAATGCAGCTCTCCAAGGAGGTGGTAACATCATTACCCACGGGGGGGGGGGGGGGGGGGCTAGGCAAGAGATGTGTGGTAACAGTTCCATTGCAGTCTGAGATAAAATCAGCATGAGATGGTGAAGAATTTAAGGTGAATTCCTTGTCAGCCGATGGGGTGGTAGAAACCAAGCAAGCTTTCCTTGGCCTGTGCAGACACCAAGCCATTAGGGGTTTGGCAAAAGTCAACTGAAAGACATGTCTGGTTGATATTTTAAAGGACCAAAGGGTTTGTTTCTTATTATGGAGAAATTTAGGAATTCGATTGGTAGAGAATTTTAAGAGTAGTCGCCGAGGGTTAAAAAAGGAGAAACACAGCAGATTTTAAGTCAATTTCAGAAGGATCAATGCCCAGAGCCACAGAAGCCATCGTAGCTGGAGGGAATCCATGCTTGGAGGAAGACAACTGTGCTTACCTGTGATGAGCTTCTCTCTCCCTCCAAACTATTTCCACCTTTCCAACTTAAAATGATGTGCATGTCCGTCCGTCCGTCCGTCCGTCCGTCCGTCCTTCCTTCCTTCCTTCCTTCCTTCCTTCCTTCCTTCCTTCCTTCCTTCCTTCCTTCCTTCCTTCCGTCCGTCCGTCCTTCCGTCCTTCCGTCCTTCCTTCCTTCCTTCCTCCCTCCCCCTCCCTCCCTCCCTCCCTCCCTCCCTCACCTAGAATCACTCTCTGAATCAGTTGTTGGACTCTAAAGCCCAGTGGTAAAGTCATCTGGGATTCATCATGCCAAATTTCCCCTGCCTTCTCTCTGCCTTTCTTAATCGTCCCCCTTCCCTTCTGCTTCTTTCACAATTAAAGCACAAATAATCCAACCAAACCATCCATGGTGCACTGACAGATATTGGCAGCCAGACTACACTGAAGAATTGGCAGTTGGCAGCCAGACGTCAATGTGGAATTCCTGGTTCTCAAAATAAGCAATGGAACATCGACATCAGATTTACCATAAATCCATGAATTTGCCATATGCGAAATACATAGTGCACTGACTCTGAGAATTAGGGCACAATCCAGAAGTGAACTTGGGTTACCCTATCTAACACTTGGCTGACCCAACTGCAAGATGGGCCACCCTAATTATTCTGGAAAAGGCTTGGGCCGCCTAAGGCAACATCAGCTGCCCCAAGACAGGTGGACCTGAGCTGCCCAAGCTGGGGCAGCCTAGGCAGTTCAGGAGAGGCATGTTGAATGAATATTTAGCATTGCCTAGGGCACAGCAGTTATGCTAGATCCACAGCCTGTTTCCCAGGCAGAAATGCCCTCTTCCGGCTCCTCAGAGTTATACCACCTCAGGAGCAGGTTAACATAGCAGGTTAACATAGCAGGTCCATGATAAGGCAGAGTAAGAATGTCAGTGTTGACCAAAAATCTGAGTTCTTGGCCAGCCTAGCTGCAACCCCTGCCTCTCAACTTCAGGATATGGAATAACGACTGCAGCCACTAACCTGGGGATACAGCAGGCCACTCCAAGAAGCCCCTTGCATCCATCCTCCACCAGAGGTATTGCTGTATTGGAGTCTCAAGCTGCAGCTGTTACTGTTTGTCAGGAACTTCTGGGCTTCCTTTTAAGGCAGGAACCACAGCTGTTCCTTGTTCAGTGTGATCTGAGGGGGTCTCCTCAAGAGCAAGCCCTCCCCAGATGTCACTGACTTGGTGCCTACTTAGCATGCTCTGGAGCAGCGAGGGCAGCCCAGGCTTCCTGACTCTCTCGATGCAGCATAACTTTCTGCTCTGGATTCAGAATAGTTGGAGCAGCCCAGCTAGGGCTCTCCTCACTGCCCTCACTCTGAATAGTGCCCAAAGTCCACCATTGAACTCAATGGGGCTTGTTTCTGGCTAAGAGAACAAGGCATCATGTCTATTACTACTTATAAAAATGAACAGAATAGATTTTTTAAAATAGCACCTCTCTCTCTCTCTCTCTCTCTCTCTCTCCAAAGCCCCTTACCATTAAGTAATCACAAGCCTGAATTCCATATCTCAACACAATGATAGTTGAGACAAGTTTATGAAGGAAAAGAAAGTTTTCCAGTTGTAGAGCTAATCTCTTGTGCTTGAGGAATGTATGTGCATAGATGAACAAACAGATGGGTAAGTAGAGTAAAAAAAAAAGACAAAGGCTGCAATCCTAAAGACACTTTCCTGGGAGTAAGATCCATTGAACACAATGGGGCTTACATTGAAGTAGACATGGTTAGGATTGTGCTCACAGGCAGCAATCCTAAAGACACTTTCCTGGGAGTAAGACCCATTGAACACAATGGAACTACTTTTGTGTAGACATGGTAAGGATTGTGCTCATTAGGCTGCAATCCTAATCTCCAGTTAGGCCAACTTAAGCTCCAGCATGTCCCATGCTGGCCTAGGAGTGTCACAAAAGAGCAGTAGGACACTTGTGCACCCCACCTGTGGGAGGGTTAGATCAGCGTACAGTCTTGCCTCCATACATCACGGGAACGGGAAGACCGGTGAGTTGTGCCAGCCTAGGTTTGGATTGCACCCTATACTCTTAGTTTGAAATAAAGCACTTTGCTCAACCATTGCTTTAGAGTGGGAAAGCTGCCAACCCACACCTCCTACCAGTATAGAAAAGGTTTAGGTCTCAGCATAATTGCATGGTGACCTTTCACAAACCATTCACTCGCTAAGGCAATCTCAGAGTGTTGTTATACGACTTGAGACCGGTGCTCACCCCAAAAAAGGCTGACGCACCAACACGACTGCGGTGACAGATATTAAATTTGTCAATTATTAAAGAACTGCCATATGTCAATAAAACAAAGATATTTAGCGTGAAGCCTTTTGCCAAGCAAACGGGGGCGAGAGAGGCAGGAAGGGAGAGACAGGACTTGATGGAGATGCACATTTTCAGCCCTGCAAACATCAATCATCGAGCAAAGGCATGAGAGGTGAAGGCACATACTCAAAAACATCATCTTGCACATGTGCGCCCGCTCGCCTATGAAGACCTTATGAAGATGACATTCCTTGTGATCTTGATTGGTCACTGATGTAATGAAAAGTTTGTTCCAGAGCTAGACCAGAATGTCCTGGAATGTGATGGCCAAATGCTCCCCCACCCCTTTTATGTAGCAGCATCTCCATCTCTCCTTCTCATCCTGGTTCCTGGATTTGGAAAGAAAGAGGATGGTGGAGAGGAATGAAATGTGAGAGGAAGAACCATATTAGGGATGCTGTAGTCCACCTATCCTTTATACTTCCATTTTCACTATATAAAACCCTTAATTCATGGGTACAAGGATTGATAAATGAGTGATAGAACCTGGGGAGATGCACCCCTCTTTCTACAGGACATGTCGTGATTTTTAGCTTTGTATCCTCTTTTTCTTGTGAGCAGGTAGAATGTAGCCTTTTAGGAATTAACAAATGTACTGTAATAGATTTAAATGTAATAATAAGTAATATAGTGTTTAAATTAACCACATGACAGCAATACATGTAAGAGTTTTTAGCTTTTATTTTGTCATGTCCTCCATTTTTCAAGGATTTCCTACATTTTGGGGGCCTTGTCCTCTTTTGCGGTTATGACATCTGGACACCCAGAAGCAACCTTCATCTGAACAACCATTTCTGTTGACCATAAGGATGAGCTGGGCTAGTTTTCCAACTGTATTGCAAGGAAGAATTTCTATGGCTGCAATCCAAAGCTACTTTCCTTGGAGTAAGAGCCAAATAACACAAAGGGGCTTACTCAGTGGTGGTCTCCAGCAGGTTTGCACCTACTCTATAGAACCGGTTAACGAGAGATAAGACATATAAAGTTTAAAAATAGCCACTTAAAAGTGGCTGCCAGATGGGCAGAGAACCAGTTGTTAATTTCTTTGAGTCCCATCACTGGGCTTACTTCTAGGTACATATGGATAGGATTGTGCCCAAAGGCTCTAGGCCTAAGGCCAGCTAGACCCAATCCTGTGCTCTAGATTTTTGATCTAAAATCTAAATTTTTCAGATTTTTTCCCTAAAATTATCATTAAAAGTTTGGGAACCATTGTTTTAAAGCTAGTTAAGTCCAGGAGCTGGACCTTAATGTCTGATCTTAACGTCTGGACAGGTTTGTATAGTTTATGAGATACTCAGAACTCAAATCATCCAGGGTTTTATTGGCCAAGATCAGCCACTTTGAATTGAGCTCAGAAGGAGTTAGGCAGCCCGTTGAGTCCTTGAAAAACAATTCATGTCAACCAGCATAACCGTCAAACTTTCTTTACTCCTAGATGCAAGTATTTGAATTGTATCCCGTGGTCAGCATATGAAATTTTGCTTTCCCCTGGTTTTTCAACAGATAAAATGCTGCTCTCGTGGGTAATAGAGTTAATGCGAACATCTGTACTTTTTATGAAAGTCAAGATGAATAAGTACAAAGGTTGTCTCCCTAGAAAACTGGGGCATCAAACATTTCCTGCAATCAATTCCATGAAACATGTTTACTGTCGCATTCTACAGTGGTTTAGCTAATCCTAATAAAAAATAAAAAAAATCAGGGACTGTAACAGAGACAGGAACCTATAAATCTTGTAGATATAAGTGCCTTGCCTCTAAGGAATTCTCTGAACTGAATCGGATGTTATGGTCAGTGACTGCATTTTGGGGGGACGGAGGAAAAACTGCACAAAATAAAATGAGTTTCTTTAAAATGGAAAATTGTACGTATTGGCTTTTTAGAAAACAATAATTTGCAGATTAACCCCCAAATCCAGAGTTACTACAGGAGCACGTAAGAGACTTTACGTGCACCCGTAGTTACTGCACCACCTAGTGAAAACTGATGGGAAATTCATATTGGAATCCTGAGTAAGTTGTTCTTACACCGGAGTAGGACTCCCTGTAGTTACTCTGGATTTTGCCCTAAGAGAGGGCTCAATGTGGAGGCATGAAGCTGGGAGGTTGAGTGTTGCAAATGTGCCATAAATCATTTGGCACATTTATGTGTCCACTACTGGATCTAGACCAGCACTGATACATGTTCTGCTAGAACTGAGAGGCAGTCTCTGCAGCTCAGCACTCTGTGTGGATCACCAAGCAGCGGAGTGTTAAGGAAGGGCATGTGGAGGGTGGGGAGGTGATATTACAGGGTCAGGTGAAGGTGGCAACAATGCACTTCCTCAGGTACCAGGAGATTGCATCCCAATCCTGCTGAGGTCTTACCAACTGTGCTAACATAGCTTTCAGTAATACAGGCATCCCCCACTTATTGGAAGGGTTACCAAAGCAGCATCCAAAAATGAAAACCCCAGAAAAGTGGAACCCAGTCTTTTTCAGTTGCAAATGCAAAAAAAACATACTCTATTTACTTGAATCTAACGCTCACCTTTTCCAGCCGGATTTAGGCTGCTTTCCTAAAGACACTTTCCTGGGAGTAAGACCCATTGAACACAATGGGGCTTACTTTTGAATAGTGCTCCAAATAAACTATCTCCACTATCAGGGTGTGCATTAGATTCAGTGGTTAATTAGATTTAAGTAAACGTGGTGTTTTTATTATCAGTATAGGGTACACGTTAGATTCGGTGGCACATTAGCGTAAATACAATAAATATCACGTGCAAATGCCTAAATAACACATATTTCTTAACACATAGTCAAAGTACACAACAAATTACAGTAAAAGGAACAAATATATGTTTGGGCAATGAATATCTTATGTATTTGAATGACGTTTGTTAAATGAAGAAAGACATAAGGAGATGCCAAAAACAGTTTGACCACCACGTCACAAGCAAAGCAACACCAGGGGAGACCATTTTAGCCTTTAGACCACTAGAGAGAGGTTAAAGAGTGAAGCATGTGTTGAATGAATGAGCTGTTGGTATAATTCAAAGGTTGAAAGAGCAGAACTGTCAGAAAGTGGGGTGCGTGTGTGTACCAGGCAAAAGAGAGAGAGAGAGAGAGAGCCTAACATTTCAGAGTTGGCCCACGGAAAACATTCAGTTTCCACTCACTATTCCATTATTCTCCATTAAGCACTAATAATCATGTTCCAAATCGTACATGTGTAAATTGTGCTGTTAAAACCTGACACCTGAATTTTCTTCCTTGAGTCAGGGAAGTGTAAAACTAATCAGACAATTTCTGATAATTGAGGCAGGAACAAGACTCTATCTCGGCCTCCCATCCATCACATTCTGGGCGTTCATTCTTTGAAACCTTCTCTTGTCTCCAGGCTGTAATTTCTCCAGATTTGCCTTGATTAGAGCAAAATATGTGCATCTGAGCTCCAATTAGCTCACAGGGAATTCTCTGCATTTCAATGGCACCGTTCCACGTTGGCGCAATGAAGATTCTGTGCTTGCAACCCTAACCTGCATTTAGGCCGGCCTAAGTCCCGGCACAATCCCTGTGCTGAACTGGGGGTGTCACAAAAGTGCCGTAAGACATTTCCGCATCACTCCTGGGGAAGGTTAGACCAGAGCACAGAAATGCGCTTGCCTACACAATGGGAACAGAAGACTGATGAGTTGTGCCAGCCTAGGTTAGGATTGCACTTTGTAAGAATCAAAGCAAGCATGGGAAGATATTTGTGACGGGAGTCACTCTCACTAACAAGAAAGTTGAGCTCCAACTGAATTATTTCCCAATTAATAGAAACGCAAAGGGCCTCAAGCAAAGCACCTGGGGTGTGGAAATAAAAATAAAAGCAGGAAATGAAGACATTTCTGCAGTATTCTGCAAAAATAACTGGTGTATCAAATAACTTGGGTGACTCAAGATACTGTGTCTGTTAACTAGCAGGCCATGGTTGGAGACCTGGGTCCTACGAGACTGGTTGACCACCCGTCCTTAGGCCAACTCCTGCCAACCTAACCGTTCAAAAGCATGAAAATCCAAGTAGGTAAATAGGTACCACTTTGGTGGGAAGTTAACAATGTTCCATGTGCATGTGAGCCACATGCTGGCTCTATGGTTCTAGAAATGGGGATGAGCACTGTACCCTACAGTCGGTCACAACTCGCAGGGGACACCTTTACGTTTTATCTCCAGATAAGAAACAAGCATGGACCCCATCTAGTGGTGTCCAGGATGATCATATGCCATAACCAAATAAAGAGGATGAGACCAAAGGACATGACAAAATAAAAGCTAAAACACTCAGATATGTGCTTAATTTAAACACTTCATTACTTAATTTATACACTTTATTACTTAATTTAAACAATTTAAACAATTTATTACTTATTATTCCGGGGCTGCAGTGGTTCAGTGGTTAGAACGCTGGAGTTAGAACACTGCTTGGCTGGAATTCCACTCAACAGGCCAGCACTTCAAGACCCGAGTCCTGCCAGATGGGGTGAGCTCCCATCCTTAGCCCAGCTCCTGCCAACCTAGCAGTTCAAAGCATGCAATGCAAGTAGATAAATAGGGACCACTTCGGTGAGTAAGGCAACGTCCTGGCAACAGTGCCCTGCAACAGGCCAGCCAGGTATTCCCATGTCACAACCATCATGGATTGGAGGAAACTCCTAAATTGGTTAGGATTGGGCCCTATGTCACCCCTGAATTTCTGGAACACCAAGCTCCAAGTAAGTGTCGTCACCCCCAGTGTGATCTGTGGTAACAATGCCTCTGCCTTTACTGAATCAAAGGTGACATTTGGGGCATAGCCAAGCCATTCCTTGGTTAGGAACATTTAGGAAGAAGCGAGGAAAGTCTGTAAACCCAAAGGGTGGTCAAAGAAGGCACTACAGAAGCAGATTCTGATTCAAGCTGCACTTTTGTGACCCGCCCAAGCCAGCATGGGAGTTATGCTGGAGCTTATGGTGGCCTAACTGGGTTAGGATAGAAGCCTATATCTGTCTGTCCATCTATACACACACGTTGCACAAACACAAGTACTTGAAAACTTTCTTATCCTTCATAAATATGTCTCAACAGTCATTGTGCTGTGATTTGGAATTCAGGCATGTGATTCATAAGTGGTAATGGTACCACCAGCTGTGCCCCGAAAAACTTTCCCCTAAAACCTGATATTGCCGAGCCTGTCCAGATAGCCAGTTACTAATGGGATAGATAGCTGGAAATGTAAATGGGACCAGGTAGCTGGAAATGTAAACTTTAAACAAATCATTCTGAAAATAAAGGTAAGATTTTTAATTATCATGATCTTGTAATAACTGCAGATCATTTATATTAATATTTCCAATAGTCATCCCTAAGCTGCGCTACAACAGACAGGCTGATTGGCCTGTGCTGTTTCCAGCATTAGTTAGCTTCAGGCTTGAGATCAACTTGTGGAAAGGCGCTATGGGGCTAGCAGGATGAAAATCCAAGAAACCCATATAAGGATGCCAGACCCAAGGGCATGGGTTAGGATTTGGCCAATTCCAACATGGCAGGGTGACCATATAGAATGGAGGACGGAGTGCTAAAACATTGCATAGAAGAGAAATTCAGGCAGGTTTAGCTCATCATAGAACGGTTTAAAAAGCAGCACCCACCTAAATTCCCTCTTCTATGCAGTGCTTACAGGTAGAGGCACTCTGTCCTCCATTCTATATGGTCTAAACCACCTCCTCCCAGACCTTATCTGCCTCCTGGTTGGTTCTCCCCTGCACACTTTTCACCTTCAATCCACCTTCCTACCTCCCTTTCCCATCTCTTCTGCCATCCTGTGTGAGCTAATGTGAACATACCCCCTCAACTTATGTTCCAGTCTCCAGGAGCCAGTTGGATCCAGTTGGAGACTGGATTCCAGTCTCCAGGAGCCAGCTGAGAACTGTGCACCAGTACAGTCAACTCCAAAGTTGGCACAAATGTGCTTTGCGGCACATTTGTGACACTCAGGAAATGTGCAGAGAATTTGAGATGAGGCCTGGATTGTGCTCTAAAGTAACTGAACCCCAGATATTCAGATACCTGAATCATAGATCTATGAGCTCTGAGAAAGGTTTAGGGCACAATCCTTCAACCTGCTCTGCCCTAACTGCTCTCTCCTAACTATTCTGTATCCAGAGCAGAAAGTTATGCTGCATCCAGAGAGTCAGGAAACCTGGGCTGCCCTAACTGCTCCAGAGCATGCTAAGTCAGTGACAGCTGGGGAGGGCTTGCTCCTGAGTAGACCCCCCTCAGATCACACTGAAGAAGGAAAAGCTGTGGTGCCTACATTATAAGGAAGCCCAGCAGTTCCTGACATCCAGTTACAGCTGCAGTTCTTCTAGTGCAAGATGGATGCTTGGAGTGGCCTGCTGTATCCTGAGGTTAGTGGACTGCCATAGTTGTGCCATATCCTGAGGTTGAGAGGCAGGGATTGCAGCCAGGCTGGCCAAGAACTCAGATTTTTGGTCAACACTACCATTCTTACTCAGGCCTTATCATGGACCCCTATGGGACTACTCATTACTATACCTGCTCCTGAGGTGCTATATCTCTGAGGAAGAGGCATTTCAGCCTTGAAACAGGCTTTGGATACAGAGTAACTGCTCTGCCCTCGGCAATGCTAAACTTGCCCTCAACTTGCCTCTCCTGAGCTGCTTAGGCTGCCCCAGTTAGGGCAGAGCAGGTCCACCTCTCTTAGGGCACCCTATCTTGCCTTGCTCTGCCCTAAGCCTCCTTCAGAGTAACTGGGCTGGAGCATCTTGCAGTTGCTCCACCCTACTGATAGATAGGGCAACCCAAGGGCTCTTATGTGGACAGATTACTTGCTCTGGATTGTGCTGTTAGGCTGCAACCCCAAAGACACTTTCCTGGGAATAAGACCCGTTGAATACAATGGGGCTTACTTTTGTGTAGACATGGTTAGGATTGTTCTCAAAGGCTGCAATCCCAAACACACTTTCTTGGGAGTAAGAACCAGTGGTGGGCTTAAGGGGGTTCTCACAGGTTCTATAGAACCCTCTGCTAATGAGCATCTGGTTCTGAGAACCAGTTACTAATGGGACATAGAACCTATTGTTAATTTAGGTTATTAAGACATAGAACCTGTTGTTAATTTATTTGAATCCCACCACTGGGTAAGACCCATTGAACAGAATTGGGCTTACTTTTGAGTATACCTGGTTAGGACTCTTCTCCTTGAAAGAACTGAGAAAGAACTGGAATTCTAGGTACTGTGGTGCCACACATAACAAAATAATTCATTCCGGAAGCATGCTTGTTATGTGAAACACTCTTTATGTGAAGCAAATTTTCCCATAGGAAATAATGAAAATTCAGACGATTTGTTCCACAACCCAAAAAATATTCATATAAAAATATCAACTGGATGTAAAAATGATGACAAAACACTGGATTGAATTCAAAACATGCATTCAATGTGCATGATCCTATGAAATCTACTTAGGCTGTAATCCTAAAGACACTATCCTGGAATAAACCCCATTTAACACAATGGGGCTTACTTCTGAGTAGACAGGTTTAGGAGGCTGCAATCAAAGGCAGTTTCTTCTGCAATTCAAGACACTTTTAAAGTGTCTCCCCACTTTCTTCTCTTCATCCTGAGCCTCTCTCTCCCCTGCTCCCTTCTGGCTAGCCCTGAGCTGCTTCCCTCTTCTCCACTGCTCTTCTCTCTGCCCAGCAGGCACCCAGCCGCAGGAGGAACAGCGCGGAAGTGTTGCTTTCACTATGGGCAGGTGCGCCAGGCAGCCCTGACGCTTTTTAAACAGCGCGTCTGCCCCAACTGCCAATGAATGTGCTTGTTAAGTGAAGCAACACTTGTTATGTAAGAATCCTAGAAAAAAAATTTTGCTTGTTATGAGGATCACTTGTTAAGCGAGGCACTTGTTAAGCGTGGTACCACTGTATTGGATTTTTCTAGCACTGTAGAGAAATGTAGGATACCCCACGAATAATTTTACTTCTCTTGTAGAGGTTCATTTGATTTCCCTTGACAATTCTCAGATGTTTCTACTTATGAGGAACCTTGACATTGACTTCAAATGTTGATTTGTGTGAACATTTCTTTGTGGTGTGCCTACAACCTTGAGAGAGATATAGGGATAGCTCTCTATTCAGATGGTCTGATGAATATATAGAGACAACGCGCCTGGCTGCCTCCTGGAATGTGCACAGAGTTATATTTGGCAAAACTTGGCCTCATCACATAATTATGAAATGATCTCACAGTGACACCACTACTATGGCAACCACAAAAAATCAGTCAGGGGGCATCACGGTCTCACGCATCATCACCTGAGCTGTTTGACGGTTGCGTTCAAAGAGAGAAGTGCTGCGGCAGAAACTTTGCAATTCACCTTCCACACCTTGGAACCACTTTGGTAATTGGACAGATAAATAGTGAGACTGGAAATTGGAGCTGCAGGCTCATATGTCTTGCCTTCAAACAATTAGAGCCTGTTCTGAATTGTGCAAAGGCAGAGCATGTGATTTGTAAGTCTCACTCTCTGTCTCTACCTCTAGCCCTCGCCCTCTCTGTCTCCCTCTCCTTCTACCTCTACCTCTCTCTCTCCCTCCCTCTCCCTCTTTCTCTCCCTCTCTACCTCCGCCTCTCCCCCTCTCTTTCCCTCTACCTCTCTCTACCCCTACCTCTCTCCCCTCTCTCTCCCTATCTCTCTACCTTTCCCTCTCTCTCTACCTCTATCTCTCTCCCTCTCTCTATTTCTCCCCTCTCTCACCCTGTTCTTCTCTCTCCCTCTCTCACTCTACCTCTCCCTCTCTCTCTCCCTCTACTCTCTCCCCTCCCCCTCTCTCCCTCTCTCTCTATCTCTACCTCTCCCCCACTCTCTACCTCTACCTCTCCCCCCTCTCTACTTCTCCCTCTCCCCCCTCTCTCTCTCCAAACAACATGGATCCTGTGGTGCGGGTATGGGGGGGGAGTGATGTGGGTGGACCCTGCAGAGTTCTTCCCTAAGATAGCATCCTCGCTGAAATAATGCCAGGGCTCCACCAAGCAGGGCCACGATCAAGTCCAGGCCTTCTTAGACTGAACCCTCCAGGGCTCTCCCGCCAGGTTCCTTGTAGGCCCGGGCCTTCCGGTCTCTCCAATAGGCAGCCACAGTCCTCTTTCTCTCCTCCTCCTCCTGCTCTTCTCGTGCTGTCATCCTCTGAACTTCCTCAGGTGTGAGGGTCTCGGCGAACACCGCCTCCACTTCCCGCTCCCATCATTCTCGCTCCTGGGGGGGAGTGCGCGGGGTCGAATAACGTGTGGCCGCCCCACAGTGGCACTCTGGATCTCCCTCTTCCCTAGAGAAGACCAGCCACATCATGTCCTCCTCCAGCTCCTCCTGGGGGGTCAGCCTCCGCGCACCACAGATCCTTTGAAATTGTCTAATGTCTTAAGCCCTCATCCTCACCTATCCCTGCTATTAGACTGCAGGGTCAGGGAAAGCATCCATCTTGCCAAATGACTTTGGCTGTAGATTACTGCTACCTCTGGGCACTGATTTGTCTTCAACTTTATTTTGCTGCATTTTTTCCCCTTCCGTGCTAAAGGTTCTTGCCTTTTGTTTCTAACCTATCAATTGTTTGCTTCGCTAGTATGCAATCAGCCTGATTCATTATACACCTAGAAAGTGGTGGGATTCAAATAAATTAACAACAGGTTCTGTGTCCTAATAACCTAAATTAACAACAGGTTCTACATCCCTATATGAAACCTATATGTTTTTAGCTTGTATGTTTTAATTGTTTTTACTGAATTGTATTATTAATGTTTTTAATTATGTTTTATGTCAGCCACTTGAGTCAGGCTATTGGGCCCGAGAAAGGTGGGATATAAATTTTTAAAATAAATAAAATAAATAACCAATTCTCAGAACCAGGAGCTCATTAGCAAAGGGTTGTATAGAACCTGTGAGAACACCCTGAAGCCTATCACTGCACCTAGATCACAATTCAATAAAAGGAAACTTTTAAAAAGGCATTCTGTGGGTTCCAGTAGGCTGCAATACTAACTACACTTTCCTGGGAGGAAGATCCATTGAACACAATGGGGCTTACCTTTGAGAAGACATGGATAGAGTTGTGCTCTATGCCATCATCTGAGAAACCTAACATGCCACCAACATACAACTTGGTTGGTAGTTTCTCCCTTTATAAGTGGTTAAGAACATAAGAAGAGCCTCCAGTGGATCGGGCCAAAGGCCCATCTAGTCTAACTTCCTGTATCATACAGCAGCCCATCAGATGCTTTGAAGAGCACATATGGCACCTGTATTCAGATTCCCCACCCCCACCCCACATCTGGCATTTTGAGGTTGCCCACATCTGCACACATCCCTCATGGCTTCTTGCCTGTGATGGCCCTTCCCTCTAGGAATTTATCCAAGCACTTCTTAAAGGCATTAAGGCTAGATGCCATCACCATATCCAAGTGCGCTGTGACATGTCCCTTGTGGCCTTTTCCTACCACTTCTCCTAGATGCCACAATTTTTAATCACACAAGAGAGAGAGTTGAGTTAGGTGAGTTAGACATGATTCAAGGTGGTGGTGCCCAGAGAGGCAGGCAACATTGCCAATGTGACAAAGTTTTGTGACTGCAGTAAGTTAGGGAACCACTGCCCTAGTCTCGTTTCTCAACTAATGGTGCAGGTACTACCAGTTTTATTTGAGATGGTTTCTGGCGGTACTTGCAGAACCTGTGGACACCTGCTGTGTGTCAGTGAGACCAGGAACATGAATTAGGAGGCTCATCACAACAGAGTTAAGAACATAAGAAGAATCTGCACTGCCACAGGCCTAACTATAGCTTCATGTATCACACAGCAGCCCACCAGATGCCTCGGGGAGGACATAGGATATCTGCATCCAAGTGACCTCCCCTGCAATTGTTAGGAGGCTCAACAATGAGGATAGATCTCCAAAACATGCTTTCTGTACTCAAAACAGCCCACCTGTCCACCAGTGCACTGGTACAGGTTGTGTTGCATCTGGCCTTCCTTCGCATCCATCAGTCTTGAAAGACTATGGTATCCTTCTCGACATTGCAAGCAAAGCACCAACGCCTGGGTAGAGTTATATGGAGTATAGGCAGTGATGGGCTTCAAAGAAATTAAGAACCAGTTCTCTGTCCATCTGGCAGCCACTTTTAAATGGCTATTTTTAAACTTTATATGTACTATCTCTTGTTAAGAACCGGTTCTATAGAGTAGGTGCGAACCTGCTGGTGCCCACCACTGAGGATAGGCTGTTACCCAAGCAGCAAATCCCCCCTCTCCATACCACTGAAATAGTCAAATGGAAAGGCAGAGCCGATACGGTTAGTTCCAGCTATGTCACAGAGCTGGGCTAAGGACAGGAGCTCACCCTGTCTTGTGGGGACCCAGGTCTCAAAACCTGGCCTGCTGGTTAACAGGCACAGTGTCATAACCACTTGCGCCACCCACAGCCTGATCTGGCCTTCCATACCAGAGATAACGGTGATGGTATTACTTCTGGGTTACTCAGTGGTGGACTTCGGAGGGTTCTCACAGGTTCTATAGAACCCTTTGCAAATGAGTGCCTGGTTCTGAGAACCGGTTACTAATGGGATATAGAACCTGTTGTTATTTTAGGTTATTAGGGCATAGATCCTATTGTTAATTTATTTGAATCCCACCACTGGTGATACTTCCAAGAGGTGGACCAAGTGAAGTGGTATGGTGAAAAACAAATGTTGAGAAATACTTGGTTGGGCTCGTTGCTGACAAATACAATATGGCCA
Source organism: Cryptoblepharus egeriae (assembly GCA_030015325.1). Lineage (NCBI taxonomy): Eukaryota > Metazoa > Chordata > Lepidosauria > Squamata > Scincidae > Cryptoblepharus > Cryptoblepharus egeriae. Next base: position 12,490,632 of record JAREYC010000016.1, on the reverse strand, counting down.
GCCTAGACATGCTGAGAATAGAGAACAAGGTAGCAGAAGCAGAGCAGTTGAGATCATCTTGACATTTCAAGCATAGTTTTACGAAAGTATTTAGTCTCATGATGGGAACTGGAATATGTGGATGATATGAGTGTGAATATATATGATAGCACTGAAATATTCAGCTCTGGGAAGCTCAGTGGTACAGAACATGCTTGGCATAAGAAGAACTCCACTTGATCTGGCCAAAGGCCCTTCTAGTCTAGCTTCCTGTATCTCACAGTGGCACACCAGATGCACTGATGGGCTTCAAAGAAATTAACAACTGGTTCTATGTCCATCTAGCAGCCACTTTTAAATGGCTATTTTTAAACTTTACATGTCCTATCTCTTGTTAACAACCGGTTCTATAGAGTAGGTGCAAACCTTTGGAGCCCACCACTGACCAGATGTCTCAGAGAGCACACAAGATCACAAGACATTGTGTTCCTACAGCCATACCAGGTGATTAAGTTTTCCTTCATGAGATATTATGATGCAAACCCTCTCTTGGCTGAATTAACCTAATTTGAGCCTCATATAAGATCTCATTCCAGTGGAAGACCTCATTTTAAACTATTTTATGTTTCAGGGAGAGATTCTTTTTTGGTTTTTAATTAAGTGTTTTAAAATATTACCTGCATTGAACCTCCAGTGCATTCAGGTTAAGGATCTTAACTCCATAAATAATGAAATGATGTGCTGTAGCTTAGCAGATATTCAAAACAGATATTAATTTCCTTTCAAGAGAAGGAAGGGATTTACTGTACTGCAAATATCTCCGGTCCCTCTTGTGCTCCTTCGGAGTGCTCAGAAGGAAGCCAACTGCTTGCATTTGTGTCGAAACGATCATTGTGCAGAGGTCTCACAGTTCTGACAATAACGCACTCAATTAAATTTAGATTACTTATTTCTTATTTCTTATTACTTATTTCGAGAGTGACTCGAGCAACACGGCAAACGGGAAGGGGCAGCTCGTTGCGAGAAACCAAAAATGACACATTGTCAATTAGCTTTCAAGCCGCACGGCGTGTCAAATAATTAGATAAGGAATTAGACGAGGCCAAATTGAATCTCTTTCAATCACTGATAAAGGGCTCTTGGGCTTCTTTTGGGGGGCTTTCAATGATTGATGGCAATGAGAAGCACTCATGCGAGGAAGCACAAAACTCTTCAAGTCCCAGTTATTTCAAAGTTGTGCGATTCTCTTCGCTGGGTCAGAAGTTCTGGCTCCGTTGCACAGATTTGCGTCACACCAGATAATTCAATTGTTATGTCAAAGTCAAAAGCAAACAAAGACAAAAGAGGATGGAGAATATGTCCAGATATTATTTTCACAACCAGAATTAAGTCCTAGTTTATTCTCAAAAGTTCAGAGTAAAGAAAGAAAAAGCAAAGTACAGGCTTCCACTCACTTAGGGTAAAATTCAGAGTAACTACAGGGACTCCTTGCTCCAGTGTAAGAACAACTTACTCTGGATTCAAATATTAATTTCCCATAGGTTTTCACTAGGTGGTGCATTAACTGCAGGGGCATGTAAAGTCTCTTACATGCTCCCATAGTTAATCTGGATTTGGGGGTTACTGGACAAGTTAGGGACTGGAGCACCGTCTAATAGTGCAAACTGTTAAAAAGTGGAGCCCAGTCTTTTTAAGTTTATAAATGTTGCTTCCAGTGTTTTTTTTTTAGCTATCAAATTGCAAATGTTCCTTTTATCTTGCAAATTCCTGCTGGCACACAAAGCATTCTGCAAATGGATTCTTGTCGTTCGGGAATGGGATTAGATCAGGAACTACAACATGGGGAAAGGCAGTTTTGCTACAATATGGAGGAAGGAAAAACAGGGAGAGGTTGAAAGAGAGGAACATGAGTTGAATGAATGAGTTCTGGGTATAACTGAAATGAGTGAAATGAAACTTAGAAAATGAACCATCAGAAAGTGGGGGATACCTATACCACAATAACAAAAAGTTATTAAAGAGGTAAAGGGCAAAAGGACACTGAAGTTGCAGAGCAGCACTAAAAAAGCAAAATGCAAAATTACAATATGTTTAATGGAGCTGTCCCAGTATACATACTAGAATGCATTGGTGTGTTGACATACCTGCCTCTCTTATACTTTTTTATTTGGTTCAACTCATTTACTCTTCCTGTAAGCAAAATATTTCTGTGGAACACACTTGATGTTGTTCTAAGTATACAATTAGCAACTATATGCTGGGGTTGGCAGGCATGGGGGCCTGATCCAAACAGGAAGATCCAAGGGTGGACAATGGTACATGGCTATGCCAAATTGTTGCACCAGTGGGGTGGCCTTCCTCCGGGATGGGGAGCAAAGCCACTGGGCAGGGCATCAATACCAGCCAGGAACCCAGGTATGTCTGCCTGGAAGAAATTGCTGCAGAGGCAGTTGAAATGGGAGTACAGGTCTACCAGCACATAGATCCGAGCTTCAAGTCTAGGTCTGCCTGTATGCAAGTCTAATGTCTATCTGTTCAGCAAATCTTGATCATAGAGATTTCTCTATGCATGCATAAAGATATCTTCACGTTGGCAGCTCAACCCTCCAGACCAGATCTCCTGCCCATAAATAAATACATAAATTTCCCCATATAGTAAATAAATTTCCCTATGCATGGGAAGGAGTGCTGTGTTGGCATAAGGGAAGCATCCTGAATACATAGTTCATCAACAGTTCCCCACCCAGTGAACACAGCAACTGCTTCCGAAATGAAAAAGCTTTACGCAGTGTGGGTTTTGCTTCCTCCCACGATCATGTTCCAGCATCTATTAACTATCAGAGGGTGAATTGAATCATGAGTTTGCAATTCCCTGGTATAAACAGAACATGGTTTTCCAGCAGCTTGCCTGCAACAATGAGGAGGTAATTGCTAAGCAGTTCATATTTTAATGTACTCCTTGTGGTATGTGCAGCTCTGCTGTGTACCGCTGGAGTACACAGCAAATCCTGGGATTTATGTGAGTATTCGTGTGTGGTGTGTGTGTGTGTGTGTGTGTGTGTTTCATTTTGCCGGTAGCAAGCTTCCAAGATAACAACCAACATCTCAACATGTCACACGGTGTCTGCTGGATCCACTGGAACGACATCAGAGGAATGAGATGGAAGCAGTTCATTTTCTTTTAAAAAGGAACAACAGCAACAAACAAAATCTCCAGGTCTCGCTGCCCAACCAAACCAGTCTCAGAGGCAATAAAATAAACTTGTGTAAAACAAAAAACACACACCTATATACAAAAGGAGAGGCACATCATATCTACAGGATACGTGATGAAATTTCAGAAATGTTAACTGCTGGCAAAAAAAAAAAATACTATGAATGATAAAATAATTCATCCTTGAGAAAAATGCAGCAAATGGAATTGTGGATTTACTTAATTTTTGCACTGAAACGAAGCAGGGTGATCAGATGCCAAACCCAAAATTCCTGAACCCCAGGCTAAAATCCCTAATCCCAGGCCAAAATTCCTACCTGCTTAAAAAAAATGCCAAAAAATGTAATTTTTTGTTTTTCTATTTTTGGGGTTTTTTTGTTTTTTTGGCCATAACTTTTGATAGGAAGGAGATATCTCAAAACTGATTTTTGAATTTGATTCTGCTCTTCAATACAAATCCAATGACATATGACATGATGGAGTACTGTGCACCATTGTGAAGTTAAAACCTGAAGCCAAAATATAGGACACCCGGACAGGAGGCTAAAAATCCAGACAAATCCGGGTCTTTCGGACATATGGTCACCCTATAATCACAGTGAAGTTGAACCAGTCAAAAAATAATCTGCAATAGAATCATAACTTGGCCCAGCTGGTTTCTGGCCATGCCCAACTGCATGAATGGTCCACGTGATGGTCCACATGAATGGTCCACATGATGGTCCACATGAATGAACTGCATGAATGGTCCACATGGTCCACATGATGGAATTAAGCTCTTAATGGGCAGTGCCCAATGGACCATCATGGAGCCAGAAGGGGAAGGCACCATTCAGGGTGTGTGTATATATGTATATGCAGGGCTTTGAGTCAGAATTTTGTGACCCACCTCTGGGCATCACTTGAGTTTGGGGCTGTGATACGTTGGGACAACAACCATTGTACAACAACCATCCCCCCCCAATTTACTAGTTAATTAACTACCGTTATTCCAAGATGGCATCATTTCTGTGGTGCATTCTGGAGAAAGGAATGGCAACCCTCACATGGAAAGTAAACTCCCAGGGATGCTAAACCTACCTTTATGAGGACTAGGCAATGTTCCCCATGAGTTATGTGAGCTTTCAAGAAACTATTAACCAGAAGATATTGAAGCTCACAGAAGGTAGGAATCATCTGATTTATGGCATATCAACAGTAATGTCCCTTGCATGTGCTCATAAGGCTGAACATGTGTCAATTACTGTCAACAGGGGAGGAAAAAAATAGAGACAAGTGATAGAGACAAGAATGAGGAGCTTGGAAATGTTGCTGCTCTTTCTGATTGATATTAAATTTCAGGCACAGACACATGTTCTGGACCTGAAGAGCTGTTTAATAGAATTTCCATGTCAAACTGGAAATAGGAAGACAGGAGAAAAAAACAAAGGTGGAGAATGTAATTCTTTCAGATATGGAACAGTGATCTCCAAGAACACTTGGAGAACACAGGGGGGAAGAGATGAACAGCTTCTTCTCCAGAAGTTCCAGGGAAGGTTACCTTAATCTGAATAAGACCTTTGGTTCATCTGTATACACTGGTTGTGAACCTTTCCAGCACCGAGTGCCAACTGACGGCACCGGTGCCCAGAATGCATGCCCAGAATTCTGGGTATGTGCAGTGGACTCAAGGTGCATGCTCAGAGCTCTGGGCATACATGCTGGACACTGGCGCCATCAGTTGGCTCTGCTCTGAAGAGAAGCAAGCTACTCCTCTTTGGAGCAGAACCAACTGAGCACACTGGTGCCCAGCGTGCATGCCCAGAGCTCTGGGCATGCACACTAGGCTCAGGGCACTCCTGGCCCAGTGCACACTCTGGGCATATGCACTGGGGAACAGCCCGTCAGTTGGCTCTCTTCCAAAGCTCTGGGCATGCACGCTAGGCTAAAAACACTTCCAAACTGAGTACTATCACTGTGTGCCAACAGTGTGCCAGCTCTACGTGGTACGCATGCTGTAGGTTTGCCACTACTGAGCTTGGGTTTCAGCAGGGCCAACCTTTAGCCATTTCATCCAGTTGGACAAAATAGGGCCCAGTGCTTTAGGAGAGCAACACAAGGGGTCAACATGCAAGGGATCCACAGCCAAGATTGGGTTTTTGAATAGGCCAGTCTGATAAGAGGACTACCTGCAATGTGGACTCTCTGCATCATTTCAGGCCATCACATCAAAAGTTATTTTCAGTGGCCGTGATTTGCATGCAGCATAAACTATCACTTGATTTGCCATGGCTGGGGTTGTCACAGCTGTCTGTGTGTGGGTTTGGGTGAAGGTCCACATTGGGCTCTATTACTACTTGGGTTGACTGGGTTCCAGCCTAAGCTAGAGATGGGACCACCTACACAGGTATTCTGTCACTGAGCTATGGACTTTTCCAAAGAAGGTGCTTTATACTGAACTGGACTTTTGGTCCATCAGTTTTGGCACTGCCTGCATTAAATTGCACCAGCTTGGGGTCCACCCAAGTTCAATTCACAAGCAAAGCATTGCATGCGTCCTACTGCTGAACTATAGTCCCTCCATCAAATATGAAACTTCCTTCATAATTGGAATCTTTCCAGGACTAGAAGGTCCAATGCAATTGCAAAGCACCCTGCAGCTGCATCATGACCAGCCACTTCGGAAGGGGGAATTTCAACCCACCTGGATTCAAGAGCAGAAGGGAGGACTATCCAGAAACAATGCTCCACATTATATATTCTCCATATGGCACATCAGTGTGGAAGATTCAATAAAAAAGTGTTAGCTACAGAGTAAGGTGCTGACTGCAATGGCCAAATGCTCCAGAGCATCCCAATCCCTCCGGCAAAATATGTAGTTGCTTTTCTTCCTGTGTCTGGCTAACAAGTCTGCTACCTAATAATAATCATTTTACAGCTCTGTAATTGTTTGGGTTTCATCAAACTAATTAATGATAGATCTGCTAATGAGACTAGACCAGTAATTGCCACAGCATCAAAGTGGATGGTACTCCTATTGCATGGTGATCCAAATGACATACAATCATCATTATGTTCATGTTATTTGTTAATATGTTATTTGTTAATTTGTTAATTTTTATTATTTATAATTTGTAATTTATAATAATAAATGATTCATTTGTTAATAATAAATGTTATTTGTTATTTGTTTCACTGGTCAGTATAAAAAAACCGATAAATAGTGTAGTTTTGATAAAGCGATGCAGAACCAGCAAATAAGTACCCATAAATGTTTGCTTTAGTTTGTATGCAAAACTACTGTGTTGGGAATAATACTTTTTTTAATAAAAAAGAAATGCATAACTGTAGTTAAAGGGTCATCTGCAACACAGGCATGCAGGTAATGGACAGATCAGAAAGTCAGGTATGCTGATGAAATTCAGAAGGCGCTGATAACAAGGGTTGCAACTCAGTGGGGACCACATTGTCCTTTACATAAGAAGATCTTCAGAACAAGCTTATTGTTTCCATATTGGGAAAGTAAAAAGCAGTGATGGGCTCCAAAGAAATTAACAACCGGTTCTCTGCCCATCTGGCAGCCACTTTTAAATGGCTATTTTTAAACTTTATATGTCCTGACTTTCATTAACAACCGGTTCTGTAGAGTAGGTGCGAACCTGCTGGAGCCCACCACTGGTAAAAAGGTTTTGATATATGATGCCCAGCTGAGGAATCTGGAATATAGGAACCAGCTATGATGCAAGTTGTGCTGATCCACTATGGAGAGCCACAGGTTGACTTCTGAGCATCTGCCTCCTTGAATTCTACTCAGCCAAAGGCTTTATGGAATCCATTGAACTCCAGTCAGACTCTTTTCAATAAACACAATCATAACCATGTCTGCTCAAAAGTAAGCCCCACTGAGTTTGATGGGTCTTTCTCCCAGGAATGTGTCTTTAGGATTGCAGCCCAAGGGTGCAATCCAGAGTAACTGTGGGAAGTCCTTGCTCCGGTGTAACAACAATTTACTCTGGATTGCAATATGAGTTTCCCATAGGTTTTCACTAGGTGGTGCCATAACTATGGGTGCACATAATATCTCTTACGTGCTCCCATAGTTACTCTGGATTGTAGGGCAAGTCAGGTGTGGACTCTGTTGAAAAAAAGGAGTTGCTGGCAGTGTGTGTGAGAGCAACAATACATTGATATTGATGTCTTGGCTCCCCCTCTGCCGGTGTGTAGACAACCAGTGAAAATACTGTATTTACTTGAATCTAACGCTCACCTTTTTCAGACAAATTCAGTCTCCAAAATCAGGGTGCGCATTAGATTCGAAGGTTAATTAGATTTGAGGAAATGTGGTATTTTGATTATAAGTATAGGGTGTGCATTTGATTTGATGGCACATTAGATTCGATTAAATATGGTATTCTCTTGCCAAGGTGGTCACCCGGGGTGGTTTTGTCCCACAACCTTGAATGAGGACACCAGGTGGAGGTGAGAGTGGAGAGTGCCCTATGGTTGATGGAGAGGGAAGAGTTAAGACACAACAGATAGTCACCCCAAATGTCTCAAAGTGGCCACACTTTGGCCAAAATGTAGGTCAAACGGGCAACCTTTCCTTATATCCATTGAGGAACAGCACTCAGTTAGCTGTTCAGAGTAATAAGTAATTTAGGGCAAAATCCAGAATAACTATGGGGATTCCTTGCTCCGGTGTAAGAACAACTTACTCTGGATTCCAATATGAATTTCCCATAGGTTTTCACTAGGTAGTGCAGTAACTACGGGTGCACGTAAGGTCTCTTACGTGCTCCTGGAGTTTTTCTGGATTTGGGGGTTACATAGCAATAAAGATTTTTCTTCTCCATACTTTCAGGGAGGCCAGAATTGTTTTCCACCTACTTCAATCTGTGACCAAATTCCACCCCTGCTAAAATCCATTACATAAGCATCCCTAGAGAGAAACAGCCATAGGGGGTCTTCAGCAATTGCCCTATAATGCAAGACTTCCAGTACACTTTTCTTAGAAGCAATTTGGCCTTGGATCAAAAATCAGAAAAAAATGAGATGATCAACCTTTTTATAGTCATAAGAATGGGAGAAAATGTGCCTAAAGATATTTACCAACCATCAAAAACATTATTTACTGAGTCAAACATAAAGCAAGAAGGGGAAAAAATCTATAAAGATTTACTACTTATGTGTGTGATTACAAAAGATGATGTGGAATTTAATAGCATTGATATGGGTAATTATTTAAGGTTTCCTCTTTTTTTCTGAGAACCTGGTAAAAAGTCAAATGTTAATTAAAAAGCCGAATCAATAAAATTTAAAAGTAAGTTAGGTTCATTGCATACAGCTGTCCTCACAATGAATTGCTTGAAGATACACTCAGACATCTCGCATTAGAATCATCAAGGATGGTTTAAAACAGATTTACACAGTAGGTGGTATTAACATTTTGGTAAAACCTTAATGAGGGACTCTTACACCAAGGGAAAATTGAAAAGGGAAACATTTAAGCAAAATGCAGATTAATTAGCCAGCAATTTTCAGCATTCATCTGGCTATTAGGAAATGTAACTCTGTTGCACACCCTGTCCTCAGACACGTGCCAGCCCAATCTCTGGCCATTACGCTATGGTGCGCTCAGCAAAAGAGTGCATTTGCTACAATGCGCAGATGGCCTCTTATTGGAGCTATCACCGATCCAGCCCCAACTACCATTATACTTGCTTTTTTATATTTATGCTCTTTCCTGGAAACGGCCTGCGTTTCTGCTGGCTGAGACGTTTCCTTTAACGTTGACGTGATGTTCTTATGACAACCTACATCTGCTTATTATGCTGATTAGCTTGAAGAGAAGACAAGAGGAGCCAAAATGCACATTCATTACTGGAGAAATGATTCTGCACAGTCATACTTATGTGCAAAAGGGGACAAGATTGTCCCAAACTCTTGAAACAGATTGCAATAGCTGAAAATAAAGGCATAAAATGGAACTTTAAAAATCTCATATAAATGTAAAAAATATATTAGAGCCCAATCCTGCCTCTCTATGCAGAAGTATGTTCCATTATAGTCAAAAGAGCTTATTCTCAGGAAAGTATTGCAGCCTTATGGTGCAATCCTAACCTATGCTGGCACAACTTATAGGTCTTCCTGTTCCTGTGGTGATGTAGGAAGGCATGTGCATGTTTGGGCACTGGCCTAACTCTCCACCAGGAGTGGCACATAATACCTTACAACTCTTTTGTGACACCCCCAGGCTAGCACAGGACTTGCCCTGGGGTTTATGATGGCCTAACTGGGGAGTTAGAATTGCAGCATTACAGTGATAACCTATGCATATCTATCTATCTATCTATCTATCTATCTATCTATCTATCTATCTATCTATCTATCTATCTGGTTGGTTGGTTGATTGATTGATTGATTGATTGATTGATTGATTGATTGATTGATTGATTGATTGATTGATTGATTGTCCACCTTTCTCATCTAAAGGCCTACTCAAGGCAGCTAACAGTATTAATATAAAATAAAAACATCATTTAAATGAAATATTTACTACAGAGGAGCCCTACTGTCTTAAATGGGACTAACAATAAGGCAAATTTGCACAGAATTATAGCCTTATTGTGATGCAAGCTACATTCTAAAACAGTTTGACCTTGCAAAAGACACTGCCATAGACAAGTAGTTATCCAGATGGGGGCCCGGACCCTCATTTCAGGGTGTCACCAAAAGCTGGGTGCTGACATCGTAGGATCTGGCACTGGATACCACCATCTTGGAATGGGGCACTCAGGCTGCAATCCAAACATTCCTGGGAGAAAGTCTCACTGAACACAACAGAATGTATTTCTGAGTAGGCATGCATAGGATCGCGCTGTACGTGAGCAGAATGAACTCTGTTATCACAATGATATCAGTCATGACATCACTTCTAAATTGATGACATCACTTGGGGGGGTTTGGAGAAATTGTCATTCTCAGAAGGGGTTCCTGGGGCTGAAATGCTTGAGAACCACTGGGTGTTGATGGGGATGAAGTAGACCCTTGTATGCGATCCTACCCTATGCACACTGTCCTGGGAGTAAGTTCCATTGAACACAATGGAATGTACATCTGCGTAGACATGCATAGGATCGTGCTGGATATGCGCAGAATGAAATGCTTTTCTTCTTAAGTGCAGCAGAATGTCATTTGCAGATTTGTCAACCAGTTTCTATAGCACATCTAAGCATAAATGTGTGCTACAAGATTAGTCCAGCACTACCTTCCAACGACTTCATTTGTTCTCTGCTGGAGTCTTCATCTAAAGCTCCATTTGACAGATAACTAGATGCCTTTCAAATCCTTCTTTGCATCTTCACAAGCGTGTGATGTTTGGCACTGTGCTTTTGCAGTTAACCATAATGGCCACACTGGTGCCTCCCATGTTGTATAAAGCTTGAATTTTGCTTTCAAGGAGGAAAAAAGCACACTTATAAATGGAAAAATTTATTCCTGTTGGAAGCCTTCAGAAAGAACTCGTCACACCACATCGACGCCGCTGAGCTCTCTCTCCTCTCTCTCTTTGCTCCCATTTGCATTTAATAATTTTACATTATTTTAATTTCTGGCTATCTTCAAAAACACAGAAGAGATTGAACTTGTGCGCGAGGGCGCCCATCTCTTTCGGAGTTGATTTGCCGTCATTTGAACAATTAAAGTGTGAATGAGCCCAGCCCATGAACAATTGGACACAATTTCTGTTGTGCTTGAGATATATTAAAACTTTTAGAGGTGGCAAGAAAGGTCTTGGCAATGAAAAAGTATGCAAATCTGATTAGCTCCCTAAAATGAGAGAGAGAGAGAGAGAGAGAGAACATATCAACACAAAGATCTTGCCTATAGCTACTCATCTACATTGTTAATTACAAACCCTCCTGTGGAATCCAAGGACTGTATCAAGAAGATCAATGGGTTTAGCAGGCTGCTAAATATTCAGCAAAGAGCATCTACCTTAAGCTCAAATTAGTAGGGAGACATCAGTGCCTGGCGTTTTCTTTTAAGGCTGTACGTTCCATTGTGTGGAAGATTCTATAAGAAGACAATCAGTTGCATGCAACAATAAAATAAAAACTCCAGCAAAACATTCCACCATCTAGATTTATTGGACAAAAGCAGTGCTGGAGGAAAACATTTCATGAAAATAAGAAATCAAATTGTTCACATGTTCACCTTGTTTGCTTTTTTACTTGCAGCTCTCTTCTTTCCCAATAATTATTAAGTTGATGCACATTCAAAAGAACTGGGTCGTGATCAGAGAATGTGATCAGAGGCCCTTGCTTGTTGGGCAAGAGACACTCTGGGGTGTTCCTCTTTTCTTTAGCAGGGGGAGAGTAACTGGCCCTCCACACCCCAGCAATGTCTGTTCTAGTGGCTTCTGCTGGTGTTCTTTTTGCATTTTAGATTGTGAGCCCTTTTGGGACAGGGACCCATTAGCTATTAATTAGCTATTAATTTTTTTCCATTTCTTTGTAAATCGCTTTGTGAACTTTTTAGTTGAAAAGCGGTATATAAATACTGTAGACAGACAGACAGACAGACAGACAGACAGACAGACAGACAGATAGATAGATAGATAGATAGATAGATAGATAGATAGATAGATAGATAGATAGATAGATCAGGGATCATGGAGGTCAGGGAGGTCAGGGAGGTGTTTTGGGTTTGTAAACATGGAAAATGGACAATTGATTTGCCTCGTTGGCACATCATTCAAGGGGCTATTGGATGACTTCCTAAAAGCCTAGAGTGTTCTCTTGATGGGATGTCCCTTTGGCACTTACCCCCAAATCCAGAGTAACTACAGGTGCACGAAAGAGACTTTATGTGCACCCGTAGTTACTGCACCACCTAGTGAAAACCTATGGGAAATTCATATTGGCATCCAGAGTAAGTTGTTTTTACACTGGAGCAAGGACTCCCCATAGTTACTCTGGATTTTGCCCTAAGTGAAATTGCATGATAGGAGGGACTACAATATTTATTTGTTAGATTTGTACTCCAATTTTCTCCCAGAAGAGCACCCATTTTAATAGGTGAACCCATTTTTGCTCAGCCCATAGGTGGACAGATTTGATCCCTGTTGTGTACATGCAGGGTGACCATACAGAATGGAGGACAAAGTGCCTCTACTTTTAAGCATTCCTCCCTTCTCTAAGCATAGAGGCACTGTCCACCATTCTATATGGTCACCCCGAATGTACACAACAGTGATCAAATCTGTCTTAGAGCTGGTTCAGCTCAACACTGAAGCGTTTAAAAAGCAGCACCCGCCTAAATTCCCTCCACTATGCAATGCTTAAAAGGTAGAGAAAGTATGTCCTCCATTCTGTTTGGTCACCTTGCATACATGCAACATTGGGCAGAATGGGTTTTTGACACATGTTGAACCATATAAATGATTCCCCATTGCAATGGTTTTCAAACATTTTATCAGTGGTTTGTAAAATTTGCAAAAACCACATTTTTTTTTTAAAAGTGGGACCCACAATGAGTGATGTCAATAACCAAGGAGTGATGTCACAGCCAGAATTGCTGCCATCATTCAGGAAAATTTTAACATCCTCATATAAAAAATTAAGTCAATTACCTACTTACCTACCTACCTATAGTATTTATATACTGCTTTTCATCTAGAAAGTTCTCAAAGCGGGTTACAAAGAAAATAAAAAAAATTAATAGCTAATTAATAGCTAATGGATCCCTGTCCTAAAAGGGCTCACAATCTAAAATGCAAAAGAACACCAGCAGAAGCCACTAGAACAGACATTACTGTGGTGTGTAGGGCCAATTACTCTCCCCTTGCTAAATTAAGGAGGAATACCCATTTGAAAGAGGGCCTCTTGCCCAGTTAGCTTGGGGTTAAGAGCACAATTAAGAGCACAATTCTAACCATGTCTACTCAAAAGTAAGCCCCATTGTGTTCAATGGGTCTTACTCCCAGGAAAATGTCTTTTGAATTGCAACGTAAGTAAAACAGAAGTTTACAAGCAGTAGAAGTTTAAAAATTTATTTAAAATAGAGAAGAAACCTTCTCTGCCACTCTTGGGTGGTTTAGGCCAGTGTACAAGAAAGAAAGAAAGCAGGCCTCCGACAGTCTTGAAAGACTGTGGTATCGTGCTCAGCGCTGCATGCGAAGCACAAAAGCCAGGGTTGGATTGTTATGGAGGATAGGCAGCAAATCCCCCCTCTCCACGCCACTGAATTAGTCCAATGGAAAGGCAGAGCCAATATGATTGGATCCAGCTGGCGTCGCAGAGCTGGGCTAAGGACAGGAGCTTACCCTGTCTTGTGGGGCCAACCTGGGAATCGAACCCTGCCTGCTGGTTAGCAGGCACAGCGTCTTAATCGCTTGTGCCACCCACAGACAGACATGTGCCATATTCCTCCTACCACTATTCCTCTCTTCCACAAAATTGGGACAGGACCCTCTGTTCCATTTGCCAGTATGTGAACACAGTCCCCCAAAATCAGGACTGTCCCTGTTTTGAGGGACATGTGACGACCCTACACAACAGAAAAGGGGAGGCAGGCAAGTTGTGCTCCACACATAATCTGTTTTTTTAAAATACCACTATAAGGTAATAGATTCTCCCTTCCTATAACTTCTCTGCTACTTTGTCAGAGTAGCAAAGACACATTTCTCGCATCTTCTGAATGAGGCAAACAAGAGTGTTGATTTGATCTGAGAAATAGGAGCTAAGAGAAGGAGTTGGAAGCTTCAGAGAGTTGAAATGCGTCCCTGGAGAAACAATGAAGCCTGTTGCCTGTAGGAGGATTTAGCAATTGCCTCGCTCCAATGTTCACCCTGCGTATCTGCGAATAAAGCAAACATCACATAGATACCGTAAATCTCCAGTGATTTGTCCTCCAAAGGAATCCAGTCAGAACTGTCAGTGGAACTTTTTTATCCTTCAAGAAAGTGGGACTCGCACGAAGCACAATTACACTGAGTTGAACAGAGCTGGTCTCAAAGCTCAGCAATGCTCAGGGATGGGAGACCCAACTTGTAGGACTTGAGTCACCAAAAATGCATCTCCAACACATCGTTTGAAACCTGGAGTAACTTGGCAGTTTTTCTCAGGAACAAGCAGAAACTATTGTCGTTGCTTTGCGTATTTATTTATATTTAAGGAATTTATACCCCATATTTCCCATGCCAAAGCAAATATCCAATTGGGCACCTTACAAAGCTTTTTATCCTCACAACAACCTTGTGAGGTAGATGAGGCTGAGAGTGAGTGACTGGCCCACGGTCACCCAGGAATCTTTATGGCAAAGGGGAATTTGAACCTTGATCTTTCAAGTCTCAACCCAGCCTCCCAACAACTACACCTTCCCAGTTCTGATATCTGGCATCTTTGGTAGGACACCACACAGTTTGCTGCTATTAGTATGGTCTTCTTTTGAAGAATAGCAAAGCTTTTGTGTATAGATGAGTCTGAGACACTAGGGGAAAGTGAAATATGCTTGCTCACTTGCTCACTCGTTCACTCACTCACTTACTCACTCACTGTAGCTGCAGTCCAAACCCAGTTAGACCAGTATAAGTCCCAGCATCTTGTTCTGGCTTAGGAGTAGCATGCTTATTTTATTTATTTACCTAGGCTGCAATCCAGTTAGGCTTAAGTCCTGGCACAAGCCCTGTGTTGACCTGTGTTGACCATAAGGCACTTCTGTGCCATTCCTGGGTGGGTTAGGCCAGTGCACAGACATGTGCCATTCTCCCCACACCACCATGGGAACTGTACCCACAGGTGAGTTGTACCCACACACAAGTCAAAGGGACGGGGACTCAGAACTTGACTCAGATCTTTCCGTGGTCGATCAGAACATTCCTGGCTGTGGGTCTTTCTATAGGCACTTGGAAGCTACCCAACCATCCCAATCCCGGGACTGGGTCTGGAAAAGAGCAAGTATGGTGATACTAATAAAGAACCAAAAGTGACAATCTCAAGCAGGGGAAGCTTCCTCTTGCCTTGCTTTTTGGTGCTTGTCTTTCACCCAGAACTTGCCCTCATTGCAGGCAGACCAGCAGTTCAAGCAGAATCAGATTAAAGGTATCTTCTGGAGGCTAAAAGGATCCACCAGAAGGAGCAGCTGCAGCTTCACAGCAGAGAAACTGAATTAGTTCTGGACTTCAGGGCAACTTGAATCTTGGCACAGCTGTGTACAAGAATCACAAGCAATAAGAACTGGAGGTTAAGCAGATTGACACAAGTGGTGTTGAGGGACACACTCCTCAATTAGCTGAGTTTTCTTGGTGCCCAGGGGTAACCATAAGACCAGGACTGTGTCCTCTAAGGCCATAGAGCAAGTCTAGCAAAGGCAGAAGGGGCCCCTACAACAGCTGAACGCTCAGGTGTTCCTAAAAGACATTTCCAATCATGTTCCTTAATCTAAGTGCTATACATGTGCCAAGACCGTAAGTAGTTTAATCAAATTCTAACACTGATGGCATGACTTTTCCCAAAGTTCTGACGATTTTTCGTAGCAAGCTAACTATGTGCATTCGTAAAATTAAATTTTTCCAGTCCATCTATTTTTCAGAGCCCTTGCAATTTACACATTGTACCCAGTTAACCTCCTGACAATGTAGATTTAGCTTTTGTGCCCAATATAATACTTCCTCAATTGCAGATCAGTAACTTCTGCTGTTTTGGGGCAGGAGAAACCTGGCGTTCTCATGTGCGAGAGTTCAGTACCTTGTTCCTCTGGCTTAATGCTTTTCTGCTCCCAATTGTTTCTGCCGATGAAGCCTCGGATTGCTCTCAGGCCTGAGAGTCAGGTTTTGACACTGTTAAAATTTGTTTTCAATCACTCCTCATTCACTTGTAGCTGGTTGGGAAGAAAATTCATGATATGGGTCAGCTCCTGCCTTATTCTGCAGTTAAGAGCAGGACACTTTAAATAATTGGGCAACCCACAAGTTCAGGTAAGAATCAAGATGTTCTAAAGCTCAATTTTAGCAACTTCTAACTGTCTGAAAACATGATAGGTGCAGAAAATCTGTTTTACAGGCTTTTTCTGCAGAGGATTTGCTGGAAAATTTACAGCCAAGTCAAATAGGGCTATGGCTGCCATCCTAATAACTCTTTCCGGGGAGTAAGCCCCATTTAATACAATAGGGCTGGAATCCTAATCATACTTTCCTGGGAGTAAGAACTATTGAACATAATGGGACTTACTTCTGAGTAGATATGCTTAAGATTGCACTGTAGGACTAACTTCTGAGGAGACAGGCTTAGGATTGCACTGTATATCCCTTAACTTTAAGATGGTTAGATTGGTGGTTTCCAATCTGTGGGTCAGGACCCACAGGTGGGTCACAACCTGATTTTTACTGGGTTGCCATAGGGCAGGGTGAACATATAGAATGGAGGACAGTGTGCCTGTGCCTTTAACCATTACACAGAAGAGGGAATTGAGGCAAGTGCTGCTTTGTACCTCTTAGATGACCAACCGGATCAATTAACTGGCAAATATAATTTATGCAAATTAGGCTATTTTTAGATGGTCATCTAAGGGTTTTAAACCCTTCTGTGTTGAGTTAAGCCTATCTCAATTCTCTCTTCTATGCAATGTTAAAGGTGCAGGTACTCTGGACATTTTATATGGTCACCCTGTCAAAGGGTGATGGAAAGTTCAGATAAAAATCAGATACTATGGCTGCTAATCACCCTGTAAAGAACTCACCTTCTGCAGTTTGCAAACAAATAGGGAGATAAATTTATTATTTCTAAAAAATAAAACTTTTCTTTCTGGATCTCCGTGTTGTGGTAAAGTCTGGTAAATTATAGATGGGTGGTGTGAGGAGGCTTGCGGATGGCCTAAGACCTCCAAGGAATTGTGCAAAAGTGTCTTATTTGCAACACACTAGGCCAGCATGGGAGTTGTGCTCAGTGGTGGGATACAAATAAATTAACAAGATTCAAATAAATTAACAAGGTGGGATTCAAATAAATTGACAAGTTCTATGTCCTAATAACCTAAATTAACAACAGGTTCTAAGTCCATAGAACAACAGATTCTATGTCCCATTAGTAACCAGTTCTCAGAACCAGGCGCTCATTATCAATGGGTTCTATAGAACCTGTGAGAACCCCCTGAAGCCCACCACTGGTTGTACTGGGGGTTAGGTTAGGATTGCAGCCTGGTTTAACTGCATAGTCCTGATGCATGTCTATTCTGAAGAAGTCTCATTGAATTCAGTGGGACTTATTCTCTTGAAATTAACCCAGAAATTAACCTTGATAACAAGCTAAAAGCTCTTTTGTTTAATGTGCTCTTGATGATGCTGAATAGTAGAGAATACACACTTCCCATTTTAGATAGAGAAAAAATTTCCATTCCATCTTAAAAGAGATCTGTTAGTAGTATGGACTCTTTGTACTTCCCCTTGCCCCAAGAGCATTCCAATATGAGTACATAGCTCCCAAAGGGAATGTACAGCGATGATAGCACCATATGGGGGACGATATAAAATCAAATTTGAGCTGTACGACAACCAATCAGCATTGTCGCCTCATGCCATGCAGTAAATGAAAAGAGAGTTAAAATGTATGAATTAGTCCCCAAACGGTCACTGTCTATGTAGATTAGAGAAGTTCTCTAATTGCAGAAACAGTCACTGCTGATGAGTCAATATGCTGTTGCTTTTGCACCCTAAGTGTGCAAAATAATATAGAAAGTAAAGAAAGGATTTTGCAACAGCGGTATTGAAAGACAGGCAATATACTGTATTTACAATATTCTGTATTTAATCCAGAACTCACCTTTTTCAGCCAAATTCAGTCTCCCAAATCAGGGTGTACATTAGATTTGATGGTTAATTAGATTATACAGCATTAGTAAATACAGTATTTTGTAATTACTGTAAATTTTGTAAATTAGTAAATACAGTACAGTGGCACCTCACGTAACAGAATTAACTTGTTCCAGAGGCAGTTTCTTTATGTGAAACTTTCTTTAGGTGAAGCGTATTTTCCCATAGGAAATAATGGAAATGCAGATGATTGGTTCCACAACCCCAAAAATATTCATATAAAAATATTAACTGGATGTAAAAATGATGACAAAACCCTGGAATTGAATTCAAAACATGCATTCAATGTGCATGATCTTATGAAGTCTACTTAGGCTGCAGTCCTAAAGACACTTTTCTGGAAGTAAGACCCATTTAACACAATGGGGCTTACTTCTGGGTAGACATGGTTAGGAGGCTGCAATCCAAGACACCTTCAAAGTGTCTCCCCCATTTCTCCTTCTCTCCATCCTGAGCCTCTCTCCCCCCTGCTCCCTTCTGGCTAGCCCTGAACTGCTTCCCTCTTCTCCACTGCTATTCTCTCCCTCTGCCCAGCGGACGCCCAGCCACAGGAGGAACAGCGCAGAAGTGTTGCTTTCGCTATGGGCAGGTGCGCTAGGCAGCCCTGATGCTTTTTAAACAGGCTGCCGGCCAGCGTGTCTGCCCCAACTGCCAACAAATGTTTTCTTTACGTGAAGCACTTTCTTTACGTGAAGCAGAATCCTGGAAAAATTTTGGTTTGTTATGTGAAACATACTTTACGTGAGGCATTCTTTACGTGAGGTGCCACTGTACTTTGATTTTAAGTATAGAGTATGCATTAGATCCAATGGTGCATGAGATTTGAGTAAATACAGTCTTCTTCAACACAGAAGAATAAGGCTTGAAGAATTACATTTTAGATCTCAATGACAGCGATGTCCGAAGGGGGTGTAGGCCACCAATGGCTTTTATCACCATGTATGAAGTGAACCATTTTAGCATCAGTATATGATATGAACATAACTCCCCAGCTTTGGACAAATTAATCAGAGGCACCAAAACCCTACTTGGCCTCCAATATTGACCAGCTAATCCTAGACTAAACTCTTGGGTGGGTGGTGGGGGGACAGACTGAGACGGATGCTGAGATGGAAGGGTAGAAACAGAATAAGAGCCCAGGTCTACCTGACAGGTGGCTCTGGCTCCAATTCCAGGCAGGAGCCCTTGACCAGAAAACCTCAACCATGGAAGCCAAAGTTCAATCAAGAGTCCATGTTGAACTCTGGAGTTCAACTCAGATTGAGCTCTGGAGTTATGGTTTTACTCATGGCCTCCACTCCCAAATACAAACATTGGATCTTCTAATCCATCTGCTTTGATGAAGGTCTCCAGATCTCCAATGCTGACAGGTAAGCTGTTCCTCCCCTATAGACCCTACAGAATCCATGTTCAATGGTATGCAGATTTGGAACACGATCCAAATCAACGGGCCACAGATTTGCTATTTGCTGGGGTTTGCAGAAACCTAACCCCAGTGAATGAGAAATGAACGTACTTCCCCTGTTGACCCCACCTTTTCTGTTTTATTCTTTCTCTTGTTGATTCCTAGATTTTAAGCCACTATTTTTTTCCCTTCTTCAGCTGCAATCCTAAAAGCACATTCCTGGGAATAAGCCCCATTGAACCCAATGGAACTTACTTCTGAGTAGACACTATTAGAATTGCCCTTGAATTTCATTGTGTTCTGCACATTGGGTTCTGCATCAGTGTGGGCATCTACTGATGAAAAGTTAAATAATGGGAAGCACATTGTCCACTCAATGTAGACTATGGGCACAATCCAGAGTAACTACAAGAGCATATAAGACACATTACATGCACCTGTAGTTACTGCACCACCTATTGAAAACCTATGGAAAATTCATATTGCAATCCAGAGTAACTTGTTCTTACTCCGGAGCAAGGACTTCCTGTAGTTACTCTGTATTTCACCCTAGGTGGTTTCCATCATTTGACTTTCCATCAGTAGTGATGCTCACATACTTTCTGTTTTGTGCTCAGCACTAGAGAGCAAAGTGTTTAAAAAAGTAAGAAAAGCTTACACAAAAAATGAACCTTGTATTAAAATAATGAACGACTGGTTAAAAAAACCAAACGATCCACTGATGTCCTTGTAATGTCATCCGTACAATAGCTGTCATGGCTGAATCAGTAATGCATGCATTGTTTGTTCATCCTTTCTTCCCCTTAAAAAAAATGGAGCTTCTGTAGTAACACAATAAATTACAGCAAAATATTACTGCAATGAATTAAGTGATTAAATTATACTCCGGTCATTTATTTTGCTTTGAATATAATATTTTTCATCTTGCTTGGACTGAAACGCATTTTGCAGTCCTTTTTTGGCACTTCAACTTCACAGTAATCAATATTGACTTTTTCAGTAATATATTAGTTTAACATTTATTTACTCATTTTGCATACACTACAAATGCAAATGTGGCAGTATGAATAAGCTTTATTTTTTCGAGCTTCAAGATATGTTATTAGGATAATTATCTCTTGTCATTCCTCACACTGGAACAGTACTGTTTCACTGCAAGCATTATTCTTTTAATGACAAATAAGAAACATTAAAAAAATTATATAGGCGCAGAAGAGAATAAAGTTTGGTTATAAAATATGAACTTAATCCTGAGAAAGTTTTTATCATATTTAAGTTTAATTGGTGGCCAAAGTTCAATTAATTATTTAATTAGCTGTGCTTGATTCAATTAACTGTAAACTCCATTGATTGCAAAGAGGGTTAGTTTCAATAACTTTAAACTCAGATGCATGCACATCTATCTATCTATCTATCTATCTATCTATCTATCTATCTATCTATCTATCTATCTATCTATCTAATAATACTCTTTCTTCAGAGTATAGATTACTGTGGCTCATAGAATACTATGGCTCTCTCTCTCTCTCTCTCTCTCTCTCTCTCTCTCTCTCTCTCTCTCTATCTATCTAATAATACTCTTTCTTTTCTTGAACAGGTGCTTTTTAAGGTGAGGTACAATATTCAAGAAGCATTTAAATTTAACACATCATGAATATTAAGCTTATGTTTCAATCCAATGGAGTCTCACAGGCCAATCCTATGCATGTTTACTCAGAAGGAAATCCAATTTAATAGGATTTATTCCCACAAAAGTGCATATAGGATCGCAACCTCATATTAAACTCAGTTAATAATTATAAGTTTGAAAATGTATTATTTTCCTTATAATTATTAATCTTATAATAATATCTTATTATTATAATTTTGATACAAAAGGAGCTCTGCCAACAAATTTTTGCAAGCCACACATTAGATATCAAAGAACACTCCAAACACTCCTGCCCTTTAGATACTGTATTTACTCAAATCTAACGCTCACCTTTTCAGCCAAATTCAGTCTCCAAAATCGGTGCGCATTAGATGCAATGTTTAATTAGATTTGAGTAAATACAGTATTTTGATTATAAGTATAGTGTATGCATTAGATTCGATGGTGCATTAGATGCGAATAAATACGGTGACTCAGATTCAGATCACCTTGAACACAACCTGCGCTAGTTAATTCTCCGTGCTTGGAAAATTCATGCAATTTCACCATTCTCCAGATTATCTCAAGAAAATTGCTGGAGGGAGAGAGTACATTTTATATTCCTAGGGGCTTGATCTGAACTTTGTCCATCAATCCTCCTGTTTCCCTCAAAACCTAAACTATAATATTGGCTAAAAGCAGGGCTGGGCCACCTAGCCTTACAGATCAACATCCTGGCAACTCACTGTTTTCAATGAAATAGAATCATAAAATCATAGAATCCTAGAGTTGGAAGGGAACTAGTAGGTCATCTAGTTCAATCCCTTTCCTATAGCAGAAAATCCTCCTAGAGCATCCCTGACAGGTGCTCATCGAGCCTCTGTTTGAAGGTCCCCAGTGAGGGAGAGTCCACCACCTCCCTTGGCAATCTGTTCCACTGCCAAACCGCCCTCACCGTCAGGAATTTTTTTCCGGATATCCAACCGGAATCGCCTTTCTTGCAATTTGTACCCATTGGTTCTAGTTCTGCTTTCAGAAGCAGCTATGAACAAATGAGCCCCTTCCTCCCTATGACAGCCCTTCAGGTATCTGAAGAGGGCAATCATGTCTCCCCTCAGCCTCCTCTTCTCCAGGCTGAACATCCCAGGTTCCCCCAACCTTTCCTTCTAGGGCTTCCCTTCCATCCCACTGATCATTCTTGCTTCTCTTCTTGGAACCAATAGTAAATGCATGCTGAAATTTTGGTTCAACCACATCTACTATGATGAAACCAATAAACTAGAAATAAACATCTTTCAAAGATGCATGCTAGGCACAACATCTGCCACTGAATTTTGGAGACCTTGTAAAGAAAATTCCCCCTTCTCCAAATGCCTCAAAAAACAGTTCAATAATTTATGTTCCCAGCCAATCCAATTACCATATGTCAAATCCCCATTTATTACTTAATTGTTATGTAAGCAGTGCTTTGACATCCTCATATTTTAAATAAGCATTCTCATAAATCAGGACAAGCAAGTTTGGATCTGGGCCTGAAGCTGTAATTCTGCAAGATAGGAACAAGTTTTTAAGGGTGCAATTTTAACCAACTTAGGCTGGCATAACTCATCTGCTCCCCGTTCTTGTGGTGGTGTGGGGAGGCTGGCAGTTGTCTGTGCACTGGCCAAACACTTATAGGAGTGGTGCAGTAGTGCCTTTTGGCTCTTCTGAGACACCCCAGGGCCAATAAGGGACTTGTGGCATGACTTATGCCATCCTAACTGAGAGTTAGGATTGCAGCCTAAGTTTATTGGTAGTTTTCTGCCTTCTTTGGTGGCTTGAGCAGACAGCTATAGTAAAGTTGAACTGCTGTATTTCAGGGAACCAAAATGCTATCCTTGGACTGGTTTTCCAATCAGAGGACACAAAGTCAGGGTGATGATGTCACATTGCAAGAGTAAAAACCCCCTGTGCAGCAACCCTCCCTGTGCAATACCGCGCTGTGCAGCAATCCCCTGTGCAATACCTCCCTGTGCAACATCACCCATGCAGCAACCCACACTGTCCAACACCCCCATGCAACACCCCCACATGTATTGTCCTCCTGTGCATATCTACTGGATGGGTCCAAGGTTTGGAGCTTGGCTTTATGTTAAGTATAGGCCAAAAAACACGTTGTAATCCTTTTCACCCCATTAAGGGTTAAATTTATCAAAATCAGTTCTTAGTGGATGATTATGTCACATAAGGAATACCCACCCCAAATTTCATGCTTCTAGGTCCAGCGGTTAGGGCAGGGTGTGGACCAGTCAGGGATTCTTCACTGTAAAGTATAGGGAGGAAAATGTGTTATGCCCCTTTTCACCCCTTCTGGTTGGGGTTTCTGAAAACCAGTTCTTACTGGGTGCCTCCATCATGGAAGGGACTCCCTCCCCAAATTTCATGCTTCTAGGTCTGGCAGTTTTGGCTGGACATTGGTGAGTGTGTGAGTGAGTGACTGAGCGAGCGGGTGAGTAAGTCAGTCAGTCAGTGACTTTTCAGTTATATATAGATTACATTCTTAACCCAACCATCTTCCATGGTATTCAAAGTGGCATATTTTCCAGGCACTTTCCCATCTTAGGTACTGGCCAGTCCTAAAGTAACTATAAAACAACCTCTCTATCGGGATCATTCTCAACAACAGTAACACAATTTTAATGTTAATTTTTAAATTTTAAGTTTTTAGAATCCCATAAACAAAGTCAAGCAAACTCAAACAAAGAAGGCAAACTCAAGCCTTCTGGAAAAAGATGCCACTAGTTCTAAAAGGTCAATTTCCAGTTCTTCATATGAGGAGGAGGAGTTCTTCATATTCTTCATATCTCACATGAGATATGAGATATGTGTAGACAACCTCCAAATGCCAGATGCAGGGGGCAACTTGGATACAGGTGTCTTATGTGCTCCCCAATGCATCTGGTATGCCGCTGTGTGATATAGGAAACTAGAGTAGATGGGCCTTTGGCCTGATCCAGTGGAGGCTTTTCGTATGTTCTTATCTCTTGGTGGAAGAAGACTGGTTTTTCATGACTCTTAAGCTCTATAGCTGTGATGGCTATATAGCCCTATGGCTCCTTGTAGGTGCTCATAAACAATTTTGAAAGAAATAATACAATCAGACGCTGCCAGAGATAAGAGAGAAAGGAACTCTGCCTTGGAATCAAGATGTGAGGCAACATCAGTTGCCAAATTTAGGCTGCCATTCTTTCAGATAGATAAAAACAAAAGTCCGACAAGTTCTTTTGTCTGCCAGATAAAATAAAATTTTGAAAAGAAGAGGAGATGAGGGGGAGAGAAAAATCTTCAAGAAAAAAGAATAACCTGAAAGAGATGTCAGCTTCCTGTCAAGTTCATTCACAATTTTTTCCCCAAATAATTTGAATTATTCTTCTGTTGTGTCTCATCTGATTTCTTTTGAGAAAATGTATGTCTGACTGCATGCGTACACAAAGCTCACACAATGATGTTTGTTTGTCTTTAAGAAATGAATTCCAAGCATGGTGAAAGCAAGACAATTATTTACAGTGTGAAATTTTTCAAGGAAAAAAAACAATATTTGCATTATTTGGATGGCTTTTAAATCTGCCTTTGGAACCTTCGGCCCTTGGTTTACAGCTCCCCATTCTCTGAATAAGATTGATTAATCCCACCAAATTATAACTTCTCATTCAGTGTAGTCAGTCATAACAACGCGTTTCCTTTTGAATATTTTATAGTGCAGTCCTAGCTGCAGATAGAGTTGCCATAATCATCTTCCACCAAAACAGTGATGGGATTCAAAGATATTAACAACTGGTTCTATGCCCATCTGGTAGCCACTTTTAAATGGCTATTTTTAAACTTTATATGTCTTATCTCTCATTAACAACTGGTTCTATAGAGTAGGTGCAAACCTGCTGGAGCCCACCACTGGACAAGACCTCCTGTCAAACAAGCCAGTATGTGAATGTAATTATGCAAAACTGGGAATGTTCTGGTTTTCTGGGACATATGGCAACCCTGGCCAGAGAGCATGACCTTGCTATGACAGCCTAATCCAGAGCTGATGGGCCAGATCCACAGGGGAAGGAGTCCTCTAGGCAGACCTAACTGCTGCTATGAAGGCAGCAGCACAAGTCTGCTATTGCAGGCATGCACACTGAGGACCAAGTTAGTGGCACCTGGGGAGAATTTGCTCCTGAGGAGACATGCCTCAGATCACACTGAACAAGGAACAGCTGTAGTAAGGAACACCTTACTAGCCATATGAGGAAGCACAGGAGTCAGTCCCTAGCAACCAGTCACAGCTGTGCCGTGATGGAAAGAAAGGGTATGGCTGTCTGGGGGACCAGATGCCAGAAATGCAAAGGAAGAGAGCAACACCTCCACCATCCCTGGTCAGCACAGAACTTATGCTGGGGTTTATGTCAGCCTAACTGAAGCTTAGGATTCCAGCCTTAATCTCAAGTAGATGTATATAGCACAGCTGCATTGTTGAAAATATCTCCAAGTACTCTTAGGATACAATCTTAACGAACTTTCTAACACCAAGGTAAGGACAACGCAACTCCACAGTAAGTGATCAAATATTTCCTTACCTCGAGGAGGCCTCTATGACTTCCTCCCAATGGCAGGATGCAGCACAAAGTGGTTCAGATTGGACCCCAACTGTGCACAGTTTCAATGGCAATCCAATCAATATGATGGATATGCAACAATGTGTGTACCAGGTTCTACTGTTTAGTTTTATTTGGAGCATGGATGGTATCACAAGGAAAGTCGAAAAACAGCTCATCACCAACAGCTATATGGAGTGAAAAGGGAGGAGGGCAGTTCCATCTCTTTGTAGCTCAGTCTCAATACTTGCTTGGCTGATGTTTCATCGGTTACAATTCTCCCTAGAATTAGTTATCCAGGTGAAAGCCGAACCACTTATCCTTACTACAGTCACCATACCAGAAATTGCTACGGACAGAATAGAGGCAAGTAGCCTCTAGATATTGAATGAAAAGAACAAATATAGCTTTCACCTCTTCGCATCTATATTATTTGGATGACAAAACAGGAGATCGTTTGCAAATCTGACATCTGTTTCCTAGACTTCTATATATTCCCTGATCTGCTTGGGTCCCCAGATTTTCTGCCTCTCTCATCTGACTACAGAGACAGATATCTGCAAGGCTGTTCAGAACACGACAAGAATGCACTTATTTCCTTTTGTTTTATGATGGCATATGATCAAACGGCCTACAACTGCAACAATTTTATGTTGTCCCCAAAGTGCCACAAACAAGGCATCCTTCTGGATGGATTTGATACATTTGAGTATGCAGATGCTGGTGTTATTTACCTACAGTAACTCTGAATTATCGGAATGGCTAAATCGACACTAGATTGCAAAGAGGTTATAAACTGGATACATTCCTCAGCATTCTCATTCCCCCCTTTATGAGTAAATGTTTACCATTGGGAAACAGCATTGCTAAAAATAAAGAAAATAAAAAACCAAACAGAGGCAGAGCTAATTTTCTGTAGAGTCAGGGTAACCATAAAGAATGTAGGACAAGATGCCTACATTTACCCATTGCATAGAATAGGGAATTGAGGCATGTTTAATTCATCATAAAAGGGTTTAAAGAACAGCACCTGCCTGAATTCCTTCTTCTATGCAATGCTTAAAGGTTCAGGTACTCTGTCCTACATTCTGTATTGTCACCCTGTTAGAGTGGTTTTATGTATCATTGTACTTTCTTATGCTGTATTACAGTGGTTCATAAAGTGGGGGTCAGGTCCCCCTTGGGGGGGTTTCCATTTCAGGAGGGTTGTGAAAAACTGAGCACCTCATTCTTAGAATCTGGCACTGGGTGCTGCCATCTTGAAATGGGGAACTCAGGTTGCAATCCATACTTTCCTGAGAGTAGGTTTCATTGAACACAATGGGACTTACTGTATTTACTTGAAACTAATGCTCACCTTTTTCAGCCAAATTCAGTCTCCAAAATCAGGGTGCGCATTAGATTCATTGGTTAATTAGATTTGAATAAATAAGGTGTTTTGATTATAAGTATAAGGTGTGCATTAGATTCGATGATGTAATAGATTCGAGTAAATATGGTGATTAGTAGTCAGGAGAAATGTACTTCTGAGTAGTAAGAAGCTCTGGCATCACAATGATATAGCTTTGTGTTAGATGTCACTTCTGGCTACGACATCACTTTCAGGTTGATGACATCATTTCCAGGGGTTGCAGACAGATCGTTATTCTCAGAAGGTGTTCCAGTCTGAAATATTTGAGAACCACTACCATGCAATGTAAAAATGAACTTTTTGTAACATAAACCTCAAGTGGGGTAAGCAGGTGGAGGTGATGGGGCAGACATAAAGCTGCATGATTGGGCAAAGTGGCACTTTTAAATCTGGTTCTCCTCTTATATTTAGCTAAAGGGGCAGAGGCAATGCTGATCCCAATGCTATCTGAAGCCACCATTTATTTATTTATTTATTTATTTATTTATTTATTTATTTATTTATTCATTCATTCATTCATTCATTCATTCATCCATCCATCCATCCATCCATCCATTTATTTATTAAAAATTGTATCCTGCCTTTCTCGGGTCATAGACCAACTCAAGGCGGCTCACATTACAACATAATTAAAAACATTAAATAGAACATTCAATTAAAAACAATAAAAACATAGAAGCTAAAAACAATACAAACAATAACCCCCAACCTCTGCCCCACTAAAATGCTTTTTTTAAATGCAATTTTACAATTTCAGACTTCTTACCCCCACTGCTCACATTCCCCCAAATCCAGAGTAACTATGGGAGCATGTAAGAGACTTTACATGCACCCGTAGTTACTGCACCACCTTCTGAAAACCTATTGGAAATTCATATTGGAATCCAGAGTGAGTTCTTACACTGGCGCAAGGACTCCCTGCAGTTACTCTGGATTTTGCCCTTAGACCCTTCAAGAGGCCAGAGAAAAGGCAGCAAAACAGAGACATCCAGATGGAATTGCTCAGAAGGGGAAGGGCACATTGAATGCCAGAGAGAGTCCCTTTAAGATTGATTGCTCTGCCCCCTTTAGCTATGCCACTGATAGCCATCTCTTCTAGAGTCTTGCCCTTCTCCTGTCCCTCTTTGCAATGCTTTAAAACATGATATGAAGAGCAGCCATTCCTTTCTGGAGCTCATGGAAGTGCATCATTACTTTTCCACGAAGGAAAAAAAAATTCAAAATATCAACAAAGGGAGGGGTAAATTTACTAGTAGGCAAAAGGCAGGAAGACTTAGGCTGGGAAAGAGAGAGACATCACTGAAGATTCAGCTAGATGTCGGAAAGTTTTTTATCTGCTGTCAGTTCCCGGACAGCAGTCATGAATTTTTGGCGTGTGTCACAATCTCAGCGCTGTCAGCTTGAGCATTAAGGCTGAAGGATAAAATGAGAGGTCACATGCTCCTCTATTGCACCATAATTCACCACAGGATGCTGATTAACGGACAGAGATGTTTGTAAAATACAGTGCAAACTTGATGGATAAATCAAAGCCCCCCTGACAGGCCTATCTGTTATGATGCCAGCATCGCAGTTGACTTGTGTCTTCAGGCGTACACTGGAAACTTTGGTGCCATATAGCCAGCAGCTCAGAAAATCCAGAGTCAGTGTTTTTGAGACAAAATGGATGATTCAAGAATTCCAAAGCATCCTTGGAGTTTCTTGCAAGAGCCTATCAGAAGTGAAAAATGTAGAATGTATATCAATGAAACATGGCACAGCATGGATCTCGATGCAGTCATGCATCATTGGAGCATTTCAAATCTTTGTTGTTCTATGATTCTGCTCCTATTTGTTTCTTGTTCAACTTCTCCTTGAATTAGGGTGGAAGCTTAGGGTAAAAGTGGGTTGAAAGTCACTACAGAACTATCAGTAGCTCCAATGGCAATCTGAAGTGACTCTCAAAGCTTATACACAACTTCTTGCTCAGAGCACAATCATAATGCACTCTTTGGTTAGGGCAAGTATGGGAATGTCACAAACATGCCATAAGGTACATTTTAACATCCAAGGTAGCTACACAGCCACAAGAATGCATGTATATCCTCAGCCTTCCAGACCTGGAAAAGTAGTGTCATCTGAGGGCGGCTGATTGCAGGGTTTAGGGAGGCAGACAGTGGGTGGGCAGTGGGAGGTCTGGACCTCGGAGGATGGAAGGACAGACTGCAAGCATATAGGCTTGCTCCATCACTGGCAAAGATATTAATAGCCCCATTGAGGTGGCTGGGACATTACTTGGGGTAAAGTGATGGGCTTCAAAAAATTTAAGAACCAGTTCTCTGCCCATCTGGCAGCCACTTTTAAATGGCTATTTTTAAACTTTATATGTCCTATCTCTTGTTAAGAACCGGTTCTATAGAGTAGGTGCGAACCTGCTAGAGCCCACCACTGGATATGTTCACTTTCTCCAAGTTGCATCCACTCCAACTTCAAACCTCCACTGGATATAGCATAGGTCAGCTGCCCTGCATAGCTTAGATTGGACTGTCACTGGCTTGTGTTTTTGCTTGCTTCCAGTCTTGTTTTGGAACAGAAGTGGCAATGAGCAGCGAGGGCACTCGGAAAAATGTTGCCTATTGTACAAATCACTATTTTGCTACCAGAATTGTTACTGCCAGGATTTAAACCACAAATCTTAGCAAATCAAGTAGTTCCAGGAAACCCCAAATTTGCCCACTCCAAGATAGCACACAGCAAATATGGCATTTTATCCTCTGCATCTGTGACTCACTATACCTCTCCTCCTTGCAATCAATTTGGAAAGATTATCCTGGGAGTGTTGAGTGTTCCCAAATTAAAAGCCACATTGCAGGGCTTGTGCTCATCTAAGTGATGTTACTAGGATACACATACTAATATGACTGACAGTTTTATGAGCAAAGGACTTATTAAAAGTGTTGTGGAGGTGGGAAGATGATTGTTTAGTGACTTCATAAATCAAATGGTTTTATGAAACTGGGGGCTGATTTTTATTTCCCCACTGCTTGCCATCTTCTTTTAGTGGAGAAGCGTTTACATGTTTATTTAGAATAAGTTTTGGATAGTTCTCAGGAAGCTAATTCATAAATCAGCTCACTCCAACTGATTCTATTAGCATACATTTATATTTTGCTCCATTATGAATACTTAAAAGTCTCTTTCCAACAATTAAGATCCAACATTTCTTTTGGCAATGAGAACAAACAAGGATAAATTTACAATTCAGGATAAAAAAATTGAAATGCTGGGTTCTGCATATTTAAAAAACCCCTAAATATTCTAGTCTTAGCTATATCCTGATTCAGAAACTTCAATTACATATTCAGCTTTCCAGGAGCTTTTCATTCAGTTCTTTGCCTACATAGATAAACCCAGCCACTGGCCTGAGTCTTCTGTACATTTAGTATGGAAAGGAACACTAACTCGACAATCCAGACTAACTATGGGAGCACGTAAGAGACATTACGTGTACCCATAGTTACTGCACCATCTAATGAAAACCTATGGGAAATTCATACTGCAATCCACAGCAAATTGTTCTTACACCGGAGCAAGTAAGGACTCCCCGTAGTTACTCTGGATTGTGCCCACAGTGAACTCAGGACCCTTAAGAGATATGCATTGAACATGCAATCACTAAGGAGTTTATAGGTTATCCGGATGTGGCAAACTGGTCCAATCCACTTCCTCTTAACACATGTGTTTAATGCAATGATGTGTGATAACATATATATGTACATTTTTAAGTGCTGCACAGTATAAGGGTGACCATATAGAATGGAGGATGGAGTGCCTCTACCTTTAACCATTGCATAGAAGAGGGAATTGAGGCAGGTTTAGCTCAGGGTTAAAAAGCATCACCTACCTCAATCCTATTTTCTATGCAATTTTTAAAGGTAGAGGTACTCTGTCGTCTATATTATATGGTCACCCTGACTGTATGCAGTTCATCATCATAAAATTGTGCACTACTCTTTTGAGTTTGCTAAAAACCTATCAATAAAGGGAATATTCCTTCCATATTTTCTCCAGCTCAGATTTGTGTGTTTGTGTTTATTTCTACTTCTTTTCCATGTGTCAAATAAATCAAGTTTTTCTCTTTTGATAGGAATTGAAAATTGGCACAAGTGCATATATATGGTTACAAGAGAAAACAATGTTTTTGAACTAACTGTGCAGTGAGATTCCAAGCCCTGCCTTCATGGGCTTGTTGTACAATAAAATGATGGATGTGCATACAGACAGTTGGATACACACACACACATATATATTAGGAGTATGCTGGCTGTTTTATCTAGGTCGTTGCCTACATCTCAAAGGAGTTTAATAAATGCTTGGGGAGCTTTAGTGTGCGTGGGGAGAGAGTGGAAAAAATGTTCTAGGAAAACCCCAATGTGCCTTTTGTAGCATAAACACCTGTGGCTAAAAGCCAGAATGCTAAAATAGCATTTCAAAACTCTGCTCCACCTTGGGAATTTAAAGAGAGGAAATTGGAGAACCAAACAAATGATTAAAAGCTCAGCTGGCACTCGTATAAACTTAATAGTTTCATCTTCCGGCTGCTTGACCATTGAAAGTGATTCCTAGCAAATGCACTCATTTAAAATAATTAAAAGAAGCACATCTTTGAAAACCTCTGCAATAGTAATAAATTGAAAGTTTGAATTAAAAAAAGAAAGTGTTCTTCTGGGGTGGAAGAACTGTTATTTTTATACCAGTTCCAGCTGGTACTAGCTGCTTAGAGACTGCTGGTATATGGAAGCAAATCACTAGTCAAAGCCAAACTTTTCTGTGCTTGTGAGTTTGGACACCCCTGAAATAAGTGGGTTGATCTTGGCTTTTTTTTTTTAATGGCAGCTGCTTGCCAGATAAAAGTCTGCAAGTCCTGAACAACCAGGGCAGTGCTGAAGGGTAACAGCAGGCCTGAGAAGGCAGACATTCTCTACTTTTGATTCTCCTCATTTATTTAGTGTTCTGAATTTAGAACACCAAAAGAAGCTTTTGATACATAATCCATTACAAAAAAAAAAGATGGCAGAAAAGATAGAAGATGCGGGGAATTAAAACATATTTGCAGCCCTAGGCTTCCTTTAGTTTGTGATTCAGTACAGGTTTGCTTAATTCAGCTGTTTGCACCTAAGGATTTAATAACAAGCCAAAAAAAGAACTCTCGAAAGAGAAACAGTTGCTTAACTTTTTGCTGTATGAAGATACTGCAGAACAAAGTGAACATGTAGTTGTTCTCTTCAGTCCAGAATTTGATTGTGATCTTGATTTTTTTGCACTATCAGCATCATCCCAAAGACTGGGAGTAATGGCCATTGAAAGGTAGTGGCAAGGCATGCTTGACAATGGTCCTTGAAATTAAGAACCAAATGGTGAATGAAAGTAACAATCCAGAGTAACTACGGGAAGACATAAAAGTCCTCTGGTGGCGCAAATGGTTAAGACACAGTGCCTCTTAACCAGCAGGCCAGGGTTCAACACCCAGGTGCCCACAAGATGAGGATTTCCTGCTACAGACAGGGGGTCAGACTAGATGATTCACTGGGTCCCTTCCAACTCTATGATTCTATTATTGTGCTCTAAGCACTTATTCTGAATTGCTCTATGCATTTGCTGTAGGTTTTCCATAGGTGGAACCATAACTAGCTCAAGATCTGTGTGTCCTGTTGCCACAACCCCAGCACCTTAATTCAAATACAGACTACTTCTAAAATCCAGAAGTCATTATGGCTTGTTATAGATGTTATCGATGGTGGGCTTTTTTCTACATAAATCTGCCTAATCTGCCTCTGAACTTGGGATGGAATCAAAAAAGCTTGCTGCATTGTAACCACTTAATAATAAGGCATCTTTTGCGTGTGTGCGCAACCAATGAAGAGATCCTTGGCAACTTTTTCTGCTCTTTCTAATACAAATATATGATTACAATGAATAGTCCTTGCAGGGTGTTATGGAACAGGGAAGTGGGTTGCAGTGGGTGGATAGGTTTCTGACTGGACAGGATCGATAATGGGTCCCCAGTCTCATAAAAGATAAAGGTGTCACCCACAGGTTATACTCCTAGTCGTAACCGACTGTAGGCTGCAGTGCTCATCCCCGTTTCTAGAACCATAGAGCCAGTGTCGTCTGGCATGTGGCCCACATGGAATGCTGTACACTGAAGTGGTACCTATTTATCTATTTGCATTTGCATGCTTTTGAACTGCTAGGTTGGCAGGAGCTGGGTTAAAGATGGGAGCTCACCCTGTCTTGTAGGGTCCAGGTCTTGAACCCTGGCCTTCTGAAGAACAGGCACAGCATCTTAATCACTTGCACTACCACAACCCACCCCCCAGCCTCATACTTCTTTACTGGGGTCGTGGCATGAAAAAAGTTGAAGACAATTGGCCTAGGAGAGTGAGGTACGAATCTAGAATTATCTGCCATGAAGATGGTTCACTAGATGTGCAATCCTAACCTAGGCCAGCACATTTGTCTTGCTGTTCCCATGATGATGTAGGGAGGCAAGTGCATGTTTGTACACTGGCCTAACCCTACCCAAGAGTGGTGCACATTTGTCTTATGGCACCTTGGTGACAACCACAGGTTAGCACAGGACTTATGCTGGGGCTTATGCTGGCCTAACTGGAATTTAGGATTCCAGCCTAGATGACCACAATCCACCCCCAGTCTCATCTTTATTGGGGTTGTAGCATGAAAAAGGTTGAAGACCATCGGCCTAGGAGAGTGAGTGGCTTTAGACAAACCACTCTTACTTAGCTACCTAATAATAATTATAATAATATACTTTATTTATATCCTATCTTTTTCCCCAGAAACTCAAGGCATCTGAGTTAGACCTACTGGGGCTGTTATAGCTTCAGTGCGTGCAAAGTGTCTTGCACACAAATGTATATTAATATTATAGTTGCTTTGCCAAGTAGCATTTGCAATGGCGATAGTGGTAGGTGGCAATCCTGAAAACATTAGCCAACTGATGCGGAGGGGGAAAATGAGCATTTTAAGATTGACATAATGAATCTGCACTCGTTTTCCAAGGGTCGCATGATAAACAGAATCGTCACGGCTCGCTTTTCCTAATTTCACATTTTAGCAGCTGCCATTTAACCAGCATGGAAGACAAACAAACAAGTCGAATCCTCATTGAGCTGACACCTGAGGCCTCCATGAGACTCCTTCTGTTCGCTCTGCCAAAAGAATGCCACATCACTCTATGCGCAGCCCCTCCCACATGAATCGCACAACAGACAAAACAAACACAGGGAAGACACACTTTGCTGACACCGAAGGGCGCCGAGTCTCACTTTGCTGTCTCCAATCTGCTTAAATTATCATATGCCGAAAATGCATTTTGGAGGGGGTGGATTTCAGCCTTTCGTGTGACAGTGAGATGACAGACACACATAGCTGTGAGGAATGGTTTTATTCTCCTTGACATTAAGCACAATCAAGGGGGAAAATGGTGTTTACAGTTTGGGTTGTGTGTAACTGCTCAGAAAAAAAAAATAATTCTCATAGTTTTCGGCTAAAGACAGTATGTGCTAAAGGCACATTTAAGATGACTCACCAGTCAAATAACTACTTTAATTCCCTTTTTCTTTTAACTAAGGGTGTTAAATTTAGAACAAGAACCACCTTACATAGAAATGAACAATGTATGCATGAATCCATCAGTAGAAAATAGTGGAGCACAAGCAAGTTCGGGAATTTTCAATTGGAAACCACAATCACGGTCAAGTTTGGCTTGATTTCCAAACTACTGTATGCAGTTATGGCTTTGGGAATGTATGAAGAGATACATTCCCTACAATCCAGAGTAACTATGGGAAGACGTCGAGCAGTGTTTCTCAAAGTGGGGGTCGCGACCCCTTTGGGGGTCACCTAGAGGTTTCCTGGGGGTCACCTAAAGACCCCTTGTGCAGGGGGCCAGGTCAGGCTTGCCAGACCTCCGGCTGTAGCTGCGCGCACACTGGGGCTGACTGACAGCCTCAGGGCCCAATCCTATGCATGCCTACTCTGAAATAATTCCCATTCTAGTCAGGGGGGCCTTTACTCCCATGTAAATGTGGATAGGATTGCAACCTCAGGGCCCAATCCTATGCATGCCTACTCTGAAATAAATCCCATTGTGTTCAGTGTGTGCATAGAACACACATTTCATTTGTAACAATGAAAATACATCCTGCATATCGGATATTTACATTACGATTTATAACAGTAGCAAAATTACAGTTTTAAAGTAGCAACAAAAATAATTTTATGGTTTGGGATCCCCACAACATGAGGAACTTATAAAGGGGTCACAGCATTAGGAAGATTTGAGAAACACTGATGTAGAGGCACTGACTCCAGATTGGTTTCCTATAGGTGGCACCAGTGATGGGATTCAAAGAAATTAACAACCGGTTCTATGCCCATCTGGCAGCCACTTTTAAATGGCTATTTTTAAATTTTATATGTCCTATCTCTCATTAACAACCGGTTCTATAGAGTAGGTGCAAACCTGCTGAAGCCCACCACTGGGCGGCACCGTAACTATGTTGGTGTAAAATGTCACGTAATTACTCTGGATTGTAGCCATTGTGCTTGGAGCACGGATATCTCACCTATGGGTACCCACTTTTGTCACAGGTAGGAAAAGATGCACAGAGGTGTAACATCTGGGGCAGTGGCATCATTTGACACCATAAAATGACTTCTCTGCAGAGGAGGGAATAATGTGCTGGAATAATAGTGACACTGTGTGATATAATAAAATATGTGGGAATAATAGTGACACTGTGTGATTTAATATCACTACCAGGTTCAAAGTCCCTTTTTTGTGGAGGCGCCACATGGTGCCACCCTCGGCACAGCATCTGGGACATGTGTCCCTAAGGGTCTGCCCTAATAACACTACTGTGCTCAAAATATTTTTAGAAACGTTACTGAATTTTATGAAAAATTATTCTTAGCTAAACATTCATCCCATTTTTATGTGTTACTAGCAGAAAGCGTACCCATGTTGCGGGAGTAACATTTCCCCATACGACATCACCCCACGGCGCATATTCCCCCATGCGCATGATCCCCCATGTGCATGATCCCCCAGGCGCATGATCCCCCATGCGCATGATCCCCCATGCACAACTTTTCCTATGCGCAACTTCCCCCCATGGGCAACTCCCCCCATGCTCATCATCCCCCATGCGCAACTTCCCCCCATGCACAACTTCCCTCCATGTGCAGCATCCTCGCCAGCGCAACCTCTTCCTCTGAACAACATCCCCCAGTGCACCAGGGTCTGAGCACCAAATTGGCTGGATGTTGTTCAGTCTCCCACGTTAAGTATAGGACAGAAAGACGTTGCCCCCTTTTCAGCCCCTGAAAGGTTAAATTTCTCCAGATGGTTCTTGGTGGGAGTTCAGGTGACAGAAGGAACTCCCAGAATTCCATGCTTCAGGCCCAGCAGTTGGGGAGGAATGTTGCTGAGTCAGCAATTCTCAATGCAAAGTATAGGGAGGAAAACGCGTTGCGCCCCTTTTCACCCCCTTCCCGTTGGAATTTCTGAAAACTGGTTCTTAGTGCACCCCTCCCTCACGGAAGGAACACCCACCCCAAATTTCACGCTTATAGGCCCACCGGTTTTGGCAGGGCGGTGATGAGTCAGTTAGTGAGTCAGTCAGTCAGTGAGTCAGTCAGTGAGTCAGTCAGTGAGTGACTTTTCTCTTTTATATATATAGATGAGGTAATTTTCAGTTGGTAGCTGTTAGGCAATTTTCTCAACTGAAGTTATCTAAATATTCAGCCCATTTTTGTTGTTGTGAGGTAAATTTTGGTTGTGAATTGTGAGGCAATTTTCACAATTGCAGTTGTGAAAATTGCAGTTCTGAGGCAAATTTTTTTGTAGTTTTTTGTAGTTATAGTTGTAGTAGTTGTAGTTTTTTGTAGTTTTGTAGTTTTTTGTAGTTGTTTTTTAATTTTGGTTGTGAATTGTGAGGCAATTTTCACAATTGCAGTTGTGAAAATTGCAGTTCTGAGGCAAATTGTTTTGTCGTTTTTTGTAGTTGTAGTAGCTGTAGTTTTTTGTGGTTTTGTCGTTGTTTTTAAATTTTGGTTGTGAATTGTGAGGCAATTTTCACAATTGCAGTTGTGAAAATTGCAGTTCTGAGGCAAATTGTTTTGTAGTTGTTGTGAGGTAAATTTTGGTTGTGAATTGTGAGGCAATTTTCACAATCGCAGTTGTGAAAATTGTACTTCTGAGGCAAATTTCATCCAGCTGCTGCTGAGGTTGAC
The DNA here is from genome assembly GCA_030015325.1 of Cryptoblepharus egeriae. Lineage (NCBI taxonomy): Eukaryota > Metazoa > Chordata > Lepidosauria > Squamata > Scincidae > Cryptoblepharus > Cryptoblepharus egeriae. The sequence continues at coordinate 12,453,233 of JAREYC010000016.1, read as the reverse complement.
ATGAATTGTGAGGCAATTCACTAGTGAGTCATAAGCGTTAACTTGTGAGGGTCACAAATGACAACTGTGAGTCAATTGTCAGCCCATTACATCAAGCCAGTGAGCCCTGAGTTGGGCTTTTCCCTCAGATACTGCTTGGATACCATTTCCTTCCTTCCAGTTGACTGATGGCTGTAATGTAATGGAACCCATTGCCATACTGGGATGAAAAGGCACAATTCAAATGAGCAGATTTTCCCCTCTCTTTACAATAGTCTGCCTGGTTCCTAGTCTGAGAGGCACAGTTGGTGTGGAAATGTGGACACCACCTTAGGAAGTTTTTATGTTTAAAATTCTCTTCAGTGTTGCACTAAGGAATAGTGCTCAAAATTTGAGTGCCTTTCCTCTGAGGAACTCTCAGCGCCATGTGTCTCATTCCTGCAACCTCCTTTAATTTACCTCACAGAATCCCCATGGTGAAGCTGTGAGGAGCGCCTGTGTGACTCAACAATACCCGAAGCGTGCAACATTGCTTCTTTAAGAGCTAAAAACATGCGAATATTCTTAAAGTATGCATTTGTGCAATTGTATCCTGCAGCGTCTACCCCTTCAGGATAGACTTGAACAGCTTCAAGAAACATGAAGTGAGAAAGCATGACCAGTTAGGACCAGTGGTGTCAAGATTGCTTTAGATAGAGGGCAAAGTTAACACCCATATTGCTGAGAACCTGGAATGACATCGTTAAGTGGAAAGTGACATCATTACTCAGATATAGCAGGCGTCCGTCAGTCTTGAAAGACTATGGTATCATGTTTGGCGCTGCATACGCTGCATGTGAAGCACGAAAGCCTGGGTTGGATTGTTATGGAGGATAGGCTGTTACCCAAGCAGCAAATCCCCCTCTCCACGCCACTGAATTAGTCCAATGGAAGGCAGAGCCGATACGATTGGATCCAGCTGGCGTCGCAGAGCTGGGCTAAGGACAGGAACTCACCCTGTCTTGTGGGGCCAACCCGGGTCTCGAACCCTGGCCTGCTGGTTAACAGGCACAGTGTCTTAACACTTGCGCCACATATAAGCCATATATAAGCACTTTGTTCTCACACACAGAAACTCTGCAAATGACAGAAAATAAAATATGCAAATATAGTTCGTAGTTGCCCTGTATAACCTGGGTTTCCAGTTTTCTTTCCTTTCTGTCCTAAGAGAATAACCCTCAAATCCAGAGTAACTATGGGAGCATGTAAGAGACTTTACGTGCACCCGTAGTTGCTGTACCACGTAGTGAAAACCGATGGGAAATTCATATTGCAATCCAGAGTAAGTTGTTCTTACACCAGAGTAAGGACCCCCCGTAGTTACTCTGGATTTTGCCCTAAGAGAACAATCCTAGCCATGTCTACTCAAAAGTAAGCACCACTGTGTTCAATGGGTCTTTCTCCCAGGAAAGTTCTTTAGGATTGCAGCTTAAAAGTTCATGATGACAAAGGCTACCAGCAGAATCCAGGATAAACCCAGAATCCAGGATAAACCCAGGAAGGATAACAGTTAATTTTTTTTTCATTTTACGGAAATTTCAGATAGTGTTGTGAACAAGGCTATCTGTGATGTTGTAGGCTCTAGAACAGTGATTCTCAACCTTCCTAACGCCGTGACCCCTTTATAAGTTCTTCATGTTGTGGGGACCCCCAACCGTAAAATTATTTTTGTTGCTACTTTATAACTGTAATTTTGCTTCTGTTATGAATTGTAATGTAAATATCCAATATGCAGGATGTATTTTCATTGTTACAAATGAAATGTGTGTTCTATGCACACATTGAACACAATGGGATTTATTTCAGAGTAGGCATGCATAGGATTGGGCCCTGAGGCTGTCAGTCAGCCCCAGTGCGCGTGCAGCTACAGCCGGAGGTCTGGCAAGCCTGACCTGGCCCCCTGCACCTGGGGTCTTTAGGTGACCCCCAGGAAAGCTCTAGGCGTCTCCCAAAGGGGTCCCAACCCCCACTTTGAGAAACACTGCTCTAGAAGATTGCTGGAACTTGATAAGGAATTCTGTTTTTCTATTTCCACAAGGAAATGGAAGAAGGGACACATTTGTTCTCAATAGCTTCTGAAAGTAGAACTAGACCCAATGGGTTCTAGAGTCCAGTCAGATATCAAGAAAAAATTCCTGACACTCAGGGCAGTTTGATAGTGGAATACATTTCCAAGGGAGGTGGTGGACTCTCCTTCACTGGGTATCTTCAAGCAGAGGTTCAACAAAAACCTTTCGGAGATGCTCGAGAAGGATTTGCTGCTACAGGCAGGAGGTTGAACTGGATGACCTGTTAGGTTCCTTCCAACTCTATTATTCTATGAAATGTCTCATTTTGACACACTATGGGCAAAATCCAGAGTAACTACGGGGAGTCCTTGCTCCAGTGTAAGAACAACTTACTCTGGATTGCAATATGAATTTCCCATAGGTTTTCACTAGGTGGTGCAGTAACTACAGGTGCACGTAAAGTCTCTTACGTGCTCCTGTAGTTACTCTGGATTTGGGGGTATATAATAAACTAGAATGTAATTCTGCAGGTGCAGAACAGTCTATATAAACAGTCTGCATAAGTGAAGTATTGGTTGCCATAAAGTGGCTGCACACCAAAGTGCACGTCCAGTGGTACCATCCTAATAAAGAAACGCTGGAGTGAACAATATATGTGTACAATCAATGAAAATGTTTACATTTACCAAGTACTTAGTGAGTGCAAAACTCATGCATAATGATTGCTTTCCAGAATATGCTAAACCTTTCTCTATACCAGCATTCAGTTATACAATGTTGTCTAACCCTATACTGGCCAAGGAAAGACTCCATTGTAAACTTACAGTACTGTAAACTATTTCCTGAGTAACTATCTGTAAGACATACTTACAGTGACAATAAAACTCTTGAAAATTCTTAGAACTCCTTCACTGACAACAACAGAAGCAGAAAACTGCTTCTTAAAGAAGATAAAATACTTTTTAAAAGCAACTTCAATGATCCAGGATGGACCGAATGTCTTGGCAACATTATCTCAATGGAAATGACATATTGACAGATTTTAATTTAAAAATAAAATAAAACAACAAAGAATTTTGTCAATCAGTCATTTATTTTATATGATAGACCATCTTTGAGAATTATAGAAATTGCTGAGGACTGTGGGTGGCACAAGTGGTTAAGTGTGCCTGTTAACCACTGGGTGGCACAAGTGTGCCTGTTAACCAGCAGGTCAGGGTTCGAGACCCGGGTCCCCACAAGACAGGGTGAGCTCCTGTCCCTTAGCCCAGCTCTGCAACACACCTGGAACCAATCGTATCAGCTCTGCTGTTCCGTTGGACTATTTCAGTGGCGTGGAGAGGGGGGATTTGCTGTTTGGGTAACAGCCTATCCTCCATATCAATCTACCCAGGCCTTTGCGCTTCACATGGAGCATCGAGCACAATTCCATAGCCTTTCAAGACTGATGGGTGCCAAGTTTTGCTTAGCCCATAAGTGGACAGATTTGATCCCTGTTGTATACATGCTGGGTGACCATACAGAATAGAGGACAGAGTGCCTCTACTTTTAAGCGTGCCTCCCTCCTCTAAGCATAGAGGCACTGTCCTCCATTCTATATGGTCTCCCTGCACATACACAACAGTGTTCAAATCTGTCATAGAGCAGGTTCAGCTCAACCTTGAAGGGTTTAAAAAGCAGCACCTGGTTGGTGTGCCATGAGATGAAAAAGATTGAAGATCACTGCCCTATGAGAAAAAGAGAAGTGGCATTTTCTGTTTTCCAGAGGCTACAGAACAAAACTAGTGGCAATTTCCAGCAATTACATTTTGCAGTCCTGGCCCTGAGCATCATAGGGTCCATGATCACCATTGTCTGTGAACCAGGGATGCACAGTGTAGGAGTGGAGTGGGAAAGACATAATATCATGTACTCTCTGCTTGTGTATTCTGAAGTGGTACATCCCAACAGAGAAATGTGCTGTATTTCTGTGCTGTATGAATGGCTGAGTATTTTGAACTCAGTCTGAGATGTTTGCTTACTTGCTTGTTTAACACATTTTAATTGCCTTAACAGCACATTCCCATTGAAGAACTCTTGCTGCAGGGAATGGAAGGTACCCAGGTTTTCAAGCTCAAGGCAAGCCAGCAAGACAACATATTAGCAGGCTAAACTACATTAGTTTACAGCAAACTACGAGTATATAAATATTCTGAGTTGTAAGACAATAATGTATTGTAAGAACCTGAGGAACTCGCAGTCTGATTTTATCTGAGTTCACAGGGATTTTCTCTCTCTATTCCTTAGTCTCCCTCTCAGATGTAATGTAAGGTGCCTGAAGCGATTCCACTGAATATTAAAGTGATAGAAAGATTGAAGAAAAGGTAGGTACTCGTCATTAAAAACGTTCTTGCCTGAACTTTTTTATTTTTCAGAAAGTTGAACAGTTTAACTTATTGTAGGAATCTGGTGATCCTGTGATTGGTCTGTCAAGATCAGTATAGTCTGCTGGAGTTGGCGAGATGTCAAAAGGATCCCCTAGAAAGGGAGCTACACATCTCAAGATGATATCATAAAAAAGATTCCCTCATGTGTTGCCATCAACCCAGGGTGACCATATGCTGGAACCCAAAAAGTAGGACAGGGTCCCCCAAAAGTCTAGATTTTTCACTGAAAATCCAGACTTTTAAAAAAATTTTGGGAGGACCCTGTTCTCCTTTTTGGATTCCAGAATATGGTCACCCTGTATTCAGGAATAAGGTCCATTGTCTTAATGGGATTACTACTGAGTAGACATAGCTAGGGGGCTTACTTGGGCTAGGGAGGCTGCTGGGGAGGATCAGGCTGTTGGTGCTTGGTGTCAATACTGGCTGCTCCAACATGGTGGAGCTCTGTTTGGGCTGTTCGGGCACCCATCTTGAAAAGTAGTAGACAGTGCATGTGCACAGCCTATCTGTTGGAAGTGAAGTTTCATATATGGTGCGCGCTGGCATGGGCAGAGCATCCTGGGACCCCTTGCCGCACGCACCTCTTCACTTTCACTCTTGCTGGACCTGGCCTTGGACCTGGCCTCTAGTGAGAGTGAAGCCAGGTGCACATGAGGCGAGTGATCCCAGGATGCTCCGCCCACACCAGTGCATGCCATATAGGAAGCTTCACGTCTGATAAAGAGGATGCGAGCATGCACAGTCTACTACTTTTCAAAATGGCTGCCCAGATGGCCAAAACAGAGCCATGTTGCATTGGAGCAGCCAGTAGTGACACCAAGCACCCCACACCCCTCCAGATGGCCAGACATTTGCATATTGACTGGATGGTCTGGTCCAATATGCAAAAGCCAGACATGTCCAGCCATTTCCGGTCATCTGGGAAGCCTTCCATCAACCAAGCATCAGAAGGCAGAGGATAACTAAAGAATATTTCTTGATTTTAATGCCATGCATGTATCTTGTAGTTTACCACTGGAATTATATTATCTGTTGGCTTTGCCAGGACTGGGAAATCCACACCCCAAGGGAATTGTCTTGCACAACACTTATTTAAATGAAGGGGTATATAGCACAAGAAGACTACAATATTGGTTGCAGGGGAGCAATGGTGTCTTCATCTCCTACTTGAGTACTTCCCAGGGGCATCAGTTTAGCCTCCATGGAAAAATTGGATGCTGGACTAAATAAGCCTTGCAAAGTTCCTGTTATGCACCAGCACAGATTCCATTCATTGCAACAGTATTTATTCAGACAGGATAGCTGAATTCCAATCTTAAGCTCCTTCTAGCAATAGTTTATATGGCAGTCTTATTCAATAACCTTCTTTATAATTTATAAACCATTGGAAATGAATAAGAAATCTGTTCCTGGCTGCTTCAGAACAAAGATATCAGTGGCATGAATTGTTGTATAATTATCAATGTGAAACACCTCTTCTCCAGAGAACTGCGTGAGAAGGCTGTGCAACTTCAAATACAGGGCTTAAAAAAATAAGGCATTGACACACCTTTGTGAGCTACCCAGATACAGCTGCCTAGGCTGGAGATTATATTATGTTGCTGTCACTGTAGGATAACAATCCCAAATCTTTTCTGTGCAAAACAGCTTCAACAAAAGCTTTCTTCACAGTTCTAAAGATGCAATGGGCCCTTTTATTTTCCATAAAGTAGTATGAATTATCCCATTGGGACATAAGAATGTGCTGACCCACCACTGCCACAACAGTTCCCATCAACCTGTAATGGGGCCACCGCAATAGCGGATGGAATGGTAGGGGAAAGAGAGGCCCCTCGTGATGGATGGGCAGAGGTGTTGGCATCCACCAAGAAAGACCGCATACATTGGTCCGAGAGAGACGGTGAAGTGAACCTGTCAAAAGAGAAAGGAGAAACCTCAGGGAGTGAATTGTGACTTACCTGAAATCTACATAATTATTTGACTGAAGTAATCTTTTCCCCCTGCCCTGCAACTAAGATCCCATGCATAAACAAACTTATTGAACTGAAGACTTACCTGTGTGTGGCATTCTTCTTCTTGGACTGGTCCGGGAAAGATGGCTGAAGGGAGGCAGGAAGAACAGGAAAGCAAAGGGGAGAGCGAGGATGAGGGTACAGATCATGACACAACCATCATCAACATAGGATATCTCCAGCAGGAGCAAGATACTTGACTAGGAAGCATGAAATGGCAGAGGAACTGCCCAGAAGATCTGACCAAGCCAGAACTGGATCTGTGAGATGAGAATTTTCCCACAGAGCTATTTTAGTGGCACTCATGGATCTTCCTGAATCTTCACAAGGTCTTCACAGGGTTTGCTATCTATCTATCTATCTATCTATCTATCTATCTATCTATCTATCTATCTATCTATCTATCTATCTATCTAGATATCTAGATATCTAGATATTTATATTTATTTATATTCATATTCGTATTCATATTTATTTATTTAGATATTTTTATTTATTTATTTATTTATTTATTTATTTATTTATTTATTTAGGTTGGGCTGTGGGTGGCGCAAGTGGTTAAGTCACTGTGCCTGTTTACTAGCAGGCCAGGGTTCGAGACTCGGGTCGGCCCCACAAGACAGGGTGAGCTTCTGTTCTTAGCCCAGCTCTGCAATGCCAGCTGGATCCAATCATATTGGTTCTGCCTTTCCTTTGGACTAATTCAGTGGCATCAAGAGAGGGGATTTGCTGCTTGATTAACAGCCTATCCTCCATAACAATCTAACCCAGGCTTTCATGCTTCGCATGCAGCATATGCAGTGCCGATCATGATACCATAGTCTGTGAAGACTTACGGAGGCCTGCTTAGCTAGCTAGCTATCACTTTTCAACTAAAAGTTCACAAAGCTGTTTACAAAGAAAATGAAAAAAATTAATAGCTAATGGGTCCCTGTCCCAAAAAAGGCTTGCAAACTAAAATATAAAATACCAATAGAAGCCACTATAACAGCGATTGCTGCGGTGTATAGGGCCTGTTATTCTTCCCCTGCTAAATAAAAGAGGTACACCCACTTGAAAGAGTTAACTCTTGCCCAGTTAGCAGGGGTTTGACTTTGGACAAAGTTTGGCTTTGGACTGCCAAAATGTAGTACTGCATCTCAGACCTGAGTTTCAGCCGAATTTGGCATAATTCTTGTATACCAACCCTTCCACTACAATATTTCTTCTATGGCCAACATCTCAAAATAATTTTTACATTTCATGGAGTTAATGAATTTCACAAAATGTCTTCTCTGCCACATCAGGTAAACCTAGAGTCACTACTAATTCACAGTATACCTATCTGCCTGCTCCTTTATGCATATATACTTAACAGTATACTCTTCTACCTGGGAGTTGCAGACCTACAGATGATGTTTTCTACAATCATAGAGAAGTGTGTCTTCATCAATGGCATTGCAGAAGTGTGTGGGCCACACAGGGTGACACGGAGAAGGGATGAGTGACACCAGTTTAAAAACTTTTTTTTAATCATACAATTTGAATAATAGCGTATATATCATCATATAATATGTCAATAGATGCATTGCAGAATGCAGTGAAAAAATTGTGTTGAAATATTCCTATTCTATCAAATATTAAAGTTGCATCTTTCATATACTTTTTCCTCTTTCCCCTACAAACTGAAATATGAAATGGCAATTGTGGTACCATAGCTGGAATCCTAACCGCATTTTCCTGGGAGCAATTACTATTGAACTCAATGGGATTTACTTCTGAGTAGATATGCTTAGGATTTCACTGAATATATGAATGGCCATCCTCTCAGTGAGTATCAAGCACAGTACTTATTAAAGACATGTTACATCAGGAGCGTCCAACATGCGGCCCAGAGGCTGCATGCGGCCCAGTACAAGAGTGGGTGTGGCCCTCCTGCAAAGCTGGCCACCACCATTGGAAAAACCGGCTTTGTGGCAGCAGCCAATTTCAAATTTTGTGTGCTTCTCTGCGCGCTGCACTAGGCGGCTGCCACAAAGCTGGTCTGAGCTGCCTGGTACCTCCCCCTACCTGCCTCCTGGCACTCAGAGTGCTTCAGGCCCCTGCAGACCTTGCAGTGCTCACCCACCCGTATCCCCCAAAAGCAGCCTCAGCCTCTATCCCAGCTGCTGCCTGCTGCTCTTGAGACCTACTCAGAAGTAAGCCCCATTAAAGTCAATGAGGCTTGCTCCGAAGTTGCAGTCTGAGAGCCCAATGATGCATAGGATGGGCTGTGAACCTCTCCAAGCTTAACCTTGGAGATACGCTGCAACCCTAACCATGTCTACTCAGAAGTAAGGCCCATTGTACCCAGTGGGTCTTACTCCCAGGAAAGTGTGTTCAGGATTGCAGCATATCTCCAAGGTTAAGCTTGGAGAGGATCACAGCCCATCCTATGCATCATGCTCCTCAGAAGTAAGCCCCACTAAAGTCAATGAGGCTTACTCCCAAGTTGCAGTCTGAGAGCCCAATCCTATGCATGGCTACTCAGCAGAAAACCCCATGATAATTGATGAGACTTACTCCAAGGTTTGGCTTGGAGAGGATTGCTGCCCATTCTATGCATCATGCGTACTCAGAAGTAAGCCCCATTAAACTTAGTCCAAGGTTTAAAAATGTAGAACAAAATATAGGACATCCTACATTTTGTCCTACATTTTTTAAAAAGTTGTTAGTGTTTATGTGCGGCCCAAACCAACTTGTCTTCTTCCAATGCTGCGCAGGAAAGCTAAAAGGTTGGTCACCCCTGTGTTACATTAAAAGAGAGTTGATTGGGATATGCAGGTAGACCCTGGTTGTGTAAAATCTGATTGTTTCAAAAAAGCAGAATGCTTGCAACGGCAAAGTAGGCAGTGTTTAATCTGTACTTTCCTGTGTGTTGTGGAATATGGTAAGTGTGATAAGAAAATGGGTTGCATTTACTTATTCTCCATATAAGGATGCTTCATGGAAGGAAGAACTTCTCATAGGCTTGTGTCTTTCCATTTGCAGTTACAGGACACAATCCTAATCAACTTTCCAGCACTGACATAGCTGTGCCAGTGGGGCAGACGTTGCATCCTGCAATTCGGGGGACAGTCATGGAGGCCTCCTCAAGGCAGGGCTATAGCCAGAGGGGCCAGTATGGGTGTTGGCCCCCTTAGAACTAGCAGCCTGCACCTCCTAGCATTTTCACAGACCTGTCCTGCCTTTTTCAGGATCTTATCCTTCCAATGGATGTCCTCAATTTTGGTTTTTGTTAACAGTGTTCACCACTCCTACAGGCAGTCTGGTCCAATCAGGTCAGTTTAAGGCCAATGGGGCTATCAGCCATCCCCTTTTGCATGACAAGGGGGAGAACTGGCTGCTCTGTCTTTCCAAGGTGGGGCAAGGAAGATCATGCCCAGCCCAGTGCAGAGTCCTAGAGCCTGCTCCTCATCTATGGTCATCTGGCATAAGTTGGCATAAATTAAAGAATATTCTATTCTGGATCATGAAAATAAATTATTACAAAGCTATTGATGTTGGGGGTGGAGTGGGGTAGGGGAAACCATGGATGGGTTTCTGTTTTCAGATATATTTTTAAATTTACTGCTTGCTCGAAGGATCAGGGGAATGACATATTGAGGGCCCACATGGATCATCTTGGGCCTTTTTTTGGCTTTTATTGTTCTTTGACTGCAGAACATCTATGTTGGGGGGAGGGTGTGAAAAATCCTTATCCATAGGGGACCACATGGGATCATCTGCGGACTTTTAGAGTTCATTGAATGCAGGACATTTATGCTGGGGAGAATGGTAGAGGGATCCTTACATATAGGGGATCGCATGGGATATGGGGCCTTTTGTACATTTGTAGGGTTGCAGGCCTATGTATTGTGTTGGTGTGCAAAATGAAAAGATAAGTTGTGTGTTATTTCTGTGTAAACAAATATATATTACATACAGAGATGAATTTATTCTATGCAAATTCTTGTTATAGTGTATAGATATACACCAGGATAGATACTTGGCATAATTACCTTCCATGAAAAATTGTGTCCCCCAACTTATACAGTCCTATCTAGCTACCCTACGTAGCTGCACTATTTATATACCACTTTTCAACTGAAAAGTTCATCCTGGCAATGGCACTGCCTCAGGTTTATGCAATGTTTGTTCACTTACCCTGAAGTTGGAAAATTGGTTGGGATTGCACCAATTTGTTAGGTCATATGCACCAATTGCACCAATTGGTTAGGTCATATGCATGGTCATCTTCTCACTCATTCACCCCTTCACATACATTCAGGTACACATTTGATTATTCTATAACAGACAGATTAGTGCTCCAGCAAAAGCAGTCCTTACAATTTCAGCATCATTGTCTGCATTATAAATTGCATGTAAGTTCATGACCAGCACAGCTGCTTTAAGAATTACAAGAGGAAGAGGAAATTCTCAAAGCGGGAAGATTACAAAACAAAAACAAAACAGGTGCCTTTATTTGATGATACCATTCAGGTCAGGACCACAGAGAATAAATTAGTGGAGGAAAAATATGGCACAATTTTTAGCACCATGCTTTTTTTTCCTATGCTTTGCAAGGTTTTTTAAGTGTACCCTTTTAAGACACAGCTAGGTGTCTTGTGAAACACCTGCCAAGAGACTTTCTCTTTTGTATTCAGAACAGTGAAGAGTGGTCCTCTATTCATTTTTTAAATGCATTGTCTGCTCAATGTTTGTGGATGGATAAAGATTTGAAGAACGGGTGTTTGTGTGTTCATTCTAGATATCATCAATAGTTGGAATGCCTTGTTGGATTTACAGACCAATCCTACAGCTTCCCATGGCTGTAGGACTATCGCAGCACCTGAATGGCAATATCCTGTTTGTGAGGCTCCTACAGTCAGTATCCCACAGACAAGGGGGGGGGGGGGCAACATGAGCACAACTTCCTGAGCCCAGCACAACTAGGAAGGTAGACCTGGGTTTTAAGTGGTGTCTCCATAACTGGTAGATACTGGGCTCTCCACCTGCACCCAGGTAGACTTGGGCTCCCATTCTGACTGTACCCTTTGGCTGAGTCCCTAAGAATTATGGGTAGAAATAATATGTTTCTCACTTTGATAATTCCTTTAAAGTTGGGGGATACATACTGTGAATGTTTGTTTATAAATATCCAATAAATTCTTTCAATGGTTATTTTTAAAGCATTTCCTTTGAGAAACAAGCTTACATTTTTTATAATCCTGTTGCAGTGTAGTGATCACCTAATTACTTTTACTCATTCTTCATATGTTAACACCTGTAATTCCTATAGTTCCAGTTAATATTCTAGTTTCATATCAGATCTGTTCTGTTGTGTTTTGTTTGTTTAGATCTCACTAGCACTATGCCTGATGCATCATTCTCCCACTGGAATATAAAGAGGGTCCCCCCAGATTATATTCTCTTATTAGTCTTTCTGTCCCAGGACTTCCCATGGATTAAAAAAAATCAATGAATTTTAAAAGGTGAAAAAATAGATTTAAAGACCCACTCTCTTGCTCTTCCACTGCTCCTAAACGAATAGGATTGTGCTTCAATATCTGCAGGGGTTGATTCTGAGACTCCCTGCTCATACCCCCCCAAAATATGTTAAATAAAAGCAGTTATAAAAAATAAAAAGTTGTCAATTTACAATGATTTTAAAACAGCTTTTCTTACTGTTGTAGAGAGGCAGGTGGCAATTAGAACTGCAAAGTTACCTGGCTCAGGTGAAGAATGTATTATTGTCTCTATACAGCAGTAGAAAAGCATTTTTTAATAAAACCGTGATTTGCAGTGGTTGTTCATACTGAGTCAAATCGTGTATAAAAAACTACTGTAAAACAAGGTTGGATCTGTATTAGTGTCTCAGAAACTATAATCTTTTTTCATAAGAAAGGTAAAAAGGTAAAGGTGTCCCCCACATGTTGTACTGCTAGTTGTGACAAGAGTAGGGAGTGGTGCTAATCCCGGTTTCTAAGTCGACGAACAAGTGTTGTCCAAAGCGTTGTCATGTGGCCAGCATGACTGGATGCCAAGATGCACAGAACACTCTTACCTTCCCACCAAGGTGACACCTATTTATATATGTGCATTTACATGCTTTTGAACTCCTAGGTTAGCAGGCTCTGGGCAAGGGACATGAGCTCACTCTGTCTTGTAGGACCTGGGTCTCAAACGCTGTTGGTTGACAGGCACAGTGTCTTAACTGCTGAGCCATTACAGAAAGAATATATAAGAGTATTCCAATCACATGATCACATTGGTTGCCTTTTTCAGTTCTTTTTTCAGTTCAGACAGTACCCTTTCTGAGATTTGCCCTACAATCCAGAGTAACTACGGGTGCACGTAAGAGACTTTACGTGCACCCATAGTTACTGCACCATCTAGTGAAAACCTATGGGAAATTCATATTGTAATCCAGAGTAAATTGTTCTTACACCAGAGCAAGGACACCCCATAGTTACTCTGGATTGCGCCCTTAGTGACTTTTTCCTTGGAGCACTGAAGCAAGAAGGGTTAGTCTTGTGGGGGGACGCATGCAAGGAGCCCCTCCCTTTTGGAACTATTCCAGGCAAGGGCAGCAAAATGGATCCATACTGGTACACTTCCCAAGGTGGACTGCTCTGCACTTCCCCCCATCTTGAAGAATTAGTTTGCACCATGATTCTTAAATCTAGAACTTCAGAGCCAGCACTAATTGCACCATCAGATTCGTACTATTCTTCGCATTTTCTGGGAAAAGGGTATAATTTGGCTTCTGCATAATCATAAGTTATCTTAAATTATGTGCCATGCCACACCTTTTTAAAGACAGTGAGTGAATATATTAAATGCATTGAGGCACCCGCAATGCCCTGTTTGGGCAAAGCTTCCGCTACGTGGGGCAGTGCCATTATTCACACTGCCCTCTTTGTACTCTACCAACCATGTCTGAGCAAAATTGAATTTAATTTTGCAAGGAAAGTCTTTGCAAGACACTGCATGCACTGCTTTGCTGAGACCCAGATAAATTACACATTCTTTCATCCACTAATTTTGTAATGTTATCAGAAAAAGCAATCAAGCTTTGAAGATTACTAATACTCCCTGCCTGTTCTTCACTGGACCATGGAAGATCAGTCACTTAAAAAACCAAATCCCTGCCTTATCAAAGCACTGCTGTTACACCAGCCCGAGGACTGATTAATTTTTTAAATATTATATTGGTTTAATTCATTTTCTCATATATGGGAGCTTCTCTGACCTAGAGTTTGTCTGTTTCATGCTCTTTTCTTTCGTCTTAGCAAGGATAAAAGTTATGAGCCATCACAATATTTGGATGCTATCTGCCTGGTATAAAATCAGGAATTAACTGCATTTAATATTTATAGTTTGCTTGTCTTCTCTTCAGTGGAGAAATATCAAAGCTACAAACTTACATGTTTCATCAGTGCTAGATTCAGTGCTGGTGGGACAACACAGGCAGTGGTGGGATTCAAATAAATTAACAACAGGTTCTATGTCCTAATAACCTAAATTAACAACAGGTTCTATGTTCCATTAGTAACCTGTTCTCAGAACCAGGTGCTCATTAGCAAAGGGTTCTGTAGAACCTGTGAGAACCCCCTTAAGCCCACCACTGAAACATAGGCCTTTCTGCCAGTGCTGTTTACTTGCTGTGTATCACAACATGCTTTATGGCACATTTACAGCACCATTGGCTGGCACACAAAGAATAGGACTTTGCCATTAATATCTTAAGCATGATGCTGCACCACAGGATCTCTGCTTTTGTCTGTGAATTGCTAACAGACACATTTCTGTCATGGGCATGAAAGGATTAATATGCATTCACATATAACTTTACATCTATTTACTGAGGCTGCAGTCCTGTCTCCCAGTTGGGCTGGCACAAGTCCTTGCATGAGCTCTGTGCAGGTTTCGGGCTCACAAAAGTCTGTGCTAATGCTGGGGGGCAGTGGTGGGCCTGGCCTGGCCCAACAACCGGATCGCCGGAAGTGGGCAGGCCAGGCCGGGGTCAGGGGCGGGGGCGGGGTCAGGGGGAGGGGAGGGGGAGAGGCGGGGCTGGGGAGGGTCAGGGGCGGGGCTGGGGAGGGCACGCCACCCACCCAGCATGCTGCGGGTGCAGGTGGGCAGGGCAAGGGGTGGGGCGAGGGACAGGCCCCAAACCCGGCACACTGCACGTGGGCTAAGGTTGGTCGACCAGCTTCAGGACACACACTACATGTGCGTCAACCTTCGTTGGTTGGCGCATGCACAGTATAGGGCTTTCCCTGGGCGCTGAACTGGTATGCCAGTTTTCTGCCCCTCCCCGTAGCTACTGGATCAGTAGCAGGGAGCACAACTAACAACCAGTTTGGGCGATCCGGCCCGAACCAGTTACTGCCCACCACTGCTGGGGGTATAGGCCAGGGCACACAGATGCGTTGGCTTCCCCACATCACCATGAGAACAGGGGGATGACTGAGTTCTATTGGCCTAAAATGCTTAGGATCGTACCCTGATTTTCTGAATTTTTCTGTCTTCTTACCAGGAACATGTGCTGATGTTTCTGTTGAATTTACCCTTCTCTGCTATTGCAAAATGTATGAGAATACCATGCTTAGTAGTAGATGAGCCACTTTATATCCTGGATATACTTCATCTAGGAATGCCCTGGTACAAATTCAGAGAGTATCTCCAGGTAAGGCAGAAAAAATTTACTTTCTGAAACCCAGGAGAACATCTGTCAGTCAGTGTCGACAACAATACTGAGTTAGATGGTTCAATAGACTGACTCAGTGTGAAGTGTGTTCTATGCTCCTGAAATTAAATGATCTGCAGTTGTGCCAGAATTTAAATGGCTGGGGTCCTATTGTGGTGAATCTTGTTTCCTTTCATATCGTAATGATCAAAACTAACAACCACCCCCATCTGGGCCTTTCTGGTTTCTGATGAAGTAGTTAGAGCAGAAAAAAAACATCAGTGGTTGATTCCTTTTCCACCCCAAAAAAGAAATCTCCCCTATGTGTGCAAATTAAGGTAGAAAGAACATTGATTTTCTTCCCCGTGATAAAGGAACTGAAGTCCCTGCTCCCCAAAAGGGCTCATTCCGGCAAAATACATGCCTGGAATGCAGTTGATGTCCCTTAATGAGAATAAAATATGTGGGTGGTTGAACAAGAGTGTCATTTTCAGCTTTGGTTTCGTGATAGAGAAAAAAATCATATTATACAATAATTTAAAACGTGTTAAAAATCTCTTATGAAGTCTTAAGCCCCATGCAGTAATCCTGTTGTGTATTGCTAGACAAAGGAAGCGGCATCCATGCTGACTCCTCTTCCTCTTGCTATCTTTAATTGATTGTGTTATTTAAATACCATGTGTTTACACAGTATCAGTCTCAATGAAACCTTCCTTAAGCTCTCCTGACATTTTATATTCCATTTACATTCCTTCTTTTGTACAAAATGGAAACTAAACCAAAGATCTGGAAAATCAGGCAGCTGGGAGATCTCAAAGCATTATTGCACCCCCTCTCCCAGCATGGTACACTGGGAACTGACATTGCCACAAAGCCAAGGAGCAGGATTTGACCTGACAAGGTGGCTCCGGTGTTGGATATGGTTCCTTTGCTAGTGCCTGGCTTTACCAAACCCTGAAGCCATCCCTGCATAAAACTCAAGAGGCAGGTGCATATAGGAACACATGGTCACCCATGGCTGGTCTAAGTCCACTTTTTTCCTTCCTTTCTTTTCTCTCCATTTTACAAAGGCAAAAAGTTGGAGAACAGAAGGGTGTGTGGATAAAAATGGAATGGTGGCTTAGAGCAAGTGTCTCCAAACTTTTTGGTAGAGAAAACTTTTTGGTAGGAGGGCCACATCATCTCTGACATTATGTCAGGGACCAGAAATCTAATTTACATTTCAAATTTGAAGAAATTTACACATAAGAATGTACTGGAGTGGATTACAAGGCTTGCCCTATGGCCACATAGAGGTGTCTTGTCAGGGGCCACATTGAGAGTTGCCAAGGGCTGCATTTGGCCCCTAGGCTGGGGTTTGGAGACATCTGGCTTAGAGCAGTGATTTGGGCTCTATGCCAGCTGCAGGGACCACACTCTACATTTAGAGCAGCCACTTTTAACCAGTATGCCATGGTTCATTGGTGTGCCATGAATGGGCCACAGGTGTGTCATGGGCATGTGGGGGGAAAATCATTTATTAGCATGGCCATTAGGGGATGTGAGCATCCTCACCAGCAGTGCGGCATGCTGTGCCAATTATCAAAATGTAATGGTGTGCCTTTAAAATGTTAGCGCCTCTTCACTGTGCCGAGATGAAAATGGTTGAATATCACAGTTCTGGAATGTCATGTAGGGGGCAGAACAGGAACATTAGCTGGTCTCTGGAAGTTTCTGAGGAGAGACAAATCCAAATTGAACTGCCAAATGTTGAAATAATGCTCATCGTGGAGCAATGAGCAAAAAAGGTTGAAAAATCTTGGACTAGAGTGTATCTTGTGGTTTCTCTACTCCCAGGCTCAAAGGGAGATAGCCTCAAGCATGTGTGTGTATGTGTGTGTGCACGTGTGTATATGTGTGGCAATTTCCTATAGGCTGTCCCATGATTTGGGCTCTATTCCCCAGGCTCCTGTGCAATTCAGCCAGTATCACCTAGCTACAACCAAACCTTAAAATACCTTGGCTTCAGTATCTCATTCTTTGGCCCCCTCTTCTGGATTCTTGTTTTGCAACTGGTCCTGAGGTACTATTAGTCTAACGTGTGCTTTATTTCCAATTCCTCTCTGGGTCAGCCTTTCAGGTGACAGACCTCAGCCTGGTAATGAACCATGAGTGACATCTAAGTTTAAGTTAGTGAGTTTTGTCTGATTTCTAAAGGAAGTGAATTGGAAATCATCCTGCAATTTCACCCAACTACGCAATAGCTTATATGAATTGGCTCATGTCTACTTGAATTTTGGCTTACGGTATAAGATTTCCCATATCAGTTCACTACAGCACTGTCAGGTCTAGTGGCCTGGAGGCAGCCAGATGGTGAAACAGAGAGTCAGGCAACATAGCACAACTAGGACTCAATCAGGGATGTTATGTACAGTCCAACCTACATCTGATTAATGAATCCTCAGGCTGAGAAATCAGGTCAGAGATAACATCTTGATAGGGTCCTGCTGGCCTTTGGTCACTTGATGGGCTAAAATCTGCAGTACCAACCTTTGGCCTTTTGTACTGGTGGCAGCAATGTGCAGTGTAAATCAGAAGAGTACCAGGATTTCCCTTTGCTTACAGCTGTTATGGTTTTGCCAGAAGCAAACTGGTTGCAAAACTACAGAGGCCTCCCCCCTGTGCTATATACAGTATTACATTTAATAACATGCCACACGTTATTATTGTACAGTGCAGTGTCACAAGTGCAGTGCAGTGTCACAAGTGTCAAAAACATCTTGAGTCCCCTGGGAAAAAGGCGGGTTATAAATAAAGTATATTAAATTATTAAGAGACTCTAACCTCCTGGGAAGGTTTGGCCACTGCACAGGCATACACAGACCTCCCCAAACCACCACAGGAAGATATGCCAGGTGAGTTAGGCTTGCCTAAATTTGTAAATTTGTTTGTAAATTTGTTTTAAAAAACTTTGAGAATTACTGGTTTAGATGCTGAAAAATTCAGCAACTGACTCCACCATTTTATTTTCCAAAGGCATGGAACCATGACACTAAACTCACCCATGAAACTATGTATGTAATTGTATAACTGTTCAGCCGAAAGGAATAGGAGGAAGCAAATCATTTAGCCGAGGCTCTGAGCTTGATGGAGCCTGATATAATTAACAAACTTGTGATATCTCTAGCAATTGTAATTCCAATTATTTGCTAGCTGAAGGCAAGTTTCTCTGCTCGAAGTTAGGGAATCATGTAAATAGCCTAATTAATATAATTTGCCTTATGTTCTACTAAGAAAACAAAAACAAATATGTCATTTTTAAAAGAATAAATAACATGGTATAGACTAAATATTAAAAAGACCTAGTTTGCCAAACAAATACTGCAACTTGCAGGGGTTTTGCTTCCCCCCTCGCATTTGTGGGATGTTTCAAAATCACAGTTGCTTTCCCCTTCTCACCCCAATTTTGCCCTGTGTTGCATTAAAATGGAAAATATGTCCTTTGTAAAGATTAAAGTAAGTCCCTCCACTGGATAATGGGAGGCTACATGTACTACAAAGGGCCATGAGATACCAAAAATGTGACATTGGTTTTTGCTTGAGTCCTTCTGGTATCACGAGATTTTGTCCTAACTTTAAGTAGATCTTTCAAAAATGCCACGCTGCTGTGATGGGAAAGTACAATAAATAACTTTTTTTTTTGCTTCATCTTCATGTGGAATAAAGAGATAAAGCTATTTATGAAATCTTAAAAGACTTACAAATCATCCCAACAGGTTGTCATGTGATAACGCCAGGAAGAATTTAATCACCTAAGGTGGAAATAAAAAACTCTCTTATTTTTCCCCTTTTCATGCACTGCCCAGTTTTCAGAAATCTCCCTATTGACATATTTTCCTGTGAAGATGAATTGCAAAAAGAAGGATAGAAATAAAAAATAAAAGGCTAAGGACAGCATCAAACTTTGCAAAAAAAAAATGGCTATTACCAAACATATCAAACATGAATGGGCTGTGGTGGCACAAGTGGTTAAGACACTGTGAGATATGTCTTAACCATATCTACTCAAAAGTAAGCCCCATTGAATTCAATTGGTCTTACTCCCAGGAAAGTGTGTTTAAGATTGCAGCTTGTGCCTGTTAACCAGCAGGCTGGGTTTCGATACCTGGGTCCTAAATGACGGGGTGAGTTCCTGTCCTTAGCCCAGCTCCTGCCAACCTAGCAGTTCAAAAGCGTATAAATGCAAGTAGATTAATTTGTACCACCTCAGTGGGAAGGTGAAAGTGGGAAGGTTCTGTGCTGGCCCCATGACCACAGAAGTATCTTTGGACAATGCTGGCTCTAAAGACTTAGAAACAGGGATGAGCACTGTACCCTACAGTCTGTCATGACTAGCAGTATAACCTGCTACCTTTATTCAGTGGCATAGCTAGGAGGGGTGCAGTTGCACTGGGCAACAAGCTTTAAGTGTGCTACAAGTTAAACTTGACACTAGTGGCTAAAATCGTTAAAAACCTGGTATAAGTGAATGATAATACCATCATATTATATATCTTTGGAAAAATAATTTAATGCAGAATGGAATATCTATATTCTATCAAATGTTATGGCCAATTAAGCAGAAAATGAAAACACAAAGGCCTATGGAACAAAAAGTGGATTTTCTTAACTCAGCTTTTTCACGATATTGTTTGCTCTCAGTACCAATGCAGTGATTCTGATACTGTATGAAGATAATAAGGTGTTAACATGAATCCGTTTTCATTTCCATATACATATATCATAATACAATTAACCATGATAAGTGGGTATTCTGGCACTAAGTAGTGCTCCTCTTCTATTTAGCAGGGAAAGAATAACCATTCCTCTTTGCCACATTACAGTTTCCCCAGTCAATAAGGGATAAAATTTTCAGTTCTTTACTTAATTAAATTTGATTTTGTTGTTGCGAGAAGGGAGGGGCCACAAAATCTTCAACTTTAGATAACAAAGAGGTGCTTTAGCTATGCCACTAGTAGAGCAAATGGGTAGTGAACTGCTGAGGAGGAGAAGACAGGTTTTCCCCCAATATTCTTTTTTAAAATACCTGGGAATCACGTCACTTCCAATTGTGCCATCACTTCTGGAGCAACATTTTGAGCTTTGCACTGGGCTACATGATCATTACCTACACAACTGCCTTTACCTTTTTACCAAACATGAATGTCAAATTAGTTGTGAAAATGCTAACCAGTTGCCTGCATTCAAGTGGGAATAAAGGCCAATAGAGCAAAGTTCAGTTCCCAGAAGAAGGTAGTTAGGTTTATAGGAAACTACCTTATAATGTCAGATCATTGGCCTGACTTTACAGCCTAATCCTACTGGGCTGCAGCAATAACAGAACAAGTGTTACCTGGTCTGGGCCACACACTTCATAACCTCCAGCGATGCTACTGTTTGCATTAACTTCCCTCACTGAGATATATCCTGTGAGCTTTGCTTCTTTACATCCTAGGAAGCAATGTTCACATACATTGATGCCAGAAGTGAACTGTTATATCTACTGAGAGGCATTTGGGAGTGGGGGATAATCTCAATATGTCTTAGATGTAGTAAGCCATCTGCAACCTTGTCTCTAGATAGTGCAGTGAAGAATAATTCAACAATGGTAATTTGACCATAATAATTATAATGAGCAGATCATGCAGAGCGTTATTTATTTACAAGGTCTCAGAGGGCTCTTCTTTGAGGATCATGTGTTTCCTTGAACAATTGATTTATGGACTAATCCATCTGCAGCTAATCTGAGTGGGTGGATGGTATACTGCTGCATTCACTTTTTAATACTTAAGCCATTGTTAACGCAGTAGAAGGGGAAAACACTGTATATAATTTTTAAAAGATTGTCCATCATTGATTTTCAACTAGAATTAGATTTTCTGTTGACCAGAAGGTCACACTGTGTGGTCCAGTTAATAAGGCCTTTTCAAAATTATAGTGTTTCTCAAACTGTGGGTTGGGACCCTCCAGATGGGTCATGAGCCAATGTCTCTTAGGTCCCAATTTCATTTCATAGAATTAATACTGCTAATTGGGTAAAAAGGCACATGATAAAGTTTTCTTATATTTAGCAGGGGGAGAATAACTGTCCCTCTTCAACCTAGCACACAGTCTCTAATCAATATGGGACATATTTTTTATTTTTTATTTGTTTATTTATTTGATTGATTGATTGATTGATTTTGGGGTAAGGGAAATAAAAATTTTCTTTGATCCCTGGTAACAGACAGAGGCTTTGGGGAGGCAGCAGAACAAGTGGATGCTGAGCTGGTGTGGGGGGGGGGGATGAGGCAGATTATCTCCCAATTTTTACTTGTTCAAAAGTCCAGCATGATGTCACGTCTGATTGTAGATCAGCAGGCTGCAATCCTTGGACTAGCCTATCTACCACTGGGCTGGCCAGATTCCAAGATAGGCCAGCCGCCAGCCCATTTACACCAGAAAAGTTTAGGCCAGCATAAGTCAACTTAGGCTGGCCCAAGACAGATGGACCTGGGCCAGCCTACCTATGCCAACCTCGGCAGTCCAGGAGAGGCATGTTGAGGGCATGTTCAGCATGGCTTAGAACAGTGCAGTTAGGCTGTATCCAGAGCCTTTTCCAAGGCAGACATGCCACCTCACAGCTCTTTAGAGTTAGGCCACCTAAGAAGCAGGAATAAATTTTCGTAGACCCATAGAGGTCTAATCATTAGTTAGGCCACTGATCTCAGGAAGGTACAGAGGTATATGACATAGATATGCCACCTTTAATACCTGCAAGAAAAGAAATTGTTCACGGACAGTGAGCTTAAGTTTGTCCTTAACATCTGCATTTCACTCCTTTAAGACATAAAATGCTTTTCTCCTTTCACAAAACAATACTTTCTGTTAGATAATTAGGCATAAAAGGTTACAGTTATTTAAAATATATGAGCCACAATAGCATGAAAGAGGAAATATAATAAACTGTCTTCCTAGAAGATGTGCCATTTTCAAATTCCCCTACCCCCAAAAGCTTCACTGCCTTTTAAGAGGGAGAGCAGTGCTCCAGAACTCAAGATTTAAAACCTCCTTTTCTTCTGCCCACAGTAAAAGTAATAACCCCGTTTATTACTCAGAGACTGTAAACATATTTAGCAATAAGTTCAACAGCTGGTGGTATCTAAATGTCACTGACAAAAGTACAAGGGTTAAATCAGCTAAGACCTGGTTGAGAGATTTCAGTTGCCTGGTGTTCATTTGTTGGTCATAATCCTAACACAAATTCTTCTGCCCTCTTTAAAGAGATATGGTATTTACGATACTGTCCACTGATACACAAATTTATTTGCTTCATTTTGTTCCTTGAAAAAAACAAAACACAGAGCTGATGTTGCATACTGACTGATGGGGTGCCACACTTGGACAGTAAAGACTGAAGGCACAATCCTAACCAATTTAGGCTGGTATAACTCACATGTTCCCAATGCCTATGTCTTTGCACTGGCCTAATAACCTCAGAAGTGGTGCAGAAGTGCCTTATGGCACTTTATGACACCCCCAGGCCAGCATGGGACTTGTGCCAGGACATACGTTGGCCTAACTGGGGATTAGTGACATCGTTGAGTAGATGATGGGCAGAAATAAGCACTTTTTTCACCAAGAAACTCATTAGCTGCAAATTACAGAAGAGAAAGTGTGTAAATCTTGTCCATATTTCCAATGTTTTACAGAACCCGGTAATCATGTGAAGAGAATCCGGTTACAGGCATCCCTCACTTATTGGATGGGTTAAGGGCCAGAGCACCATCCTAAAGGGAAAACTGCTGAAAAGCGGAACCCAGTTTTTTTAAGCTTGCAAATGCAAAATGTCCACCCAAAAAAGACAAATATCACTTGCAAAAGCCTAAATTAACTCATAGCCAAAATACATAACAAATTACAATAAAATGAATAGAGGCATGTGTAGGCAATGAATATTTCAGTATTTTGAATGATGATTATTTACTGAAGAAAGTCATAAGGAAATGCCAAAAACAGTTTGATCACCATGTCATATGCAAATCAACACCTGGGAAAATCATTTAAACCTTTAGACCAGCAGAGAGAGTTGAAAGACTGGAGTAGGTGTTGAATGAATGAGTTCTGGATATAACCAAAAGGTGTTGAAAGAGTGGAATCATCAGAAAACAAACAGAAAGTGGGGGACGCAAGTGTAATGGGGACTGGTTGTATTTCTTCTGGGGATTTTGCCTGTGGGATTTATGTTTGACATATGTTTGACCAATGATGTCAAATATCTCCAAAACCTGCCTTTCTTGCCTTTCCTTGAAGACCTCCAGTGAGGTGAAAACCAACCATTTCCCTTGATCAGTTTCATTGTCAAACTGCTTTTACTGTTAAGATATTTTTGTTGATATTCAACTGAAATCTCTCCACCCGTCACTTAAGCTTGTTACATTTCTACTCTCAGAAGCAGCAGAGAACAAATCTTTGCCCTGTTCCATGATGTGACAGCCCTTCAGTTGTCTCGGATGCTTATCCCATCTTAAGGATTACATCACGATAATGCAAAATTCTTGATCCTTGTTTATCTCCTCTATCAAAACATTAACACTGAACATACTCCACAGACAAACACAATCAAGAAATGGTAATTTGTTTGCATATATGCTGATCTTAGTACATTTCAAGGGATGAGCTTTGAGATTCTGTTATCTGAAAAGTAATCCAGTGCTACAATAATCAATATAGAGACAGCATTTACATCTTCTCACCTTCCTGTGTTTGCTTTCCCTGGAATAATCCTGGGACAAAGTCCAATTCCCCATTGCCTGTTAGTTCCCTATTATTCACTTTGCTGAAAATAAGGGGTGATGGCATATGATCCAAACAACAGGTGAAGCAAAGAATGGAACATATATTTTGGGATTCTTTAAAACTAGAAGGAAAAACTAAAATACTCTGTGACCTCAATATCCTCACCACCATCTTCAGCAGCATTCGCAGGAAATATACAAGGCTGCTTTACTCTTACCTTTACTTTACTCTTACCTGAGCAGTGCTATTTTTCTGGAAAAATAGGTGCTGATACTCACCTACCGGTACTCACAGGTACTCACCTGTGCGTCTGTGTGTGTCTATGTATGTGTGTTGGTAATCACAGACAAAGATGCCAGTACTCACACAGAGGTGCCAGTATTCCTCAAATACACCCCTGCCTGAGAGTAAGCCTTATTAAATCGAATGAGGTTCCTTCTGAGTAAACATACAAAGGAATGGGCTATATGTTTTTTAAGTCATTATTGCTCAATGTTTCATATTCACAACAGGGATCAAATGTGCTTAGCTATGGGTTGGGCAAAAATTGTTTAACTAGAAA
The DNA here is from genome assembly GCA_030015325.1 of Cryptoblepharus egeriae. Lineage (NCBI taxonomy): Eukaryota > Metazoa > Chordata > Lepidosauria > Squamata > Scincidae > Cryptoblepharus > Cryptoblepharus egeriae. Next base: position 12,428,718 of record JAREYC010000016.1, on the reverse strand, counting down.
ACATAGGTAATGCAATCTGCCAATCTTCAGACATATCTTATATCTGATCAGAATTTCAGTATCTTTCCATACTGTTACTTATTCAGGTTGACCATACAGAATGGAGGATAGAATTCTTCAACCTTTGTGCATTGTATAGAAGAGGGAATTTTGGCGAGTGCAGCGTTTTGGACCTTTCCATGTTGAGCTGAACCTGCCTAAATTCCCTTTTCTATGCAATGGTTAAAGAAACAGGCATTTTGTTCTCCATTTTATATGCTCACCTTGTACTTATCACCAGATCTTCCTAAAATTTCCAGTTTTCTAGTACTCTCTTTGATAGTGTTTGTAGTCAATGTGAACACCTCGTTGTGACCTGGCCCTTGGGCATAGGACCACAACACCTATGCACAACATTCCCCTGATGCTATAAAAGCCTTCTGAGGCTCCTGAAGCACCTTGATGGTGCCTCCAGTTTCCACCAAAATATGGAAATACTGTTAAGGATGCATCAGAGGCTTCAGATGGTTTTCAGAGCTCTATGGAAAGGCTGTGTGGGGCTTCAATTCCCCCCCAGTCCCTTGGGAGGGCAGGTGGAGGCTGCAGTGCTGGGTTGTGGTGGCACCATAGCAAGTGTAGCAAGCCCATAAATGTGGCATCTGGTGCCTTTGCCCCCTGTGCTGCTTTCAGGATTGCCACTGTGATCACATTGGCTCAGGAGCTTCTTCTGTCACCTGTTGAATACTGTGATGTATATAGTTGTTGCTATTATGATTGTGCAGCTGTGAGAAGATGGCTCTTGTCTCTAACCTTCTTTTGAACCAAAAAATAGAGATGTCTTATCCCCTTGTAGAGGCAACTTCATCCACTTGCTTAACTATTGCCTCATTTCAGAGGATTTGATGCCCTCTATTCCACCTAACGATTTGGCAGAAGTCTTGCCTTGATAATTTCCAGTTAAGACCCTTCTCAGACAAGTCCCATACATCAAACATGTGCCATGTCCTATTGACTAGATGTCAGCCAATATTGTATTCTAGCCTTGTAGGTACCTTAAGCCCCCCTGGACTGCCTTGCTGTGACTTGGAAATGCTTGATGCTTTTTGCTCCTAAATCAATATTAGTTGATATCGAAAAGTTTCAGTTTTATAGTGCAGGCACTGCTGCCCTATATTACAGTCTTTCTCTCAGCTTAAAATCACATTTATCCTCATTGGAACACACTGTACTAAAGGACAAAGTCCATGAACACTCTGAGTAATGTGGCAGCTGCTAAAATAATTTGCAATGACATACTTTCCGGTCCATCTCTATTTGTGATAGTGCAACTCCAATTGCTTCTCAGTGTGATCACAGGTCACAGATTACAGATTTCTTAGACCACTATACAGAATCTGGAATAATTCCATTAAGGACAATTCCATGTATCATCCTGGGTCAACTCCATTTCATATGGGATTACTTTAGGGGCAGATCCAAGGGAGGAATGGGTATTTATTTAATTTTATTTATTTAATCAATTTATATCCCGCCTTTCCTCCCCTGCAAGGGGGAGCCCAAGGCGGCTGACATCAGGGAATAAAACCATTAAAATAGATCATAAATAAAGATTAAAACACCATTAAAATATAATTAAAATACAATTAAATTGAATAAAAACATGCAGATTAAAAATATTTGTTAAAAACAGTAAAAACAATACAAAACAACTATCCCACCACCTCTGCCCCATTTAAAATGCTTTTTTAAAATAGAAGGTTTTAAGGCTCTGCCTGAAGCTCTGTATTGAGGGAGCTTTTCTCAGTTCAGTGGGGAGGGAGTTCCAAAGCCGGGGTGCCACCACCAAGAAAGCCCTATCTCTGGCCGCCACACCTCTCACATCTTTAAGTGGTGGCACAGTCAGTACGGCCCCCTCAGATGACCTTAAGTGACGGGTCAGATTGTACAGAAGAAGGTGGTCCCTCAGGTACCCAGGACCCAAGCCGTTTAGGGCTTTAAAGTTCAGGACCAGCACTTTGAATTCAGCCCGGAAACGAATGGGCAGCCAGTGTAGTCGCTGAAGCAGTGGCCCGACAGAGTCGAACCAACAAGCCCCAGCAACCACACATTGCTGTATTTGGCTCCCACAAACTATCATGCCACTGATATGTGCACCGACTGGGATGGGGAACTGAACAACACAGGTGAAAGACCAGGTCTACCCACTCAGTAAACCTCTCCATGGAAACTGGTGGTTTGGGGCTCCGAGTCCAGACAGGAGCCCAGCCTACCTACCCAGCAAACTTTGGCCATTGCTGCCTGGTTGACATGGGCTCTGAGGTAGTGATCATGCCTCCCCCAACACAAACACTGGAACTGCCCTTGGATTGCAGAAATCTGGCAGAGTGTAAAATATTGTCCAAATACTGTAAAATGGTGTGAACAGGCATCATAAATTGTAAGGATCAGGCACCATAGTGCGAACAGGGTGGTGTGACCAGCAGCTACCAGATCACCCCTGTGACTGCAAGGATAAAAGATGTGTTCTCATATCTACCCTCTCTGGCACCTGGGATGAATGAAGTCTGACACCACCATTCAATTTTTTGGGGGGAGATGCACAATTTTTAATGTATTTTATGCACTATATCTTATCTATTTTTATTATCTATTTCTAAATTGCATGCGTTTGTTATTGTACATTTTAACTGTGGTAAGCTGACTTGATTTCCCTTTTGGGAAGAAAGGCAGGGTATAAATCAATCAAATAAATCAATTATGGTAAATAAATATGTTGTGCCCATTCTGCTCTCCTTCTTTAACATCTTTCTAGGGTGGTGCTTAATATAGTCTGTGAAGAAGAGAGTTCCACCACTGAAGAATCACCATAGAGAAGGTCCTATAATGGGTTCCCACCAACCACATCTCCAACATGGCCTCCTTAAAGTGGGCAGGTAAATATTTGTAAATGCATGGATTAGCCTGGTTGAGAAATTTCATCAGAGGATAATGTATAGGGTTGTCCTGGAAAACTGAGATAGTCCCAGTTTTCAGGGATTGCTTTCATATAATGGCAAGTTTGACAGGGGGTCCTATCCTGGTTTTGTGGAGGAGAATTATGGCAACCCTAATTCTGTAGCTCATTGCTGCCCCTTTTCTTCATGGCAAGCTAGGTTGGTCTTTAGGTGATTTATGAATTCATTCCTCTGAGCCATCATCTGAAGTTGAAAGACTTCTAAATATGCGTTGTCAGCCTATGATACAGACGCACATGGAGTTATTTTCAGGAGCATGAACAGCATGCACATTTGTTATGACTTTCTTGATAAGTCATCTCAACCTGAATGATTAAAAATGTGTGCTTTCCACTTTTTTAGTAATGTCTTGAAGGCTGGCTTCACAAGTTGATTAAAGAGGCTGGGCAGGCAGCTATCAGGGATACGACAGACTTAGGAAATCCTGTTGTAATTTTGTGATTTAGGCTGTCTTTAGCATAATCATTCATTCATTGGGATCATGAAGAGGACCTGTCATACAAGAGAAGTGTGTGTGTGTGTGTTTGTGTGTCAGAAAAAGAGAATTGTCAGTAGCTAACCTGCTAACTTATCATCTGAACATCTGTTGATTGAGTAGTGTAAACAAAGATAAGTGAGTAATTTGAGCATTTACCGCAGGAAAAACAGCTCAGTAAACAAGTGACACACTTCGCTTATATTAGTCAGTCAGGCAAGAGAATCGTGACACATGGAGACAACTCAAGACAATCCACCAAGAGGATTTTATTGCCATCGATTTTCCTAGATCTGTCCAAGAGTTCCCTGCAAAATATACCATTCTGCTTAAATGTATGGTGCGCCTTTGTAATTGAAGAGATCAACCTGGGTACCAAGGCAGATGATTGATGTAGTGAACTAACAGGGACAAACCACAAATGAAAAAAAATGGGAATTTAAGTAACAGCAAAACACATGGTTCTCTTCCAGTCTTCTTTGCAAAGTGAAGCTTCTCCATGAAAGGCAATAAAATGATTAATATGATTTAACATTGCTTATATAGCAACTCCTCTGTGCTCAGTGCCTTGTATGGCATAAAAAATAACGTTTTTTCCCAAATTTCACAACCTTAAAACAGTCACAAGGAAAACAATAAAACATAAGATGAGAAAGATTCAGGAAAGACTGGAGAAGAATATCCAATTATTTATAATTTAGGCTTACATATGTGTATTTATTTATTTATTTATTTATTTATTCATTCATTCATTCATTCATTCATTCATTCATTCATTCATTAGATTTGTACTGTGACTTTCTTCCCAAAGGGCTTAGGAACAATGTGTTTACCCCCAAATCCAGAGTAACTACTGGAGCATGTAAGAGACTTTACATGCACCCATAGTTTCTGCACCACCTAGTGAAAACCTATGGGAAATTCATATTGCAATCCAGAGTAAGGCTGCAATCCTAAAGACACTTTCCTGAGAGTAAGACCTGTTGAACACAATGGGGATTACTTTTGAGTAGACAATCCTAACCATGTGTTCAATGGGCTTTACGCCCAGGAAAGCGTCTTTAGGATTGCAGCCTAAGTTGTTCTTACACTGGAGCTAGGACTCCCCATAGTTACTTTGGATTTTGCCCTTAGTGCCATAACATTATATTGTTTAGGTGTTTTATGTTTGGGTCAAAAACCTAATACAGTATTTGTGTCAAAGATTCCACAGAAAATGTGGGTTTTTTCAATCACTAAAAGGAAAGAAAGCAGGTGGCATAATAGAAGTGTTGTTGGAGGTGTCACCAGACATAGTAAGCAGGATTGTCCTTACTACCCTCAACCCTCCAAAATGAGAAAAATGTATTTAGTTGAACATTGGGCCATATTTAGTGATAAACATACCCTCAAATCCAGAGTAACTACGGGAGCACGTAAGAGACATTACGTGCACCCGTAATTACTGCACCACCTAGTGAAAACCTATGGGAAATTCATATTGGAATCCAGAGTAAGTTGTTCTTACACTGGAGCAAGGACTCCTCATAGTTACTCTGGATTTTGCCCTAATTCTGCATCTCAACAAATCAGCAGCAGGTCCTGCCTCAAACTCCTCTTCCTATATTAGTGTGGGTGCCTAACCTACTTGAGACGAAAGCAATTCCCTGTCCCCTTTTGGACATCCCTACCCAGGTTCCAAGCTGCAGGCTATCATTTGACAGCTAGAGCCTATCAATGTCAACCCTGAGCTTTGGGAACTGCACCAATTCCCCAAGGCAGCAAGGCATTTGAGGTCAACTTCCAAATCTGAGTATGTGGGATTACCAGTGTCCGGAACCTGGCAGCACTTATGGATCAGTACTCATCCCCTTTCTGACCCTGCTAAGATTGCACACCAAGGTCCCTTCTACTCTTTGACCTGCCCCAAACCTGCCAGAAGCAAGCAACCTTGCAATAATAATGATTGAGAGCCAACAGACCTTGCACCTGATAAAAATTATACTTGAGACATTCTGCATGCAAGTCAGTGCTTGACCTCTTCCTTAATATCAAATCTATTCCCTTTATCCAGCTAGCTCAATATCGTCTACAACACTGATTGGTAATAGCTCGGTAACCATTCTCTATCTGTAGACACCAGGGATCAAGCTGGTAGCTTTCTTGAGCCAAATGTATCACAATGTAAGCATTAATGGAAACATTCCCTATGGATAAAGCCACAGTTGAATACTTTTATCTCTGAATCAGGAGTTTCATACTTAAAGAAAACTGGAGTAAAAGCAAAGGGCACGGAGGTGATATAATGTCCAAATGCAATGTCAAATATTGACAGATTCTTGGCTTCTGGATAGACCACAGCTATCAAAAATAGGCTTTGAAGGAGGAAGGTAGGATCAAGCATAATATGGATAAGATGAAAGATTGCCAAGCATTTTGGGGGAAAAAAAGAATAATTACAGAAAAAAGTGTTGCCCAACTGCTGGGGGCTCAGTGTGGAAATCTTATATTTTGCAAGAATTAGAGAAATATGTGAATTCCCATGTTGTGTTTTCATCACAGTATTCACACATTTCACAATATTCGACAAAAGCTAGCCAACGTGATGAAAGATATAATTTTCTCATGAAAAAGCCATTTGTGAAAAGATTATAGAAATATTCAAATTTTTTTTGTACTTAAAGCAACCGTTTTTCTATAATTTTGAAATGTGTGTTCTTAATCTCAAAAGCCATGTTTGTACAGAATGTGACAAAAAGGTTGCTAATGAGAGTTCCAGGCGGGCAAGGCTAATGTCACTTGTGGCTGCAATCCTAAAGACACTTTCCTGGGAGTAAGATCCATTGAACACAATGGGGCTTACTTTTGAGTAGACATGCTTAGGATTGCACGGTATGCCTGGCTTTCCAGATCTGCACATTTCCCTTTTCAGTTCTCTGTCTTTGGAAAGGTGCACTTTCTTGCTGCGGTCAGCCAAGATTCTCATCTTCATCATCTCCATGCTTCTCCTGCTTGGCTCCTTAGTTTATCATTTGTTAGAACTATGCTCAGCTCTTTCTCATTGTAAAAAAATGAGAAATAGCACTTTGATCCACCCAATAATTCTTTGTATGTTTCTAAAAGAGTGACATTTCCTACCATCTTCCTCTTCTGCTGTATAGCCACACAAAACCCAGTAAGATTAGTTCAGCCAGTGATTTCCAGCTGTGGATAGTTCTCAGTGTGCCAAAGGGAATTTGGGGAAGAACATTCATTAATAGGAAAATTGGGGGATTTGAACAGCCTGATGTGCCTTGTCAATGGTATAAATAACTGATGCCTTATTAGTGTGTCACAAGATGAAAAAAGAATGAAAATCACAGGGTTATGCAAAGAGTTTATGAGTAGCAACACATATCCAAATAGTTCTCATAAGTGCTTACTAGACTTATATAAAGGATCTGGGCCAAGATTCCCTGGCCATTGAGGTGACCCACCAAATACACCATCCTTTGCACTGGTGTTTAACAGCACCACCTCTCTCTTTCCATCTCTTCCATTCACTCCTTGGATTTGAAAAGGAAGGAGGACACTCTAGGCCACCATCATATGCTCCTTTACACAACTTACTTTATTCTTTCCCCTTGTTCCTTGAGATCAAAGATGACAAACAGCAGAAGAGCAAGCAAATGAACAAAAATGAGCAGTAATAGAAGTAGAGCTTGATTCTGTGCACATCAACTCAGAAGTAAACTGTATAACAGTCAAAGATAAGTGGGGATAGGATATCAGCCACAGTCAGTGTGATTCTCTCTCTCTCTCTCTCTCTCTCTCTCTGTGTGTGTGTGTGTGTGTGTGTGTGTGTGTGTGCATATGTTTCCTTAGAGTGTGATAAATTATAGAGAGAGCTACCATTCTGGCAAACAGTGAAATCTAAAACAACCTAAATGAACTGATCATCAATAGTAATTAGGGCACACTTCTATTTGCAATTAATCTATTAATATGCTGTAAACAAATATGTGCTGAGAAAAAATGAACAGAAGTGCAACTGTAGAAAGGAACTAGGCTGCAAACATGATTCACACTTCTTTTTCTTGGTGCTACTAGATTTGCCAGGGGGGCCCATGTCTTCCTCAGTTGGAGAGACATCATTATGGGTGGAAGGAAAGGGTGGTATCAAAAGCAGAAATTGGATTCCCAGAGAAAAGGCTGCAATCCTAAAGTGACTTTTCTGTGAGTAAGACACATTGAATACAATGGGGCTTACTTTTGAGTCTAGTTAGGATTGTGCTCTAAGTGTGGGTACAGAAGTCAAATACAGACTACAGTTGGATAATCTCACTGAAGCTCGGGGAAAATCAAGAAGAAACTCATTCAGAGGTTCCCAGATTGTAGACCAGGAACCACTGGTAGGCCACACCCTGATTTTTAGTGTGTCACCAAAGAGTGATGGATAGGATGACCTGAACCTAAAAAGGAGGACAAGGTCTTGGATTCCTCTCAGCCTGGCCTTTGTGGCAGACAATGGCACATTTGCCTACTCATGAGTAAAGCTGTGATATTGGGCACTTACACTTTTCCATAGAGCTCAATGCATATTTTTGATTTTTAGTTTTTTGGCCATAATGTTTGATTGGAAGGAGATATTTCAAAACTGAGTTTTGCTTTGGATTCTGCTCTCCAATATGAATCCAATGACATATGACATGATGGGATGCTGCACACCACTGCACAGTTCCAAAATAAAGCCAAAATGGAGGACAATGAAGCGCTTTTGGAGGACACCTTTTGGAGCACTTAAAAAAAGAAGACAAATCTGGGAAAATCCAGTCATATGGTCACCCTGGAAGTCAGACAACAAATCATCTCAAGCCCTTTGGTGCAAAAGGCAGTTCCCTTCTTCCATTTTTGTGACGGGATATGTATGCACACATGGAAAAATCTGATATTTGTGTTCCATTCAGCTGAGACTTTTCTGGGACATTGTTTTGCTCTCCACTGTTAAGCAAGTTCAGGAGTCGGTGAGTGTCGATTTTGTTCTGGTTGTAGGCAATATAAAAGCAATTGGGATAAAAAGCACGGCTTGCTTCACCTTCCTATTTATTGTCTGTGTGCCTCTGTCTCTTGTACTTATCAGTGTGTGTCCTTCATTAGTCTGATACTAGTTCAGAGCAGAAGCTGTGAATATAATGCAGACTAAGTTAAAGCAACGCTTTCAAGGTATTTGAGACAGGCTGAGCCAACTATAAAAGTGGAAGGAAGTGATAAAAGGTTTTTAAGGGAATTTGTTTGCTTCCTCCCACCGTAGGACTAGTGTGGCACCAGTTCCTCATTAAAAGCCCATTACTAAAAGCGGAGATCTTGGTAGAGACCCTGACAATGGCTTACACATGAAACTGCTAATGGAGACATCTGAAATATTAAGAAACGGAAATGGCAAAAGGAACACAAATAACAACAGAAAGTGCATAAAAGACTGAAATAAATTGTGCAATGTAATATGATAAATATTTGAACAGGGAAGAATTGCAATCCATTGCCGGATATTGTCCTTGCTCATTCAGTAAAGACTTTAAAGCCATCGGGGACAATGAAACATGCAGCTTGTATTTGTGTGATGAATGTTATGGAGCTTTTAATGAAATCTATACTTCTGACCTCCAACTTCTATCCAAATCATGACCCCCTTTGCAGGGCTAGTCCAAGATCTGCTGATGTCCAATGTATCCAGGGTGGACCATCGGTGCAACAATATTGTTGCACCAGCAGGATGCCCTCCAGGATGGGCAGCAAAGTTGGGAATCAGGGGAATGCCCACTTGGTGGCATGTCAACAGCGAGACTGCACCCAGCTGGGAGCCAAGGCCTACCCACCTGGAAGTGGCAGCTCCAGAATGTAGCATCAAAATGGGAGTCTGGGTCTTCTGAGCATGTCTATCTGTCTGTGCTCTAAAGTTAAGGTAGTGTTCATAGCACCCCCAGCACAAGCACTGGATATGCCCCTGTCCTTACCCAATGATGTGCCCTGCTCCTCTCATTCTCCAGTGCTCTAATTCAACACCCTCTCCCCATCCAATTTCTTCTCTTTGCTATTTTCCTGCTTCAGGAAATGGCTCATAAAAAATCTGTTTCTCTAAAACCAGCCTAATCATATATTGATCAAACCTGTGATGTTGTATCCACCAAATAAAACCTGTGAGCTTGAACTGTTTATTTCTTTGATTTCCATAGTTCATTTGAACCTGGAATTTGGGGATTTGTACATCTGTGAACCCACATAAGACAAAATTTGTGAAAAGGTTTTTGATTGAATGCTGTTGATACACCAACAAATCCTGGAATTTCCTCAGCTTTGTTGAATATCCAGTAAAAGGAGGTTAGCACTAAAGAAAAAGAAGATCATTTGTGAGGTATTCTTGTGATCATCTAAGATGAATTTCCCCATGTTGATTTTGTTTGAGAATGGGAATTCAGACCTAAGGAAAGAAGGGAGACCTGACATTTCAGTAGTAGTTTTCATATTCCTGGCATGCAAAAGATCCCATGCTTCTCCAGATTCAAAGGTATCCATTCTCCAGATTCAAATCAAATACAACATGGCTTGTCCAGTTCAAAGATAGAAGGAACGGCACGTTCCTCTAGCTGAGACGTTCTCTAGTTCATCAAAGAAGATAATACTGGTCTTGACCAACAATTTGATGTAATGTATTGTAGTTTCATACACAGGGTCCCTTGATATTTGTAGGGATTTCACTTCCAGAACCCCTGTGGATACCAAAATCTGAAGATAAATGAATTAATAGATTTCAGGAACCCAAACCTCTGAATCTGAATAATGTCTGGATGACCTTTGGAAGGCAAAAAATTGTGTCCACCCAGGCCCTCAAAAGACCATCTGAAACCTCCAAAAGCTTGGAAAATTGTGACCTCAGGTTTTTGGTCAAAAGCTGGAAGTTTTCGGCCTACCAGAGGCATCAGAAGTATGTGGCTGGGGAGGCATCCCTAGTCCTCCAGAGGGTAAAGGCTGGACCCCAACCCCATAGAGTTAAAACCTGCAGATGATCAAATTTGTGGCTTCCAAATCCACAAGTAGTGCAGACCACCTGAAGGTTGACCATCCAGTCCAGGTCATGATCTCCAGACTTGCACCCAGCACATTAGATGCTGCAGAGATCACATCAATGACGCTGCATTGCCAAGCACATATCGTTTGGGCTGTAATTTTCAGTGGCAAGTTCTAATACCATTTTTGCTGGAAAATCCCACCTTCACTCCACTTACCTGCCAAATACTGTATGCTTATTATTATGCTGAGTATTTGGGAAGGCCACAGTTTACCTAAGTTGAGGCTTTCCAATGGTTTTCCAAAAGCTTTTTAATCAGTGGTACTGATTTCACCTTACACCAGGTGGTCATTGGCCCAGAACATTGGTGACCAGTTGGCACCATCCTCCCTGCCCTTACTCACTATAAGTGGAGCAATGGTGAACAAGAGGGTGAACTAATATAACAGTTATCTGTTGTTGTTTTCAAAAGAGATTCCCACATTGCTAAATGTGGGACGAGGTGTCCAATCTTGTGCAGCTGTAGTACCTCAGATGGCAACATGTTTAATTTAGGCTGCAATCCTAAACATACTTTCCTGAGAGTAAGTCCCTTAGAACAGAATGGGACTTACTTCTGAGTAGACAGGTTTGGCTTGCACCCTATTTCTCTTGTTGCATGATACAACACGAAGCAACATACATCACAAGTGCATGTCGGTAGTACTGGACACCCAACAGAAAGGCACATTACACTGTAATGTGTAATTACATAACATAGTAATGGGACTTTGGAGCTGGGCAGATGGCAAGAAGCCATCAAAGAAGGCTACCCATTTGATTTCTCACAACAATAATGCGCCTCCCACTGTAGCAGGGAGAAACTTGGCTGGCTTTATTTCTGAGAAATGCTTTATTATCCCTATACTATTTTTCCGTTGCTTCCTTCTTTCTTCTCTGCAAACCACTGAATCATCCCTATGGCCACAACGCATGGTCCCAATAAACATAGGGTGTAATCCTAACCCTATCTACTCATAAGTAAGTTCCATTATATTCAGTGGAGTTTACTCTCAGGAAAGTGTATTGCAACCATAATAGATTTTCCCTGTATACGCCTGTTATGCATGTTCTGAAAAGCTAAGCACACCCACTAGCTCTGTGAAGATATATGGAAATTTCTGCCAAAAAAGGTTTAAAAGCTTTGCTAGACAGTCTCAAATATGGTATATTGCAAAAAATATATCCTAAATGTAACAAATGTATGACTTGGTCAGGTCAGGTCTGTATCATGTGTCATTCCATAACAAACTGAGGTCAGGTCTGTATCATGTGTCATTCCTCCATATTCCTGCACTTAATGAATGCCTGGATGCTTCTTCCATGGCGCCCTGTAGTACGACCATCTTGTTCCCTTCCATCCTGTTGTTGGCATTTTTAATTACAGTACAAAAACCTATTATGTTAATGTACTGAAACAGGCAAGGTCCACTTAGTCTGCAAAGCTGTGCATTATTATTTTTCTTTCCTCCCCCCCCCCCCCCACGCTGGCAAGATTTAGAGCACAATCCTAACCATGTCTACTCCAAAGTAAGCTCCATTGTTTTCAATGGGTCTTACACCCAAGAAAATGTCTTTAGGATTGCAGCCCAAGTGGCTCACAGCAGCTTGCTGCCTTATGCATAAATGTAGCAGTGTGAGGTGTTGTTATTGGGAAAGAAGGAGCAGCCTGACAAATCTGTCATTCCTTGTGAAAAATGTAGGACATGACAAAATAAACAAGAAAATGTAGTACAGATTGCCAAGGGAGGTGGTGGACTCTCCGTCTCTAGGGATCTTTAAGCAGAGGCTCAACGAGCACCTGTTGGGGATGCTTTAGGGGGATTTCCTGCTGCAGGCAGGGGGTTGGACTAGATGACCTACTAGGTCCCTTCCAACTCTATGATTCTATGATTCTATGACAAGAAAAATGTAGGACATGACAAAATAAAAGCTAAGAACACTCAAACACTTGTATTCTGTTGTAAAAAGGCCTCTTTATTCACTTCCTCTTATCCAGCTGGAAACAGAATGCCAGCATCTCTTTGCAGTGAGTGCATCCAATTTCGATCACTTCCAACCTCTCCTCTTAATAGGGAAAATGCAAAGAATTCAGATTGAAGGGACTGATACTGGGTGGCGAAGGATATTCTCTCCGTCCTCAAACCTGTCATTTTCATCGTGCGTAATACAATATTACTCGATGTCCAGAAGGGAAAGAGGAGGTGGATTTTTAAAAAAATCCTCTGCCCAACCCTTGATGATTGCTTCCTATTATGTATTTTGAATTCAAAGGGTAGAGAAACCTGGTTTGTGCCAACACCAGATGCTACTGCAGTGGTTGGAATGTGTCCAACGCGGAAGCAACCTTGAACCGATTCCTACGTAGTCAAGCAAAACTCTGTATTAATTCCAGGCACCTTCACGATCTAATTGCTCTATTACATTTTGAGTAATTACAATGCTGTGTGTTTTCTTTTGAGTGGCAGAGAGAATTGAATATGTCTTGTTAGAGTAAACAAAGCGAAGAAGATGAAAACAGCAGTTCCACTAGAAATAAAAGAGAGAGAGAGAAACTGAAATATCTGTTAACTGCAAACAGTTTGTTGGCCTCTTGTTTTATGGATTTAAAAGAAAACCTGACATTTTTTCAAAACATCATTCATAAGGCTAGCCCATCTTTGAGACCATGAGTGCAATCCTATGCCTGTCTACTCAGAAGTAAATCTCAGTATATTTAATGGAGCTTACTCGCAGGAAAATGTGTTTAGCATTGCAGCTCAATTGAGAAAGTTGCATCAGGCAGAGGCTTGGTAAGGGATATACCCTACAATTCAGAGTAACAAACAGGAAGATGTAAGCGGCACTTACTCTGGATTGCGCTATGTATTTCCCATATGTATCCCATTGATGGCACCATAACTATGTTGGTGTAAAAGGTCAAATGCGATCAATGTCAGAATTGAAAAATCAGCTGATGACCCCAAATGCCGGCTCTGCAAAGAAGTGGATGAAACCATCGACCACATTCTAAGTGGCTGCAAGAAGATTGTGCAGACTGACTACAAACTGAGGCACAACTAACTCTGTTGCCCAGATGATCCACTGGAATCTATGCCAAAAGTATCATCTGCCAGTGGCAAAAAAACTGGTTAACAGGCACAGTGTCTTAACCACTTGCGCAATAATAATAATAATAATAATAATAATAATAATAATAATAATAATAATAATAATAATAAAGATGCTCAATTTTACATCTCTCTATGCTTGCAAATTTCAGGAGCTGAACTCTTTCCAGGGTAATTAGCAACTGTTGTGTCTGATTTGTGAATAGCTTCCGTGCTTGATGGAATTAGGCTGCATTCCTAAAGCCACTTTTGTGGGAGTAAGACCCATTGAACATAATGGGGCTTACTTTTGAGTAGACATGGTTAGGATTGTGCTCTTAGTTATCTGATCTTTCCATCACCCCACAAAAACTCACCAGTCACAACTCTCTATTGGGTTTTTACCCACAGTTTGGGAACCACTGTTATACATCAGAAAAAAAGGAAATGTATTTTTATGCTTCTTTGTACTGGCTCGAGTCAACATAGTAAGCTCAGAAGCCCAGAACCTTTCTGAAGGTTAAGGATATGGTAGCATCATATCTTTTCACAAGAAAGATGTTTGGAATTACCTAGTGTGCAGAGGAAAGGTCACCTTTAAGGTGTGATTAGATACACATACTTTTCATCCTAACAAGCCATGTGTATGCACTCTGATCCTCTATCTAAACACCCAGGAGAGAAAGTCAAATGGGGGAAAAAACAGCAGCTGCCTCCCACTTCAGCTTCTATAACCAGAAGGAGATGCAGGTGAAATGAGGGGAAAACAAATTCAGTGTGGTGAGACAGAACAACAACAAACAGCCTAAACTCCAAGCCAGAGAGAAGGAGGCAGGAAGGGATACTTTACATCCGTTGCAGGGGTTGCACAGTACAAGAAATTGATGCTACGGGCTTATATCAAATGGGGTCAAGAAACAGCCAGTTGCTTCCAACTAGAACAGATGGTCTGATATTTACAGCTTCTTCTGGTTGGGCTGGGAAGGGCCCACCTTTGAAAACTTGGAGAACCACTGGTGGGTAGTTTCAACAATTATGACCTGAGGACCAATGGCCTGATTCATCAGAAGGCAGTGTCCTATATATTATTCTCTGCAGGGTGAACTCAAGTTCTTTCTGCTGGGATATCTCATTAATTAAAAGGGGTTTTGCCTAATTAATCTAATATTGGCTGTGCTGGAGGCAAAACCGTTCGAGACTGAACAGAAAAATGCAAATTCAGCCTGCTTTCTCTTCTCTTTGGGGGGCTCTGAAATTTTATACAACTCTAAAATTTCCTTAGATGTCTTGAAGTGTATTTTGGTAACATTAGTAATAAGAGTGTCTCTAATTACAGGATGTTTCTTATATCTTCATGGGAATGTTACTGGTGCATCGTATTAAATTATAAACTTTTTCTCTTTTCCATCTCTCTCTCTGTATGTGTGTGTATGCATGCATGCACATACTGATGAATCCTAACCTTGTTACCTTGGTTCACTTTTAAGATGGTTTTGAAAGGACACATGTGTATGACATTGTGAAAGATGGTATTTAGGGTTAAAAGCATCCATGATCCTTGTAAGACCTTGTGCAATTCTTATATAATCCAAGATGATGACATCCAGGACTTCCAAGAAGAGGCCATTGGGATCATCCCATATCACCCCTGTGAATTTGCCGTAATGCCTGTGAACCACTGGTCTAGCTCAATATTGTATACATTGATTAGCAGTGGTCTTCAAGAGTTTTGGACATGGGTTTTCTAGGAATTTCACACATTTTCTGAATATACCCTCTAAAGCAGTGGCATATACAGAGTATGTAGACATTGTAGACATATGTAGATATATTTCCTGGACACCACTTGAAGGGAGGTTCCAGGCTCAAACAATATTTAATCAATGATGCATCTCCACACCACATACCATGGTATGATTTTGCACCAGTTTCAGTATACTTTACAAAAGGGTAAATGCCTGCAGAAAAAAATTCAAGCTATTTCAATATACCTGAAAAAGGGATGCCACAAATATGCAGTGTTTAGTATGAAATCATTTTTTGCAGTACCATCCAGGATACTGGATCCCTGGCTAAACCATAGCCAGACGCTGACCTCAGAAGCTGGCTTTCCACCCTAAGTTCTTCTCTTTTTTGTTCGTATTCTGGTAATTAAATTCACATAGTGGGATGAACAGGGCTGGGTTCCCACCCCATGATCTCCCTTTCTCTCTTTGGATAGGGTGCAATTTCAGTGCTTGCCATAGGCACCATTTTCCCTATACTCACCACTCTCCAAGGCAAATCCTTTATTACCTTTATTTTACAGGAGTGAGGGCTGACATTGTTTTGCCTATGACTCCTTGTGAAATTAGGGTGGAACCAAGCATATATAAGTGGGAACTCTGCAATTTTAATTATTTTCATGTTGAACGTTCCATGTAGAAGTTTTTCATTTCACTCCCTCACCAATGGTCTTGTGGGCAAAAGCATTTTTGCCACATCCCCACCCTGCAGCACAGAGATATAGAAAAGTTTTCTTGCAGTTCTTATGCTTTGAAAATAATCTCTTTTGTGTAATGGTTTCATTTTTCCCTTCTCTGGAGTCCCAGTTAAAATGCAACAGCAATTTACCTCCCATGTAGCTTCAACCACAGAAGAAGAGTTTAAAACAACCTATTTGTAGCATTATTGCAAATTATTATTACTATATATATAGCATGAAATAGGGAATTTTTTAAAAAAATCTACTTCAAGATTAATCTCCTCCATGCAGATTCATAAGTGGGAGAGAAAGTGACAGGACAGCCCAGTCTGTTATTTCTGTTCTGTCAATGAAAAATTGCTTTCACTCTCTGTCTCGGTGGCATCTTGCTGTGTCTGAATGTTTAAGAATGGAGAGCTGCAGAGATTGCCTAAAGGAACCATATTTTTCACAAATGGCAGGCAAGGAACCCTTAAGTGTTCCGATAAGGAAATGATGATTAAAACATTAAAAGTCTAAAAGCGGAGGCATCAATCCTAATACAGCTTGCTGAGGGGTGCACAATAGGAAAGAAACTTTTAAAATGTGACAAGTCTCTACTGCCCTTTCAGGGGGGGAGTGGGGGATAACATCACCACCCTCTGTCATCAGGATAGACATATAGCAGTGAAAGGTGACAAATATCGAATGAGACAAATGACAGAAGCCCTAAGTAACTGGAAGACTAGGAAAGTCTTAATAGCTCTCCAAAAAATAATACGAAAAGGGGACTGGATGAGTTTCTTTGGGGACAGCTGTCATTTGTGCAGAGCCACAACCCAAAAGTCTATGCTCTATGGATCTTTATTGTATTACTAGCGAAATGTGCCCATGTTGCAGGAGTAAAATACCCCCTTATGCTATCCCCCCATTGTGCAACAACCCCCACTGCACATCAACACCCCTCCTGGACATCACCTCCCTGCACATCCCCCCCATGCACATCAGCACCTCCATGCAACACTCCCATCTCCATCAACACTCCCATCTGCATCAATCTCCCATGTGTCTCAAACCCCCATGTGCGACAACCCCCAGACACATCAACCGCCCCATGCACATCAACCCCCATGAGCATCAACCTCCCATGCACAACATCCACCCATGTGCATCCTCCCTTCCAGTGCATCATGCACTGGGCACCAAATTGGCTGGATGTTGATCAGTCAGTCTTCAATGTTAAGTATAGGATAGAAACACATTGCAGCCCTTTTCAGCTTCTTAGGGATTAAATTTCTCAGCATCAGTACTTGGTGGGTGATGACGTCACATAAGGATACCCTCCCCAAATTTCATGCTTCTAGGTCCAGGGGATGGGGCAGGGCTTGAACCAGTCAGAGATTCTTCAATGCAAAGTTTAGGGAGAAAAACCCATTGCACCCCTTTTCACCCCCTTCCCGTTGAAATTTCTGAAACCAGTTCTTGTTGGGTGTCTCCATCATGGAAGGAATACCCTCCACAAATCTCACACTTCTAGGTGTAGCGATTTTGGTGGGACATTGATGAGTCAGTGAGTGAATCAGTCAGTCAGTAACTTTTCACTCACTATATACAGAGATAGATTAACTTGATATCTCACCTATCTGACATGGTCCAAAAAAACCAGCTTGTATACAACAAGCTGTTTGCAACAACAAGTTAATAAAGGGTGGATTTAAACACACACGTACATGTGTGCACATGCTCACACACACAAACCACAACCAAATCTTTTCCGCAGCTTACCTATTAAATACACACTATAAATCCCTAGCTAGCATTTGCTTTTTCCTACTTTTTAATATTCCTCCCATTTGCCGCTCAGTAAACCTCAAGATGACATTCGCTGCATGCTTTGACCAGTCCTAGTCAATGCTGGAGATGAAGCAAAAAATCAGTATAAGCTGAAAGTTCCCCCAAATCACATAAACGTCTGTTCATCTGTGTCTTACAGCCTGTGACATTTTGATGTTGATATATGGTTGATGCAATCCATAAAGGCAATCCTAAATTTCAGGTGTTTGAGATTTGTCAGTTTAGTTCAGTTCATTCCCAACTTTAATGTTCAGCTTACAGTATTTATGCTAAGAAATGGAACTAAAGACATTTTCATGTTGCAAGAAATATTGTCCCATCTCTGTTGTATTGCAAATACGGCATGGTGAGGGAACACAGCAGTAAACTAAGAGGCTAGAGGTGCTAATGTGAGCTAAATCAATCAGCGAAGCAGGTATTTTTCTCTTCATCATGAATGAGAATTGGCTTGGTGAGGATGGAATAAAACAGAAGCTAAAATATTGTAGCTACTTGTCTTATAGCAGGAGGGGTACTGATGGCAGTGCATGCCCATGGCACGCAATACTTGATGCCATGTCGTCATGTCATGATGTCATCACACACACACGGGCTCTTCATAGCCAGCTGGAGAAACCCACTGGCCAGCTGTGAGGAGTGTATGCACAGCTCATCTGCAGCCACACATGCACCCTTCGCAGCCACCTGGAGGCTGGGAAAAATACACGTGCAGTGAATATGTGATATTTATGTCTTTTTTGTGGCTATTTTGCATTTGCAAGCTGAAAAAGACCGGCTTCCACTTTTCAACTGTTTTCACTTTTGGATGGTGAGAGTCTGTCCAATAAGTGGGAGATGCCTATACCTTAGAGAAACCAAGGGAACTAGCATCTCCTAGTTGGGTTCAGAAATGTCAAACAGTGGGATGATGTTCCAAGAGGCTTCAAAGCACATTAAAACTTTGGGGGGTGAGTCAACATTGTGTAGGAATGGCTACTTTTCTTAGGCTGCAATCCTAAAGACACTTTCCTGGGCGTAAAACCCACTGAACACAATGGGGCTTTCTTCTCAGTAGACATGATTAGGATTGTTCTCTTGAGCAAATTTCAAAATCCCAACTTGATCTGAAATTTTTCGAAGAAGTCTAATGAATTTCTATGAGTCTAATGAGTTTCACAGAGAGATCACTTATGGACAGGCTGATAATATGATGGAATTTTTCCATATTTGTCCTCTTTTTTTTAGCCTTCTGACCAGGTGTCCTCCAAAATCCTCCATTTTGTCTTCATTTTGGGACTTTGCAATGGTGTGCCGTATCCCATCATGTCATATGTATTTTATTGGATTCGTACTGAAGAGCAGAAGCCAATTGAAAAATCAGTTTTGAAATATCTCCTTCCTATCAAAAGGTATGGCCAAAGAATTAAAAATAAAAAATATGCATTGAGCTCTATGGGAAAATGAAAGTGCCCAATATCATGGCTTTACTCATGAGTAGGCAAACATGCCATTGTCCCCCAGAAGGCCAGGATGTGAGGAATTCAAGACCTTGGCCTCCTTTTTAGGTTCAGGCATCTGGTCACCCTGCTTACGGAGCATCTTCTAAGGTCTCAGGTTCAATCTCCAGCCATATTTTCCATGTAGATGAAGAAAAAGTTCTATCTGTGATGTTTGAGATTTGCTAGAAATCAGGGAAATCAACAATGAGCAAGATGGAAAAAGCAATACTAACCTAAACCAGCACAACTCATCGGTCTTCCCGTTTCCCGTGGTGATGTAGGGAGGCAAGCACATGTCTGTGCACTGAACTAAACCTCCCCCAGGAGTGGTGCAGAAGTGTCTTATGGTACTCCCCACGTCAGATTGGGACTTATCCTGGAGTTTAGGCCAGACTAACTGGAGCACAAGATGGTCTAACTAAGAAGATGTCTGCCTCCTAATGTTTCTAAGACAAATGACATTCCTCAAGGGTTTCTACTTGTTCCTCTCTGTGTAGTAGTTTCAGAATTATCACATTTTCCTACTTTATGCTGCCAGCCTAAACAGTCTGACCTTGGAATAAACCTGTAAATGATAGTCCAGCATTTGTATGCCTTCTCCCTCCACCACATTTGGGTTTTCACACTGCCAGTCTTTTTGATGATGTTATATTCAATGCCAGAAGGAGTTAGACATTCTGTAAGATGAAAGAAAATGCATTTTAAAATCCTTAACAGTTGTTGTTTACACTTTTCTCCAATTCCTTCATCTTTTAACTTTACATTCCAACACTTTTTTCCCCAAACTGTACGCTCTCATTTTCCAAACCATAACAAAATAAAAATCCATGCAGAAGACCATGCACAACCATGATAACATGACAGAACGAAGTAGTCCAGGGCAGTGGTGGGCACCAGCAGGTTCGCACCTACTCACTGGTCCAGGGACCATTGGGGTGATTGACTATGCAGATGAAAAAAGCAACCAGCTGAAGTACCCCAAAAGCAATGTTGAAAGGTACAGAAAAGAAATCCTTTGAAGATAACACTTGAATGTCTACAATCAGGTGATAACTGAAGAAAATTATAAAGAGAAATTGCATCTCCCCAAATAACAGAATTAAGGGTCCTGTGGCTGCATGAAAGGTATTTGGTTTGGTAACAGAATGAAAGAGCTGCATATTTATTTCTGATTGCATTTCTCCTTTTTCTTTATGTCATAGACTAAAAAATACAAGAGCATAAGGCACAAATAAAGATTGTTTAGTGGCCTCATTGGAGACTGCAATACCCTTGAGGGAGGCCACCACATCACACCAATGTCTAATATCCTTCCATGCAATGGGCAGGGCAACCTGTTGGGCAGTGGGCCAGGTGATCTACCATCACCCTGCCTCTGTTGTTTTTTCTGGATATAACTTTAGTTGTAATTTTAAAGTGGTTTGTTTTGTTGTATTCTGTTTTTTGTTTTGTTGAGGATGGTGTTCCTTCCATAATGGAGGCATCCACTAAGAACTGGTTTTTGGAAATTCCCACTAAAAGTGGGCAAAAAGGGGCACAACACGTTTTCCTCCCTATACATTCCATTGAGAATCCCTAACTGATTCAAGCCCTGCCCCAATCCCAAATCTAGAAGCATGAAATTTGGGGAGGCTGTTCCTTCTGTTACATAAACACCCGCCAAGAACCAATGTTGAGAAATTTAATCCTTAAGGGGCTGAAAAGGGGTGAAAAATGTTTTGTCCAATACTTAACATTGAAAATTGATTAACATCTAGAAATTTGGTGCCTGATGCACTGGGAAGGGTGGTGCACGTGTGGGGATGGTGCACATGGCAGAATGTTGCGCATGAGAGGATATTGCACATGGGGGTTTCATGTGCATGGGGGATGTTGTGCATGGAGGATTGATGTGGATTGGAGAATGTTGTGCAGGGGAGATTGATGTGCATGAGAGGATGACTTGCATGGGGGTTGATGCACATGGGGGGTTTGATGCGCATGGGTTGTTTGATGCGCAGGGGGGATGGCAAACAGAGGGTATTGTACTCCCACAACATGGGTACATTTTGCTAGTACAATACTAAAATCAAAGAATTCAGAGCAGCTTACAATCGGTTTATATTCACACGTCTGGCAGAGTATTCATATAGCTATCCTAGTGCCAAGAATCAGGAGGGATGTGGCAGAACAAGCCTCTCTTCAGCAGGAGCTTCAAAGCTTGGGAACCAATACTGAAAAGGCTCCTGTACTGCAAAGTTCACCAATCAAGTCTCTGTAGATACTGGCATGTTGATCAGAGCTTCTCCAAAAGATCTCAACCTATGGGGTGATTGAAGATAAGCAGTCCTTAAGATATTATAAGCCTAAGAGCCTAACAGCTTGTTTTAAGTGTCTTGGGTGAAGGCGTTAGGTTTCTGTGGGTGCATACTGTGAAGTAAAAAGGAAGAAGATGACAGCTACTTGCACTGTATGCGGATGTCTTAAGGAGAGAGGAAAGGAAAGGAAAAAGGACACCTCTCCTCTCCAGAACCTCCACCTTTTCACTACTATATTTCAAAAAAAGGCTTCATTGGGAGATGGCTGGCATACTGAATTTAACAGTAAGAAGAACAGGTGAAGTGCTGAAATGGGAATATGAAGTACAGCATGGGCAAGACAAGAGGAGAAAGAAGTGTCCTTCCTTCCTTCATTCCTTCCTGCTTAGTTCCAGCACTCCTCTTATGAGTGTTGGAAAATATATACACGCCACAATTAAAATGGAAAATCCCTCTCTCTCTCTCTCTCTCTCACACACACACACACTCTGAACTTCTAATTTATGCATGATCTGCCAGCTTCAGTAGCAATATGCAGGTTTTATCCTCATCAAAGGTTTAACTGCGTCAGAAAGGGCACCTTCAGCTACTTGTCTTTTGAGCCAATTCTTTTCTTGCCAGAATGTGATATATTCTATGAAGATACTGCTCTGGCAGAAAGAAACCCTCTTTTGCAAACTTTTTGGGGGTATTGTTTTTTGCTTTTCTGTGAAAGGTACACACAATTATGCTTCATTACCTGGTCATTGTATGAGATGACAGCTTAAATAGCTGCTGTTTTTTGGGAGATGGCTTGAAAGAATGTTGCACTTGGATGCCTGATCCAGTTAAGCAATAATTTCAGTGTTGCTTTCTCCCCATCGCTATTGTTGGAAATTCACTTCTACTTTACTCATTTTCTGATACTTACTCAGACTTCCATCTCAGCAAGATTAATTGTAGCCTTCTTGAAACAGAAAATAATATAAACAGGTGATCCTTTTTTTCTAACAAACATTGTGGTTGTCCAAAGAACGATCTTTGAACTTCAGGAGACATTTTCTTGTGGAGTTGTGAATGCAAAGTTTGACGATTGACAGTTTTCAAATGCGAGAATGAAAAGTAATCACATCATGGGCACCTGCATTATTCAGTTCCTTATGGACTGCAGAATAGTTCATGTATTAATGTAGGAGTTATTCTAGTGTGTTGTGTTGTGTTTTTATTTCCCCAGCGCATAAAAGTATGAAATCCATTCATTCCAGAAGTCTTGCTTGTCAACACCCTTTCTAGTTATACCCTGTTGAAACTTTTGAAATCAGATGCAAAGATTTCAGGTATCATGGACATCATTAGGAATGGGCATTGAAAGCCATAGATGCCATAGAGAAGACATGGTTACCTATGGCAACAACTTCACCTCACATTACCTATGTACTTTTTCTCAGCCTCACTTTGCTTAAGAAAAATAATCACATATTTGCTTCCGAGAAAATGAGATATACAACAGCTGAGAATAGCATGAGGTTGCACCTTCAAATAGGACACTCTAAGAGGACTACAGTGGTGAAGTCAGTGGTTTCCTACAGAGTCAATGGAGACTGGTCAAGTGATCGCCTATCCATCATACATCTTTTTCTACAAGATAGATGGCAACGGATGAAATTTTCATGAACTGCGAGGTACATGTCAAAAGATGAGGATTTAGAGGACAAGACAATTTTTTATTCATTTATTCATTTATTCGTTCATTTATTCACAGCCAGTCAGTCTAGTTTACTGGCAACCTCAAATAATTTTCAACCACTTGCATCAAGCATTAGAAGTTATGTGACAAGAGGAAACAACACTGAATTTTTGCACAGATCCGTGATAGATCTATCTACAGTATTTATATACCGCTTTTCAACTAAAAAGTTCACAAAGCGGTTTACAAAGAAAATGGAAAAATAATAATAGCTAATTAAAAGCTAATGGGTCCCTGTCCCAAAAGGGCTCACAATCTAAAATGCAAAAAGAACACCAGCAGAAGCCACTTGAACAGACATTGCTGGGGTGTGGAGGGCCAGTTACTCTCCCCCTGCTAAATAAAAGAGGAGCACCCACTTGAAAGAGTGCCTCTTGCTCAGTTAGCAGATGAGGATAGCTTTTCGTTCAGGGATCAGCCCACACTTTGGACAGGTTATCAGTTACAGTTACTAGTTCAAAATGATGTCCTAGAAGTGATGTCACAACCAGAAGTGATGTCATACCAGGGACTTTTAAAAAGTGAAACCCCACATTCTCATCTTAGCAACTTGCAATCCACTAACTGTATTGCTTCCCCCTTCAGCCAGTGGCATAGCCAAGGTATTTATCTCCTACCTAGGGTCAAAGAATTTGTAGACCCCAACCCATGAAAAAATCAAATATAATTGATAGGGTGCAATCCTAACCTAGGCTGGCATAACTCATCAGTCTTCCTGTTCCATGATGGTGATGTAGGAAGGCAAGTGCATGTTTGTGCACTGGCCTAACCCTCTCCCAGGAGTGGTGCAGAAGTGTCTTACAGCACTTTTGTGACACCTCCAAGTCAGCACAGGACTTATACTGAGGCTTAGGCCGGCCTAATAGGAGATAAGGATTGCGGCCTAAATTAGTCCTGTGCAAAACTTTTTACGTCACTCCTAACTTCCTGGAAAGGGAAAGTACTCCTGCCTTCTCACACACACCACCCCACCCCTATCCCACACGCACAAAATAAAGTAATATTCTTCCAAGTATAATTGAACACAAGTGGATGTAAATAGTCCTATTAGTACATCAATATTTAGGCTAATGCAAGTCCACCTTTGGAAAATGATGTTCATTACATCATTTTTAATTGATATGGGTCTGAGGGCACAATCCAGAAGTGCACTTGGGTTATCCTATCTATTACTGGGCTGACCCAACTGCAAGATGGGCCAGCCTAGTTATTCTGGAAAAGATTTGCAGCAGCCTAAAGCAACATAGCAGCCTAAAGCAGCCATCTGCCCCAAGACAGATGGACATAGGCTGCCCTAGCAGGGGCAGCCTAGGCAATTCAGGAGAGGCCTGTTGAGGGCATGTTTAGCATTGCCTAGGGCAGAGCAGTTACTCTGTATCCAGAGCCTTTTCCAGGGCAGAAATGCCCTCTTCCAGCTCCTCAAAGTTATACCACCTCAGGAGCAGGTATAGTAATGAGTAGTCCCATAAGGGTGCATGATAAGGCTGAGTAAGGGCAGTGTTGACCAAAAATCTGAATTCTTGGTCAGCCTATCTGCAATCCCTGCCCCTCAACTTCAGGATATGGCACTACTACTACAATGGCCCACTAACCTGGGGATACAGCGGGCCACTCCAAGAAGCCCCTTGTATTCACTGTAGACTGTACTGGGAGTCTCATCAGGGACTCCTTATAAGTTAGGCAGCACAGCTGTTCCTTGTTCAGTGTGATCTCAGGGGGTCTCCTTGAAAGCAAGCCCTCCCACACCACACAGTAAGGTGTGACTTGCTGTCTGCTGAGCATGCTCTGGAGCAGTGAGGGCAGCCCAGGCTTCCTGACTCTCTGGATCCAGCATAATGTTCTGCTCTGGGGTTTTCTCCTCACTGCCCTCACTCTGGATTATGCCCATAAACACGGTTGGGTCACCTTGGAAAGGACATCCTCCTTTCCACATTTGTCAAGCAAATGCATCTTCCATTGCTCTCCTTCAGAAGTACATCCTTGCTGTATGTTTTAGTTCAACACCACTATAAAGCTGTGTCACTCTGCCCACATCAACACAACCCTCTATTAAAACACTTCATTGCAGGCAAAAAATAAACCCCCAACTACAAGTTTGGAATCATTATAGCCTCTCCATGTATTTATGATGAAATGGAACAAGGTTATACAGCACAGGTGTTTGTGTAATTGTAACACTTTAGGACCATTTTGTGTTAAATGGCCTTCAAGCCCTTCCACCTGTCTAGTACATTGACTACAATGAATGCAGGCTGTAATAACAAGGAGAAGCTGGGATTTTCGTTGACTAAACACTAAAGTACAGCTAGGACTGCTATTTCCCCCCTAGATGTTGTACCTCTTCCACTAGTGACATTTAGTCAAAGACATTTTAAATTAGAATGCATAATGGGATTGGCCTAATAGGAAATACCATATTTCCTTGAATCTAATGCACCATCAAACCTAATGCACACTCCTATTTTTAAAGGCTTGAAATTAAATAAAAAGTTTACTGGTGATTGTAATGCTTAGCTGTAAAGGAGGTACAAAATTTAATTTTACTGCATATAGTAATGAGTTATATGATAATAATAAAATGGCAATGGATTCATATGATTTTTACCTAATTGCACTACTTCATACAACAATGGGTTTATGTTACATTTTAATCACAATATAGTAAACTGTTAAACTAAACACCTATAGTTATAATAAAGATGCCTGTATTTATTCGAGTCGAATGTGCCATCGAATCTAATGTGCACCTCGACTTTGGAGACTAAATTCAGCTGAAAAAGATGGGTCTTATATTTGAGTAAATAGGGATATGCAGACATTATATGCAGCTTGCCTACCAAGCAAAACAGCATGACATTTCTGTTCTCCTTTCCCAACAAATCAAGGCATGTCCAGCAGGGAGGTGAACCTAAAAGATTCACGTGTACTCCCACCTGCATAACTAAAACTATCCATGGAGCAATGTGAATGAAATATGTATTTCATGCTGCTAGGAACTGCCGGGTAGATGTCAAGAGTCATAGAGCTTCTACTCTATGAGCTGCCAGAAATTCATCCCTGGTGGAACCATCACAAAAGTAAAAAGGATCAAGGGCTCTGAATAGCTTTTGACTAACAAGCTGGTAATTGGCTTACTTTGAAAATTGGCTCCCTTTGACCAGGAAGTGATGCAAAAGTCTTCATATTTCCACTAAGTAATTGCATGATTGATAAAGGGTGCAATCCTAACCAACTTTCCATCAATGGCATAGCTGTGCCAGTGGGGCATATCTAAGGTTGCCAGAATTCTCTTCCACAAAATTGGGACAGGACCATCTGTCCCATTTGCCAGTATGTGAACAGAATCTCTAAAATTTGGGCATGTCCTGCATTCTGTGTTTGGTGGACAGAGAGACCTACTCAATGTAGGGCAATGGTTGTTCCCATAGTGCAATCCTAAGCATGTCTACTTAAAAGTAAGTCCCATTATGTTCTATGGGACTGTCATGGGTATGTCTATCTTTGCCTCTGGCTCCCCCCATCGAGGGGGTCTGTTCTTCCAGGACGACAGAGATCTGTGTCTCTTCATCTGCCTCTCCCCCACGGGCGTACATGTCAAGACACAGGACTGGGTAAGTACTCCAAAAACAAGTTTACTTTAGCACTCTCTCTTTTGTTTCACATAATAACTTTCCCTTGTTTCACAGGTCACAGGAACTTCTGAACAGAACCCCACCACCAACAGGTAAGTCCCTTTAACATCTTCAACCAGAGTCTCTCTGATAACTGTCTTTGTGCTTTCTCCTTTTCCTTTTCTTTCCAGGTATCTCTTCCTCTCCCAGGATTCTCGTCCTCCCCTGCCGCCTCTCCGGATTCTCCCAGGATCAGGGTTTCTGGAAACCCTGAAGTCTTTGAAACTTCTTCAGCGTCCTCTCCTTCTCCTTTTTTAGGGGGGTCTCTGTGCGTCGAAGTGTCTCAGTACGCTTCGTAGGTCCCGGGTTCCTTCCACGGGAGGTCTTCCCGCCAAAGAACCTCCCGTTCCTCCCCCCCTCTCTCTCTTATATCTTGCACCCCTCCTCCCATTTCTCCCCGCCAAACTCCCGCCAATGACGGGACTCCTCCTTGTGCGTACCAC
The DNA here is from genome assembly GCA_030015325.1 of Cryptoblepharus egeriae. NCBI lineage: Eukaryota > Metazoa > Chordata > Lepidosauria > Squamata > Scincidae > Cryptoblepharus > Cryptoblepharus egeriae. The sequence continues at coordinate 12,401,186 of JAREYC010000016.1, read as the reverse complement.
CTTGTAGATGGCCCCACAGTTATTCCCCGGGTCTTTGGCCCCCCTTTTCCTCCCATCTGCCAGAGCTCCAACATGTCCTCCATCCTCCATACTTCTACAGCGTCCGGAAACTGTTGTATATCAAGGGGGGAGGGGTACTCCGGTCTGTTCCACACATGAGGGCTTTCTCCCATGTAGACCCCCATGGGCTCCATGTTATAACGTTGATAGGCGTCCCAGTCCACGCCACAGGGACATACAGGAAAGTGTGGTTAGGATTGCTGCCTATATCAGAGTTGGTTTCTCCTTCCTTGGTGCTGGAAATTTACTTAGGATTCTGCCTAAAGTCCCCTTGGCTTTCTTTTGTATGATTCCTTTAGGCTGCTTTCAGGCTTTGTTTCTCACCTCTTGTTTCTCTGTTTTGACTGATTTCTGTGTTCAATACTGATTTCTATTTTTTCCCCTTCATTCTTGGCTTCATTCATTTCCTTCATTCATTTCACAGTTATGACTTCATTCCCAACTCCTTCAACCTATGTCCTAGCCTCCTTCCTATGATAAAAAATAAAATAAATTTTTTGACTTGCTTGTATCCTTCATGATCATAGTCACCCAAACCACCTCTGATTCATTTGCCATGCCCCTCTTGCCACCTTGTTCTGCTTCCCATGGGCCAGCGGAAATATGGAGTCTGATGCATGTGGAGACTGAGGCTATGTGTGTGCAAGCTGCATCCTCTAGTATGTCACCCTTTGCAATATCCAGAATGTGCCAAGCACCACCGAAACCTTTCTTCCAGCAGTGCTAGGAGCCAGTAAAAATGGGGTGAAAGTGAGGATTTCATTTCATGCATCTGATTAAAATAATTATTCTCACAAAATCTCATGCTACAATAAACATGTCAGGCCTAAGAGCAATGCTATAACTACAGGGTGCTGAGCAGTCAGTCTTAGAGGGAACATTACTGCAGTGTGCAAGGAACTCCTTCTCTTCAGAGCCATTCCAGGAGGGGGGAGCAAAGCAGACCCATAAAAGATGAGCCCCTGGCATGCTGCAGTGAGCCTTCCTACAAAACTGAGTGCTCTACTATATCCCCTTTAGCTACGCCACTACCTTAGAATATATTCTGCTGAACTCCCTGAGATTTACTTCCAAGAAGACATTTTTAGATTGTGGATTCTTTCTGAGCTTCTCATATAGTTAGATTGATACTAAATTTCTTCATAGGTATACATTTAAGGCATCTTTTTTTAAAAGATGTTGCCCTCCAGACATTTTTTCCTTTACTTTGCCATTGATATTTGCTCTGAAATGAACAGATAGGTGACTTTGAGCACAATCCTAACCATGTCTACTCAAAAGTGAGCCCCACTGTGTTCAATGGGTCTTCCTTGTAGGAAAGAGTGTTTCAGATTGCAGTTTTGAATATTGTAAGCAGAAGCCCTATAAGCATGAAGAAAAAACTAGTTTGTTATATCTCTTCCTAGGTTTGTGTTATTGATTTCCATACAGTCCTTTAATCAACACTCTCTTGTACACACCCAAATCTGCAAAGCCATTTCAGATGTATTATTGTCACAAGTGTGATTGCCAGAGGAGACATTCAGGTTCCTGTGCAACATGGAGGACTATGGGTGAAATCCAGAGTAACTATGGGGAATCCTTGCTCCAGAGTAAGAACAAGTTACTCTGGACTGCAATATGAATTTTCCAGAGGTTTTCATTAGGTGGTGCAGTAACTATGGGTGCACATAATGTCTCTTACGTGCTCTTGTAGTTACTCTGGATTCTGCCCTATGTGAGTCTCCTTACAAACATCCATGCTCTGAACAACCTCCTGTGCTGCTGAGATGTGCAACTCTCTGGGAGTAGATCTCCTCGCCATTGAGCCTGGTGAATATAGGAAGCCAAAAGATGTTGCAAGCATTCTACTAGGTACTTTGAAGTATTGAGCTATACCTGCTTCCAGTTCCTTCCTCTTCCTCTGTTGACTTATGTCCGTTTCAAGCACCATGTACAAAGGGAATGCTACATAAATAATAAATCACAGTATCTTTTTTTCAAGGAAGCTACGAAGAATCCCAGAAAGCCTTTCCACACCCCTTACGTTGCTCTGTAGTTGTACACAACTGTGGCAACTTTAATGTCCTCCAGCTAAGAGGCGAATGGAAGAAGGACTGTTAAGTCAATGGTAAAGTATGTGAATATCTCAAATTCAATTCCTGATATTTCCAAGTACGGTACACTGGGATCAGAGGTGGGCAGATACCGGTACGGGCCTCCAGCTGGACGCACGCGCACGAAGGAGGGGCTCCAGCTGGGGCTCGGCGCTAGGACGCTTCGTGCACCTGCGTCCAGCTGGACGCAGGCGCACTAAGTGTCTTGGCGCCGAGCTCCAGGACGCTCAGCGTGCCTGCGTCCAGCTGGACGCAGGCGCACTAAGCGTCCTGGCGTCCTGGCGCCAAGGACGCTTCAGGGGACTGACTGCGCATTCGCCAAGTCTGGCGCATGCGCAGTTCGGCCTGGTTAGGGCCCGCCCCGCCCCCTGACTCCGGCCCCGCCCCTCGCTCCAGCCCCGCCCCTGACTCCGGCCCCGCCCCCTGACTTCCGGCGTACCGGATCTTAATGGAGGCTGGGCCCATCACTGACTGGGATGCAGTTTAAACTATACTGAGGAAAATTAAACAATGATAAAACATGCTTTTCTAATCTTTATAAAGCTCTCCCATCCATCCTGAGCCTCTCATTGGTGTGGATCATGTCACATTTGGACTGGGGTGACCATATTGAATGGAGGACAGAGTGCCTCTATTTTTAAGCAATGCATAGAAGAGGAAATTGAGGCAAGTGCTGCTTTTTAAACCCTTCTGTGATTAGCTAGACCTGCCTCAATTCCTTCTTCTTTGCAATGCTTAAAGGTAGAGGCACTCCGTCCTTCATTCTATATGGTCACCCTGCTTTTGGCCTGCCAACTCAGAAGTAACTGGTGATGAGATCATCACCAGCAACTTCTAGAGGTACATTGAATAGGTGGACCATGTGAAGTTGTACGCTGCACAACAAACACTGAGAAAAATTGAGCGCAATTCTAACCACATCTACTCACTTTTGTATTCATTGGGTCTTGCTCAGTGATGGGATTCAAAGAAATTAACAACCGGTTCTACCCCCATCTGGCAGCCACTTTTAAATGGCTATTTTTAAACTTTATATTTCCTATCTTTTGTTAACAACTGGTTCTATAGAGTAGGTGCAAACCTCCTGGAGCCCACCATCTTGCTCCCTGAAAAGTGTCTTTAGGATTGTAGCCATTGTCATAGATGATTTCTCTATCATTCATGTAGTTATAGCAGAAAGAGATGAGAGTGCGTTGGTTAATCACAGAAGGAAGGGAGATACTGGGCAATGGGAAAATTTCTTTAAAATAATGAAAATAGGGACACAGCCCAGTTAGATCTCTACTTACAAGGGATTCCAGCTGTTGAGCTCTCCCAGGAGAGATCTGGCAAGTACTTGAGAAAGAAGGATTCAGTATTTCCTTCTTAGAAACATTATCCTTTGCAGCTGTTGTTATTTCCTGTTTGATGATTCTGATCTGGAACAGAGGAATAAACAGAAGTCTGTGTATTCCTGCAAATGAATACCTGTGGGATGGTCTGAGAGAATGGCATGGTTTCTTTTTTCTCCCCTCCTCTAAGGAAAGGTATTTTTAAAGGCTGTTAAAACATCTGAGTTACTGTAATGAGTGTCACAGAGCCTATTAACAAGAGAAACAAAAAGAAGACGGAGCTGCAAATCGAACCCATTGGTTCCCTTTCCTTGATCAATGTTCATAAGGGAACCAGCAGGAGATCCAGCTGCAAGCCAGACAAAAGACAGCAATTACACAAGAAGGGAGGAAATGCATGTCAGGAATGAGATGTTATGACATCAGCGGCCTGAAAAAGCCTTATGTGAGAGTCAGAGCAAGAGAAGTCCCATGGACGAATCCTGTTCTCCACTCTGCTGTGGCACATTTGGAATAACTTCAGTTTAGTCAGCAAATGGGTTCACACTAATAACTGACAAAAAATGTTAGTAGGTTTGCATTCAAAACAGAAAGTTTTGATAGGAAATCAACATACGGTGCAATCCAGAGTAACTATGGGGAGTCCTTGCTCTGATGCAAGAACAATTTATTCTGGATTGCAAAATTCCAATAGGTTTTCCACTAGGTGGTGCTGTAACAACGTCGACGTAAATGTCTCTTACGTGCTCCCGTAGTTACTCTGGATTGTAGGGTTAGACACTATCCAACCCTCTTCCAGATGGATAACTAAAAGCATAGTCCTGGGGATGGGTGCTTTCCACAATAGAAAAGTTGAATAGGTGGACCATGTGAAGCTGTACCTTGCACGAGAAACACTGAGCATAATCCTAACCATGTCTACTCACTTTTGTGTTCAGTGGGTCTTACTTCCTGGAAAGTGTCTTTAATATAAAATATAAATATAATATATAAAACTTCCCACAAATATAAAACAATATAAATATAAAACTTGATAAAACACAATATAAAACTATCCACAAATAAAAGTTGAACCTCCCCATTCGCAATATTTGGTTCCAAGAACCTATGTGATTAACTATTTTCACACTTTTCAAAGGCAGTTAGTTATTGTGGTAACAAGACAGGCAATAAATCAAGATAATCAAGCACCCTTTCAAGTTCTGTCAACTGCCCTGCAAGGATTTGAGCTCCTGAAATTTGAAATGCATGTGTAATATGCAATGCCTGTGCAATGTGCGAGCAGTGTCAGCTCAGAGCAATTCACAAGTGGTTTATCACTAGAGGAAGGTAGGGTCTCCGCCTCTTAGGATGGAACAGAAACAAAATTCACAAACTGTAAGATAAGCTTAATTGCCTGCAACTGCCATGGTAAGCAGGCTGCCTTTCAGCCATTAACTTGACTTCAGGGAAGCTATCTTTCAATTTAAAGAACCATCCTCATTCTCGGAGCTAGCAGGAATGGCGCTGTGCGCAAAGACGCACTGCGCATGGCCAAGTCTTTGGACATGCGCAGTGTGACTCTGCGCACCCATTGGGCCTTGCTACGGAGGCGGGGCCAGCTGCTCCACCTCTGGAGCAAGGCCCAATGGCTGCGCAGACGCACTGTGCATGTCCAAAGTCTCAGATATGCGCAGTGTGTCCCTCTGCGGGGCCATTTGTCCTCGCTAGGGAGGCAAAGCGGCAAGTGCAAAGAACCAACCTTGGCACCTGCGCAGTGCATCTTCTGGCTCCGGCTGACACTAGAAGGCGCACTGCGCAGGCTCCAAGGTTGGCATACTGCATACTGCATGTGCAGTATCAGTGTTGGGCTGCAAACCAGTTGTTAACTGGTTTGCTGCCCATCACTGTTGCTACCCATTGCAGATTTAATCCATTATGAGAAGGCTGGCACATGCCCTTGCACCTGCTTCCCTGACTTTCATGGTGGTGCAAAGGGTAGTCTCCAACACTCACAGTGGCACATAAGTATGGCACATGCATGACACCTGGAAGCCAATGCAAGAAATAGTGCCAGTTTAAGCAGAATTTAGATTTGCGTTTATGGACTCATAATGCACATGATGATGTGTGATCAAATTTATCATTGCAAATCATGTCACGCGTATCCATAAGTCATTGATTTTCAGCTGGATGCATGAAAATTTATGATATCTTTTTTAAATATTCACAACCTATTTCCACCCACTGCAAATCAGGGAGATGGAGGACAAAGCCCTTTAAGTTCTTTTCCACCCCCCCAAATTTTTGTTTGGTAGTTGCCAATCTGCCAGATGCTCAAAATGCTTTGGGCTCATGGAAAAGAAAGAGGAACTTCTAAAATATTTCATCAACTACAGGTACTACTCAGATCAGCTCACCCCCCTCAAAAGGTATATCAGAAACCATTTGAAGGGATATCATTCTGAAGTCCTTCCATATGATGGATGAACATGAGGCAACAAACACAGCCATTCTCTGAAATGCTGATTCTTCAGAACAGACTCAACATAATCACCTCCTTGTGAATATACAGGTTTTAATCCCACTGTTGAGATGAAATACAGCAAAAGCATTTTGGTCTTTAAAATAATCTCTTCTCTCTCACACACACACACAACACACACAAACACACACAAAATATAAAGCATCAAGACAAAGGAAAGTACTTTGGATATGTCACAGATGTGTTCCTTTCATCACACAAAACATGTAATTTATGAGATTTTGGGGGGGGGGCAGGGCACTAATCCCAATCTAAGAGCACAATCCTAAGCAGTTCTACTCAGGAGTAAGCCTCATTGTGTTCAATGGATCTTACTCCCAGAAAAGTGTCTTTAGGATTGCAGCCTGAGTGTTGGAAAACAAATGGGGATAACAGTGGACCTTAGATCTTCAGTGACTTGTTCATACAAGTAAACCTGGCTGATGTTTTTGGCATTATGAACATTACTATATATACAGTGGCGCCTCACGTAAAGAACGCCTCATGTAAAGTATGTTTCACGTAATAAACAAAAATTTCTCTAGGATTCTGCTTCATGTAAAGAAAGTGCTTCACGTAAAGAACACATTCGTTGGCAGTTGGGGCAGACACGCTGGCCGGCAGCCATTTTAAAAAGCATCAGGGCTGCCTAGCGCACCTGCCCATAGTGAAAGCAACACTTCCATGCTGTTCCTCCTGTGGCCGGAGGGAGAGAAGAGGAGTGGAGAAGAGGGAAGCAGCTCAGGGCTAGCCAAAAGGGAAGAGGGGAGAGAGAGGCTCAGGATGGAGAGAAGGAGAAAGGTGGGAGACACTTTGAAGGTGTCTTGGATTGCAGCCTCCTAACCATGGCTACCCAGAAGTAAGCCCCACTGTGTTAAATGGGGCTTACTCCCAGGAAAGTGTCTTTAGGACTGTAGCCTAAGGAGACTTCATAAGATCATTCACATTGAATGCATGTTTTGAATTCAATCCCAGTGTTCTGTCATCATTTTTACATCCAGTTAATATTTTTATGAATGTTTTTGGGGTTGTGGAACCAATCGTCTGAGTTTCCATTATTTCCTATGGGAAAATCCGCTTCTAGTAAAGAATTTTTGGCGTAAAGAACATGCCTCCAGAACGAATTAAATTTGTTACGTGAGGCGCCACTGTATATATATGTGGGCTATGGGTGGCACAAATGGTTAAGACATTCTGCCTGTTAACCAGCAGGCCAGGTTTCAAGACCTGAGTCGGCCTCACAAGACAGGGTGAGCTCCTGTCCTTAGCCCAGCTCTGCGACGCCAGCTGGATCCAATCGTATTGGCTCTGCCTTTCCATTGGACTAATTCAGTGGCGTGGAGAGGGGGGATTTGCTGCTTGGGTAACAGCCTATCCTCCATAACAATCCAACCCAGGCTTTCGTGCTTCGCATGCAGCATATGCAGCACAGAGCACGGTACCATAGTCTTTCAAGACTGATGGAGGCCTGCTTTTATATAGCTTGTTTCTTGGAGCTTCAGAAACACTGGAATTGAGTTCATTTTTTCTCCAATTTGGACAAAGTTAGCCACAGTGTGACTCTCACATACAGTTCCTTTCCTTCAGCAAACAAGTACTGACGAGTACATCAAGACAGTACTTTAGAGGAGTATTACAAATGCATTGCATTTTTCCCTAATGAGATTTTCTGATTTCTTCCAACATTTCTTTATTTTTCTTTTTTGTTGAAAAAAAAACACACACACAGTCAAGTGGAACAAGGCAATGTCTGAGTGGCATTTCGCAGTTACTCAGAATTATGAATTCTGACTGACTACCAGATGCTAAATCAGTGGAAACGGCCTGTACAATGATTGCCAATTGAGCAACAAACCTCTTCAAAGTGGTTTGGATCCCTTTTCAGCAAACTGTTCAATCTATTTAATGCCGGGATTGCATTACCCAAGATGTAGAGCAGTTTTCTATTTACTGAAATGCTAGCAGCATAACATTGCCTGCTTATGAACTCTATCTAAATTAACACCCACCTCTCCAGATACACTTCACGGAAAGATACATTTACTTCCTTTTCAGCCTTTTGAAAATACACAGAGAGAGAATACAAAAAACATACATCAGTGGCATGTTTTAAGAATATTTTAAGTTTTGCTTAGTGAATTGGAAGAGTGAAAACACACACACACAAATATATACACATGCACACAAAAACTACACATCCTGTTTTTATTCTCTGTAGAAATGGGCTTTATGCTGATTGTCACCAGCTTTTTCCTTTGCACCTTGGATAAAATCTGGACAATCTGGAAGAGTGGAGAATATCGCAATAGGGTAGTTTGCTGATAAAAGAATGTCTCTTGGGAAGCAGCATCAGGGCAAGTTTACACGCAGTCAAGATATGTGCAGTTATCTTGTTGCTCTTCTTCACCAGGGTTTGAGAATAAATCACTGTGAATATTGTTTTTAAATGTGCATCCTCTATGGAAACATATAAGTAATGCTTTTTAGTTCTGTTTTGCTGTTTTTGTTAATTTTTGTTGTTGATTCTAGACTAAGCAGTGTTGAGCCTTATTTAATAACAGCACTGTCATGTCATTGGCATCCTTCAGTCTCAAAAGACTATGGTATCATGCCCTGATTGTCGGTCCTAAACAGCATCTGGTGTGGCTAAAAAGCACTAGTGATGAAAGAAATTAGTTGTAAGTTTTGGTATCAGTTTAACCTTCCTAAGAGACAAATGGCAAACAGTGACACCTACTGGCAGAATCCAGTATTGCTACAACTCAAAACAAGAGAGTGTTTGAAATTATCAGGATATGCAAACACCTAGTAATTTTTAAATCAGTGTTTCCCAACAATTAGGAGCCCACAGATCACTGAGGCAAGAATTGGTGTTGTCATGGATTTTAATTGTACAAAAAAAAATACAATTAAATTTCTATAGAGATGTTTTATTAAATTTATTCTTTATTTTGAAGCTGATTTTGCTGTCAGCTGTGGGCAATCCGTTCTCCGCCTTCTCTGGTGAATAATGGTGAGCATCACTCAAAAAAGATGTCCCCCAAGGACTACCAGAGTGGGTAGAGAACAACCCTCACAACTGTTGAGAATGTGGCTGTAACTCAAAGTTGCAGCCAACTATATGTGGTCCATTCTCTGTCCTCTCGGTGACCTCATGGACCATTCTCAGGGTTCTCAAGGAAAGTATACCTTGGGGGACTTGAGTCTTGAATCCACAATCTTCAATCTTTCAGAATTTTTGGAAAACAAATGAGATGCCATGAGGACTGGAGATAAGCAATTGGGGGGGGGGCAATTATCTGGGAAACATCAGGACAATCAGGCTGAAACCAGATTCTGGAACAGATTATGAAATGCAATGTTTGTGAGCACACAGAAAATAATGAGGTGTTTTGTTAGGAGACACCATGGTTGGTCAAGAACAACTTGTATCAGACTACTCTCATCTCCTCCTTTTGATATTGTGACTGATCTAGTGGACCACAGCAATGCCATAGACATGGCGTATTCAAATTTCAACAAAGCATTTGACATGGTATTCTTGTGGATAACAAAGTAAAAAGTGAGCAAGATGTGAATGTTGTAAGGTGGGTTTGAAGCTGGTTTAACAGCCGTTTCCAATGCATGCTATTAAATGGATCCATAATCAGCCTGGAGGGAAGTATTGAGTGGGTCCTGTGCTATTCTACATTTTTATAAATCACATGAATGAGGGGCTAGAGAGACTGCTTAGTAAATTCCAACAACTAATACTCCACTAGACAGAGTCAGGATTAAAAAAATTAGAATTGACAGGCTTGATCATTGGGTTCTGAGATGAATGCCCTGTTTTTCCCTCTGTTTTTCACCTATTTTGCCAAATTTTACCATATTTTTAATAAACTCTTTCATGCTATTTTCCATGCATTTACTCACAGATTAGATAGATAGATAGATAGATAGATAGATAGATAGATAGATAGATAGATAGATAGATAGATAGATAGATAGATAGATTTATCAATCTTTTTAATCTCATGGCACACCATCAGTTGTTTTTACCACTGACCAGGCACACCATGCTGTTCAAATCCCAAAGTTTTCCTTTTAATAAATGACCCTCTCCAAATTTCTGCAGCACATCTGAGGACTATCCACAGCACACTGGTTGAAAATCACTGTGTCAGACAGACAGAAAGACAGACAGACTATTCCCTTGCCTAGAAGATCCACTGTTCCATCTAACAGTTGCACTGCTCTGATTTTTAGTGGACTTTTTACAAGAATGTTGAGATATTAAGCAGGATTTGTTCGACCATTTCATTATACATGTATTATTATTTTTCAACCTTGCATTTGTTTTTCTCACCACCTCCTTTTTTGAACAACTGTCTTTAACAGTTTGCAAGATGCTTTTGACCTCACTATCTGGATCAAGTTTATATTGTCTGACAATTTTGCCATGCTATTCTTAACATTCTCTTCTCTTAACAAGAGGGAGAAGTGTATATGAAAAAGAACTGATGCTAACGACAGCTTCCAACAAGGAGAAATTATATATCTGTTTGGTTACAATCATAGCAAATATTCAGCATTGTGGAAGGTGTTCGTGACAGTGCAAATTAGACAAAATGTTGAAATGGGAAAGACAAAAAACAATAAAAGACGTTTTCCTTTAAAAAAATGTCATTGCTGATAGGAAAATCAAGTTGGACGGATCTTCCAAAAAAAAAAAAAAATAAGGGGATAGAAAAGTGGTCACCTGCCATGATAACAGTATATGGTTGAATTTATCATGCTTTTTCAGATATTCATGAGACAGAGAACCAAGTGCAAGGGAATTGTGTGCAATGAATATTTGCCTTCAAGGGCAGGCAGGTACAATCCAGGCAGATTCACCCGTGATAATAAAGCTGGTGCTTTTACGGAACAGAGCAGGTGAACAGAACACAGCAGTACAGTGAGAATCATAACACAATGTGACCTTTCCTGGGCTGGTGACTGTCAACTAGCCCCATTGCATGTCATGACAATAGGAAGTTTCACCACCAAAAGGAGTGGAGCATAAGAGTGACGGCCTGACCTTATGAAAATCTGGGTCAGACCAACAATCCTTGCTGCTCCAGGAGGTGACTCAATTATGCTGTGTCACAACCCAAGCTGTAAAATTGCATGGTTAGGTCATGACCTGAACAGAGTTGCAGGGAGCCCTCCAGGAGATATAATGGGGAGTGAACCCAGTAACAAGAAGCGAACAAGAGTATAATGGGGAGTGAACCCAGTAACAAGATATAATGGGGAGTGAACCCAGTAACAAGAGTGAACCCAGCAAACTAGAAGGTTGCTGATCCACTTGACTAATCTAGTTGTGGGGAGCAGCTGGGTAGGGGGTGGATTAGATGTTCAGGAGGTAAATTGTCCCTATGATGTCTCAAGCTCTGACTGGCGTACTTGTAACTATAGCCAATATTTGGAATTGATAAAGGTCAGGAACAACGTTATAGGCTCTATCTCATCCATATAACCATCTAGACCGGTGGTTCTCAATATTCCTAATACCGTGACCCCTTTATAAGTTCCTCATGTTGCGGGGACCCCCAACCATAAAATTATTTTCTTTTGCTACTTTATAACTGTAATTTTGCTACTGTTATGAATCATAATGTAAATATTCGATATGCAGGATGTATTTTCATTGTTACAAATGAAATGTGTGTCCTATGCACACATTGAACACAATGGGATTTATTTCAGATGATTGGGCATAGGATTGGGCCCTGAGGCTGCAATCCTATCCACATTTATATGAGAATAAAGGCCCCCCCTGACTATAATGGGATTTATTTCAGAGTAGGCATGCATAGGATTGGGCCCTGAGGCTGTCAGTCAGCCCCAGTGCATGTGCAGCTACAGCAGGAGGTTTGGCAAGCCTGACCTATCTCCCTGCACCAGGGGTCTTTAGGCGACCCCCAGGAAACCTCTAGGCGACCCCAAAAGGGGTCCCAACCCCAACTTTGAGAAACACTGATCTAGACGAAGGATACTCATTAAATTCTACACCCCTGTGACACATTCTGAACCAGTGGGTATGCATGATGTACACTCACATCCTGCATGGGAGCATTTAGCCATGAAAATTGTTACATAAAAAATTTAATATCTCTTCTTATATGTTCAGCATCATTCACTAGAGATGGAGGCAAGAAGGATGGTGGATCAAATGAAAAGGAGTTGGATTGGTTTATTTGTGCGTTCGTTGCTGGGCATTCAACAGTTCAACATCCAACATTGCTTATTTTATTCTAACAACAGCCCAAACTCCTAGGGTGAATACGAGGATGAAATTACCTATTCTGAACAGCATGTAGCAGATAAAGATCACTGCGTCCTTAGCCTCTTAATTGCAAGAGGGAAAAGTCCTCAAATATTTAACTGATTCAATAACAGTAGCTCTGCAACAATAACCTGAACCAGAGTAACTTCTGTTGGGAGGTTTCTGTCAGCTTGCAACCCAGCTTTTCCTGAAATGCAGATAGCTCAATGGTGTGTAAGATAGATAATTAGATATAAATATCTCCCAGCATCCAGATACAAAAGATCGTACAGTGAACAGCTGTGCCTCTCAATGAACTTGTTTTGGTTTTGAATGCAACAACAGTTTGGGCAGATTTTATCCCCTTTTTAAAAGTTTGGTACTGACAAGTTCATTTTCTTTGCTTTTTTTGAATACATTTAATTTAATTTAATTAGAAAAATAAAACATTTCCTGCTACTCCTGAAAAGGTACATACAGCAAGGATAAAATGTAAAGGTTTTATTTGGATTTTGTGTGTATTTGTGCATGTGTTTTTCATTGATGGAGAGCTACCATATTGGAAAGATAACAAACATTGATAGTTTGTTATCATTTGTGTGTGTGTGAGTGTGTGTGTGTGTTTATGAATTATGTGTGTAGGAATCCTAAAATTTGTTTTGAACTTACCTTCCCCCTTGTGTGGTGTTGGCAGTACGAAAATTGTGTTGCTCTGACTGTCCCACAGAGTCCTAGAAGATTCAAAGTATAACTCAAAGATGCTTTCATAACTCACAACTTAAGTTATCATGTGCACAAGTTTATTAATAAACATTTGCTCACTAGGTGCCAAATTGATTTATTCTGGCCCAGTGGCTCCTGAATAGAGTTGTAAACTTAATTTAAGGTTATGTTTTCAAGTGTGCGCCTGGGCATTTATCTGCACAGTTCTCTTAGCATGGTTAACGAACCCATATTACGGTCAAGACACTCGAAACAAGTTGTTGTTTTCACAAACAAAATTTGTAATGTAAATGCCAGGCAACATTTATAATTATGATTGTGGTGTGACATCACCAGTTTCATTTGCCAACATAGTTCATGAATATTTTGAATAAAGTGAACCAAGAATGAATGGTGTGGGACCAACTGCAAACAAGTGTTATTTTTTTTAATGAAATAATATTCTGGTTGAGACGTCTAATGTATGTTTTCCTCCTGCTGGTTTCTGGAAAGATGTGGGAGCTGAATAGCACTTAACATATCTTTGTGATTAGGCACTTGAAAGAAGGATATGAGATCAGAAACTGGCAACCACTGTGCAAAATTGTCCAGAAGAAAATCTTGGGACATACAGAATCATCCCCTGAGAAATGTCACTAGTATTAGAGAAACTCATTTGTCTTCCTTTGACAGTTCTCAAAAGGGAGGAACATACAAAGTTCACTTTCAGTTTTGGTCCAAATTGAAGTTTCCTTTTTAAATTGGCAGAAAAGAGTGTTGTGCAGAGATGGAGCAGCTGTGGTTATGGAACTTGACACACTGTGGGGAAAAGGGAGTCTTGACACCCCACCATCTCTTCAAAGTCCTAAGAACTGGGGGTTCAGTCCTCACCAATTTAGGCAGGTGCAACTCACCCTCTCCCCATTCCCATGGTAGTGTGAGAAAGCTGGCACATGTCTTATAATTCTTTCGGAAGTGGCACAGAAGTGTCTCATGCTCACTGGTCAGATCACCCTTTCCTCACCATGCACCTTGTATGATAATGTCAATCCAGAAATTGTGGCACATCTGGCATTATTTACAGGTGGAATAAATGAATGGTAAATAAAACCTGCACAGTACCATTTAAAACCTTGTTAAATAAAACCTGCACAGTACCATTTTTAACCAAAAAATTACAAGGAGCCCAGTAATGTGGTGGGGTGGATGAGAATTTTTTTATAATGCATTTGTGGCAGATCAGAACAATGTTCAGGGTTGTGATGCCCCTCAGCTATTCTCAACTATTTTTTTGGTTCCCCTAAGGATGTCTTCTCCGGTTCCAGGGCCTCCCTGTCAAACAATGATATGATAGGAACATAAAATCATTTCTTTTCAATTTTCAGTCTGTGACCCTTGGAGGTTCAGTTCAATCTGTGACCCCTTCACAGGGCACGCCAGGGGGCCGTATAGCTCCCATAGAGCATGGCTACTCACAGCAATGAAAGAGCTGAATGAGTTTGACAGGAAAATTCTGGACGTAGGTGAGGGGGCCGAGGTGATCACTAGATAAGATGGAGGTTCATGAAAGAAATTAAAGTTGTAGCCAGAAGCACTCTGGCCCGGTGGGAAAGGCTTGTTTTGTAATGAGAAAACAGCCCTGCTGAACAAATAATTCTTAATAACGTACCTTTCCCCCCCCTTTTATATAAGTCATTCCAACATCTCTCCACAACACAACCTGTTTAAAGCATCTCCAAATTCCTAGTGGTAGTCAAGTTATTCTCATAGAACTAATAATGCATTCAAATGCAACCTGCTGCATTTCAGGCTGAATTCAATGCTTTGAGGGGTAATTAAAAGACACATTTTTTCTCCTTTTATTCCTTTTTTCTTGCTTTCTGCACTACATTTCTTCTCAGAGGGGAATGGATGTATGCACTGATGCTGTGTTGCCAGGTAACAGTCAGGCCAGTTGCACCAAAACCCTGGCTCTTTCCTTCTATCTTTGCAAAGGACGGGTGAAGGGGAGAGTCACATCGGCCCAGAAAGAGTTGGCAATAAGGGACTTGCGTGCGTGCATGCATAGATGTGTATGTGCATGCATAGATAGATGTAGATGTGGGCAACCTCAAAATGCCAAATGCAGGGGAGAGCACCTGGGTGCAGGTTTCTGATGTGCTCCGTGAGGCATCTAGTGGGCTGCTGTGAGATATAGGAAGATGGGTCTTTGGCCTGATCCAGCAGAGGTTCTTATGTGTTTATGACATCAGGCTTCTCTGAGTGAAGGATTTTCTTTATGTTAAGAGCACTCAGTGGTGCCATTGTGGAGATTACGCCCTGCTATTGTCTGGTTTTCTTAGATGTCCCTTATAGGAAAGGTAGCCTGTAGTGTGTTAAAAAGAAATTCTTCCATTTGCATTAATTCATCTTGAAATCTGCCGTGCAGGGCTCTCGGCACATTGGGTGGCCACCATAAGGAAATACTACAAAGGCATAGCAAAAGGCTGGATATGTCTTCCGTTGAATGGTTATCAAATATTCAAGGCATCCTGGGAGGCATAATTGTTAACTCAGACATCAATTACTCATGGATCCATTCATTACCAGCTCTGTAAACCACTTTATGTATAGCTAAGTGTTGAGTCATCTGTGCAAATGATTCACCCTCAATGCTTGTCAAATAGTAAGAGGAGGCATGTGCTGCTACAGCAACTGGGTGGCCACACAGTAGGTAAGCCCCAATAGTTGAGCTGGTTCTGGGGCTGCAATCCTAACTCCCAGTTAGGCCAGCATAAGCCCTGGCATAAGTCCTTTGATGACCTGGGGGTGTCACAAAAGTGTCTTAAGGCACATCTTCACCACTCTTGGGTTAGGCCAGTGCACAGGCATGCGCCAGTCTCCCCATACCACCCTGAGAAATTATGCCCAGTGAGTTATGCCAGCCTAAATTGGTTAGGATTGCACCCTCAGTCTTCCATTTAAGGAGGCTTAGAGTGAGCAAAAGGAGGCACTTTTCCCCACTTTCTTCCCCTCGCATAGTGCATAATCAGCCTGTGGAATTCACTGCCACAAGAGGTGGTGGTGACCACTAGTTTGAATGGTTTTAAAGGGGTATTGGACAGATCTGGAAAGACAGATTGGAAGACTGGAAAGGTCACCAGAGAGGAGTACAGGCAGGTAGCCCGGTCCTGTAGGGAGGGGGTCAGGGATGCTAAAGCTCAGTATGAGCTGAGGCTGGCCAGGGGAGTCAAAGATAACAAGAAGAGCTTCTTTAGATATGCCCAAAGGAACAGGAGGAGAGACGAGGAGCTGGGGCTGCTCCTGGACAAGGATGGACAACAGGTGTCTGGAAACCAGCAGAAGGCGGAGCTGCTCAACTCCTACTTTGCATCCGTCTATTCACAGAAGGAGGGCTGTGCAAATGGGGGTGCGGGATCACTGACTGATTCGGGGATGTGTTTACATCCCCAAAGAGGTAATGAAAACATGGATGGTGCAGAACAGCAGATTAAGATTGACAGAGAACTGGTTTGAAACCACTTAACTGGCCTAAACGAATTCAAGTCATTTGGACCGGATGAGCTGCATCCTGGAGTTCTGAAGGAACTGGCAGATGTCCTTGCAGAGCCTCTGTCGATCATCTTTGAGAAATCCCTGAGGAGTGGAGAAGAGCCTGGACTGGAAGAGGGCAAATGTAGTCCCAATTTTTAAGAAGGGGAAAAAGAAGACCTGGGAAATTATAGACCAGTCAGTTTGACTTCAGTCCCGGGCAAGATATTAGAGCAAATCATAAAACACACAATTTGTGCACATCTAGACAAGTACTCGGTGATCAAAACAACCCAGCATGGATTGACCAAGAATAAATCTTGCCAGACAAATCTGATCTCCTTTTTTGATCGGGTTACGAGCTTACTGGACATGGCAATGCTGTGGATGTCATTTAT
Source organism: Cryptoblepharus egeriae (assembly GCA_030015325.1). Classification (NCBI taxonomy): domain Eukaryota; kingdom Metazoa; phylum Chordata; class Lepidosauria; order Squamata; family Scincidae; genus Cryptoblepharus; species Cryptoblepharus egeriae. The sequence continues at coordinate 12,384,273 of JAREYC010000016.1, read as the reverse complement.
CTTGACTTCAGCAAAGCATTTGACAAAGTCCCACATGACATTTTAATTGGGAAGGTGGAAAAATATGGGCTAGACAGGGCAATTGTTAGGTGGATCTGCAACTGGCTCGACGGCCGCACTCAGAGGGTTTTAGTAAATGGTTCTGCGTCAACCTGGAGGTCGGTTTCTAGTGGGGTCCCCCAAGGCTCTGTCTTGGGACCGGTTCTCTTTAACATTTTCATCAATGACTTGGAGGAAGGGATACGGGGGAGCCTGATCAAATTTGCAGATGACACCAAACTGGGAGGAGTAGCAAACACATCAGAAGAAGGAGAAACCTCCAGGAGGATCTGGATAAACTGGAATCCTGGGCTGTAACAAACAGAATGAATTTCAACAGGGAGAAGTTCAAGTTCTGCACTTAGGCAATAAAAACCAAAAACATAGGAATAAAATGAGGGATACTTGGCTTGGCAGCACAACATGTGAGCGGGATCTTGGAGTCGCCGTGGATCACAAGCTGAACATGAGTCAGCAGGTGATGTGTCTGCAAAGAAGGCAAATGCCATTTTAGGTTGCATTAAGAGGACTGGAGCTTCCAAGTCGCGAGAAGTTCTAGTTCCTCTTTATTCTGCATTGGTGAGACCTCACCTTGAGTACTGTGTTCAGTTCTGGGCACCTCACTTTAAGAAAGATGCAGCCAGACTGGAGCAGGTCCAGAGGAGAGCGACAAGAATGATCAGTGGGATGGAAGGGAAGCCCTACGAGGAAAGGTTGGGGGAACTTGGGATGTTCAGCCTGGAGAAGAGGAGGCTGAGGGGAGACATGATTGCCCTCTTCAGATACCTGAAGGGCTGTCATAGGGAGGAAGGGGCCAATTTGTTCATAGCTGCTTCTGAAAGCAGAACTAGAACCAATGGGGACAAACTGCAAGAAAGGAGATTCCGGCTGGAAATCCAGAAAAAATTCCTGACGGTGAGGGCGGTTCAGCAGTGGAAGAGATTGCCAAGGGAGGTGGTGGACTCTCCCTCACTGGGGATCTTCAAGCAGAGGCTAGACGAGCACCTGTTGGAGATGCTCTAGGGGGAATTCCTGCTGCAGGCAGGGGGTTGGACTAGATGACCTACTGGGTCCCTTCCAACTCTATGATTCTATGATTCTAAGTAGGCATTTGTCACCAAGTCCCAAAGTCAGTTGATTGGCTATTTTGGAAAATGGGTTCCTGAAACAGAAAGACCTTTGGCCAGATCCAAGAGGGCACTTATTATGTTCTTTCAAAATACCAGGTTTAAACAAGGTATTTTCTGAATGCACAGCATGTTCGTTACCATTGAGCTATCTCTCAGTCAGAGTGGTCTGATCCCTTCTTCAGTTCATCTCTAAGAAAGCCACACATTTATTTACTATAAGTAGTAGAATCATCTCCATACCATACCTGTGAAGCTACAATAAATAAAGATATAAATTTATATAATGAGAAAAGAGAGAAAAGTCATGAACGCCATGAAAAAGACAGCTTTCAACATGTTTTTAAATTTGAATTATCAGAACTAGTTCATGAAGCTTCATTTTTTTAGGAGTTTTCCCCTAGAGTCCTTGAGTAAGAATTGAGTATAAACAAAACTAAATGCTTCAGGATTTTTCTCTATGGGAACCTATACATGCATAATTATTGAACCTATCTATATGCCTGGAAATCTTTAAGTATTTACAAAAAGAAATAGATTTTCCCTTGAGGACACTCCCAGGAGATTGAAACATAATTCCACATAGAAAATTGTTCAGTAAGATTCAGACTGCTATATGATTTGCAGTGCTTTGGTTTCAGTGTTTTTCTCATTTTCATACTAACAGGTGGAATAAGTAGGAAATCTGATATGTATAGCTGTGTTTGCGCTTAATGCATTTTATCCGTCTTGTTTTACTTACAATGTGGACGCTTAGAGAGATTAAAATGTAGGTGTTTTATCATTAAATTGTTATGAGGGTCATTGCTGCTGTAGCTATGATAATAGGAGATAGAAGAAAATAGAAGATAATGAATTCATAAAATCATAGAATCATAGAATCCTAGAGTTGGAAGGGACCTAGTAGGTCATCTAGTCCAACCCCCTGCCTGCAGCAGGAAATCCTCCTAGAGCATCTCCAACAGGTGCTCGTTGAGCCTCAGCTTGAAGATCTCCAGTGATGGAGAGTCCACCACCTCCCTTGGCAATCTGTTCTACTGGATACAGAGTAACTGCTCTGCCCTAGGAAAGGCTAAACAAGCCTTTTCCAGAATAATTAGGGTAGCCCATCTTGCAGTAGTTTCAGCCCAGTGATAAATAGGGTAACCCAAGTGCACATCCTAAATTCCTTGCAAATTCATTACCTCCATTTCCTCTTTTCCACTACTATTTAATTGCTATATTTCTATCCTGCTTTTTTCTCTGAAGATATCCAAGGTAGCTTATATTAGAACAATTAAATTGTTACTCTTCTCCTCTTTGTAGCAGTGCAGAGTTTTAAAGCACAATCCGAATATGTCTACTCAAAAGTAAGTCCCATTGTGTTCAGTGGATCTTACTCCCAGGAAAGCGTCTTTAGGATTGTAGCCATAGAGCACAGTCCTAACCATGTCTACTCAAAAGTCAGTCCCATTGTGTTCAATGGGTCTTACTCCCAAGAAAGTGTCTTTAGGATTGCAATCTTAGGTTGAAGAAGCAGTTTTTTTTAGCATCCTGGCCATTGTAACTTCGAGGAAGTTTCTGTAAATAAAGCTAGGGTAAAGTACTTCGAGGAAGTTTCTGTAAAGTTAGAGTAAAGTGACTCTTGGAAAATTGGGGTGGGGGAGCAACAGACCAAGAAGTGTTATCAGAGCCAAAATCTTAAAAGAAACAGCATGACTGCTTGCACAAACACCTCAGCAATTTTAAAGGTGATACTTCTCTCACTGCTTAAATTAAAGGCAAGATATAGAATGATCAACAACAATACAAAATAATCTTAGTTTCTCCTAACGTTACGGCATCAGCAATAAAAGGGTCTTATGTCGGAATACTTGCAACAATTTGATGAGTAAATTATACATGGACCTTTCGTGAACTTTGGTCTTTCCATTGGGTGACTGTTACGATGATGAATAAAAACACCAAGAAGCTGACAAGAGAGTCATGGGAAGGGGAGACGATCTAGAAGATGTTGAAGGCACATTCATGTGCCTCATCATAGAGGTCCTGGGCTCATGAGTGTGTGTTAATGTTAGAAATATTTTTGGGGGTTACCTATCCTTTGGATCGTTGCAGCTGGCAGGTTGTTTTTCCAAGAAGAGAGACACAGCTGTAGATTAAGTTGCATCATCTTTTCTTTATTGTCAGCACAGCAAACAGGCCCAATACAGCTTTGAGGATCAAGTCCTACCTTTCCATCTTTTTGCTCAGCTTATATTTCTTTTGCTTCGAACCACCCATCATATTTTTAATATCCCATTGGTTCTTCAGCTTCATGGTCTGCTTATAATCTCATGTTTATGACCTCATGTTCATGACCATGACAGTGACCAGCTCACGAGCACCTTATGGGTACATTACAACTTATTGTTATGGATGGACTCACAGGTGGGCAGGAGCCTACTCGCCCCTACTCTGGCGTGGGGGATCTTCCAAAAAGCCTGCCGGTAGCGAGCCTGCAGCAGCAGGAGGTCCCCAGAACAATGAGGACCGATACGCTCTCCTCTCCCAGCGAGGGAGGGGCTGAAAAGGAGGAGAGCAGCCCCATCGCGCTCTCCCAGCCTCTCCTGCCGGCAGGGAAGCTGAGAAGGAGGACAGCAGCCCCATCGCGTTCTCCCAGCCGGGGGGGGGGGGGGCCTGAGAGCCACATCCTATGCAGGTCTACTCAGAAGAAAGTCCCAGTATATTCAATGGGACTTACTCCCAGGCCAGAGTGGAGAGGACTGCAGCCTCAGTCAGAGCCCCATCCTATGCAGGTCAACTCAGAAGTACATCCCAGTATAGTCAATGGGACTTACTCCCAGGCCAGAGTGGAAAGAACTGCAGCCTCATAGCCCCATCCTATGCAGGTCTACTCTGAAGTTAGTCCCAGTATAGTCAATGGGACTTACTCCCAGGCCAGAGTGGAGAGGACTGCAGCCTCATAGCCCCATCCTATGCAAGTCTACTCTGAAGTTAGTCCCAGTATAGTCAATGGGACTTACTCCCAGGCCAGAGTGGAGAGGACTGCAGCCTCAGAGCCCCATCCTATGCAGGTCTACTCTGAAGTTAGTAATTTAATTTATTTATTTATTATTTTTAATTTTAAAATTAAAAACCTCCCTGGCCACACCCCCTGACCCTGACCCCTGACCCCGCCCACTTCCGGAGAACCGGTTCTTGGCCCAGGCTGGGCCCATCACTGGATGGACTAATAACTGACCATCCTAGATCCATATCCTGCTGATATTTACTTATTGTATCTTTCTACCCTTGACCCTGGTCAAACATTAATATACTATTATTTATCATTGCTTATTATAAAAAAAAAAATAAACATACATTTTGGCCCTTCTTTTAACTCCCTTGCTTTTCTTGCCAAAAAGTCAACATGACTTCAGGGGTACTTTCCAGCCTAAAGGTGGTGCTTCCTTGGCTGGATTTTTCCAGTCTTCAGCTTGCCACGTACACATAAAGCCTGGGCCTTCTAATATCAATTCCCATATACATAAAGAAATATAGAATTTTACATTTCTTCCCATCATTAAGACACAGCAAGTAAGAGAATTAAAATATCTAGAATATCCAGATCCAGTACAGGTGCAAAACTCAACACTTTCTTAATCAAAATAATTGCCAAAAGTTCAGCCAAACAATAGTTCAGGTGGAAGGGGTCTCTATGAGTGGTTTCTGAAAACAATGGGGTTACTATTGGGGATTTTTAGGATGCAAGGAGAGCTGCGTATTTAGCTCTCATCAGGGCTAGCCCATCCTTGGGTCAAATGCAGTATCATCATGTGTGTCAGAATGATAGGGAGCCCATGCTGCCTACCACAAACATTTTCCTCGATTTTCTTGTTCAGACAGGCATGATCTTTTCAATCTCTTTTTGATTATTATGTTTGTTTTATATTTATTTTTTTTTCTACATGCCACTGCAATCATTTTATGGAAAAGTAGCACTTCAGTGTTTTTAAAAGTTGATGGATCTTCAGGGTCTACTGGTGTGGCTGGTGCATTCTTTACCTAAGACCCAATCAGCATCCATTTGCATTCTGCCTACTTATTATGCAAAAAGGTATGTTACAATATTTGATATGTTTCAATACTCATTTGGATCAGACCACCTACGGTCTGCAATGTGTGCATGTTGATGTATTTATAAATAAGACAAGCATATGATAATACTTAAAATGTGTCATTACTGCTGGCGCTATCTGAAACAATTTAGTTCACAACTAGTTTAAATATATTAACATTCAGAATCAAAGTTCTCCCCGGAGAAGAATACACCCCCTACTGTGGCCTCCCTGGAAAGTTACTGCTGTAATTTTATATTCATATGCCTCTAGAGTCTTTAATTTTTTTCTCAGCTCAAAAGGGTGAGCGAGGCAGTTCTGAAGAATTTGCCATATAAGTCAGTCCCTATTCATCCTATTAGATTTTCCCAGATCATCTTGTTATACATATATGTTTCCCTCTAGAAATCATTACTTTGCACTTGGTTATATTGTGCCAATTATCTGTTGCTTCTGTCCGTTGGAGTTATGCTGACTCTAATTAAACAATATAGCTAAATAACTTTTAAAAAATACATATTTTTCCTGCTACAAATGAGGGGGAAATTAGGAGGCAACTGCAGATGTAATATGCAGCTGATAAGGATCCATTACCAAATTTAAGTGAGTGGAAAATTTTCAATTGCTTTATTTTTATTCCTGGTTTTTGGAGCTGCAAATACAATTTTTGCAGCACTGTCCCTTATCCTGCTGACAGTGCTCACAACTACATTTCTTAGTTGCTTTGAAATGTTTGCAGGATATGGCCCTTGCTGCTGCAAGCATATTATGCAGTGATGGAAGGGTGGGGGGAAAGGAAATAAAAGAGTTGAGCTGACGTTTAAGAGACGTGTGCCAAAGAAAAAAATAGATTCACTGAGGCAACTAATTCATTTTATTGCCAGCCTATTAAGAACAAGATGGAATTTCAGAAAGGAAACATTTAGGTTTGAAAATAAAATAACAATGTATGTCCCAGCATATGGAATGGAGTAATAGCAACCAAAATTACAACACTTGACTTAAATATTTTATGTCACTGTAATAGGCTCGTTTGGAAATTTTGCAGTTAGCAATGTATTAAATGCAGACTTCTCAAGCTCAGCTTCTTTCAAAGAACTCTTCAAGTCACTCCTTTTCTCTAAAGTCTTTGGTTTACAAATGAGTTTTCAGTTTAATTGAAATGAGGTCTAAAGATGCTTAATGATGTTGGTACATATTCATCACTAGTTTATATAGTCCTTCTATTTTCCCCACACTTCTTTTGCAGGGTAAACAGACATACTCTTATCTCAGGAAATCTTTTGTAGGAAAAGAACTTGGAGCACAATCCTAACCATGTCTACTCAAAAGTAAGCCCCTTTGTGTTCAGTGGGTCTTACTCCCAGGAAAGTGTCTTTAGGATTGCAGCCCTAAATGTCCTCCTTTTCCATGTGAACAGGTCCCTGCAGGCAGAGTGTGGCCTTCTTGTAGATAAATTATGGGCACAATAAAAAGCTTATTTGGACAATGCCAGCTTGAGGCAGAAGGTTTAATTTGCCAGCAGGCAAAAATGGAGGGGATCAGGGTGCTGAGGAGACATTATGGGGGAGTTCTGGGATGGGCAGAGCTTGGTCCTAGGGAAGGTAAGCAGGGAGTGGAAAGTGGCCTAGGACCCATAACTTGTCCAGCACAGACCAGTTGATCATATAATTAGGGAGCAATCCTAACCTAGGCTGGCACAACTCATTGGTCTTCCCATCCTGTGGTGATGTAGGGAGGTTTGCATAGGCCTATGCATTGGCCTTACCCTTCCCTAGGAGTGGTGCAGGAGTCTTACAGCTTTTTGTGACAACCCAGGTCAGCACTAACTGGGGGTTAGGATTACAGCCTTGCCCTACAATCCAGAGTAACTACGGGAGCACGTAAGAGACATTACATGTACCGGTAGTTACTGCACCACCTAGTGAAAACCTATGGGAAATTCCTATTGCAATCCAGAGCAAATTGTTCTTACACCGGAGCAAGGACTCCCCGTAGTTACTCTGGATTGTGCCCATAGGCAAGTCCAAGCAAATGTCCTGTGCTGACCTGGGGTGTCACAAAAGTGCTGCATCACAAGTGTCAAAAGCTGTCTTGAGTCCCCTGGGAAAAAGGTGGGATATAAATAAAGTATATTAAAAGTAATATAATAATAAAATATTATATTATAAAGTGTCATAAAACTCCTGGGGGGTTAGGCCAGTGCACAGGCATACGCCAACCTCCTCACAGCACCACGGGAAGATATGCCTGGTGAGTTATTCTGGCTTAAGTAGTTAGGATTGCACCCTTAAAAAAATCCATTGTAAAGCAAGCATGGCACATGAAAATTTGAGTCATATATTCTCTTTGAAATGAGGCATTTATAAAATCATGGAAACTGGAAGCAATTTAAAACTAAATTGATCCCCAATAGGGAGCTATGTAAGGAAATTAAAAGATAATCAGAAGGCTGGCGAGAAAACAAACACACATCTCATGGATACAGTTTCCCCACTGAACCTTGTACAAGAGAAATGTTGACAAAATGCAGGTAAAGGAGGGAAATAAATTGACCCAATAAGTCTCTTGGGAGGATGAAAATGATACATAACACCACCGGTCTCAATATCAACAATTCTGTTTCATGCTCAGAATGCCAATGGAAACAAATGATTAGTGGTTTCCACATCTCACTCTCATCCAAAACAAATGCTCACTGAATCTGCTGGGTGATAGCAATAGCAGAACTATCAAAGACTGCTTGCAGTATGTTATCAACAAGCACAGCTATAACATACATATAGCTGTATGTTATCAACAGCTGTGGGTGGCGCAAGTGGTTAAGGCGCTGTGCCTGTTAACCAGCAGGCCAGGGTTCGAGACCCAGGTTGGCCCCACAAGACAGGGTGAGCTCCTGTCCTTATCCCAGCTCTGCGACGCCAGCTGGATCCAATCGTATTGGCTCTGCCTTTCCATTGGACTAATTCAGTGGCGTGGAGAGGGGGGATTTGCTGCTTGGGTAACAGCCTATCCTCCATAACAATCCAACCCAGGCTTTCGTGCTTCGCGTGCAGCGTATGCAGTGCTGAGCACAATACCATAGTCTTTCAAGACTGATGGAGGCCTGCTTTTTTTTTTATATGCTATAGATGGAGATGGGCAAAAACTGTTCTATTTTTTAATGGGTTTTGGAGTTTTCCAAAGTTGAAAGTGCAGAAACACGTAGTGTATGTTTTAATTCCAAATTCACCACTGGTTTTATTGTTATACGTTGTGCGTGCAGGAGGAAAAAAGGAGGCTACATTCAAGAGATTCAAACATCAATAATGCCACACATATATTCATGCACAGCAGTCAGTTAAGAATCATCAGGCAAAAGAGCATAGTCAGAAATCCAATCCAATGCCAAATTTGACAAATCACCAGTAAGAACATCAAAAACCATGTGCAGCTTCATCAAAATCTTGACCCACACTCATTTTTACCTCAGCAACAAGAGAAAGGCAATTACAAGCCTTAGATAAAGGCTGATGAACATTATAAATGGTTTTTTTGTTAAATGTTGTTTTTTATCATTATAAATTTATATAATTAAATATATAATTAGAAATTTATATACAGTGCAATCCCAAGCATGTCTCACAGGCTACCTATTAAGACTTGTGCATGAGTCAAATTGAAGTCTTGGAAATCAGTACAAGTCTCTCCATGGTAGAGAAAAACATCCCTGTTGTTATCACTTTAAAGGTCTATGCATGTCTACTCAGAAGTAAGTTCCATTGTGTTCTATCGGACTTACCCCCAAATCCAGAGTAACTACGGGAAACTTTACATGCACCCATAGTTACTGAACCATCTAGTGAAAACCTATGGGAAATTCATATTCGAATCCAGAGTATGTTCTTACACAGGTGGAAGGACTCCCCATAGTTACTCTGGATTTTGCCCTTACTCTCAGGAAAGTGTGTTTAGGATTGTAGCCAAAATCATTAATCACTGTCAGTGCACACTGGCCCAGTGGGCTTCACTGCACTGTGGGCTTCAGGGGGTTCTCACAGGTGCTATAGAACCCTTTGCTAATGAGCACCTGGTTCTGAGAACCGGTTACTAATGGGACATAGAACCTGTTGCAATCTAGGTTAATTTAGGTTGTTGTTAATTTAGGTTATCAGGACACAGAACCTGTTGTTAATTTATTATTGCACCACTGAGTGCAATCCTAAGCCTGTCTACTCAGAAGTAAGTCCTATTGCATTAATTGGGGCCTACTCCCAGAAAAGTGTGTTTAAGATTGCAACCTGTGTTCGCTAGTTGATATAGGTAGTACAGTGGATGCTGCAGAGGATGTTCAACAGATGAACTTCTTCTATAAATGGGTGCCTATAATTGTTCACCCAAAAAGAGGGTGGAAAGAACTGTTGCCTGCAAGTATTGCCTGTCAATTAACTGCTTGTGGGTGCATCGGTGACCATATAGAATGGAGAACAGAGTACCTGTAACATTTAACCAATGCATAGAAGAGAGAATTTAAGCTGCTTTTTAAAGCCTTATATGTTGAGGAAACCTGCCTAAATTCCCACCTCTATGCAATGTTTAAAGGTGCATGCACTCTGCCCTCCATTCTATATGGTCACCCTATGGGTGGGCTGTAAATTTGTGCCATCAGTGCAATCAATCAGGCATTTCCGGTTCCAGTTTTAAAACAAAGCAAAAGCCATACTGTGAAAAATTACACTGTTTCCTCAACATGAGAAAACTGCTAGTTAAATGGCATGAAACAGAGAGGCTGAGAATAACCACTAATCTCTTCAATCCATTTAGTGTTCTGTTCCTAATCATATATTGTTCATGAATTTCTGCAATAAGACATTGACTTGAAATGTTAGTAAGAAGAAAAGAAGGAAGGAAAAAGGCCCTGGCTTCAAACCCCTCTTTATCTTCCACTCCTTTATCTCCACAATTTAAATTGGCTCCATTGCTTGACCTGAAATGGGAGGGGTCTGGTGATTAGAAGAGCAATTCTCATGGTGGAATTCTCTCTGGTGTCATGCGCCTGATTGTCAAAGGAAATTGCTGCACTTTACATCATGCGCTTCTCTGTTAAGTTCAATGGCATAGTGGTAAATTTTGATGAGCAGGAACTTATGATACGCCCATTGCTACAGCTTCAGAACCCCATCTTCAGTAGGGAATTACTTCCAGATAATCAGAGTGACCATATAGAATGGAGGACAGAGAGCCTGTACCTTTAACTATTGCATAGAAGAGGGAATTTAGGTACATTTAGCTTAGAAGGGTTTTAAAAGCAGCACCTGCCTAAATTGACGCTAAAGGTAGAAGCACTCTGTCCTCCATTCTGTACAGTCACCCTGCAAATAATACAGTAGCATTGCAACCTTAAAGTCACATAAACCTCATACCCTACAATCCAGAGTAACTACAGGAAAATGTAAGAGGCGCTTACCCTTGCCAAGTCCAGTGTATCTGGAGGAGTTAGCCCAGTGCACAGACATGCACTGGCCTCCCAGCACCACCATGGGAACAGGGAGACACATGAGTTCTGTTGTCCTAAATTGGTTAGGATTGCACCTGAATTCTATTCAAAAACCATATACTCGTAGTTGCTAATTGCCATGCATAGCTCAACTCCTTGTAAACTGATTTGCATTTTGCAAGCATGTGAAATATAGGGAGACAAATATTAGAGCATCTTTTGGGGGGCTATTATTACTTGTAAATGTATTATTACTACTGCCAACCTAGAAGTTTGAAAGCATGAAAATGCAAGTAGGTAGATAGGTATCTCCTTGGTGGGAAGGTAACAGCATTCCTTGTGCATATGGTCCACATGTCCACAGAGATGTCTTCAGACAATGATGGCTCTACAGATGTAGAAACAGGATGAGCATCCTAAAGTTTGTCAAAACTAGCAGGGCAATCTGCACTGGACACCTTTACCTTTTTATTACTTGTAAGTAAATAAATAAATAATTTCTTCCTAGGTCTCCCCTTTTTAAAAAAAAAAGTCTCATAAACATAGCTGGGTCCCCATAGAGCAGTTTTTCTCCAAGTGGGAGTCAGGACCCCTTTGGGGGTCACCTAGAGGTTTCCTGGGGGTTGCCTAAAGACCCCTGGTGCAGGGGGCCAGGTCAGGCTTGCCAGACCTCCAGCTGTAGCTGCGCGCACACTGGGGCTGACTGACAGCCTCAGGGCCCAATCCTATGCATACCTACTCTGAAATAAATCCCATTGTGTTCAGTATGTGCGTAGAACACACATTTCATTTGTAACAATGAAAATACATCCTGCATATCTGGTATTTACATTACGATTCATAACAGTAGCAAAGTTACAGTTATAAAGTAGTAACGAAAATAATTTTATGATTGGGGTCCCCACAACATGAGGAACTTATAAAGGGGTCATGGCATTAGGAAGGTTGAGAACCACTGCCATAGAGTGGTTCTAAAAAGTGGGACCCGGTGATAAAAAGTTTGGGAACCACTAATCTACAACATAATTTTAAGTATAACATTTTTTCCATGCAGGAAACAGAAAAAAAGTCCAGATATATTTTAGCAGAAAGACCAGAAGACAAATGAAACTGCACCAAATTGGACAAAAGGGAAGCAGAAGGATTCAAGATAGTGAGTAAGAATACATTATCAGTAGACTGACAATTCTTTTTGCTTGGTGGAGGTGTGTGTGCACACTCCTTTCTTCATCATTACACACACAACACAGCATGTGAGGTTCTACACTGAGGTTCGTACAATTTGCTCCTCTCCCACACAAACCCTGTAAATGTACTTGTTTTATTTTTACAGTGTACCCTGCTACATGACTCAGCGAGCCCTTCAGGATCATCCACTAAGTGTTTGAGCCAGACCAATATGCGTCATGAGACAATCACCCTTTCATATCCCAAAGGGACTTGTCTTATAAATAAAAATGGTGGCATTTCATGTTACTATGGCCAGCAGGGGCATCACTAGGATTCGCGTCACCTGGTGCAGGAGACCAGTGCATCATCTCCATATATTGGGCAGGGCAACAATATGAATGGTGGGCGTGGTTGTGTGCCATTGCCCCGCATCCACTGGGTTTTTTTAGCCATACATTTTAATAGAATAAAGATATTTCAAAGTGGTTTGTTTCACTGCATTCTGCTGTAAATTACACATTCAAAGGTGTATCACATGATGGTAGGGTGGCCATATGTCCCGAAAAACAGGGACAATCTCAATTTTGGGGGATTGAGTTCATATACTGGCAAATGGGACAGAGGGTCCTGTCTCAATTTTGTGGAAAGAATTATGGCAACCCTACCCAAGATGTACCTCCACCCATGCTGTAAGCAGGGCAATATCCTGGGCAGTGTATGATGTACCATCACACCTCCTCTTCTGGCTTTTTTGCTAAAGCTTTTGACAGAACAGGGATATTTCAATGTATTTTATTTTCTTTGTATTCTTCATGAAATTATGCATGGATTGATATATCACATGATGATATTAGAACATGTTATTTCCTCTCTATTCAGTATCCCTTCCCCCCATCAAAAAACGATCACTACAATAATCTCAGGCTGCTGTACAAAATCTCTCCAGTAAACACTTTTTTCTATATTTTCTAGGTGCCCTGTTTCCTCTAAGTTCTGTTTTATTTTTATTTTTTGTTTTTCCTATAGAATAAATTGTTCCCTGTTTGGCAAAGCATCAGATGGATGTTTGAATCCTTGTAGTCTGCATGAGTTTGATGAAAATGTAACTTTAGTCAAAGGTGACCTGCAATGCTTTGGAGTCCCTGCATGTGACTACTTATTTTTTTTTTCATTTTACTGGTGTATTATTTCTTTTTAAAATTCTTGTATCTAGGCCTTATTTTTTAAAAAGCTACAAAAGTGAAAGAGGTAGAGAGTTAAAAAGGCATTAATAAGAGAGTTGGTGCTGAAAAATAAAAGGAAAGTGAATTTTGAACTGCATATATTTTGACCCCATGAAGAGGTAATGACACACTACAAATAAGATTTGTGTTTGCACATGTACACATCACCTCTCCCCAGGATGACCATATGACCGGATATTTCTGGATTTGTCCTCTTTTTTAGCCTCCTCTCCGGGTGTTCTCCAAAAGGGTTTCATTCCCTACAATCCAGAGTAACTATGGGTGCACGTAAGAGACATTATGTGCACCTGTAGTTACTGCACCACCTAGTGAAAACCTATGGGAAATTCATATTGCAATCCAGAGCAAATTGTTCTTACACCGGAGCAAGGACTCCCCGTAGTTACTCAGGATTGCACCCTAGGTCCTCCATTTAGGCTTCATTTTGGAACTTTGCAATGGTGTGCAGTACCCCATCATGTCATATGTTGTTGCTTTCATATTGAAGAGCAGAATCCAATTCAATAATCGGTTTTGAAATATCTCCTTCCTATTGAAAGTTATTGAAAAAAACTAAAAATAAAAATATGCATTGAGCTCTAAAATGCCCAATATCACAGCTTTACTTATGAGTAGGCAAACATGCCATTGTCCGCCAGAAAGGCCAGGCTGAGAGGAATCCAAGACCTTGCCCTTGTCCACCTTTTGAGATTTAGGTCACCCTCCCTCTTCCCAACCACCCATGTGGGAAAAGAGTGAATGATTTCATGTTCATAGTTAAATAAACCAGTTTTCCATTATAGCCAAGTGTCCAAACTGTGCAAGATCCTTCCAATATCTCCAAAGTAACTTTAAATTGGGTTCTTCAAATGAGTTTTGGAGCATCCTGAATACAGAACTTGGGTTTGCAACCTCTACTTTTACATTGCAAACTTAGGGTCAAATCCAGAGTAACTACGGGGAGTCCTTGCTCCGGAGCAAGAACAAGTTACTCTGGATTCCAATATGGATTTCCCATAGGTTTTTCATTAGGTGGTGCAGTAACGACGGGTGCACGTAATGTCTCTTACGTGCTCCTGTAGTTACTCTGGATTGTGCTCTTAATCTGCTCCAGTAGATGATAATTTGGAGATCCTGAACTCCATTTCAGGCCAAAAGACCTGACATGGAGACACTCAAGTTTACACTAGCAAAACAGCTAGCACGGATTTGAGAAATCCTATTGCGGGGATTATAGCCACCTCCAGTGGTCTCAGTAGTACCACTGAATGTGTGGCAGTGGCTTTAGGATGAGACTGTGAGTCCTCCATATTTCTCCACACTTGCCAATAGTTTCCAGTTACCCATTCAAAAAAAGACCTGAGCTGATCTAGGCAAGGTGATAGCTCAAGACCGTACCTCCTGCCTCCTGCAAAGGTAGCTGTGGCTTGTCTTAACACAAACCAAACTATGACAATGAAGTGAATCCTCTTGTAAGAATGGGTTCCCATAGATGTTTGCTAAAAAAAATGTTAGGAACGGAGCCAACTGGCTCATATCATGAATTCTGCAAATATTACTCAGGTATCAGGAGTATAGGGATCAACATTCACAAAACCAATTATTTCTTTGCTGTAACATTGCAAAACACCAAAGAAGACTGTTGTGCTTCCAGTTCTAAAGTAAGCAATAAATTTGACAGCACAAATAGCAGACAGTATTACAAGTACCCTCGTTAACTGCCTATATTGAAATGAAGTAATAGGGCAGAACCAAACGGGATCTGAGAACATTAAATCCTGTTTTGATTTTTGAAAAACCGATATAATGAAAATGCAGGGATGACACGGTATCTATGGATTTTCATAAATATAGTTCCACACTATGGGTTTTGACTGAAATAATGAATAAATGATTCCCAAGGTGGGATGTAGTGATACATTTAAAAACTAATTTGAGAACAGAAAGAACAAAACCTTAATTAAAGTACAGGAGAGGAGAGGCAGCATCGTATCCAACAGTTCGATCAAGTTGTCCTTCATTGATACCTGAATTCTCAAAAGAATATGGACTTTTTAATGATAAACAAAGATCTCCGAGGGAAGTGCGGCCGTCAAAGTGATCTTTCTCATCAGGACATGATTCCATGTTATCAGAGGAGTTGGAGACGTGGGCTAAGTGGTTAGATTTCAGCCATTTTCATCCATTATGTCATGGCATGTTGGTTTGCCGTGAATGAATTTGGGGAAATGTAATTCACTGGCAGGGCCAGTGGGAGATGACAGCCCCCCACTGGCACCAAGGTGTACCTTATCAGCTGTCAAAAACTGACAGTGTTCCTTGACAATTTTAGTGCCTTCTCAATGTGCCATGAGATGAAAAAGTTAAAAAAAAACCCCACTGGATCATATATTAAAAACAAATCAATCTGTATGATTTTTCCCTGTTGTGCATCTGACCTGAAAGTTTGTCGTCTTCCAATTGCAGCAATATGGATCAGTTATTATTACAGGGGGTTACAAGAGAGAAGTTCATGATGGGACTGCAGTGGATCTACAGGTCCAACTTTGGGCAAAATCCAGAGTAACTATGGGGAGTCCTTGCTCGGGTGTAAGAACAACTTACTCTGGATTCTAATATGAATTTCCCATAGGTTTTCACTAGGTGGTGCAGTAACTACAGGTGCACGTAAAGTCTCTTCCGTACTCCCGTAGTTTCTCTGGATTTGGGGGTTTGTTAGATTTTTTTCATATACGCATTTGACTCAACACGAATTGCCACTGCAAATCACAGTTTAAAAAAATTAGAGAGAGGCAGTCGTTCAAGCAATCATTCAATTTTTCAGTACCAGAATCAATGATAGCTATTTCAGATATTGAGATATCTGCAGACATTAGCACTACCTCATTCCATTAGACACAATAGAGGAGCAAAAAAGACCCCTGGAAGTGGATCTTTCTATTTTTTTCTATTATTTTCTTTTCTATTATTTTCTTTTCTATTATTTTCTTTTCTATTTTTTCTATTATTTTCTTTATTCACAGTTTTTTTTATCATGGGAAGTTCTGGAATGCATCCTAGGGGATAATGAGGGACAACTGTACAAAAGCAAAAACACACAGAAAAAATGCATGAATCTCATAAGCACAACTTTGTCCTGAGATAACATTCTGACTTAGAGCACAATCCTAACCATGTCTACTCAAAAGTAAGCCCCTCTGTGTTCAATGGTCCTTACTCCCAGGAAAGTGTCTTTAGGATTGCAGCCTTAGTGTGCAATCCTAACCAATTTAGGCTGGCCTAACTCACGAGGCATGTCTTCCTGTGCTGGTGTCAGGAGAGTGGCACATGCCTGTTTATTGGCCTAAAAAACCCCACAGGAGTGTGGCTGAAGTGTCTTATGGTACTTTTGTGACACCCCCAGGTCAGCACAGGACTTATGCCAGGGCTTATGCCAGCCTAACTGGAGTTTAGGATTGCAGCCTCATATTAGCTACTAAGGCAAACCATGTCACTAAACAAATAGGGAAACATCTTGAAGGTTATAGCTTTTTCTGCAAGGAAAAATAGCTGCCCAACTCTTTAAATCAGCATCCATATATCATTTCTGTTATGTATTATATATAATATTTTCCCCTTCATGAACATAATCCATAAACAGTTTCCATATCAACACAAATAAATCTCATTCTGTATTCTGAAGATTACTCTTCAATAAGTCTCCATCTCCGACAGATTGAAAATCCATTCCACACTGTCCTTTCAATGCCTTGAGCGAACTCTCCTCCATCACCAGACCAATATAGAACCCAGTTGTTTTCCTCTTCAAAAGTCCTCTGGATCAGAGAGATTATTCAACATTTATGAAAGATTTTAACCTTCCTGCCTTCCAACCATTCTCAGAATTCAAAAGTCAATGTCATCAGGGGCCAGGACTCTCTGCTCCAGGAGCAAAAAAACTTGTTTGCCTGGAGTACAACACATGTATGTTTTTTGAGTTTCACCAGGATAAATATATACAGTGGTGCCTCACAGAAATATATATATATTTCGTTCCGGAAGCATGCTCTTTAAGTGAAATGCTCTTTAAGTGAAGCTGATTTTTCCATAGGATATAATGGAAACTCAGACGATTGGTTCCACAACCCCAAAAATATTCATTTAAAATTTTAACTGGACGTAAAAATGATGACAAAACACTGGAATTGAATTCAAAACATGCATTCAATGTGATGATCCTATCAAGTCTACTTAGGCTGCAGTCCTAAAGACACTTTCTTGGGAGTAAGCCCCATTTAACACAGTGGGGCTTACTTCTGAGTATACATGGTTAGGAGGCTGCAATCGAAGACACTATCCTGGGAGGCTTACCTGGGCTGCTGCTGGAGGTTCAAGGTGGTTGGTGGGGGCACTTGGGAGCAGTTAGGGGCAGCTACCTCTGGCACCCCCAGGCAACTGCCCCCAAGTTGGAGTCAGTTAGAGGAAGCAGCACTGGCCCTTTTAAAGAGGCCCCGCTTGGAGTGTCAGGGCTGCATAGCACATGTGCCCATAGTGTGCTTGCTTGTTAAGTGAAGCGGAACTTGTTATGTGAAGCAAGATTTCTTGGAAATTTATGCTTGTTATGTGAAATGTTTGTTAAACGAGGTACCACTGTGTGTGTGTGTGTGTGTGTGTATATATATATATAAAATATATATATAAAATAAAATATATATATAAAATATATATTTATATATATATATAATCAACCCTGATATGAATAAAGGAAATACATACAGGAATGTTTCAAGTAACATTTGAAACTGACTTGTACTGAAGTAGACCAATATCGTTCAGCCAACTCAACATTATAGTTACTGACAAAGTTTCTATTGGTTTTCAGACAGGGGAATTGCAAGGGACTTTTACATACACATCTTATGTATGATTCCCCCCAAAACAGGTATTGATGTGGTGTTTGAATCTCAGGTAGCCTTACTCCAGCTTAGCCTTCCGTGTAAGCATCTGGTGTAACAGTCTAGTCCTAATTACTAATATGGTGCTCTATACTAAGACTTCTGAGCCTCTTTTAACATGTAACTTTGTCACTCCAGTTTTTACTTCTTTCTCTTTTTATGTTCTTCCCATACAAAGGCAGAAAGCAATTCTTTGTTCCCCAAACTCCAAAGGAAGCATTCACACAAAGAGATTAAACTGTGGAGCAGCTGAACTCATCTACACTACACCAGATCTGCCCCCAAAATATACCAGGTTCAGAGAATTTTCCACCTGTCAAAATATCTCCTTGAAGTTCTCTATAATTGGTCTCCTAATTACCATCTTGTGAGACCCTGTATTAATAGTATTTTTTTAAGAGAGACTAGCTAAGCCCAGTTAAATTAGATGAGACTCAACATTAAAGAAGAACAAGAAAGTCTAAAAGTCTAGGGACCTGACATGCCAAATGGATATTACTTGTGTCAAGTTATTTATTTAAATGTATTTATTTAAAATATTTAATTAGGGATTTACCACCGAGATTAAACAAATTACATACATTTAGCCTAAAGCAACAACATGATAACATCAAAAATCTAACAGGCACTGATTTAAATGAGGGAAGAGAATGGATTGGATTTGTTAGCAAAACTTGGCTTACTGGGAAAGGATAACATGAATTTTGCAGTGTACTGTACATGCTTGACCTGCTCCAGCTTAAATGAAAGGCAGTAGGACATAGAAAGTGGTTTAATAGGTATAACCTTGGAGAAACAGGCAGCCTCCTGTTACTATCTGGTAATAAGAGGCAGAGATGAGGGTAAGGGTGGGTGTTTCGGGAACTTGGAAAACACCCAGTAAAGGGAAATGTTGCTCAAATAATTGCTCAGACTCTTCTTAACTTCTGAATTTTCAGTAAGCCTCCTAAAAGACCTGAAAGTCTGAAGAAAACCAGGGGAATGGCTCTAGCCTCAGGACATGTATCACAGTGTCTGCACCTTCTCTATTTTATTAGCCAAGTTATTATAGGAATTGAAGACACCCCCCCCCCGCCCCCAAGGTGGCAGGTGAGGTGGTAGAATTGCAGACTGGAGTTACCAGAAATCTATCCTTCTGCCCCTCTTGCAGATCCATGTGGGCTTGAAGGATGCTGCATCCCTTTTGTAGACCTATAGTGGCATCATCTCCATCTTCTCATTGCAACCTCATATTTGCTGCTTGGAAGTTACCAGGAAAACACCAGTTCAGACCAGTTCCTTCACTCTAAAGCAGTGATTTTCAACCAGCGTGCTACGGCACATTCGTGTGCCGTGAATAGCCCTCAGGTGTGCCGTGGGAATTTGGGGTTATTTATTAATAGGCAAATTGGGGGATTTGAGCAGCCTGGTGTGCCTTGTCAATGGTAAAAACAACTGATGGTGTGACTGATGGCTTGACAATTTCAGTGCCTTGTTAGTGTGCCATGAGATGAAAAAGACTGAAAATCACTGCTCTAAACACATCTTGTCTGGACAGTGCTATTGATATCTCAGCATTCTTGTCCCGAATCCTGCCCCTTCTCATTGATACACTAGACAGCTCTCCTGTCACACAGTTGATGCTGTATTCAAGCCTTCAGTACAGGCATCCCCCACTTTCTAATGGTTCATTTTCTGATGAACTCTTGCAACACCTTTCAATTATACCCATGACTCATTCATACAATACATGCTTCACTCTTTCAACCTCTCTGCTGGTTTAAAGGCTAAAATTGTCTTCCCTGATTTTGATTTGCGTGTAACACAGTGAACGAACTATTTTTGGCATTTCCTCATGATTTTCTTAAGTAAATGAACACGATTCAAAGATATTCATTGCTCACACATGCCTTTGATCATTTACTGTAATTTGCTGTTATTTTGTTATGTGTTAAGACACTGTTCCTGTTGACCAGCAGGCCAGGGTTCAAGACCCGGGTCAGCCCCACAAGACAGGGTGAGCTCCTGTCCTTAGCCCAGCCCTGCGACGCAGCTGGATCCAATCGTATTGGCTCTGCCTTTCCATTGGACTAATTCAGTGGCATGGAGAGGGGGGATTTGCTGCTTGGGTAACAGCCTATCCTCCATAACAATCCAACCCAGGCTTTTGTGCTTCGCATGCAGCGTATGCAGCGCTGAGCACGATACCATAGTCTTTCAAGACTGACAGAGGCCTGCTTTTAATAAATATGTGTTATTGGGACTGCAATCCTAAACATGCTTTCTTGGGAGTGACTCGTGAAACACAATGGGGCTTACTTTTGAGTAGACATGGTTAGGATTTTGATCTTAGGCTTTTCCAATTGATATTTATTCACTTATTTGTTGGTTGGTTGCTATTTTGCATTTGCAAGCTGAAAAATACTGGATTCTACTTTTCAGTGGTTTTAACTTTTGGACAGTGCTTCGATCCCTAACCTGTCCTGAAAGTGGAGTATGCCTATATTGATAGGGCAGTAGAACAGATTCATATTCCCAGTATCTTTTGAGGGATGCCCTTGCAAACAGAGAACCCCCATCCATTTTTGCCATTGCCCTTTGTAAACAGGGACAAAATGCTTCTGCAGGGCAATGTGCAAACATTTTAATACCATCCCATAAATTACCATGAGACACTTCTATAGCATATGTCATTGTCCAGACTTGGCTCCAAATTTTCCTTGAACAAATTTCAACTAAGCATTTCTTACTGATAAATTCAGGAGCATAAAGTATAAATCTCTCTCTCTGAAAGCCTGTCTCTCCTAACAATACCATGTTTATTGCCTGTGTACCACAGTCACCGCACAACACTGCATTCACTTAGCATAACAATTTCATATTTCAAATCCAACTGCAGGTAATGCTAATTACAAGAGAATGTGATTTGGCGTCCATCCCGAACATATTTGAAAGTGCAATACATAATTATCTATGACTGTTTAAAAAAACCCGTCGCTTATTAATGCTTGCAACACCCATTCTATTCAATATTTCTGGACAAGTTTTGATCCAGCTTTCAGAAACCATGAATATAGCTATCCAGCAAAAGTTGGCTCTGCCACTGCTGATGTTGTCAGCCAATAGAATCAAGAGGGAACTGAGGGATGGAAATGAAAGGTTGGCAGAAGTTAGCAGGATTTTGATTTTAAAACAACAGGCAAAAGCAGCAAGTCATCACTATGATGTCATGTGCTCCGGAAAGAGGGTGAGCAGTTTCGACAGCCAAGCTACATCCAGTCTTCTTCATTTACATGCTGACAAATAGATGGAATAGGACTGTTGCCCTGCATTAAATATTTTAGTCCTGTTAGTGATGAAATGGATTCAGTTGCAAATTTCAATGCCCAGATAAAAGTCATTCTGCAAAAATGGGTTACGTAGAAGGCTTTTCCCTTCTAGATCTGGGAAGCAGTGTTCTTCAGCCATGGGGCCGTGACCCCAATGGGGTTGTGAAGCCTCCATTGTTGAGCTTATGGGAACAAAATAGTTTGAAGACCACTGAACTAGATCACAACCAGGTAAAGGGTGAGGCATCTGGTGTAACATATTTTTTATTTTTACACACACATGGATCATAACATGAAAAAGTTTGACCACTGATGTGGAGAAAGGTAGAGGGAATGTATTCTTTAAGGCAGAGGTGTAGCTGATGATCACGTAGCCCAGTGTAAAGTTCAAAATCTTGCCCCAGAAATGATGTCACAACTGGAATTGTCATCAAGTCTGGGATTTTAAAAAAAGACAATTGCAGGAAAACCCACATCTTGTCCCCATGAGCTTGCCACCCATTACCTCTGCTGTTTTCCCCCATATAGTGGCATAACTAAGGCATCTATCAGAGGTCAGAGATTTTGTATCCCCAAAAAACAAAATCAAATTTGATGTAGCATCTATGGTTCTTCAGGACAGCTATAATCCATTTCTGTAAATTATTGCCCAGGTTTTCTGGCTATTTGGAAAGATGTAGATTGAGGCCTCATGTTTTGTCATGTATTGTTGCCAGCATCCTCAAAGGCAAAAAAGGCAGGACTAACAACAGCCAAAACAGGAACTGGTAGAGAACTACAGAGAGGACAATCATAAATAGTCCCAGCTGCTTCTGGAGCTAACTAGCAGCACCTTGGGTCTTTATGTTCACTTAAAGGTAGGGTGTCTACAGAGAAGTTTCTTCTTGTTGTTTACTATGTGTTGTACTTACCCACACCTTCATTTTGGTGGATGTTTTTAGGAAGTAATGAGTGCCAACAACTATTCAGTCACAGCTTCTTCTTTCCTGTTGATGTTGCCTTTGTGTTTGTAAATTTCAGTGATAGATAGATAGATAGATAGATAGATAGATAGATAGATAGATAGATAGATAGATAGATAGATAGATAGATAGACAGACAGACAGGCAGGCAGGCAGGCAGGCAGGCAGGCAGGCTTCAGGGGGTTCTCACAGGTTCTGTAGAACCCTCTGCTAATGAGCGCCTCGTTCTGAGAACTGGTTACTAATGGGACATAGAACCTGTTGTTAATTTATTTGAATCCCACCACTGGATGGATGGATGGATAGATAGATAGGATATCTGTAAGATTAAACATTTTATATCCTGTCTTACTTATATCTTCTACACCTGAAAAATCAGCCATAGCAGAACATATAATTAAGATAGGTTTAGTTCCTGTGTGAGAAGTGGAGAGAGAGAGAGAGAGAGAGAGAGAGAGAGAGAGAGAGAACGAACTAGACCCCAATCCTATGCATATATACAGGACTCAAGTAAGCCCCAAGGGGAATGGAAGATGGGGGGAAGATCCATGCAGACGATGACAGACAGTTGTCCTCCTGGGAAATACAAGTTGCATGCAGGTGCTGCTGCACATAGTTGCTCCCACTTTGTTACCCCGCAGGCCTGTTGCTCAGTGGAACTGTACCCTCTGCATCCCACTTAACTACGCCTCTGCATTAATTTGATAACAGCTTAAAATTTTAAAAAATAAGCAATTCCCAGAGGTGGGAGAGCAATACTAACATGTGTTGAGAATAAATGTCATGAGCTGATGACATCTAAGTGAGAAACTTAGCTATAGCAAGAAAAAGTGATAATGGATCCAGATGAGATGCAAGGAAGTGGTGAAGCTAATGATCATGTAGACCAGTGCAAAAATTAAAAGGTTACTCTGGAAGTGAGGTCACCACAAGAAGTGACATAATGCCTAGGCTTTTAAAATTGGGGGAAAGTCCACCTCCTCCTTCCCAACAGCCTGCCACACATTTGCTTTGCTGCATCCCCTTGCTAAATATATGGAAATAGGAGTTGCCTCATATTGTTAACACAAAACTTTAACTGCTGTGAGTGCTAATGAGATGTAAATAAGATAGTCGCTTGGGTCAGTTTTGAGTTAAGAAAATCGACTCTTCCATTGGCAGTTGTGTTTTCATTTTCTGGTTAATTTTCTAGAATCTTTGATAAAATACACATATCCCAATCAATGGTGGATTTACGTATAAGCTAAACATGCAATAGCTTAGGGCCCCACTCTTTTGGGGACCCCCAAAAATTTAAAGGAAAAAAATGAATGTACTCTTCCAAAATATGAGCTAAAAAACAAATAAAATAAAACCTATATACAGTGATAGTGTTTTGTGATGTGTAGGCTCCTATGATGTAAGTAATGGGCCCCACCTGCTAGCCTGCAGAACAAATAAAGGGTCCCATTACCTTCAATAGCTTAGGGCCTCAGCAAAACTAAATCCAGCCCTGAGCCCAGCGCAGTCTGATTCCTTACATTCTGCATTAAACTATCTTTCCAGTGACATACTGTATAACATGATGTATACAAACATTCAGTGTTTTTCACAAAGTCTTGATGCAAATTTAACCTAGGCAAGCACAACTCCCATCTTCCTATTTCTGAGATGATGTAGGGAGGCAAGCGCATGTCTGTGCACTGGACTAACCTACTCCCCAGGAGTAGTACAGAAGTGTCTTGTGGCCCTTTGGTGACACCCCCAGGTCAGCACAGGATTATGCTATGGCTCAATTCAGCCTAACTGGAGGTTAGGATTGCAATCTTAGCCAGTAATGTCATGGCCAACCCTATGTCAATGGTCAACCCTAGATTACTACCCTCTGTACCCTCTTAGCTATGCCACTGGCACAAGGTTTCAGTTAGGCCTGATTTGGGATTTGAACACAAGCAGGGTGACCATATGACCATAAATTTCCAGATTTGTCCTCTTATGTTAGCTTCCTGGCTGGGTGTCCTCCAAAAGGGCTTCATTGTCCTCCATTCTGTCTTCATTTTGGAATTTTGCAATGGTGTGCAGTACCCTATCATGTTATATATTATTGGATTCATATTGAAGAGCAGAATCCGTTTTGAAATACTCGTATCTCCTTCCTATCAAAAGTTATAGCCAAAAAACTATATAATCAAAAATATGCATTGAAAAATAGATACGGGAAAAGTGAAAGTGCCCAGTATGGCGGCTTTACTCGAGAGTATACAAATGTGCCATTGTCTTCCAGAAAGGTCAGGCTGAGAGGAATTCAAGACCTTGTCCTCCTTTTGAGGTTTGGGCATCTGGTCACCCTGACCACAAGTTAATCATGTAATCACTCAGGTAGAGGCAGGGGAAGCTGCCTTTGTAAGGTGAGGTGAAGGTGGAAGGCACAAGGTTGCTTTTTTACTTTGATAAATTGTTTACAATGCCAGGTTGGCCTAGAGGTAAGTGTTTTATAGAGAAAAAGGATCAGCAGACCACTGTCAAGCCAGGGTCATCTGAGAGTGCTCCTTATAAAACTGCTAGGATACAGTTAAGCCAACATAGACTCAGAGGCAAATTTGACCAGAGGCCACCATCTTTGCAGGTCAGCATTTAGGAGGCTGTCAGTCATGGGCAATCTCTTTCAAAACACCTGTTTGCAAAAGCACAGTCCACACATATCATCTAAGGCGAACAATCCAAAAAGGTCGAAGATCTCTGAGCCAATATGTTCAGGCTTTAAAATAGCTCTCCTAAAAATACCACGTTCTTTCTGGGTTATCCCTTTGGAAAAAGAAAGGAAAACAAAACATTCCTCAGAAAGCAGCACTTAAATGAAACCAGAGTAAGATAAAACAAGGAAAGTTCCACCAAGCCCATATTTTTTCACTACCGTTGAAAGAGACGAGTCCAAGAAAGTTGACTGGAAACCATGAAATCACTAGCATTGAACCACTGGGGGAATAAATAATTTGAGAGAGGAAATCAAAGTACAGCAGTATTTCAGATGTGGAATCAAGGGCCAATATCTATTCAGCAATATAACAGCAATTGAGTCCTCACTGAAAAGCTATGAGGAAGGGAGTAGTTCTCAATTCCCCAGGAAGGAAATCTCATAGTTGTGCCACTAATGAGAAGGCTTACCCCTCGCAGTCATCGCTCTTACTTGGGGAAGACACTGGTAGAAGAGCCTCCTCAGAAAGTGGGCTAGAAAGTATGGAAAGAAGTGGTCTTTCAGATATCCTGGGCCTGCAAGTTAAAATTAATGTCTTTAAGAGGGACCAGAAACAAACAAGCAGCTAGTATAGCAACTGAAGCAGTGATTCAACAGAATTATATCACCTGGCCTCCATAACCAGCCAACCTGCCACTCCGCATCTATCTGTCTGTCTGATATATATATATATGGAACTTATTTATATAAGAGTGGAACTTCCATCAGCCACCTCCTCTATATGGATGACATCAAGCTGTATGCCAAGAATGAACGAGACATCGACTCATTGATACACCTGACAAGGATCTACAGTGAGGATATTGGGATGTCATTCGGCCTGGATAAATGCAGCCGAATGATCGTAAAGAGAGGAAAAGTGGTTAAAACCAGTGGGGTAGAACTACCAACAGGGTACATAACAGATGTAGAGACCACCTATAAGTCCCTAGGTATCCCACAATCCCAGGGTAATCATGAAGAGGAGGCAAGGAAGACAGCAATATCCAAGTACCATCAAAGAATACGACAGATCCTGAAAAGCCAGCTCAATGGGGAAAATAAGATACATGCCATCAATACATATGCACTGCCAGTCACGAGATACCCTGCTGGCATAGTTAGCTGGCCACAGAAAGAAATGGAGGCGGCCGATGTGAAGACCCGAAAGCTCCTCACAATGCATGGGGGTTTCCACCCCAAGTCTAACATCCAGAGACTATACACTAGTCGGAAAGAGGGCGGCCGGGGTCTGATGAGCATCAAAACTACTATCCTGGATGAAACTCAGAATATCCAGGAATACATCAGTGAGATGCACCCAAAGATGAGCTGATGAGAGAATGTCTCCAGCAACAACAGCAACAGCAAATACAGAAGGAAGATCAAACTGAGGAAGTGTCCTGGCAAGAGAAGACCCTGCATGGGATGTACCATCGCCAGATAACCAAAGTCACTGACATTGAGAAATCCTATCAATGGCCGGAAAAAGCTGGCTTCAAAGATAGCACTGAAGCCCTCATCACGGCAGCACAAGAACAGGCACTAAGTACCAGATCCATAGGAGCGGGGATTTACCACACAAGAGAAGACCCAAAGTGCAGGCTGTGCAGAGAAACCTCATAGACAGTCCAGCACATTGTGGCAGGGTGTAAGATGCAGGCAGGAACAACATACATTGAACGGCACAACCAAGTAGCCGGCATCGTGTATAGGAACATCTGCTCAGCCTATGGACTAACCCCTGCCAAGAACAGATGGGAGACCCTTCAGAAGGTTGTGGAGAATGACAGGGCTAAGGTCCTGTGGGACTTCCATATCCAGACAGATAAGAAGATACTGGCTAACCAGCCAGACATTGTGGTGGTAGATCAGGCCCAGAAGACAGCCCTGGTGATAGAAGTAGCAATACCAAATGACAGCAACATCAGGAAAAAAGAGCATGAAAAGGTAGAAAATTATCAGGGTTTGAAGGAGGAATCAGAAAGGATGTGGCAAGTGAAGGTGAATGTGATCCCAATAGTGATTGGAGCACTAGGGGCTGTGACACCCAAGCTGGAAGAATGGCTCCAACAGATTTCAGGAAGGACATCAGAACACTCGATCCAGAAAAGCGCATTGCTGGGAACAGCTAAGATACTGCGCAGAACCCTCAAACTCCCAGGCCTCTGGTAGAGGATCCCAGATTGAGGATAACGTATGTACATACACCACCCATGGAGGGTGAGAAAACAAGACAGGGTGAGCTCCTGTCCTTTGCCCAGCTCTGCGATGCCAGCTGGATCCAATCATATCAGCTCTGCCTTTCCATTGGACTAATTCAGTGGCGTGGAGAGGGGGAAGTTGCTGCTTGGGTAACAGCCTATCCTCCATAACAATCTAACCCAGGCTTTCATGCTTCGCATGCTGTGTATGCAGCACTGAGCATTATACCATAGTCTTTAAAGACTGATGGAAGCCTGCTTATATATCTAGCATACATATATAGCAACAAAAATACTAGTAAGTTGAATTACATGGTCTCCTTGCCCCCTAGGTTAATCCCTAGCTGCAGTTATAGATATACTTAGACCTGAGCCTGCTACATTGCTGGTGCATGTCTGAGTGAATCTGTGTTCAGGGATCTGGCCCAGAAAAGGGAATATGGGTTGGCAGCACAAATGCCACAAATCATGCCATCTTTCTGAGCGCAATCCAGAAGTTATCAGATATATTGAGCAGATGACTTGTGCCGGTAGAAAAGGACATTCTGAATGCAAGGACAGCTACAATGACCTTTAAAAAGCAATCAAAATCTTTAAAACAGAGTGGTGCTTATAAAATTCAAAAATGTTTGTGCATTTCCATTTACAGGAGCTGTGATGAGAACAAGGTAGTGGTTTGAAAATAAAGATACATTGAAAGGATTACAGTATATTATTTCTTCAATACAATACAAAGACATCAAAATAAGAGGTGAAATAAAGCACCAGCACCGTCCATATATCCAGCTTGCTTTTTCTGTTAACCCCCTTAAGCAAACCCAGGAGGGTTCACAGTTGGTGGGGGGGGGGAATTTCTTTATAACAGAGGAAAAATAAATTATACAGAGATGTCAGATTTGAAAAATATATATATATGTTGAGACAATTATAGCCTACTTAGCACAAAAGAATCAAGAAAGTAGCAAAATGGACAAATTAATCATGGATGCCTTTGACCCAGAATGGTTGTAATGAGTATTTAAACACTCCTTTTGAGGAGTTTTTAAAAAGAGAAAAAAAATAAGTTATGTGAAAAAGCTAGTTCTGGAAAAGAAATTAGTATTTTCTTCCCTGTAATTAATTTAAGACTAGAAAAGAGATTAAAGGCAGCATCATAGTATAAATAGTTAGAAAAAGAACAAAAAAACAGCTAGAATGGAGACGTTATTTTCCCAACCATTCTTTCTGTCTCATGCAACACAGTGATTTATTTATTTTTCCTAAAGCAGTAGGTGGAGGCACAAAGGAGACAATGCCCAGCAGGGAAAAAAGGAATGGAGCTTGCACAAATTTCCTTTGATTTTTCTTTTTTGTATCCCCAAGTAATTTCTGCTACTTCAAAGGAACCAGGAAGATTTTTGTACAGGCCAATGTTTCTCCACTTTTGGGTAGGTGCACTGTTAGCTTTTGACACAAGGCTATAGACAGATAATTCAACAACCCACATTTATGTACTGGGGTGTAAGTTGCAAGCAAAGGGCTCTAGAAGGCACCTTGGCAGGGTGATCATATACTGTAGGATGGAAGACAGAATGCCTGTACCTTTAACACTGCATAGAAGAGGGAACTGAGGCAGGTGCTGCTTTTTAAACCACTCTATATTGAGCTAAACCAGTCTAAATTCCCTCTTCCTTGCAATGGATAAGGGTACAGGCACTCTGTCCTCCATTCTGTATGGTCACCCTGCATCTTAGACTCTGGTATAAGACTTGGCTGCTTCCGGAGCTTCCAACACTGTGGTGCTGGAGCTCCTTTTCACTACTTGTAAGTCCCATTGTGTCCAATGAGACTTAGGGCAAAATCCAGAGTAACTACGGGGAGTCCTTGCTCCGGTGTAAGAGCAATTTGCTCTGGAATCCAATATGAATTTCCCATAGTTTTTCACTAGGAGGTGCAGTAACTACGGGTGCACATAATGTCTCTTGCAACTCCTGTAGTTACTCTGGATTTGGAGGTTACTCCCAGAAAAGCAGCCTGCCCCATTCCAAGATGGTGGAATCCAGTGCCAGACTCCAAGATGTTAGCACTTAGCTTTACCTGATCCCCCTGAAATAGTCATGACATCAAGAAGTGGATCCCAACCCCCAATTTGAGAAACACTGCTGTAGAGCAAAGAAGTAAATATAAGCTAACTTAGTGTTTCTCAAACGGTGGGTCAGGACCTACCAGGTTGGTTGCCTGCCATTTTCAGGTGGGCCTGAAAACGTTGGGACGTCTGAAAATGTTCAAGGGAAGGCAAACAAATTGCTATAAGACAAATCACATTTGCAGGGTGGTCCTGAACATTCATAGTATAGATCAGGGGTATCCAAACTTTTAACTTTAGGTCTCCTGGTCCTTTCACAAATGTCTAGAGGAGGGAATTTTAACTTGTGATCAAGTTAACTTGTGATCAACAGGTTCAGCTTGTGATCTATGAGATGAGAAGCTGCACCTGCAGAAATTCCCTCCTTTACTCACTTGTTAAAGGTCCCAGAGCCCTGAAGTTAAAATTTTGGACACCCCTGGCATAGATCCTGCCATGTTATTTCCAAGGTCGTGTTTAGTTTTTTGCTAAACCGAAAAGAACAGGTACTTCATGTTTGCTAGGAAAAGGTGACAAACTAGATATTGCTGCTGGCATTAAAATTCCGGGTAGCCTTTAAAGCCATTCAGAGAGACAGATGAAAATGCTTTCCAGGATATGAAACAGCTGTCCTTCAGCTGGCTCCCTCACAGATTGCATCTATCACTTACAGATTTCACAGATTGCATTTGTGATGCATGTTACCCTGGGAAGTAAATCTGACCAGACAACACAAAAGGCACCAACTCAGGTGCAACTTTATTTCCTCTGATGTTATTGGACCTAAGTGAAATATTGCCACTAACTGGCAAAATATTTTCCCATGACCCTGTGATGGAAAAGTGATATAGATCAGAGACAAACGGATACAGTAACACTGGAGTAGTGGACTTGCAATGATGGGTTCAGAACTGTTGGCTTTGTGCAGATGCACAACTGAACTGTAATGTCTCTCAGGCATACTTATAATTTGCACCTTCAGAGAGGTGCCAGCTCATATCTATATATCTACAGTATTTATATATCAATTTTCAACTAAAAATTTCACAAAGTGGTTTACAAAGAAAATGAAAAAATAATAGCTAATTAATAGCTAATGGGTCCCTCTCCCAAAATTGCTCACAGTCTGAAAGGCAAAAAGAACACCAGCAGAAGCCACTTGGACAGACATTGCTGGGATGTGTAGAACGAGTTACTGTCCCACTCCTAAAAAAAGAAGGAAGTCCTCTTGAAAGAGTGTCTCTTACCCAGTTAGCAGGGGACCATATATATCCCCTTGTGCTTCTCCCAGCCCAGTCTGGTTGAATGGATCCAGGCCAGGGTGACCATATGACCAGAAATTTCTGGATTTGTCTTCTTTTGTTAGCTTCCTGGCTGGCTGTCCTTCAAAAGGGCTTCATTGTCCTCCATTTTGACTTTATTATGGAATTTAGCAATGGTGTGCAGTACTCCGTCATGTCATATGAGGTTGGATTCATATTGAAGAGCAGAATCCAATGCAAAAATAGGTTTTGAAATATCTCCTTCCTATCAAAAGTTATGACCAAAAAACAAAAAAATAAAAAATATGCATTGAGCTCTATGGGAATGTGAAAGTGCCCAATATTGTGGCTTTACTTGTGAATAGGCAAACATGCCATTGTCAGCCGGAAAGGCCATCTTGGAATCCAAGACCTTGTCCTCCTTTTGAGGTTTCGGCATCTGGTTACCCTGATCCAGGCCCCCTGATCTTACTAGGCACTTACTATTCTTCCTCTGTGCACAGTGATGGGCATCAAAGAAATTAAGAACCAGTTCTCTGTCCATCTGGCAGCCACTTTTAAATGGCTATTTTTAAACTTTATATGTACTATCTCCTGTTAACAACCGGTTCTATAGAGTAGGTGCGAACCTGCTGGAGCCCACCACTGTCTGTGCACCAATATGGGCAGTTGCATCTGTCCAAGCATGACTTGGAGAGCGACAAGAATGATCAGTGGGATGGAAGGGAAGCCCTACGAGGAAAGGTTGGGGGAACTTGGGATGTTCAGCCTGGAGAAGAGGAGGCTGAGGGGAGACATGATTGCCCTCTTCAGATACCTGAAGGGCTGTCATAGGGAGGAAGGGGCCAATTTGTTCATAGCTGCTTCTGAAAGCAGAACTAGAACCAATGGGTACAAACTGCAAGAGAGGAGATTCCGGCTGGAATTCTGGAAAAAATTCCTGATGGTGAGGGCGGTTGGGCAGTGGAAGAGATTGCCAAGGGAGGTGGTGGACTCTCCCTCACTGGGGATCTTCAAGCAGAGGCTCGACGAGCACCTGTCGGGGATGCTCTAGGGGGAATTCCTGCTGCAGGCAGGGGGTTGGACTAGATGACCTACTAGGTCCCTTCCAACTCTATGATTCTATGATTCTATGACTGTCCAGAGCATCCTGGTGCCCAGATCTATTGGGAAAGAATGTCACAAAGGTGGAACAGTGACATTTAAGTTCTGAATGGTGTTTTCCATTGAGCTAAACTGGAAAACTTTATGCTTTTGACTTTTATAAACTGAAAGATGAAAAATGGGTCAAAATAGTTTTAAAAATCTGGTATGGGTTGCACCTGTTGGATGATGTACCCTAGGAATGCCTAGGAATGTCAAGGAAGATAGGGAGGAGATGGATTATCCCTTTTTGGAGATCTTCAAGCAAGGCTCAACAGACACTTGCTGGAGATAATTTCCTGCTACTGGTAGGGATTTGGACCCTACCAGTAGGTCCCTTCCAACTCCATCAAACTATGACGGTAACTACAGTGGATGTGCTTTGCTGTGTCAGAATTTGAACAGTATTTGAGTTGCTCATTATATGGTGCACATGGCCCACTAGATAATGGAATATTTCTAAGCATCATGACTTGTTTGGCAATAGCATGTCTTGCTGTAGCAAAACAGAGGCTGTGATTATTTCCTGGAGAAAGCAACAAATGCCAGATTCCGGTGAACAGCTGAAGTGGTGGGTGAATCTTTCTCTCCTGGGCACAAATGACATATTTTGTTAATAATATATAGATTTCTCCTTACACTTTCCTTTTTATAATCTGCGGCAGACACTTCAGTTGGAGATTGGATTTTGGGAAGCTGCTTTAAACAAAAAAAAAAAAAGGGAAAACAAGAAGGGTGAACCACATGCAATGAAGCAGGACTTCAATCCTATACACAATTACCTGAGGAGGAAGTCCCATTGAACTAACTGGAACTTATTTCCAAGTAAGCTTGCATAGACTTGACCTGTTATTTTACAATTATAGCTGCAAAATGTGGAATATATGAAAATTGGTTGTTCGGTGTATGGGGATGTAAGCTATGACAAAAAAATAATTAGCAATGGAGCATTCTGGTCAGAGAGGGTGGCCAGCAGATGGACAAGGCCCAGGAGTAAGGTGGGACAAGCCTCTGGCACACAGGCTATACCAAAACCCTTTCCCAACAGACTGTCCTTACTCTGGGCACATCAAAACAACACCAGGGATTTGGCTAGTGCAAATCCAGGTAGCTTCATTGAAGTAATTGCCATGCAACATAGGGTATGGGGAATTAAATCCTGTTACTCCAAGTTG
The DNA here is from genome assembly GCA_030015325.1 of Cryptoblepharus egeriae. Classification (NCBI taxonomy): domain Eukaryota; kingdom Metazoa; phylum Chordata; class Lepidosauria; order Squamata; family Scincidae; genus Cryptoblepharus; species Cryptoblepharus egeriae. The sequence goes on along the minus strand of JAREYC010000016.1, from coordinate 12,351,354 downwards.
TAAAGGATCAATTTTAACTACTGTTTTGAATACAGTGCAGTTCAGCTGACCTGCTTGTTCCAATGAAGATTCAGATTGGGCTGAAAGAGACACTTGAAAAGGACATTGAAAAGGAACACTTTTGGGGGGTGAGAGAGGTATAAATTTTTCTTTAAGGGTTCATCATGATCCAAATCACTGGAAAGGATACTCTGATAGATTAAAAACAAACCCAAAAGTTGCCAGATCAAAATAATTATAACTTTGGACACATGGAAGCAATTATTACATAGAAACTATCAAGTGCTGGAAAGATAAGGCACAATTACATCTCCTGAATGTGACTCCAAACCTTGATATTCACCACCTCCTGGAACCAGAGGTATGGGAGGGCTTCTTGGAATTTTTACAATGCGCTTTTAAACCCGTGCTGACAACAAACTATTACTGTCTGACTCTACAAGGTAATCACGCGGTGGCTGACATTTTGGGGAGAAAGCCAGAAATAATGATTAATTTTAAAACTATTTTAAAATTACTCTTCAAGATACATTGAAGGAACAATGGGCTCCCCGTCAATACATAATAGAAACACTTTGCATTTTCCATATCATAATCAGCACAAAAGAATGAAAGATCTCAAAGACTTTATTGCTCAGTCAGGAAAAGGGAGGAAAGCAAACAAATTAGAAAGACAAGGCTTGAGATGGGAGACTATCTTGGGTCCAAGAGAAGGAGGGAACTAAATAAGGACAGAAATCAATGGAAAGAAATCAGAAACAAATATGGAATCCAGCCTACACTGGTGCCTCACATAAAGAGTTTAATTCGTTCCGGAGGCATGCTCTTTAAGTGAAACACTCTTTAAGTGAAGCGGATTTTCCCATAGGAAATAATGGAAACTCAGACGATTGGTTCCACAACGCTCAAAATATTCATAAAAAAATATGAACTGGATGTAAAAATGATGACAAAACACTGGAATTGAATTCAAAACATGCATTCAATGTGCATAATCCTATGAAGTCAACTTAGGCTGAAATCCTAAAGACACTTTCCTGGGAAAATTTAACACAATGGGGCAATTATTACATAATGGGTCTAACTTAATTATTAATTGTTATTAAGTTGTAATTATTTTAATAATTATTATATTATTATATAATAACTAATTATTATAATAATTATTTAATTATTAATTGTTATTATTATTAACACAATGGGGCTTACTTCTGGGTAGATGTGGTTAGGAGGCTGCAATCAAAGACTGGGAATAAGCCCTATTTAACACAATGGGGCTTACTTCTGTGTAGACATGGTTAGGAGACTGCAATCAAAGACACTTTCCTGGGAGGCTTACCTGGGCTTCTGCTGGAGCTTCAGTGTGGCTGGTTGGGGCACTTGGGGGCAGTTAATGGCAGCAGTGCTGGCCGGCAGCCCTTTTAAAGAGCCTCTGTGCAGAGTCAGGACTGCATAGCACGTGTGCCCATACCACGCTTGCTTGTTAAGCGAAGCGGAACTTGTTATGTGAAGCAAGATTTCTTGGAAATTTATACTAGTTACGTGAAACGCTTGTTATGTGAGGTGCTTTTTATGAGAGGTACCACTGTATAGGGTGTCATTTTTTTAATGTTATATCTGAGTGAGTTCTCTAAAATCAAAGAAGTGAATATTTTTCTGTCCAGCCATGCAGGTTGTAGGATTGACATTTTGGGATATTATGTAAATATGGGATGTCTCTGGATAAGAGACTGCAGTGGTTCAGTGATTTAAGGTGCAGTACCTGTCGACCTGAAGATTGGCAGGTCAGTGGTTCGATATCTGAGTGCTACACAATGGAATGGGCTCCCGTCATTCATCCCAGCTCCTGCTAATCTAGCAGTTTGAAAGCATGCAAGTAGATAAATATGTATTACTTCGGTGGGATGGCAATATTGTGGTGACAGGTCAACCTCAAACATGTCTCAGTTGACTCCAATTCAGACCCAGCCAGCACTTGAGACAAATGCTGAGAAAGTTGCCAATGGGAATACCTCTGGATGGGGACATTTCAGCAGGTTTGACACTAGTCTTTCTGGGGAAAGCCACAAGGAAGAAAACCTTGTGCGAGTAGAAACACTATATAGCATTGACCTAGAGCTTCTGTCTTTCATGACATAGAAGACAAGAACAATCATGTGACAGAAAGTTCAAGGGGAAAAAAAGAATTGTGCCAGATGTGAGTAATAACTACATATTTCAGTCATGGTGGATTTATTGTGATCTTCTAGAACAAGCTGGCATACTTGAAATGAATTAAAGTTAGGAAAAGAATCAATTCCTGGTGATCAAACTCTTGGTAGATTTATACTGACTAGCCCCATAAAACATTTAGAACGAGGGTACTATCAACACGAGCAAATTCAGCTCCAAAATAGAAGTTGCAGTTGTTTTATTAAAATGGTGTCCAAGAGATGATATAGAAATTATCTGCTTAGCCTAGCACAAAAATCCATTTTCTGTGTTGTTCTTTTTTTGTTGAGGTTATTTTAATGGACTTTGGGTTTTGTTTTTGGAGATGACCTAAGCTACTGAAACTGTATCTAGGGGCCAGAAGAGATGTGGCTTATATATCTAAGTTGCAAACCAATAATTTAGTTGACCTTTTTGGACTGCTGTTTATCCAGGTGTAAAATTAAATATGAGGGTGGGGGAAAAGGAGAATCGCAAGCAATACAAGCAGGTGTCTTAATGTCCTTCTTCCAGTATTCTAAAATGTGTATAAGAAAACAAATCATCAAGTCTAAAAAATGGGAGATGAAACAGATGCTTTGCCAAATTGTGGAATGATATATAATCTTTCTGTCTTATTGCCTCTCTCCAATGTTCATCTATTGTAACTCAAATGGGTGCCATCCAAAAATATTTCATGCATATAAAGGATAACCTACCATGAACTTAATAATGGGTATTTTAAATTGCACTCTTGGGAGCTCTGAGGTTTCTTAGGATTGAGTTCCTTTGGACCATGATGGTCGAAAGGTGCCTGAACTTTGCCATTGGACTCCCTGGTTTGAGACTTATGGTGGCTCATATCGTTTTTATTTCAGGAAATGTAAAAAAATAAAGTGCAGGTCATACTCTTCCTAACTACTCCAACTGTAATCCTAACTTCCAGTTAGGCCAGCCTAAGCCCCATCATAAGTCCTGTGCTGACCTCGGATGTCATAAAAGTGTTGTAAGATACTTCTGCGCTACTCCTAGGGGAGGGTTTGGCCGGTTCACAGACATGCACTTGCCTCCCTTCATCTTCACAAAAATGGGAAGACTGATAAATTGTGCCAGCCTAGGTTAGGACTGCACCCTCACATAGTAATAATGCAGTTAAATAGCTTTGGAGAATATGAGGTTATCTGAATTTATGTTATACAGTTTTTCCTTTAAATGATTCCTTAAGGTTAAGCCATTGCAAAATTCTTGATTACAGGCAGCGTTGATCCACAGCAGGCATGGGTTTGTGCCCCCCAAAGAAACTGTGATGCCAGCAGGGAAGGTGGCAAGAGGATGCGGTGCAAAATCAAACACCCAAGTAACATCCACTGAATGGAGTGTCAGTTGCAAGATTGCACCAGCCTATGCTCTTTCTGGTCTGAGTTCTCATGAGACATTGGCAGGATGATGTTGCTAGAAAGGAAAGGGCATCCTGTGTGGTGGCCAGATTCATAAGGATCTGGGCCATTGAGGAAAGAGAGGTTACATCTTTGGGAGCTCCAAGGAGACCTTGGGAAAGGGTTGCCATATATTCCAGGAAACAGGGACAATCCCGATTTTGGGGGACTGTGTTCATGTACAGGCAAATGGGACAAAGGGTACTATCCTGATTGTATGGAGGAGAATTTTGGCAACCTTACCTTGGAAGATCTGCTCTCTGCCCCCCTCTCTGCCTGTCTCTTGTCCCCACCCAAATTCAAACACTGGATCAACCCCAACTACAGGTTCAGATCACACCCTGTTTGTTGGTAGGTGATGACAGCCTAATCGTTATCTATAGGAAAAAATGGGCATCTCAAGGTGTGATGTAAAGGTTACACCAGGTTGAATACTGCTTGATGACCATGATTCAACTTGTGGCTATTGAATTTATTCCACACGTCTTCTCAGGGAGTAACCAAAAGCAAGTGTAGCATATGATTGTAGAGCTATGGAAACAGGAATTGAGGCTAGATAGTTTTAATATAACAGATTCATCTCTGCCATAAAAAGAGATTTGCGGAGAGATACCACCATCTTGACAGCTCTCCGACAAAATCCACCACAACTCATTCAACAATTGATTAATTGATTATAATATATTTTCTCCCCTGTGTGTAAATATATTGGACAATGCATTTTGCTGCATTTTATGTGACAAAGCTCAAAGATGTATATATGTGTTATCAATAACCTGTATATTTATTTATGAAAATAATGTGGAAAACAGTCGAGTATTTCTGATATATAGTTCTTGCTGATATGAAGAAGATGACAAATGCATTTTTCACTGCTTTACCCAATGATATCCCATTTCAATAAATGCTTCATGCAGATATTGAACCCTGCCAGAATTCTAAAATGAAGGAGAATGAATAAGGAAAGTAAAATTAAGCTACAATCCAGAGTAACTATGGGACCTTTTACACCAACGTAGTTATGGTGCCGCCTACGGGAAACCTATGGGAGATGCATAAAGCAATCCAGAGTAAGTGCCTCTTACATCTTTGTAGCCTAATTTGTAGCCTAATTTTACTTTCCTTATTCATCCTCCTTCATTTTAAAATTCTGGCAGAGTTCAATATCTGCATGAAGCATTTATTGAAATGGGATATCACTGGGTAAAGCAGATGTGGGAACTATGAATGATATCTTCTAAGTATCTCTCTCTGCCAAAACAGCAAAAGATCTGTCTACTTATTTGTTTGTTTTATGATCAGTCTCTTATATGTGAATTTGTTATCCACTAATTTGCTTATCTTCATGAAGCAGTATTTCCACCTATCAATTATCTGGCAGCATAGTCCTAACTCCTGGTTAAGCTGCCAGCAGTCCCAGCACAAATCCCGTGATGGCATGGGACTTCTGTGCCACACCTGGGAGGGTTAGAACAGTGCACAGACATGCTCCAGCCTTAGCCACTCTGCACCACCTAGGAACAGTGGAACAAGTATGTCATGCCAGTCTAAATAGGTTAGGATTGTACCAATTATCTGCAAATATTGTGCTGGTGCATTTGCCCATGGAGAATCATCTCATTCATTTGTGCCTGCGTCCAGATTCCCTCCCCCCCCCCCCCCCACACACACACATCTTGGGCACTATCTCAAGAACTCCAGCTGAATCTTCATAATCTTGGTGATGATCAGAGACCAATGATGAGAACTTTGTGAGCCACTTTGTGAACTGTTGAAAAGTGATATAAAAATAATGTTTTTATTATTATTATTATTATTATTATTATTATTATTATTATTATTATTATTATTATTATTATCCATAAATACACAGCGAACAATTTTGTGCTGCTGCTGCTTCTTCTTCTTCTTCTTCTTCTTCTTCTTCTTCTTCTTCTTCTTCTTCTTCTTCTTATTATTATTATTATTATTATTATTATTAAGTTGAATATCATACTCACCAGGTGTTAGACTGGAATTGTCTCTATTAATACCATATTCACCAGGTGTTAGACTGGAATTGTCTCTCTTAATATCATACTCACCAGGTGTTAGACTGGAATTGTCTCTATTGTGATTCGGTTCCTATCCACAGAACTAGGAATCACAAAGGTCTCGTCTCAATATATGTGAAGTTCCCAGGAATGCTGCTTTTTGTAACTGGGTAGTTGTGATCTTTTGGAGGCCCATTAAGTTTAGATGTTCCTGGGGACTTAATGGAGTCGCTCCAAGAGCACCTATTATTATTGGAATCACAGTGGCTTTCTTTTCCCAGATTCTCTGAATTTATTGGTAGGTCCTTATAACCGTATGATCTTCTCATGTTCTTTCTCTTGAAGCCAACGATATCTGGGTATTGCAAATTATCCAGACCTGTTTTTCCGCAACCACGGTGGTGTCTGGTGTATTGTGTTCAACTGGCAGTTGGAAGTCCCACAGGATTTTGACCTGTTCGTTCTGAACTATCTTTTCTGGTTTGTGGTTCCACCAGTTTGTGGTTGTGACTAGGTTGTCCTTTTGGAACAGATTCCAGTGTATCATGGCAGCCACTCTGTTGTGTCTTTCCAGATAGTCTGTTTGGGCGATCTTTCTGCGGGCACAGATGATGCGTTCCATTGTTTCTTCGGCCTCCTTGCACAGCTGGCACCCACTGTCTTTCTGGCTCTTCTCTATTTTGGCATTTATCGCATTTATTCGCAATGCTTGTTCTTGGGCTGCTAGTATCAGGCTTTCTGTTTTTTTCTTTAATGTTCCTTTCCTCAGCCAGTGCCATGTTGTTGTTGTTGTTGTTGTTGTTGTTGTTGTTGATGTTTCACAGTACTATTTCACTATTATTTATTTATTATTTACTATTTATTATTATGTACTATTGATTTTCACACAGGCTTACTGCTGAAGAGATCCCTTTTTGTCTCTTGAAATGGTTTGCACTCATTTGGCAAGTCACACATCAGTATTGTCCTACCAAGCATTAAGGATAATTGTACACTTCTAGACTTGATCAGAACTGTAATTAAATGACAAAGGTTCTCTTCTTCACTCTTCATCACCTCCTCCTTTTCATGTCTATAAAAAAGCCAGAATCTGAATATAGTGGAGTATATGTTTTAAAGAACAGTGGCTGTGAGTGGTGCAAGTGGTTAAGACACTGTGCCTGTTAACCAGAAGACCAGGGTTCGAGACCCGGGTCTCCACAAGTCAGAGTGAGCTCCTGTCCTTAGCCCAGCTCTGCGATGTTCCATTGGACTATTTCAGTGGCATGGAGAGGGGGGATTTGCTGCTTGGGTAACAGCCTATCCTCCATATTAATCTACCCAGGCCTTCGTGTTTCACATGGAGCACAATACCATAGTCTTTTAAGACTGATGGATGCCAAGTAACATGTTTTGGTGGTTCTCACATTCAATATGCAACACATCCTCTTGGTGCTAATGGTGCATGTCAGTTATAGATTAGTGTCTGACATATGACAAGTGGATCTTTGCATTTTCCAGCTTCAGCTGAACCAATATAAAAAGCATCATTGATTTTTTTTAAAAATGCATTCTAGTTCTTCTAAACAGGAGTGGACAAACCACTTGCAAAGGACCAAAGAACCCTTCATTTACTCATGCAAGAAGTTCCACCATAATCAATGAGACTAGTAGGTTGATTAGAGTGAGCAGGATTGAACAGTTGGTGTAGAAGAGTATCATCGTTTTATTGAATTTTCAGCCAATATCAAAGAGAGGGAAACAAAGAAACACAAACTGATGAATGTGGTGACTACTGAGCTGTGTGCTCAGTGATGGTGGTGGGAAGCAAGACACAGGAAAAAAAACTGCATACCTGGGACACAAGTACATTAAGCAAATATTGACTTTTGTTGAAGCCAACATCACCATGCACTGAACTGAGAGGTGAATATTGATTGAGGCCAAGACCAATATTTACCTGAAGGGACAATGCATCTTAAAGTTGACCAAAACCAAAAGTCAATCAATGTGTTTGTATAAACATTTTATTACAAAAATTAATTCTGACATTGGTTTTGAGAGACTCTCGAGTGCAAGTGAGCCTTATATTGGTTTTAAATTCCATTAGAACAGAGAAATAATTCAATTCAGGTTATGAAGCTTTCTGCACACCAGGATGCAAATGTGAGTGGACATTCTCTAAGAAAACCTCATGTCCAGTGCTCGATGAACTCGGGGAAGGAGGTGAGCAGAGTGTTGAAGACAATTCCCATCTCTGTATTCCATACATTCAAAGTAACCTATGTCCAGAGCATGTGCATATATATTATGTAGGCATATCCTGTACCTAAAAGGCAGTGTCCTGAAATATAGAAGTCTGAGATTGTACCTACAGTTTACTGATAAAGCATGTGATTTGAATTTGAGATGTCACAATTTCAATATTCAGGTAGGTTTGGGAAATATACCTTTCTAAAACCCTGGACAAGTATAGACTAGTTTTTCACACTGAGCTACAGCCTCATAACACATAGGTGTTTGTCGTTCTCTAAGGGAATAATCCTAACCAATTTAGGCCAGCATAACTCATCCACTCTCTGTTCCTATTGTGGTGTGGGGAGGCTAGTGCATGTCTATGCAGTGGCCCAACTCCCCCGCCAGGAGAGGCGCAGAAGTGCCTTATGGCATTTGGGACATCCACATGCCAGCACAGGTCTTAGGACTTATAGAATCATAGAATCCTAGAGTTGGAAGGAACCCTGTGGGTCATCTAGTCCAACCCCCGCCTGTAGCAGATTCTCCTAGAGCATCTCTGACAGGTGCTTGTCAAGCCTCTGCTTGAAGATCCCCAATGAGGAAGATTCTACCACCTCCCTCGGCAATCTGTTCCACTGCCAAACCGCCCTCACCCTCAGGAATTTTTTCTTGATATTCAACTGGAATCTCCTTTCTTGCAGTTTGTACCCTTTGGTTCTAGTTCTGATTTCAGAAGCAGCTTTGAACAAATGAGACCCTTCCTCCCTATGACAGCCCTTCAGGTATCTGAAGAGGGCAATCATGTCTCCTCTCAGCCTCCTCTTCTCCAGGCTGAACATCCCAAGTTCCCCCAACCTTTCCTCGTAGGGCTTCCCTTCCATCCCACTGATCATTCTTGTTGCTCTCCTCTGGACCTGCTCCAGTTTGGCTGCATCTTTCTTAAAGTGAGGTGCCCAGAACTGAACACTGTACTCAAGGTGAGGTCTGACCAATGCAGAATAAAGAGGAACTAGAACTTCTCACAACTTGGAAGCTCCAGTCCTCTTAATGCAGCCTAAAATGGCATTTGCCTTCTTTGCAGACACATCACATGCTCAGCTTGTGTTCAGCTTGTGATCCACAGCGACTCCAAGATCCCGCTCACATGTTGTCCTGCCAAGCCAAGTATCTCCCATTTTATACATGTGCTTTTGGTTTTTATTGCCTATGTGCAGAACCTTGCACTTCTCCCTGTTGAAATTCATTCTATTTGTTGCAGCCCAGTATTCCAGTTTGTCCAGATCCTCCTGAAGGTTTTTCCTGTCTTGTGTTTGCTACTCCTCCCAGCTTGGTGTCATCTGCAAATTTGATCAGGCTTCCCTGTATCCCTTCCTCCAAGTCATTGATGAAGATATTAAAGAGATCTGGGCCCAAGACAGAGCCCTGGGGCATCCCACTTATGCCTGTTTTAACTGGGGATTAGAACTGCAGCCTAACTAGTTGGTGGAGTAGTGTATGCAGTCAACTACATAGATACTGCTTTTTCAATACTTACAGAAGAAGAAGAACCCAACAAAACAGTATGGATGGAAAGGATCCTGCTTTTATACCCTCTTAATCATCACACCATCTGAGTTCTTTTCCTATTCCTGACATGGGCAGGAATCCAAGGCATGCCAAGAGCCAGGGTATTTGCAACCGTCAGCATGAATCTTCCTCATCTATATGAGGAATACTTTAATGTGCCTATACTGCTTGTAAAAAGTTGACAGATTGACAGCTCTGGACCAAAGCATTTCCTGTTTATTCCCAGAACAGATAAATCAGCGGGTTGGGGAGGCATTTCCAAACCAGTCGCAGAAGAGGTCCTGTCTAGAGAAGTGGAGACCTAAGGCTAAAATATGTCATGTCATATATATCTCCTGACAAATTCTAGGTGATGGCATCTATACTTCAAACAGAATTTTAATTTATATCCTTTATTATTAATTTCGACTTAAAGGCCATCCCACCTCCTCATAAATGCATGGAATTTGGTGGTGGCAGATGAAAATGTTATAAAATAGCCCATTAAAATCCATTCTATAGAACAAAAGATTCCACTTCCCTGGTCTTTTCCAGATAAACAGGTCAATCCTAAGAGCCATTTATGCCACCATAATACTCATTCTGGCAGTGTAAACAGGTTTATGGTTGCCAGCAAGCACGACCTGGCTGCTACCACAAGTAACAAGTGGTTGGATTCATGTGATGATAGTAATAATAATTATAGCATTTGTATACAGGTTGAACACGGATTTTTTTATACATGTTTTGACTCAACACAAATGGCCACTCCAAATCACAGTTTTAAAAACTGCTTTTCAACTTTCTACCTTCTTTCTACTACTGTAGAGAGAAGTCATGTAAGAAATAATGGCATTCTTCAGCTGAGCCAGACAAAGGCATGGGCTCATTTCCATTTCTAATTGCTGACTGCCTCTCTACAACAGTAAGAAAAGCTGTTTTTAATTTCATTTTCATTATTCATTTAATTTCACTTTCTTTTTTAAAAACTGCTTTCATTTAACACATTTGTGGTGTTAGCAGGGAGTCCCAGAATCAAACCCTTGCTGATATTGAGGCCCAACCTTATTCCATTAGGAGCAATGCATGTGTCTTGAAAGACTATGGTATCATGCTCAGTGCTGTATACGCTGCATGCGAAGCACGAAAGCCTGGGTTGGATTGTTATGGAGGATATGCTGTTACCTTCTCCATGCCACTGAATTAGTCCAATGGAAAGGCAGAGCTGATACGATTGGATCCAGCTGGCGTCGCAGAGTTGGGCTAAGGACAGGAGCTCACCCTGTCTTGTGTGGCCGACTTGGGTCTTGAACCCTGGCCTGCTGGTTAACAAGCACAGTGTCTTAGCCACTTGCACCACCCACAGCCCTTTCATGTGTAAGATACCTGCAAATATGTCTTTAAATTAATTTGGATGGGAGGTGGGCCGGCAGAGGGCAGACCTGGGGAACAAGAAGGACAATTATGTCAGATCCAAATCCTACTTCCTGAGCAAATTTATTTCTTCTACTCAGTTTTAGGCCACCTCTAAGGAGGGTCTGTCTAAGTAGAACCATTGGGGTTGCTATAGCCCTACTGTAAGGAAGGGGATGAGCCTCCTCTTCCCTGCGGTTCCAAAACCTGTATTGGATACAGCGCAGGTATGCCAGCCTGCCTGTTGCAGAGCAAGTTAGGATTGCGCTGTGTATTAGCAGTGTGCCTTTTTCATACCTGTAACATTTGATTTGCAATGTTGGATTTATGGGGGAGGAAAGGCGGGGTATACCTGTAACATTTGATTTGCAATGATGTAACATTTCATACCTGTAACATTTGATTTGCAATGATGGATTTATGGGGTATAAATTGAGTAAATAAATGAGTAAATAAATTTAAATTGTTGCGCAGGGACCTGCTTGGACAGGGATGCTCTCCAGGTGGAGAAACAAAGTCAGAAATTATCCAGATGTATCTGTGGCTCTAATTGGAACTCAAAGGTATTTTGTAAATCAGGGAAGAGATGTAATGTGGTAGCAGAACTTACATGAACATCATGTAAGTTACATGAACAAAGCTAGACTTACATGAACTTACATGAACAAAGCTAGAGGTTAATTCATTTTTAGAAAACAGAAAAAGTACAGAAGGAATACAAGACTAAAGGGGCAATGTTGCCTGTTGATTTGAGAGCAGGGCACCCATTGAATGGCACCAACGTAGAGCACACCTAGCTGATTTTTAAAAAAATATATTATTGGGGTAGGAATGCCATATGTCCCCAAAAACCAGGACAGTCCCAGTTTTGGGGAATTGCCAAATTTGGGGAATTCACGTACTGTTCACATACTGGCAAGTTTGAGAGGGGTTCTGTCCAGTGATGGGATTCAAAGAAATTAACAAGCGGTTCTCTGCCCATCTGGCAGCCACTTTTAAATGGCTATTTTTAAACTTTATATGTCCTCTCTCTTGCTAACAACCGGTTCTATAGAATGGGTGCGAACCTGCTGGAGTCCACCACTGGTCCTGTCCCGGTTTTGTGGAAGAGAATTATGGCAACGCTATATTGGGAGCTCTAGGGTTCTGTTTCCAATATAACATGCAGGCTGATCCCGCACCCAAAATTTAAGCATTGCTATTGAAGAGAATATTTCATCTTTGGCCACTCACTGCTTGGCGTTCAGACACAACCTCTTCCCACAAGCCTGCACCAATAAATGTGGCAGATAAAGACTTCTGAGCTTAAAGGTTCTTCACCCGTCTATTTCATCATCTTCTCCTTTCTTTTTTTTCTTAATTAGCTGGGTTTGCCTGCTATGCAAATAACACGTCAAGATTGGGGAATGATATTCTTGGGAGAGAATAACAGCTCATTTGAGATCAGAAGGCAAAGGTGCACAGTAGGAAAAACCTTTCTATTGTCTCAAGGCAGCACCTGTCAATCTGATTTAATGATTGCAAAGATCTTCCGGCTGACTCCGAGGTCCTGAGGTCCGTTCCGAGATGAGAGGCTCCTGATAGGGGGATGGAGCACACTGATGATCCCAGAGGCCTTTTTATTACACAAATCTAATGCTTCTTATTTAGAAAATTTAATGCTGCTTCCAGCCCCTCAGGTCCCCTTAGCGAAACTGAATTTCTAGTCATGGTGAACTAACTTAAACTGATGTTATACTCCCCATGGACACATTGCACATATGTAATTTACAGTCTGGGGCTCAGATAGAAACAAGTAAAAATCTGCCTGTGTGGGTTGAACGAGAAGTTCTCTAGATGTTATTTTTTTTCCTCCGCTGCCTGGCTCTGCTATATTCAAGAAAGAGTTTTTACTCTTTATATTGCTCAGATTATTATAATCCTCAGGCGCACCTTTGCAGGAGAAGAGCAGTGGAAAACAGCTAGAGTTTAGGTTTTGCACGTGAAACGTCCTACACGTAGGACATTTCTCCAACATGGTTTCTCCATATAGGTTTCTCCAAGTAGGACCTTTTGCCCAGATTCTCTCTAGAAAAACATAAAATAAATGAGTTTGGATTATAATGGTCACAGTTTATTGATTCAAAAATTTTGTAGCAGGTCCTTGCTTTCTCAACGTTACAACACACCCAACTGTGTCTGCAATCTGAAAGACACTTTCCTGGGAGTAAGACCCATTGAACACAATGGTGCTAACTTTTGAGTAGACATGGTTAGGATTGTGCTCTTTGTGCAGTTTCCCAGTCATGGAGGGGTTAATCAGTTACTATCTGTTTCCTACAATGAGAGATCCATCCATGGTCTCTTACCACCCTCCACCAAGTCAGTCCCTTAAACCTTCAAATTCAATATTTTCTCTCTGGGTCAGTGATTTTTAATCTTTTTCATCTCATGGCACACTGATAAGGTGCTAAAATTCCCAAGGCACACCACCAGTTTTTTTTACCATTGACATGCCACTGGTAGTGGGCTCAAATCCCCCCAACTTAATGTTGCTCCCCAAAGTCCCATGGCACACCTTTAGATCATCCATGGCACACCAGTGTGCCGCAGCAGTGGTTAAAAATCACTGCTTTAGACTGACAGTGTACCCTCAGCAAGGGTATTTCAGCTGCAATCCTAATCTCCACTTAGGCCAGCCTTAGCTCCAGCATAAATCCTGTGCTGACCTGGGAGTGTCACAAAAGGGTAGTAAGACACTTCTGTTCCATTCCTGGGGGGATTAGGCCAATGCACAGGCTTCCATTGACTTCCCCACACCATCACAGAAAAATAGGCCAGGTGTGTTAGGCCAGCCTAAATTTCTTAGGATAGCGCTATTCACAACTTTCCCATGCAATGCCAAGAATTTAACCTGCAACACTCTACCTTTAATCACATATTTTGTAATTGTGCTATGGCTATCGCTCTTAATATGCTCATTAACCATAGATCCCATAGGCCTGCACAGGACCCCTGAGCAGCTTTATCAGTTGTCTGCATAGGAAATACTCAATTTCAACTGCTTGACCCAATTTCTGTTCAAAATGAGGAAACACAAGAGACTCCTAATAAAGAAGGTGATGCAACGAGCCTTGAGCTTTATCGGCGTTTCCAGGTCAGACCAGTTTGTATTGCACGGAGCCACAAAGGGACACAGACATCTTGTCACCCTTCTATGCTTTGCCTTAATCTTCAAACCAAGCTGTCCTCTAGAATTCCTTCACAATGAGCACAATCCTAACCATGTCTACTCAGATGTAAGCCCCATTGTGTCCAATGGGTCTTACTCCCAGGAACGTGTCTTTAGGATTGCAGCCAATGTGTCTAGAGTCGGACCTGAAGGCAGCTTCCAAAATTGGTGTTGTCACTGGCAATGTATTGTCAAAGCGGCTGGAAGTGGAATGTTTTGGGTGCACATTTTATTCAGGAGGCTTAGCAGGCTGTGACTCCCTCCGGGGAAGGTCTCGTCATTCCCCAGAGAAGGAGAGGCACAGCTGCATCATTCTTTCAACACTTCCCCTGCCAGATGATCCAGTGAGGCCCAGTTCTGCAGGGAGGCTCCTTAGAGAGAAGCATTGATGTTGGAACATTTCATTTCCTGCCATAAAAAACACCTCCAAACTTCAGCAGCAACAGTATTGTGTGATCAATAAGTATCAGGACTGGTGACATAGTAAAGGAGCTAAAATACGCAGAGTTAAGCCACTTGGCACAGATTGACCTTGACCCCAACCATGCATGCACACTAAGTTTTAACATCCTAGCTCACTTCGAGCACAATCCTAACCATGTCTACTCAAACATAAGCTCCATTGTGTTCAATGGATCTTACTCCCAGGAAAGTGTCTTTAGGATTTCAGCCTTTCTCTCTTTACAGCAGTGCTTGGAAGGAACGTGTATAGCATGTGGAAGGAACGTGTATAGCGTGTGGTCGTCACATTGATCATGACAGAGAAAGTTGAGCAGAGAATCTGCATCAAGTTTTGCCAAAAGCTTGGTGATTCATGTGCAGAAACCAATGCAAAGTTGCAGAAAGTGTATGGAGAGGAGTGTATGAGCCGCACACGAGTGTGTACATACCCTTTGTGTATTCAAGCTGAAAAACACCTGAGTGTGAGGTTGTTGAATAAGAAACAACAGCCCAAAAAAGCATACACACTCAAAAGTGCAATCCTAACCCTTACTTAGGCTGGCACATCTTCCATGCTGGCCTGGTGGTGTCACAAAAGTGCCATATGGCACTTCTCTGCCATTCTTGGGAAGTTAGGCCAGCGCACAGACATAGCCCACCATGCCTCCAGGAAAACAGGGTGATGGGTGAGTTGAGTTGGCCTAAATTGGTTAGGACTGCCCTGGTCGTAAACTCTAATTAAGAACATGGCACTTTTGAGGCAGACATTTTCCACAAGGTGAATGCACCTCCTAGTGTTTTTCAAAGATGGTTCAGTTCAAGTCTGGCTGAGATAGGAAAAGAGTGGGATTTAATGTAAACTTTCTGTTAAGCTATGAAGCTTTATGTAAGTGGACTTAAGAACTCCTCTGCTTGTGATATATGCCACCAGAATAATATCTCAGCATATCAAAAGTGACACACAGAGGGGATAGTGGGCAGGTACAGCCTTGGTATCACACATCTAATATTGTGGGAGATATTTGAAGCCACAAAAGCCACAAGAACAGTTCCTACTGGAGGTTTTTCTTAGAGACTGAAGGCCAAGTTGAGAAACCCATTCTGCAATGTCTTAAAAAGGTGTCCAAATCATGCATGATTTTCTTCTTCCAACAAAGGAGGCTTCTTGAATGTTCTTGAAAAGAACCTTTAAAAAAATCCTCACATTCCCTAGAAGAAAATTCACATCATTCAAATTTTGAATGGGGGCTTTTACAGCAGAGTGCTTTGTAGTACTTTTAGATACTTTAAAAATGAGAGAATAAAGAAAGGCTTCACATGTTCCTTTCACAGTATGTGTGTTTGTTTTATTGACAACTTTGGGCATCATTCTAAAGCACCCTTGAGTGCAAGTCCTTTATGCCATCCTTGGAGTGTCACAAAAGTGCCATAAGGCACTCCTACATCAGTCTCCTTTCACCAGTCTGGGTCAACTGCAATCCTAAGTGCACACCCCTAAACACACTTCCCTGCAATCCTAAACCCACTTTCTTAAACTCACCCATAGAATAAAATGTGGCTTACTTCTGAGAAGACATGGTTAGGATTGCAGCCCAAAACTCAAGTCAATACCCTTTGCTGAACATAATCATTGGTGGATTTGGATGTTCTTTCACAGGATGTTTAAAAAGAAGACATGACCTGGAAAAAGAGGACATACGGTCACCCTGTGGGTATGGGTGGGTTTAAAATGGGATTGTCTGACCAGAGAGAAGATAAAAAGTGGAGGAAAAAGAAACCACTCTGGCCACTTAAGGTAGCTATGGGCTTACTGTGGTTTGTGTTCATGAAGTTAAATAGGAAGAGTCTTCAAGGGTCTTTTGTTGCCTTACTAACTGTTGGTCACTAATACACACCAGCAGGATGGTTGAGGAATCTTCTCATACTACTCTACTGGCATCCCACACTTTCTGATGTTTCATTTTCTAACCGTTCCGATCTTTCAACAGAACTCATTCATTCAACACATGCACCCCTCTTATTTCCTTGTAACTGTCTTCAGTAAAGAACCATCATTCAAATACGTAAACTGTTCATTGCCCAAACAAGCCTTTTACATTTTACTGTAATTTGTTAGGTATTTTGGCTACATGTTAATAAATATGCATAATTTAGGTTGGAATCCTAAGAGCACGTTCCTGGGAGTAAGCCCCATTGATCGCAATGGAACTTACTGCTGAATAGACACGAATAGGATTACAATGTTAGCCTGCAATCCTAAAGACACTTTCCTGGGAGTAAGACCCACTGAACACAGTGGGGCTTACTTTTGAGTAGACATGGTTAGGATTGTGCTCTTAGTCTTTTGCAAGTGATATTTATGTCTTTTTGCTGGCCATTTTGGATTTGCAAGCCAAAAAGTTCTGGGTTCCATTTTTTAACCATTTTCACGGTTGAAAACCCATCCAGTAAGTGGAAGATCCCTGTACTTTGAATATTTTTATACCTCTTTTCATTTTGAAAATTCTGAAAGTGGATTGCACAGTAAAACAAAAATCCAATGGATTTAAAAAATAAATTTCAAGGAAAGCCAAAAGAGTTTTGGAAAAGCTACAAACAACTCTAGACAAATTTCTGTGAGCAATTTCATACAGACCCCTTTTCCCCACAGCTCTGACCTCAGTTTATTTTCATTTATTTATACCACCCCTCGATTTAATTAGAAGTTCAATCAGAACAAGACTCTAACCTGAGATTTCGTCATTGTCACAGTCCAAATTAAGATGTACAACTGTCTGGAATCTAATATGAATGGAACTTACAGGAGAAAGCGGTTTCCCTGGAGTTTCACTTCTTTCTCTCCCACCCCCTTGATTCTCTTTGCCATGAGATGAAGGTGAGGCCCAACATATGCTCTGCATATCATGTGCTCGCTTGCGTATCCAAGCATACTGTCACTCCTCGTTACTCTAGAAGTCTCTTGAGCACAAAAGGAAGTGGAGTTTCAGCGGATTGGAAATACATGCTCTACTGAGTACGTCGTCAAGTTAGTGACCATCTGCAACCTACTCGGAGAGTTTTTTTAACATCTTTTTTTTAAACATTGAGTTTTGAGTAACTGTGTGTATATACATATTTATATATTCCTATTTGTAAGCAAATAAATATAGGGCATTCAAAACATCTCTGACAGTAGCTTCCTGCTGTGACGTGATGAGTTATCTAGAATCATTTCGACAAGGGTCTAGTTGGGATAAGTTATTAAACAGCTCGTAGCTAAGAGATGGAGCTGCAAAGCAGAAAAGTAAAATCTTGTTTCTCCCAGAAACTCAGAAACAATGGAAACATTACAGTCCCCTCTTGTGTTTTGCCTCTTCCAACATGCTTCTGACTAGTTTTTAAAACATACCATGTGTAGGTGGTATGTTGTATTTCCTGTTTCTCAGGGCTGTTGAGAGTTGGCATTGGGTCCTGGGTGAGATATTTGATAGTCACTCTTTTGGGGGGCTATAACCAGTGGTGGTTATAGGTTCTATAGAACCATTTGCTAATGAGGTTCTATAGAACCATTCTCACAGGTTCTATAGAACCATTTGCTAATGAGCGCCTGGTTCTGAGAACCGGTTACTACTAGATCATAGAACCTATTGTCAATTTATTTGAATCCCACCACTGGCTATAACCTTTGATAGGATAGAGATATTTAGAGCACAATCCTAACCACGTCTATTCTAAAGTAAGCCCCATTGTGTTCAGTGGGTCTTACTCCCAAGAAAGTGTCTTTAGGATTGCAGCCAAAAGGTCTGTTTCATTACATTCTGTACGAAAATACAGTTGGGTTGCAATCCTAACCACTCTTTTCTGGGAGTAAGTGCTATTGAACACAATGGGACTTACTTCTGAATAGGCATGCTGAGTAGAATTGCACTTTTGGAATGTTATATAACATGATAGTATTCAAAAGTACCAGGATTTTACAATTTTGGGATAGTTATGGTGTCATTCCCTGCCTCCGTGTGTGTCACCCAGTGTGGCCTGCACCCACTGCACCCCCTGTGCGTGCGTCCTGACCTGGTTCAACAAGGCAGTAAAATTCAGAACCACCCTTTCCAATAATGTTGACTTCCTAATTCATCATCCCAGCCACTACTATGATCTGCCAGATTTCACCTCCGCATCACAAGACTGTGTTCAGCAAGGCAAGTCTTCCGTTGTGCATAGCAAGGGCAATATTTATTTGGAACCAAAAATTGGCTGACCTAACTGAAGAGCTTATGCAAACCATTGACATAAGAAGGAAGCAATGGGAGAAAATGTCTCTCAAATAAACAGGTTGTCTGAATCCACCCTCAGTATCAGAGAATGACGAATAATCTGCGTTGTTAGAAGAGGCTGCATATTAAAGATAACACAGTCAAATCCTGCTTTTCACTGCATGCCATTCCATTCCTTATCTAGGCACCAAAGTGGAGATATTTCAAAGAGAAACTGGCCCTCCATCATAGGCAGACGTTGCTATATCGCTTCCTCCTTGGCCAGGAATCTGGAGAACTTAATCAGAATTCTCCCCCACCCTAGGAGTCCTGCTTACATTTTTAACTGAATGTCAAATCATTAAAAGTAACAAGAACCAAGTGTGCTCAGAAGTATTTAGAGAAAAAAATATGATTCTCTGCTAATTAATCCAATTTTTAAATGAAGGAACATGCCTAGAATTATGACTGATAACTATTCTTGAAATGCTTGCATTTGTAGGATGCATCTGTGGAACTTGGGTCCTTTCTGTCATTGTGAAATCATGC
Source organism: Cryptoblepharus egeriae (assembly GCA_030015325.1). Taxonomy (NCBI): domain Eukaryota; kingdom Metazoa; phylum Chordata; class Lepidosauria; order Squamata; family Scincidae; genus Cryptoblepharus; species Cryptoblepharus egeriae. Next base: position 12,332,087 of record JAREYC010000016.1, on the reverse strand, counting down.
TTTGCAGAAAGGGGCGTACATGCAGGGTGACCATATAGAATGGATGATGGACCTCCTCTACCTTTAAGCATTGCATAGAAGAGGGAATTTAGGCAGGTGTTCTTGAGCTAAACCTGCCTAAATTCCATTTTCTATGCAACAGTTAAAGGCAGAGGCACTTTGTCTTCCATTCTATATGGTCACCCTGTGTATATGTGAAGGGAGGGTTTGTTCTTGAGTCATATAAATGGCCCAGTGGTGTAGCTAAGGCACTGGTTACCTAGAGTCAAAGAAGATTTTGTAGCCCATTTTCACCCCCAACCACAAAATCAAATTGAATTTAAGTAAATAAATAAATAAATTTTCAGAGAATTTCCATATCTTTTGGTGGAATAAATATTCCACTGTGGTTTAATTCACTGCATTCGACAATGCAAATCCCAGGCCAGCACAGATATGCACTGGCCTCCCCGCGCCATCATGGGAACATGGAGATGGGTGAGTTAGAGCAGAATTTTAACCATGTCTACTCAAAAGTAAGCCCCATTATGTTCAATGGGTCTCACTCCCAGGAAAGTGTCTTTAGGATTGCAACCACAGGCTGGCCTAAATCTGTTAGGATTGCTGTCTAAGGGCACAATCCTAACCCTGTCTACTCAAAAGTAAGCCCCATTGTGTTCAATGGATCTTACTCCCAGGAAAGTGTCTTTAGGATTGCAGTCTAAATGACTCTCTTAAGATGGAAAGAAGCAAGAGAGATTTGTAGAGATGAAGGAGTCTGTTGTTCCCCCAACTCTCTCTCTCTCTCTCTCTCTGTGTGTGTGTGTGTGTGTGTGCATGTATGTATGTATGTATGTATGTGTGTGTGTGTGTGTGTGTGTGTGTGTGTGTGTGTGTGTGTATATATATATATATATATATATATATATATATATATATATATATATATATACACACATACTTTGGTTACTTGCCTGGTACACTGCATTGCAACTGCCCAAATATGAGCTATCATTGGCAGAACGCATCTCAAGTATGAAAACAGCACATAAGCACATTACAGCATAAAGCATAAAGTAAGCATAAATGCAACATTACATTCCAATGGAATCTTTTTTACACTGTAACTCATGTAAACAGTACATTAGAGTGAGTGTAAAATGAGATGGAAAGCACACAAGCAACATTGGAAGAGGCGCAAACAAGGAAGAAGCAAGCCCTCTCCTTAATCATCAAATGAACATCAAGCTCAGTTATGTGTGATAATGGAGGTTTTCAGCCAAAAAATATTGCAGCGCAATTATTTGGTTTAACCAAGAACTTGAAGCAATTTCTCTTCATTCTGATCAGCAGCTGCAATATTATGACAAACAAGAAAAAGAAAGGTCTCTGCAGACTTGAATTTTCTCTATGTTGCTTTCCATAAATATTAACCATGGAAGCAGTTCTGACATGTCACCCAACTGAGCTCCAGGAACCAATGTGAAAAATTATCTTTTCCATTTAGGGGAAAATCCAGAGTAACTACAGGAAGTCCTTGCTCCGGTGTAAGAACAACTTACTCTGGATTCCAATATGAATTTCCCATAGGTTTTCACTAGGTGGTACAGTAACTACGGGTGCACGTAAAGTCTCTTAAGTGCTCCCGTAGTTACTCTGGATTTGGGGGTATGTTACACTAGAGGAGTGGGGCTGACTGGTGCAACCAAAGCTGCTCCGTGCCTCTCGCACCCACCCCTTCCCCGTTTTGTGCTCAGCAGTGATGTCATAACTAAGGAACCCGGATAATCAGGATGACGTTGGCCAAAATGGCTAAAATCGTGGTTTTTAGGAATAATCCCATCATGTTATATCCTGTTGGATGTGTAATTTACAGCAAAAAGCAATTAGACAAACTACTTCAAAATATCTTTATTCTATCAAAACATATGGCAAAAAACCCCAGCAGAGGCAGGGCAATGGCACGTAACCATGCCCATCATCCAGGTTGTTGACTGCCCACTGCATGGTGTGATGCACTAGCCTCCCGCATTATGTGATGTGAACCCTAGTGCCCAGAGAACCCTGTGATAATAAGTGGAGGAAAGATAAACCACTTAAAGCAACTGATTGAAAAAAGGGTACTGTTCCAGAGGATAAATTGCAAGGGTCTTCAAGAGTCTGAGGTGCTGCTGGTTTCTCCATGCCAGCAGGATGTGAATGAAGGAGAGCAGAAGATCTGGTCTAGAGAGCTGAGCCGCTGCTTATATGCCCAATGATATAGTCTCAAGTTTGCCACCCTGAAGACATCAGAAACTGTGCAGAGAGACGTTGAGGGTGAGCTGAGTGAGTGGGTGAGAATAAGGAAGATAAAGAAGGCAGCTGCAGCTGTGTCTCAGTCTATACCAAGGCCAAAAAAAACTGGCCAGAAAAAAGAAATTGGGCATTTCCAGTATCCATCTAAGACTGCAGGGCAGGGGTCTCCAAACTTTCAACTTCAGGGCTCCAGGACCTTTAACAGTTATGCAGAGGAGGAAATTTCAGCATGTTAAGCTTTTCATCTCCCAGATCACAAAGTGCACCTGCTGAAATTCCCTCCTCTACACAATTGCTAAAGGTCCAGGAGCCCTGGGATTGAAAGTCTGGAGACCCCTGCTATAGGGCATTGATTTTCAACCTCTGTGCCGTGACACACTGGTATGCCGCAAATGGTTTACAGTTGTGCTACGAGATTCATTTGTATGGCAATTGGTGGATTGAAGCAGTTAAGTAGGCGCAATTGGGGATCTGAGCCCCGAACAGCATGGTATGCTTTGTCAATGGTAAAACAACAGATGGTGTGCCGTGATCATTTTAGCACCTTAGCAATGTGCCACGAGATGGAAAAGGTTGATAATCACTCCAGAAGTCATTCTTGAGAGAGAGAGAAACTCTTTGTGAATTGTTGAACCCTCTCCGGGATTAGATTTGGCTACCAACGTAAACCACCTTGTATAAAATTGGAGAAATTCAATGGCTAGAGAGGTGGTATATAAATACATGCTGTTCTTTGGAACCTATATGTGAAGCCTCCTGCTGCTTTTCCATTTGTGGAATATTTGCATAGTATAGAGCACACATCAGACCCCCTTAATGGGGGACTGGAATCGGGCTTTTGCAAGTTGTTCTTCTTGCCATTTGTTTCTCTTTTTGTTCCTCTTTTAAGTTCTGTCCTCCTGGCCACCCAGGACCTCCATACCCAGCACCACTTCCCACTGGCATAGCTAGGTCATTTGGGACCCAGGGCCCACAGATTTTTTTGACACCCCCATATGTTACCCCCCAATTATTTATTATCAGTAGTAATTAATAGAGTTAATTAGATATTAATTAATATTTTCATATTTTAAAAATCACCTTAACAAATAAGGCTGCAATCCTAAACACACTTTCCTGGGAGTAAGACCTTTTGAACACAATTCTTAGTAGACATGGTGAGGGTTGTGTTCTAAGCCTCTGTTTATTCTTTTTTGGAAAGGGGTGAGGCTGCTTTTCAGACACATCCTGGTGGCCTTGCAATTCTCTGTACCTGAACTGAACATGAGCCAAGGCATCTTTGCTTACTCATAAGTAAACACAGCTAGGTATCTCAGTTCCACCTTCCATAGGGCTCAATGCAATTATCTGGGAGTTCCTTCAGGTTTGATTTGTGGGAGCTGCATTCATTGGATAAGGAACATTCTGGGGTGTTGGATTCCTCTGTGTCCTTTCCAACAGACTAAGTGCATAATCCAGAGTAACTATGGGCAAAATCCAGAGTAACTACAGGGAGTCCTTGTTCCGGTGTAAGAACAACAGGTTATGCTGGATTCCAATATGAATTTCCCATAGGTTTTCACTAGCTGATGCAGTAATTACAGGTGCACGTAAAGTTTCTTATGTGCTCCCGTAGTTACTCTGGATTTGGAGGTAAGGGAGCCCTTACATCAACGTAAGAAAAATTTATTCTGGATTGTTTTATGAATTTCCCAAAGGTTTCCACTAGTAACTATGTTGACGTAAATATCTCTTAAGAGCTCCTGTAGTTACTCTGGATTATGCCCTAAGGCACATTTTCATACTCACAAGTAAGGGCACAACATGACACCATTTCACTTTCCATAGGGTTCCATGCTGTTTTAGGTTTTTTGGTCATAAGTTTTGATAGGAATGAGATATTTCAAAGCTGTATTCTACAGGAAAATACACATCCAACAGGATCCAATGGACGGGGTTATTCCAATTTTTTAAGCGATTTTAGTACCCAGGCCTCCCCTGAACCCCCTTAGGAATGCCACTGCTACTCTCTATCTTTTATTGGGATCGCTTGCTGGACACCTTTCCCACGTACATCTTCCATGTCACATACATCTTATTACTTCGCTCTTTCTCTGATCATGCTGTGTTTCGCTTTTCTTGCTGTGCTGCAAAGAAATATATTGCTAAATGTATGAGTACCCACCAATTTAACTGGCGCTCCTTTGTCCCGTTAGCAGGGGCTATAATTAACATACATAACACTGCTGTACCATTTATGTTCAGGCCATGACATGAGGCCTATATAAAGCTACTTCTCCAATATCACAGCTAGATTTTTCCACTTCAACCAACCAAAGACACCTTCAAGTTTCATTTTGCAAAGCAAGGAATTTAACTTGATAACTGGGTTGTGTTGGGAATACATCATCCTCATCCTGACCTTCTTTTGATGGGTGTCTCCACTCTGACCCCTCAAACTTGCCCTAGTTTACAAAGGTTTTGAACAATAGAGGGGTATTGATTGGGTCCAACATGAACGGCAGGGGGACCATAGAAGGACAGAGATCTGAGCAATGTTGTATTCATTTTCCAATTACACCACAGGCTAAGACGCATGTGGTGTGAGTGACAGCAGGATAAAACTTTGAAGAAAAAAACATAGTCTCTCCATAAATTATGTCTGGGACTACAAAACTCCCAAGAAATACTAGTATAAATCTAGACTCTCTGACATTTATTACACATCTGAAAAAGATGTACCAGATGCTGAAAAAGGGGGGATCCATAATTAAGTTTTGCTAACTATTTAAAATAACCAAATTACATTGCTTTTAATGACACGGTGTGCATAGAATTAAATGGGTGTCAGGTAGTCCAGATTCAAAATTGTTTATCTTGAAGCCATCTAATAGTCTGTGCTGCTGGTGAATCACTTATAATAATATAGACCTTCAAGGGAAAACAGAGTTTCCAACCAGAACTAATTATGACAATTGCGTATACTTCAGGTTGATTAGGTTAATTTAAGGGTTCTTTTTCCAAAGGTCCAGATTTTCTAGATCATTGGTTCCCAAATGTTTTAGCACTGGGAGCCTCTTTCTTTAACAACACTTTATCAATTTACCAGACTTTTAAAACGATGTAAAGGAGATTATTTTTAAGTAATAATAACATGAAAAAGACCCTCGAACATTCATCATTGGCATCCTTCAGTCTCGAAAGACTATGGTATCGTGCTCTGATTGGAGGTCCTGAAACAACATATAGTGTGACTAAAGAGGCCAATGTGAGAGTGTCCATCCCTTCCACACAGAGGACAAATAAACTCCGTCCCCTGCCCAGGCCCAGGTTTCACTGCTTCCGGGTCTGTCTCTTTGCTTCAGCCTGCCGAACAAGTGTCTCTTCCAGTTGGAGAAGGCCATGCTGGGTCTTTTGCCTCCACGCTGAACGGTCAGAGGTCAAGGTTTCCCAGCTGTTGATGTCCATTCCCAAGGCCTTCAGATCCCTCTTGCAGATGTCCTTGTATCACAGCTGTGGTCTCCCTCTAGGGCGCTTTCCCTGCACTAATTCTCCATATAGGAGATCTTTTGGAATCCGACCATCAGCCATTCTCATGACATGTCCAAGCCAGCGTAGACGCCGCTGTTTCAGAAGTGTGAACATGCTAGAGGTTCCAGCACGTTCCAAGACTGCGTCATTTGAAACTTTGTCACGCCAGGTGATGCCAAGAATAAATCGGAGACAGCGCATATGGAAGGTGTTCAGCTTTCTCTCCTGCCATGCATAAAGGGTCCAAGACTTGCTGCAGTACAAGAGTGTGCTCAGGACACAAGCTCTATAGACCTGGATCTTTGTATGTTCCGTCGAACATTGTATGTCCCTCGAACATTGATCTCCCTAAATTTACACATGCTTTTAAACTTCAGCAATTCAGCTCCTTGCAAGGCAATTAGTACCAATCTTGCAAACTGCAGGAGCCAAACGTTTTGTTCAGTTTATATTATTATTATTATTATTATTATTATTATTATTATTATTATTATTATTATTATTATTATTATCCATAAACACACAGCGAACAATTTCATCCTGGTTTCATTCACATCACCAGTTGGACCCTTCCCAAGAGTCTAGGACTGTGTGATGTAGCGGCGTATAATTCGTGCTGATCCCAGAAGAGCAGCTTTCTGCAGTTGGCAGAGTGAAATTTTGTCAATGCCAATAGTTTTCAGGTGCCTGCCAAGGTCTTCGGGCACTGCACCGAGTGTGCCAATTCCAACTGGAACCGCCTGCACTGGCTTACACCAGGTGGTTCCAGTGGTAACTGGCACATTGGGTGCAGTGCCCAAAGACAACGATGATGATGATGAGTCACTAATTGACTCAATGATTTGTTCACTGACTCAGTTGCTTATTGATTGACTCATCAGTGATGCCCAATGCCCAATGCCCAGTGGTGCCCAGTAAGGATGCCCAATGTCCACTGTGTGGTGCAGCCCGGTGGTTCACACTCCCCACTGGTGCCCACTTATGCCCGTTGCTGCCAACTGCCTGGTGATGCTTGGTAGTGCCCACTGCCCATTGCACAGTGGTGTCTACTGGCACCCACTGCCCAGTGGTGCCCACTGCCTGGTAGGGATGCTCAGTGCCCGGTGCTTGCTGCTCACTGCTCTCTGCCACTGTGCGCTGTTACCCTTCAGTGACCAGTGCCTGTCGGTACCTGGTGCCTGCCAGTCAGTGCCAGTGGCAGTGCTTGCTGCCCAACGGTGCCCATCAATGCCCGCCAGTGACCAGCTTTAATTTTACTCCTGCAATGGGAGTTCATTTTGCTCATTCTGCTAGTTCATTCTGTTAGCAATCATTCTGGGTTCATTCTGCTATTTATAAATAATAGGTGTGAAAAATAGTAATCAGTCCACTGAATTCATTCCCAGGAGAAGTGGGGACTGCTACTAGTTTAAACAGCTTTAAAGGAGGATGAGACAAGTTCATGGAAGATACAGCTACTATTCATTTTGGCTACCTAGTACTTTATGGTTCGGAGACAGTCTGTCTTTGAATATCAATTGCTGGGGAATATGAAAGGAGTTTCCTATTGTTGAATGAGTTGTGGACATCTTGGAAGTATCTGGTTGGACACTGTGGTAGGCAGGAAAGTGGACCTGATGGATCTTTACCTGACTTGTTTACTCTGTAAGTTATGTTCCTTAGATTTAGTTGTGCCTACTGGGGATGCAGAATACAAGTCCTTGCTTCCTTCAAGTATTTGAAGAGTGCTACTGTACAGTGGTGCCTCACATAAAGAGCTTACTTCGTTCCGGAGGCATCCTCTTTAAGTGAAACACTCTTTAAGTGAAGTGGATATTCCCATAGGAAATAATGGAAACTCAGATAATTGGTTCCAGAACCCCAAAAATATTCATATAAAAAAATATTAACTGTAGGTAAAAATGAACTGAATTCAAAACGTGCATTAAATGTGCATGATCCTATGAAGTCTACTTAGGCTGCAATCCTAAAGACACTTTCCTGGGAGTAAGCTCCATTTAAAACAATGGGGCTTTCTTCCGAGTAGACATGGTTAGGAGGCTGGGAGGCTCCTGGGCTGCTGCTGGGAGGCTTTCCTGGGAGGCTTACCTGGGCTGCTGCTGGAGGTGCAAGGTGGCCGGTGGGGGCACTTGGGGGTAGTTAGGGGCTGCTGCCCCTGGCAATCCCAGGCAACTGCCCCCAACTTGGGGGCAGTTAGAGGCAGCAGTGTTGGCCGGCAGCCCTTTTAAAGAGGCCCCACTTGGAGTGTCAGGGCTGCATAGCACATGTGCCCATAGCACGCTTGCTTGTTAAGTGAAGCAGAACTTGTTAAGTGAAGCAAGATTTTTTGGAAATTTATAATTGTTATGTGAAACTCTTATTATGTGAGGCACTTGTTATGAGAGGTACCACTGTATAATGTTCCCTTCAATCTTCTCCAGACTAAATATTCTCAATTTTTCTCAACCCATTTTTTTCAGCATATTTTTTCCTCCTGGAATATGTTTTCCAGTCTCCTGACCATCTTTCTTATCCTTCTCTGAACCTATTCCAAGTCGTCTGCTTCCTTCTTACAGTGTGGCACCCACAACTAAACCCCAGTTATGGACACAGTAATCCAGATCAGGGTCAGACTAGACCAGAATACAGTGCATTTCTTTTTATAAGTCAGTTGTGCATGAGTCTTCACTGTGGCTTCACACTGTGTGCTAATGAATACGAGAAGCTCTTGAAGCATTTGCAGCACTCCTCCAATGCTATTTTAAGAATCAATAAGAACAAAGGGTCAGGACTCTAATAGTTTTGGGAGGGTTTGGGGCACATGTTCTCAATCTCCAGCACTTTCCATGGGAAAGTTAAGAATTACCTAGATGCTTATATATAGACTTATTTGTTGGCTGTCATGAGACAGCAATCTTTAATTCACCATCTGGGTTTGTCCTCAAAGAATTGCACACTGAATGCTTATTTTGGATGAATTGCTCAGAATTATTCTCCACCTTGTAAAAAATTTAAAGTCTACCAGACCTCTACTCATCCTCCCAATTCTTCCTTCAAATATGTCTTCAAAACCCATATGTACATATTAAAGTGGAATCCTAAGTGTGTGCTGAGCTATTTCAACCCGTAAGACTTGATATTATACAACACTTATAAAACACATACCCCCAAATCCAGAGTAACTACGGCATCACGTAAGAGACTTTACGTGCACCCGTAGTTACTGCACCACCAAGTGAAAACCTATAGGAAATTCATATTGGAATCCAGAATAAGTTGTTCTTACACTGGAGCAAGGACTCCCTGTAGTTACTCTGGATTTTGCCCGTATACAATATTATACAAAACTTATACAACACAATTCCGCATGAAGGGCACAACCCTTCAATAGGGATGGCACTGAAATTTCAAAATTTAAAGTGAATTTTAGGGTTCTCCCAAGGACAGACATCTGAGAATGCACAGGTGTTTGAATGCTCATTCTCAGTGCAAATTTGAATGCGCTTCACATTAATACCTCAGATTGCTTATCCAACCATAATACACGTGTGGAAGGCTGCTTAGCCATGCAGATCTCCTTAGCTGGATCAGGGCAACTCTCTCCAAATTAATTCTGTTTTATTCCTAGTCACCACCAACCCATCTATTTCAGTCTCTGAGATAAATATTAAAGCCTTCTACGAAAGCCATAAATCCTCAGATAACTCTTCTGGCAACACGGCAGTGAGAAAATTTCTGAATGAACAGATCATGATTAATCTGGCAGCATTATAATCTTAAAAGTTTTTGTCACATAGATTTTCCATTGGGTTAAAAAATGTGTCATTATTGAATTATACAAAAATCCATGACTTTTAGATGGAGGATGCTCAGCTACCAGCTCACATCATAGGTGGTGCATGAATATGTTCATCTCATAATGCGACAGTAGTGGGGTTTTGACATACTAGGATCTGTTTATCCACTGCAGAAAATGAATTTATTTATAATAATATAATAATACTTATAATTTATAATATTATTAATGCAATTGCATCTATTCAATACATGGTGCTTGCAGCATTCACAAGTGACAGAAGAATATTCCATTATCCCTTGTGATTACCTTTCCATTGATCAGATGGGGGCCAAATGCTGTTTGGCTCCTTCCTCGCCTCCATGCCAAGTGGTTATCATGTGCAGACATGGCAGGTCATCCTCTATTTATCTAGCTGGGGCCAATATAAATGTGTGACAGATACCACAATCCTAACCATGTCTACTCAAAAGTAAGCCCCATTGTGTTCAATGGGTCTTACTCCCAGGAAAGTGTCTTTAGGATTGCACCCATAGATGACCTGCCTGGAGCAAGGGTGGAACAAATATGCAAACTGAAGCTGCAACCTATTCACTCTCTCCTGGGAGTAAGTCCTATCAACTACAATAGGACTTACTTCTAAGTAGACATGGATAGGATTGCGCTCTACTTCTAAGTTAAGGATGTCAGACACAGGGAACTTCATCTCTACCCCACTTGCCACTTAGAGCACAATCCTAACCTTGGCATCCATCAGTCTTGAAAGACTATGGTATTGTGCTTGACGCTGCACGTGAAGCACGAAGGCCTGGGCAGATTACTCAAAAGTAAGCCCCATTGTGTTCAGTGGGACTTACTCCCAGGAACGTGTCTATGGATTGCAGCCTTAAATGGTGATTCTTTCAAGCTCATGTTACAAACTACAGTTCAGAGCTTGCCAGCTGATACGGATGAATAGAATCTGGTTGTCCAGTTACAAGGACCATTTTCTGAAGTCAGCAGCAACACAAACAGGGTAATGAACAGATTAACTCACAATATAAAGTGACATAATTAGTGGAAATTGCATTTTCATCTGCTGCACCTATCACAAACCCTCATGTGAATGAATCATATTTGAATACCTCTCCAGGTTTTTGCCAACTCCTCTTTCCCTTCACAGAAACAATTGGCATTCCTGAGTTTGGAACCATTTTCTCATTTTGTCAAACACTGTAGCATGACAAGCCATCTAAATACAGAATATTAAAAAGGTCAAAGAGATATTAAAACTGGTAATTTGCAAAATTAGATGCCAAAGCCAGCAAGAGGTTGTACGTTCTCGATTTGTATTGAAAACAAAAGGAAGTTTGAGGATGTGGATTGTTTTCAAGTGCACAGTTAAGACTCTTGAAGGGTTACATTCCATGGGAAGTGCTAGATTTGATTAGCTAGAGTTTAATACAAGGATTTCCAAAGAGTTTCTGGATTGCACCTAATGTGTGGCAAAGTTCACATGGATATTCATAAATTGGAATTCTATTCAGTAACAAACACAGTATGAAAAAACTAGTGAATGCAGTGGAATTGCAGGTTCAACATGCAGTTTAACAGCAACAAAATGAAACCAGCATTAGTTTTATTTAGGCCAGCAGTTCCCAAAATGTGAGACAGGACATATTGGTGCATTGTGAACTAATTTTGGGTGGGTCTCCAAAAGGTGATGGCGACATCAGATAATGAAATTGTTTCAAGCCCTGAGGCAATATTAGAAGGTAAAGGTAAAGGTAAAGGTGTCACCTACAGATTGAACTGCGAGTTGTGATTAACAGTAGAGTGCAGTAAACCTCCTTGTTTCAAAGTACTGATCCCAAAATGCTCCCCTCCTACTTGCTTGCACTGCCTCTTTCCCATCCTCCCCCTTCCTCTGAAGGACTTGCCTTGGCATCAGTCCGCCAGCCCAAGCTCTCCCTTTTACTGGTGTGTCAGCCTAAAGTCTCCCCCAATGGCGCAAAGGTGCTTCACAGTACTTTTGCAACACCATTAAGATGGCTTATGTCATCCCAGGGAGCTTTCAGGATTGCTTCCTCATATATACTACAATCCTAAACTCAAGTTAGGCCTGTCAGAGCCCAGGCATAAATCCAGTGCTGACCTGGGGGCGTAACAAAAATGCCATAAGACACTTCTGTGCCACTCCTGGGGGAGGGTTGGTCACTGCACAGGCATGCACTTGATATCCTAATGGAATGGGAAGACTAAATTGTGAGTTGATGCCAGCCTAGGTTATGATGTCAACACAATGAGTTGTGCCAGCTTAGGTTAGGATTGCACTCTTAGGGCAAAATCCAGAGTAATTATGGGAATTCCTTGCTCCGGTGTAAGAACAGCTTAATCTGGATTGCAATACAAATTTCCCATAGGTTTTCACCAGGTGGTGCAGTAACTATGAGTGCATGTAAAGTCTCTTACATGCACCCATAGTTACTCTGGATTTGGGGGATAGGCACATTCACACTCAACCACCCCCAGTAATCCACCACCTGAGAACCTTTACCTTCACCCAGGCCCTGATTTTGTAAATACCATTTCACAATTATCCAATCCAAACACTTACCAATGCATTCTGCTTGTTTTTTTTGTTCAGATGGTTGTTATTTTCAGAGTTTTGCTCATCCAAAAAAGAGAAGAAAAGGAGAAAGGGAATATCTTAGTCCTCTGGTGTACAAAATACCCACAGGTTTTAAAAAAAAAAAGCATCAACCATTCTCAAAAAAATAGACCCACAGGTGAAATCTAATTTTAATAAGTACCAATCAACATGACAGCAACAGCAGGAGGTTTGGGACTAATTCACAAGCAATTCACAAACAGAATGGAAAGGTCTAAATCAGCCCAATAATTTATTTGAAATGAATAATTCAGCCAGGTCTATAAAACATCTATTTTAAACGCATTATACCACGGCAGACAATGTTCCTCCTCGGGGTTCTGTATATCATGATAACATTCAAATCGTTCAGGGTTCTTCAGAAGCAGACAATATCAGAATGTCACCTGCTGGATATAATACTGCCTTTACATTGCTATGACACAGTCTGGTTGTTGAGATAAATTGAAGCCCTATATATCTTCACCTCTAAAGAGAGAGATTGGGCAGAGGAAGAAAGAGACTCCCTGCCAGGAAGGGAGAATTTCTCATTTGGGAGGTGGAGCTGCTTGAAGAGAAGGAAAGCTACCAAGATGTAGAGAACAAGAGCATCTCTCAGGAGCCAAGGCATTTGGCACTAGTTTGTATGATTTTTTCCATGCATAAATCCATACATTGTGTTTTGCTTGCAGGAGATTCCAGCTTTACTGCCAGAAAGCATTTTCAGGTAGGCCAAAGTAATGTTCTTGTCTGAAACTAGGGGACAATATGATAGGGGATGATATGGTATGACTTCAAGTCTTTGAAGGACTGTCATACAGAAGAGGAAGAAGAAACTCACTGTCAGTAGCAGCACTAGAGGCGTGGGGAGGTGCAGAGAATTCCAGGTAACTTTTGGGGGGGGGGTTACACTTCTTTGGGGGGGGGGTTACACTTCTCCTCCCCAGCACATCAAGAACGCTCTACCAGTCACCCTCCATGTGCACACAAGCTTACACATAGTTTTGAGCCAGCAATTCTGGTATTTTCAAATAATTCAATTATGGGTACAATCCATAGAATCATAGAGTTGGAAGGGACCTAGTAGGTCATCTAGTCCAACCCCTTCCCTGCATCAGGAAATCCTCCTAGAGCATCTTCGACAAGATCCCCAGTGAGGGAGAGTCCACCACCTCCCTTGGCATTCTGTTCCACTGCCGAACCACCCTCACCGTCAGGAATTTTTTCCGGATATCTAACCGAAAAATCCAACTTTCTTGCAGTTTGTACCCATTGGTTCTGGTTCTACTTTCAGAAGCAGCTGAGAACTATCCTAAGCATTTCTACTCAGAAGTAAGTCCTGTTGTGATCTGTGGAACTTTCAGGAAAGTCTGAGAGTATAGGATTGCAGACTATGTCATATATCAGTGCAGGGAGTACATATAGAATGGAGAACAGAGTTTCTTTACCTTTAACCAGTGGGGGGATTCAAATAAATTAACATCAGGTTCAATGTCCCATTAGTAACGTTCTCAGAACCAGGCATTCATTAGCAAAGGGTTCTATAGAACCTGTGAGAACCCCCTGAAGCCTACCAGTGCCTTTAACCATTGCATAGAAGAGGGAATTGAGGCAGGTGCTGCTTTTTAAACCCTTCTATGTTGAACTGAACCTGCCTAATTACCTCTTCTATGCAATGCTTAAAGGTAGAGGCACTCTGTCCTCCATTCTATATAGTCACTCTATATATCAATCATGTTGGAAACAAACTGTGTTATAATATCTTTCGCCTATCATAGGTTTTAGCCAAAAAATAGTTCGTGACAGGCCAACCAGGTTCCCCCATGTCACGTGCATCATGGATTGGATGACTCAGCCAACAAAGGGAGGACCCTGTCACCACACAGGACAAATGCTGAAGAAGTTTGTTACAGCCAAAAAATAAAAGAAAATAACAATCCCCTTGTGTAACAAAAAGTGGATATTCTTAACTCAAAACTGGTCAATGAAACAGATGTTCTGAGAGCCAACAAGGTGTTATTTATGGCATAGGTGAGAACCAGTAAGGTGTTAATAGGAGTCAGCTCTCTCTATAACGGAACTAGTATTATAACTCATCATAGAGCACAAGCCTAACCACGTCTACTCAGAAGTAAGCCTCATTGTGTTCAATGGGCCTTACTCATAGGAAAGTTTAGGATTGCAGCCGTATTTAGTTGTGTACCATCAAGTTAGCCACTGGTGTTTTGTCAGTTACTGATTTTTGTTGAGTGACCTACACTGTTATATATTTTTAAAGTTAATGGTGTTTACACCAATCTTCCTGATGCCACTGCATTTAGCTTATTACACACAATATTTTAATTTATTCTGTATGGTTTGATATGAGACAACGTCCACTGTGGAGATGACACAGTGAATTCTTGTGCCAAGTGATGTAAACATTTTGTGATGCCTTTGCTTATTTGTGACCACAGAGAAGTAAATTTAGGAGGAAGAATTTCCTAGGTGTAAGAATGGTCTGGATATTAGAACAGCCGGCCTTATGCACTTGTGAACTCTCCCTCATTGGTGGTTTTTAAGCAGAGGTTGAGTGACCACCAATCAGGTGGGTTGGACTACATAGTCTCCAAGATCTCTTCCAACTCTGTGAAACCTGGAAAAGCTGCTGTAAGTCAATTTAGGCAAAAAGGAGGTACAGTGGTACATCTCATAAGAAGAGCCTCACATAACGAGTGTTTCACATAACAAGTATAAATTTCCAAAAAAAATCTTGCTTCACATAACAAGTTCCACTTCACTTAACAAGCAAGTGTGCAGCCCACACAGAGGTTCTTTAAAAGGGCTGCCTGCCAGCGCTGCTGCCTCTAACTGCCCCCAACTTGGGATTGCCAGGAGCAGCTGTCCCTGACTACCCCCAAGTGCCCCCACCAGCCACCTTGAACCTCCAGCAGCAGCCCAGGTAAACCTCCCAGGAAAATATCTTTGATTGCAGCCTCCTAACAATGTCTACTTGGAAGTAAGCCCCATTGTGTTAAATGGGGCTTACTCCCAGGAAAATGTCTTTAGGATTGCAGCCTAAGTAGACTTCATAGGATCATGCACATTGAATGCATCTTTTGAATTCAATTCCAGGGTTTTGTCATCATTTTTACATACAGTTACTATTTTTATATGGATATTTTTGGGGTTGTGGAACCAATCATCTGAGTTTCCATTATTTCCTATGGGAAAATCCGCTTCACTTATAGCTAAGCCGGTGAGCATGTGCTGCATTTGGCAGTTGGAGCGCAGCCACTGAGGCCTCCTCAAGGTAAGGCTATGTTTGTTCCCTTACCTTGGAATTGCACTGCCTTTGCCCCAGAGCTGGAGAATTGGTTTGGACTGCATCCTCACTGCCTATCTGTTTTATCAAAACATATCATCTGAACCACTTTTGATACAACTCATCAGTTTTTGCCACCAACACATCAGCCACAAGCCCTGGAGAAAGAAAACGCTGGAATGTAGCACATGCTTCTTAAAGACCAAGAAAAAGCACCATAACTAATTTATGTTGCATGGAGGATCCAGGCTCTTGTTGCGAAGTTTATTCCTGAGCATCTCATTTTTAAAGAAAAGGCTGGGAGCTGTCATCATTAGCTTCCTCTTTCACGGTTTGCCGCACCATGCGTCACTCTTCCCCATCACTCCAAATGCAACCCCATGCTCCGGAGCGATTTACCTCTGCTCACCCCTGGCTGCCTCAGGTGCAGCCCCATTGCTGCAAAAGGGGGAGGAAAAGCAGCCTGAGACCAATTGCTTTTGCCACTTAACAACATAATAGCTGGAGAGGAGGAGGAGAGGCATGTGGCAGCTGCCTTTGAAAGGAGAACATCTGTCCTGCAGGCAGTTGAAGAGAGATTTCTCTGCCAGGGAAGGGGACACCAAATGCACATTGTGCACAAAGGCTTGTAACAAAGACTCAATTTGCTGGAATGAAAAGCAGTTGCGGGGAAATGTGAATTTGAGTGGCAAGGGACGGAGGGGAACCCCTGAATGCTTTGGACAGAGGCCATTTTTCTCCCGAAGGCCCCCCTCTAGCTGCATTTGCCCTCCCCAAATTTCCACATTATTATAACTGTTATTGCCCACAAGACCATCACTGAGCCATGGTTCTTTAACACAATAAGGGAACTTACTCCAGGGAGACCCAAGTGAGGGGGCGAGGAAGGAGACAGGAGATGAAGGGAAGGCTAAGTAAGGGTGTATTCTTACAAAGGAATCCTAAGCATGTCTACTTAGAAATAAATCCTAAGCATGTCTACTTAGAAATAAGTCCTGTTGTATTTAATGGGGCTTACTCCCCTTAAGTTTAGGATTTAGTTTAGGATTTAATTTTTTGTTTAGGATTAAGTTTAGGAATGCAATCTTAGTTCTATACCGTCCATCAGTGATCTTCCATCTTTTACATCTCATGACACACCATCAGTTGTTTTTACCATTGACAAGACACACCATCCTTTTCAAATCCCTAAGTTTTCCTATTAATAAATGTCCCCCCCCCAGATTCTCATTCCTGTGTGCTATAGTACACTGATTGAAAATCACTGATGTAGATGGATAGAATGTGCAGTTGTGTTAGCCCCCATACATAAGCTTTGTTGTCTTAAGGAAAGAGTTCCACAAAACCATCCTAGACATGTATACTCAGAAATAAGCCCCACTTACTTCAAAAGTAAGGCTTTTTCTGGGGGTACTCACTGCTACTCAATACTGGCACCTTTTTCTACCTCCCGCAGTATCTAATTAATAGTCAAAAGGGCATGACTAGCTACAGCACTGTGGTGAGTACAGGCACCTTTTTCCCCCCAGAAAAAGCCGCTGGTGTCTCCTACAGATTTCCCTGCTAGTAGGGTTGCCATATGTCCTGAAAAACTGTGACAATCCCAGTTTGGGAGGATTGTGTTCACATACTGGCAAGTGGGACAGAAGGTCCTGTCCCAATTTTGTGGAAGAGAATTATAGCAACCCTACCTTGCTAGTCATAACATCCCCACCACAAGGCTGAAGAGCGAGCAATGTCCTAAAACATCTCAGTGCTTATGGGGCCAGAGTGACCACAGCACACAGAGTCCTGCTACATTCCTACCAAAGTGGTACCTATTTATTTACCTGCATTTAAATGCTTCCGAACTGCTAGGTTGGCAGGAGTTGGGCAAGGGACCAGAGCTGACCCCTGCTAACTGAGCAAGAGGCACTCTTTCAAGTGGGTGTTCCTCTTTTATTTAGCAGGGGGAGAGTAACTGGCCGTCCACACCCCAGCAATGTCTGTTCAAGTGGCTTCTGCTGGTGTACTTTTTTGCATTTTAGATTGTGAGCCCTTTTGGGACAGGCACCCATTAGCTATTAATTAGCTATTATTATTTTTCCATTTCTTTGTAAACCGCTTTGTGAACCTTTTAGTTGAAAAGTGGTATATAAATACCGTAGATAGATAGGTAGCTCAAGATGGGAACTGAAGGAATGAAGATCATGCTCACATAATCCAAGTTCAGGGCTCTTGGACCTTTCACAATTGTGCAGAGGTCTGAATTTCAGCAACTGCAGCTTCTCCTCTCACAGATCACCAGTTGCACTGCTGAAATTCCCTCTTCTACACAAGTGTTAAAGGTCCAAGAGCCCTGAACTTGGATTATGCGAGCATGATCTTCAAAAGTTTGGACACTCCTGCATTAGTGCCTGAGACCAAGCTCATGTACTTCTCCTCCCCAGCACATCAAGAATGCTCTACCAGTCACCCTCCATGTGCACACAAGCTTACACATAGTTTTGAGGCAGGGGTAGGGCAAGAGAGAAATTTATATTTTAGGTGCTTCACATCTGAATATTGCTTGGATCAGTTCCAAGCAAAATCTTCACAAGGCTATTGCAAGATATAGCAAAAGCCATTTTCATCACCACCATGTATCAAACAACCTCCATTAAATTTGATCATATCCTCTCTGTAATAAATATGCACTCCTAAAGTGATAGTAATTCATGTGGTGCTGGATACATAGTCCATACTTTTGTCTGGTTCATTCAGCCTGCAATTTATAGGCTATTAAAATGCCTTGAAAGGCATAGCAATTTAATTTTTAAAAAAAACACAGGAAAATATTAAATAAATATTAGCACCTTTCACTTTAAATAGAGGTTATGTTTTGGAGAAGCAGTGCATAAAGCTCATAAATTAAAAATATTTTTTTACCATAAGAACATATGTAAGTGGTATAGGTTGGTGGGAAAGTCATACCAAACTCGGGTTGACAATTGGCAACTTCTGTGGAAGGGTTCAGGAGAATTGATGTTTAAGGCTGAGAGAGCAACAATGAAAGCAAAGATGCCACATAAGGAAACTGAGGAAGTGATATACAGAGCTCTGTGAACATCATCACACATGTGACACGCGACTACTTTGTGGGAGTACATAGGAAGTTTGCTTAATTTCAAAAATTTGTCTGCATAAATTGGACTTTGGTATTAAGTAAACATGAATGTTGTCCTAAAAAGCCTAACACAAACATGAATAAAATGAGAGGGTTTTCCATAAACATTGAGAGGCTTCCCCCAAATAATAGAAAGGCTTCCAACCAATGCTCAAACTATCAATAAAGCAAATTCTACAAAGACACCACAAGGGTCCAGAGTTGTCTCATCCAAAGGAAGCCAGGATCTGTTCATTGATGTCCTAGAATTCTCATCATTCAGGATAGTACGGAACATATAAATAAATTTATTTGCACATGCACACACACACATATATACACGCATGCGCATGCACACAAAAACAGTGAGTTCCCTTGATACAGAATTTGTATTTTTCAACCACAGTATATATTTAGTATTTTTCAACCACAGAATTTTTCAATCACAGTATATATAACTTCCGCTGCCATATTTCAAAGAACGTATGATGTTGTTGTCATTGTCACAAAATTGGACCATGGGGGAAATTTGCAGCCTCCTTTGGGTGGTTGGTACAAGTGTTACTTGTTTCAAAGGAGCCTGGTGTGAGACTCCTGCAGGGGAATCGAGTGAGAGGAATGGGCCTTGCAACACTTAATAGAGTGTGCCTTTCCCTATTTGCCCAATGTACGTAACAGCTCTGATTGACAGATAGTAACAGACAGGTCAATAAAAGAGAGTTTCAGTCCTCTAAGTTACCAGTTTCACCTTATAATTCCCCCAGCAGACATGTTGGGTTGCAAGGGAGACAAACCGTAAGTATTGGAGTCAATGCTGAAAGTGAAAGAGACAAAGCCATTGACCAATAGGATATTTTCTCCTATGTTGGAATATGTGGGTCCATCAGCAAAATTCAGAGCCTGGGTCCCATAATCAGGCCACTAATTCAAGAAGGCTGTTGACAGTCTAGAGCAGCAAATATGACCTTTAACGCATTATCAATGGATGTCTTTTAATTAGGCCTTTCATATTTTAAAATCTTTCATTTGGGAATCAGTAGAAAGGTCAAGCATTGTGACAAACCCATTAGCTATTAATGATTTTGCAACTCTGCATCCCCCACTACTATGTCTTTAGAACCATGTCCCTTGCTTGGCGATTTGAGTTGCAAACCAATTGCAAGATAAACACAGACATCATCTTTCTTCAAGCTGTACATTGGATGTCTTTTTGTATTCAGTTTCATTTTCACCCAGTCGTCTGTTGCTGTTTGGCAGCTGAATAACTTGGTTTGGATAGTTTGTCATAATTTGCTCCACTGTCACCAAGAAACACTAGTACAATTTCTAGGAATGATAAATAATTGCTCCCCACCCAAGGACAGCCGCAGTTTGGAAGTAAAGGACATGGTTTGCATTCACAGCTAGTCCTGGGTTCAATCCCCAGAAGCATCTTCAGATGCAGAGAAAGGGCAGAGAAAGATTCCTATTGGAAACCATGGAGAGATGCTCATTGCTATTATTAACAGTACTGAGCTAGGGAGACCAGTGCTCCTACTTTCTAAGACCCCGGTCCTAAGGCTCCAAGTGCCTCCATATTAATCTACCCAGGCATTCGTGCTTAGCATGCAGCCTCAAGCACGATACCATAGTCTTTCAAGACTAGTGGATGCTAATACAAGTGCCAGAACTAAGCTCCAGTACTAGCACTGAGGCTGCAATCCTAATCTCCAGTTAGGCTGCCATCAACCCCAGAACAAGTCCTGTGCAGGCCAAAAACTGAGAAATAAAAATGCATGAAGCCCTAAGGCAAGTGAAAGTGAGCTGTATCGCACCTTTACTCATGAGTAGGCAAACGTCTGTTTGGACGTTGTCTGTCTTTCGTCTGTTGGAAAGGGCAGACTCAGAGGAATCTAACACCCCCAGAAGGTCCAACATATGCAGACCCCACAAATCAATCCAGAAGGAAGCCACTGATAATTGCATAGAGCCCAATAGAAAATGAGACTGAGCTACACAGTCATATTTACTCGCAACATTCCTTGGCTTGTGTTCAGGTCAGGCACAGAGGAATGCAAGGCCACCAGAATGGTCCCAATCCAGGGAAAGTGCAGCTAAAGAACTGCTCCAGAAAGCAGCCTCACCCTCTCCTAAAAAAGAATAAAGCAGAGGCTTCACAGCAATCCTAAAGACAGTTTCTTGGGAATAAGACCCATTGAACACAATGGGGGTTACTTCTGTGTAGACATGGTTAGGATTGTGCTGTCTATTGGTAAGGTGATTTTTTAAATATGAAAATATCAATTAATGTCTAATTAACTGTATTAATACTTATAATAATTAAATTATTATGGGGATGTCAAAAAATTTGTAGGCCCCACGTACCAAATAACACAACAGCCATAAGGCACTTCTCCTTTTCCGGGTGGGTTGGGCTGGTGCACAGACATACACTGATCTCCCCAAAGGAGTTATGTCGGGTGTGTTATGTCAGCCTAAATTGGTTGGGATTGCACCCTGGGTATGATAAATATGCCTTAAAGCACACTTACAGTACTTTCCATGTAGGGATCATCGACTCTTGAAATGCCACCCAGAGAAAAGCAAAAGCTTCCGGAGGAAGTAAGGAGCGGGGGGGGGGGGTTTTCTAGGGGGATGTTGGTGGAAGTGTGAGACAGTGTCACTGAATTTGATGCAGGGTGACCATGGAGGACAGAGTGCCTCCACCTTTAACCATTGCATAGAAGAGGGAATTGTGGCAAGTGCTGCATTTTAATCCCTTCTATAATGAGCTAAACCTGCCTTAATTCCCTCTTCTATTCAATGGTTAAAGGTGGAGGCACTCTGTCCTCTGTTCTATATGGTCACCCTGATTTGACAGTGCTGCTGGGCATAGGATTGGGCTACCCATTTTGTACACACCAGATGAGGAGGATTTGGTAGAAAATTTACCTTGACCATTTCATTTTCATTTGCTACGTACTAAGTAATTGTTGATTTTTTTTCAGTGCCAAACAAAATTGTTTTCACTTGGACAAAGCTCAATAGTAGCCCTAGTAAACATTGATTTTAATATGTGTTATTTTATTTTCAAAGAACATATCCTGCTTTTCTCTTGAAAAGAGGCAAAGCAGGCAAAACATCAAACAGATAAAAGAGAATTTTTTTAAAAAAAATCCATCGATAAGACCTTCAACCAGAGCAAGCCTCCGTCAGTCTTGAAAGACTATGGTATCATCAGTATTCGCTGCATGCGATGCACGAAAGCCTGGGTTGGATTGTTATGAAGGATAGGCTGTTACCCACGCAGCAAATCCCCCCTCTCCACACCACTGAATTAGCCCAATGGAAAGGCAGAGCCAATACGATTGGATCCAGCTGGCGTCGCAGAGCTGGGCTAAGGACAGGAGCTCACCCTGTCTTGTGGGGCCGACCTGGGTCCCAAAGCCTGGCCTGCTGGTTAACAGGCACAGTGTCTTAGCCACTTGTGCCACCCACAACCATCAACCAATGATACAACAAAATGTGAATTGAAACAGTAGCAACAGGCAGCCAACACTTTCTTTAAAATGGCTTTATTTTATGCTTGTGCCAAACAGGAACAACTTTAATGGCTGCTAGGGTCAAATGCAAAATATTTTTGCAGGGGCTCCCACCAAACTGGTCCTCCCTACTCAACCAGGAAGAGGTACCTGGTGAGGTTCCCTCTCTCTGGGTAGGGTTGCCATATTTAGTAACCCCTGAACTGGGTGGGCCAATGGGTGCCCTTATACAGCCCATAGGCAGACCCTTCCCTCAGCACTGGCCTGTTGTTGTGGGGAGATGCCAACCCCTGCATGCGCAGCTGGCGAATGTACAGAGGTACCTGTCTTTGAATGCAGGGATCTCTGAGAATGAGCTGGCTGGCACAGCTGAGGGGAGCAACTACTCCCTGAGCATGCCAGCTGGTGAATGCACAGAGATCCCTGTCTTCAGCCAAGGGACCTCTGCACATGCACTGGCTGGTGTGTGCAGAGGGCTGTCGCTCCCCTACTGGCCAGAGCATGCAGAGGTTGGATCTCTCTCCTCAGTGTCTGGATGAGGGAGGGACAGCCTCCTGTGCATATCCCAACATGATACATGTGCAGAGGTCCCCCAGCTCAATGTCAGGCTGACTGGCTGGGCACGGAGCTGGGGAACAGCGGAAAGCATTCGTCGCAGCCCGCAGGGTTACCATTTCCCAGGTCTGGCTGGGTCATGACCCTGGAATCCGTGTGCCACCCAGTTTTTCTGGGAAAATGGCAACCCTTCCTCTGTGGGAAAGGGGCAATTTCAATTCAACTGCTCTCAGGGCTGGGCATGAAGGAGGGCAATCTAGTGTCAATTAGATTCTCCACTTGATTCTATCTCTTCACAATGCCTCGGCTGCAAAGTTGAGGCAGTCCACTCACCTATCAAATGCAGAGCACTTTCTGGCATGGGACCCATTTTGACCAAATAGGTAAAACTGGCTTACAGCCAGCATTGGCACCAGCCTTGGGGAAGACTTAGGGTGCAATCCAGAGTAACTATGGGGAGTCCTTGCTCCGGTGTAAGAACAATTTGCTCTGGATTGCAATATGAATTTCTCATAGGTTTTCACTAGGTGGTGCAGTAACTACGGGTACACATAATGTCTCTTATGTGCTCCTGTAGTTACTTTGGATTGTAGGGTTACTGAGCCTCAGTGTGTTCTGACACCACTTATATGCCATGGCCCTAATACTGCAATGGAGTCAGCAGTTCTGATAAACTGTGCATCAAAAGGCTGGCCTCTGATAATGACTAGTGATATTCACTTCCCTAAGATATTATAAAGTCACAGGCAGCCCAATCCAGAGCAACTAATCTGTCCACATAAGAGCCCTTAGGTTGCCCTATCTAACACTAGGTTGGAGCAACTGCAAGATGCTCCAGCCCAGTTACTCTGAAGGAGGCTTAGGACAGAGCAAGGCAAGATAGGGTGCCCTAAGAGAGGTGGACCTGCTCTGCCCTAACTGGGGCAGCCTAAGCAGCTCAGGAGAGGCAAGTTGAGGTTATGTTGAGCATTGCCTAGGGCAGGGCAGTTACTCTGTATCCAGAGCCTGTTTCCAAGGCAGAAATGCCCTCTTCCAGCCCTCAGAGTTATACCACCACAGGAGCAGGTATAGTAAAGAGTAGACCCATAGGGGTCCATGATAAGGCCCGAGTAAGAATGGCAGTGCTGACCAAAAATCTGAGTTCTTGGCCAGCCTAGCTGCAACCCCTTCCTCTCAACCTCAGGATACGGAACAAACTACGGCTGCCCACAAACCTCAGGATACAGCAGGCCACTCCAAGAAGCCCCTTGTATTCACTGTAGAATGTACTGGCATCTCATCAGGGACTCCTTATAAGGCAGGCACCCAGTGGCGTCACCAGACTGGTGCGGCTGGTGTGGGCTGCACTGGGGATGCGCTCCGTATGGGGTGATGTGCTGGAGGAGTTTGACTGTCCTTTGGCAGGCCCCGGGCGTCAGCACCCCCATTCAGGCCTGCTCCAAGGCGGAGAATCAGCCAGAAGCTGCCATTTGTCTGAGGAGCTGGCCTGAACGGCCATCTGAGGTGCACTGCGCAGAAACACACTGAGCATGCCGAACAGCTTCAGAGGAGACTTCCTTAGAGCAGAGAAAGTCCGCGCCTCTGCACAGCCATTCGGCCTCACTCAGGAGGCGGAGCGGCAGCCGAATGGCTTCAGAAAGAGTACTGCACAGGCACCAACTCTGACGCCTGCACAGTCTCCCCCGAAGCCAAAAGGCTTCAGAAAAGTACTCTGCGAGCGCCAACTTTGGTGACTGTGCAGTCCAGGTGGGGGGGGCGCATCCCAGGGATGACGCACAGACTTCCGCACCAGGTGATGTGCAGAGTCATGTCACCACTGTAGGCACCACAGCTGTTCCTTGTTCAGTGTGATCTGAGGGGTGTCTCCTCAGGAGCAAGTCTTCCCCTTGTGTCAATTACTTAGCATGCTCTGGAGCAGTTAGGGCAGCCCAGGCTTCCTGACTCTCTGGATTCAGCATAACTTTCTGCTCTGGATACAGAATAGTTAGGAGAGTGCAGTTAGGTCAGAGCAGGCTGAATTTGCTCTGGATTGCAGCCTTATGCTTTTATGGAAAAACTGAAACTTGTAGTTTTTTGCCTGTAAGTCTCAGTCTGACCGTAGCAAAGGCCACAGATGGATGTCCATAGCTTCTGCTAGGCTCCAAGGACCCTGTAGAGGTGAGGGAAGAAGAGATCCCCTCTCTAGAGGGTGGCGGCAGGCATTTCACATAACTGTGTGGGATTCCTGAATGGGATTCCTGCAACATGCCTGTGTATAAATACTGTGGTAGTAGTAGTGTTGTGGTAGTGGTATAAGAGATGTCTCCCCCTTTTTGATGGTTTGTTATTGGACAGTTTCACCTTTCGATTATACCCAGAACTCATTCATTCAACACATGCTCCACTCTTTCAACCTCTCTCTGGTCTAAAGGCTAAAATCATCTTCCCTGATGTTGACTTCCTTCAGTAAATAACCATCATTCAAATAACCATCATTCAAATACATAGATATTCATTGCCCACACATACCTTTGTTCATTTTACTGTAATTTGTTGTTCATTTTACTGTAATTGCTGCTAAATATGTGTTATTTAGGCTTTTGCAGGTGATATTTATCTTTTTGGTGACCATTTTACATTTACATGCTGAAAAAGACTGGGTTCCACTTTTCAACAGTTTTCACTTTTGGACGGCGCTCCAGTCCATAACCCATCCAATAAATGAGGAATGCCTGCAGTAGTAATAGTCGTTGTTGTTGTCATCATCATAGTTTTAGTTATAATATAGTAATCATACCCCCTAATCCAGAGTAACTACGGGAGCATGCAAGAGACTTTATGTGCACCCATAGTTACTTCACCACCTAGTGAAAACCTATGGTAAATTCACATTGGAATCCAGAGTAAGTTGTTCTTACACCGGAGCAAGGACTCCCCGTAGTTACTCTGGATTTTGCCCATAGTCGTCGTAGTAATCATAGTAGTAGTAGTAGTAGTAGTAGTAGTAGTAGTAGTAGTAGTAGTAGTAGTT
Source organism: Cryptoblepharus egeriae (assembly GCA_030015325.1). Lineage (NCBI taxonomy): Eukaryota > Metazoa > Chordata > Lepidosauria > Squamata > Scincidae > Cryptoblepharus > Cryptoblepharus egeriae. The sequence continues at coordinate 12,306,385 of JAREYC010000016.1, read as the reverse complement.
TTTTATGGCAAACTCACCATTGGATGGATCTCATGGTGAACACACACCTGCAAACTCACCCTTCCAGATGCATTGGGAGTGCCAGTTTCCAAAATTCCCCTTTCACCAGCTTCCTTCCCTTTATGGTGAAACCTGTGTTGATTTCATGGTCTGGCTTCTTTAGCTGTCATGTTATTGAATTAAAGATGTGTGTTTCTTCAAATGCCTACAAATGATAGATTATTAATACACTGTATGAGCATTTCGCTTGACTTCGCCTCAAAGCTCTACATCAAAAAAGAAAATAAATAAGGGCCATGCACTCTTTCAGTTTTTATCTAGGGGCTGATATTTTGTGCAATGAACCCGTTGCTTGATAGGTGATGCATGAAGGTACCATTTCTTTCCATAAGTAACACAGTTACCTCTGCATCCAGCTTGTCAAATTTCCTCAGATTAAAAAGAGGTTTGCATGTCATATATTCTCAGGCTTCCTCCCCTCCCAATTCCCTGCAGAGACCAAAGTGTGAAAGCTACTTTTCTGCAATTTTGTTGGAATGAAACTGCACTTGGGCTGTGAATTCTTCAGCAATAAAGCCAATGATATTGCGTAGAAACCCAAAAGGACTGCAAAATTGCAGTCCTGGGGATGCTTCATGCATTATGCTCAGGAATACACGGCCATGCGGAAATCCCAAGCAAATGAGCACAAAAGCTTTAGGCTCCATGAACCTTCACTTCAGCGGCTCCTAATGTACCCATAAATTTTCTGAGCATCAACTGCTTGCAGATGTTTCACAAAGGTTTGCCATGATGGGTCAGCCTCCTTGCAAAATTTCTAGGGCTCACAAACACAGGATCAGGGAGGCCTGAGCAACCCAATAGAATATTTTCATTCTCTCCCACAACAAGTTTTGTTCAAATATATAAAATACTAGCGAACTGTACCCCGAAAATACCACCCACCCATCCTATTGTGCAACATCCCCCATGTGCATTAACCTCCCATGCACATCACTCCCCATGTGCATCAACTCACCCCCATGGGCTTCAATCCCCCATGTGCATCAACCAATCCATGCACATCAAACCCCCCCCCCCCCCGCATGCAACAACCTGCTATGCTCAACATGCTCCCACCAGTACAACATCCCCTCACCACATGCATCATCCTCCCACAACCATAGGCTCCCCTACCACGCAGGTGGATAATTGGGGGCTGGATGTTGATCTGTCTTCAGTGTTAAGTATAGGTAAAAATGTATTGCACCCCTTTTCAGCCCCTAAGGGGTTAAATTTCTCAACATCAGTTCTTGGTGGATGTTGATGTCACAGAAGGAACACCCTCCCCGAATTTCATGCTTCTAGGTCCAGGGGTTGGGTCAGGGCAGTGATCAGTCACAGTTTCTTCAATGTAAAGTACTATATAGGGAGGAAAATGCATTGTACCCCATTTTACCCCCTTTCTGGTTGGAATTTCCAAAAACCCGTTCTTAGTGAATCCCTCCTCCATACCCTCCCCAAATTTCATGCTTCTAGGTTTAGCAGTTTCGGCTGGGTGTTCATGAGTCAGTGAGTGAGTGAGTCAATGAGTGAATCAGTCAGTGACTTTTTTATTATATATACAGTGGCGCCTCACGTAACAGAATTAATTCGTTCCTGAGGCAGTTTCTGTACATGAAATTTTCTTTACGTGAAGCGGATTTTCCCATAGGAAATAATGGAAATGCAGGCGATTGGTTCCACAACCCCAAAAATATTCATATAAAAATATTAACTGGATGTAAAAATGATGACAGAACACTGAGATTGAATTCAAAACATGCATTCAATGTGCATGATCTTATGAAGTCTACTTAGGCTGCAGTCCTAAAGACACTTTCCTGAATAGGTAAGACACTTACCTAAGTAGGTAAGACCTATTTAACACAATGGGGCTTACTTCCGGGTAGACATGGTTAGGAGGCTGCAATCCAAGACACCTTCCAAGTGTCTCCCCACTTTCTCCTTCTCTCCATCCTGAGCCTCTCTCCCCTGCTCCCTTCTGGCTAGCCCTGAGCTGCTTACCTCTTCTCCACTGCTCTTCTCTCCCTCTGCCCAGCAGATGCCTGGCCACAGGAGGAACAGCATGGAAGTGTTGCTTTCGCTATGGGCAGGTGCGCAAGGCAGCCCTGACGCTTTTTAAACAGGCTGCCGGCCAGCACGTCTGCCCCAACTGCCAACGAATGTGTTTCTTTACGTGAAGCACTTTCTTTGCGTGAAGCAGAATCCTAGAGATATTTTTGTTTGTTATGTGAAACTTACTTTACGTGAGGTGTTCTTTACTTGAGGCGCCACTATATATAGATAGATAGATTTTATGTGCATATTTAAATATATGCCTCATGTGTGCACATCCCTGACATTTCCTCCAGCATCAGAACACTGTGACATGAAAAAACCTCAATGCATGGCCCTTTAAACGCTAAACCAAAATTTCTCAAACTGTGGTTTGGGAGCCACAAGGTGGTCCATGAGCCAATTTCAGTGGGTCATATAGCTCCTCGCTCAGACATCACTGAAAGTACAGAGCTTTGGGGTCATCAATATCTTTAAAAATGCAATCCTAACCAGTCCTTAACTATGGTTAACATAGTTCATAATATTCTTTTTTTCCTTCAAATCAATGAAATTGTTAACAACATATCCACGTCATTATTTATTTTTTTCTTTTTTTCTTTTGGTTGTTGATATTGTTCTGTTTATTTTGCATAAAAAATGCATGCATTTAATAAGAATCCAAGATTAGGAAGATGTACTGGAAACTGGAAGAACCAGGTTCAAATCCACCTCAGCTGTGAAGCTTCCTGGATGATCTTGGGCCAGTCACTCCCTCTAAGTCTCACCTACCTAACAGGGTTGTTGTAAAGAAAAAGGATAAAATCTTTATAAGCTGCCTTGGATATTTGCATTAGCATTGGAAAGACAGGATATAAATCAGTAAATCAATAATTATAGAACCTTATTCTTAAAATTTATGTTGCCTAAGAGCAAAATCCAGAGTAACTATGGGGAGTCCTTGCTCCAGAGAAGGAACAAGTTACTCTGGATTGCAATATGAATTTCCCATAGGTTTTCATTAGGTGGTGCAGTAACTACAGGTGCACATAAAGTCTTTTAGGTGCTCCCATAGTTACTCTGTGAAAGGATAGGTCTCTGCCCTTGAGAGTAATGCAATTAAAATAATTTAAGCAGTTACCACTTTTTGCATTTCAGGGTTCAAGGAAACCATATATTTTAGGTCCAGCTTTACTGAAAAATTTTCAGAACCATTTGTTTCCATTTTTTATTCAACCACCATATCTAAAGTTTATTTCTGTGAGAAACCTGAACCTCTTGTTTCAGTCAAGGTAAATATTTGGAATTTTCAAAACAGGCTTGATAATATACCTTTTTTGTGCTTGATGGAGTGCGCCTCTAATGCCGAGTGGGTGCGCGTGCCTAGCGTCCCTTAATTGTTACGGGAACAGTATCTTCTCCATTCCAGCACAAAAGATATGAATAGAGAGTAGGCCTGATCTGGATAATGGTGACAAGGACACCTTATCATACCATTCCTGTTGCTGAGATTCTGATAAAGAGGAAATGGCACAGCGGCAAGACTTGGGGGATTTGCAAGTGAAGTCATCATTTGAATTTTTCTTGAGAAAAAAAACCAGCAAGAGAGTTTGCATTCAAGAAAAGGTTGTCCTATATTTATGATAGTGTTAACGCATATCATTTTTATTAGGCCTGCTTTGGTATTTGTCTGTCTATTTATTTGCTTTAAATGCTCCCCCCATCTTGATTGCTTCTCTCAGCAATTGATAATTCTACCAGCCTACTTCAGGAAAGCATCGCCAAATTGTCCAGAGGAGGAGGAAGAGCATTTAGATGTAGTATTGGAAAAATGTTGCCAATCTCCTCTTCCTCCTTCTGCTTCTACTCCCTCCTCCTCCTCCTCTTCCTCCTTCCTTCCTTCCTCCTCCTTCTCCTCCTCCTCCTCCTTCTTCTTTCCAATGGTTTGTTGTTCTACTGGTTTCTATGAAGAGGATTGCACTTCATTTCATTCCAGTACTCCAATACTCCAATATCCCACTATTCTCCATCCCACTCCAAACTAATGGAGCAGACCAGTGAGACCATATTTCTGCACGCTTACAGCCCCCATGCAACAATATAGCAGTACCAATATGGCTGCCGCGGTATCCTGCGCAGGCAGAGAAGTAGCTGGAAGTCACCTCGAGGAAAAGGAACATTTGTTCTCCTATACTGAGTCCTAGAATCTGCTATGGATCTACTTGGATGTGCACCAGCTCAATCACTGATGCAGGACTGAGTAGCCCTGTGTAGATCTTCCAGGCCCAAGATGGAGTATAGGATCTGGTGGTAGCCTATGCTGCCATCCCTGCCCCCCCAGATTTGAACCACTTTCCTTGCGCGCTCCTACCCAAAACATCCCCCTCCCTATTTCATCCTCCCCATCTTCTTAGTATTTATCATGGTCAGTGGGCACAGCTGGCTTGCACTGGAGCTGCGCCCACTGACCAGGATAAATACTAAGGTGGTGGGGGAGGATGAAATAGGGAGGAGGAATGCTTTGGGTAGGAGCAGGCAAGGAATGTGGTTCAAATCTGGGGGGGGGGGCAGGGACGGTACTGGCCACCATGTAACTTCAGAGAGCTTCACAGCACATTAGTGATCATGCACATGTCCATCCCACCACCAGGAGCTGACACAGAAATGGGCTGTTAATTTTTAGAGAAGATACATTCTTCCAATGTACAGTGGTGCCTCACATAAAGAGCTTAATTCGTCCTGGAGGCATGCTGTTTAAGTGAAACGCTCTTTAAGTGAAGCTGATTTTTCCAAAGGAAATAATGGAAACTCAGACGATTGGTTCCACAACCCCAAAAATATCCATATAAAAATATTAACTGGATGTAAAAATGACAAAACACTGGAATTGAATTCAAAACATGCATTCAGTGTGCATGATCCTATGAAGTCTACTTAGGCTGCAATCCTAAAGACACTTTCCAGGGAGTAAGCCCCATGTAACACAATGGGGCTTACTTCTGAGTAGACATTGTTAGGAGGCTGCAATCAATGACACTTTCCTGGGAGGCTTATCTGGGCTGCTGCTGGAGGTTCAAGGTGGTCAGTGGGGGCACTTGGGGGCAGTTAGAGGCAGCTGCCTCTGGCACCTCCAGGCAACTGCCCCCATGTTGGGGGCAGTTAGAGGCAGCAGTGCTGGCCGGCAGCCCTTTTAAAGAGCCTCCATGTGGTGTGTCAGGGCCATATAGCACGCGTGCCCATAGCGCGCTTGCTTGTTAATTGAAGCGGAACTTGTTATGTGAAGCAAGATTTCTTAGAAATTTTTGCTTGTTATGTGAAACGCTTGTTAAGCGAGGTGCTTGTTAAGCGAGGTTCCACTGTACTTAATGTCAGTCTGTCTTCACGTATTTGCTGTTTAAGGTGAGATGCAAATAATACAGAGCATTTCCTTGGGGGGAGGGAAGAGACCCATTATGAGCATCATTGCCATAATCGGTGATCCAAGCAATGACATTTACAGTCATGAGCTCATTTGCAGAGGAAGCAAATGAGTTCTCTTCCCTTGATATGTTTATCATTCTGATGGAGCTGACTCCAATTTCTGAGGCCTAAAAATGATAGATTATTAATATGGTTTATGAAACTTTTCTGTGCCGGAGTCTCAGAGCCATGCATCAAAGGGGAAACACAAAAGGGCCACGCTCCCTATCAGCCATCATATTGCAGCTGATATTTGTGATGCACAATCGGAGCATTCTTTTCCACAGGTATTGCAGTTGCTTCTGCATTCAGCTTGTCACATTTTCTCAGATTAAAAGAATTTTTACTTGTCGTATATTCACGGGCTCCCCCTTCCCAACACACTCTTTTCAATCCCCCTGCAGAGACCAAAATGTAAAAGCAACGCCTTTGTGAATGTGCAATGTGGCTGCGATGAAATCTCACTTGGACTGAAAATTCTCCGGCAATAAAGCCATTTGATATATAGAACCACTGGGGTTTGAAAAAAGAACAGGCCTCCGGGACGTCTGACGCATTACATGTTTTTTTTAAGACTTAACGTGTCAAATGTTTTGCATGTAAATTTAATAAAATATAGGCCAGGTTCCAAAGGACAAAGCACATCTAAGGGCTTGTGTATGCCCAGATGGCTTCACTATATTTTTACTCTTTTAAATGGCAGACCTCTATGCCATACCACAAACAGCTTTTGAAATTCGTTTTCAGAAGAGTGTCACCATATGGCTTGAGGGTCTGCAGATGAATACTGTATATGCTAGAGGTTCTCAAACTTTTAGCACTGAGAACCTCTTTTTAGAATGAGTTTCTATCATTGGCATCCATCAGTCTTGAAAGACCAGGGAATGCTCAATGCTGTATGCGAAGCACAAAGTCCTGGGTAGATTAATATGGAGGATAGGCTGTTACTCAAGCAGCAAATGCCCCCTGTCCATGCCACTGAAATAGTCCAATGGAAGGGCAAAGCCGATACGGTTGGTTTCAGCTGCATTGCAGAGCTGGGCTAAGGACAGGAGCTCACCCTGTCTTGTAGGGACCCAGGTCTCGAACCCGGGCCTACTGTTTTAACAGGCACAGTGTCTTAACCACTTGTCCATCCACAGCCCATGTGAGTGGGTTGTTTCTATCAGGACCCATTGAAAGTGGTATCATGATCAAAAGTGAAATTGTCAAGTAGAAAAAGTTTAACAACCATAGGCTGAAATCCTACCCCCACTTACAGAGCAGTGAGCCCCATTCACTATCATTGCTAAAAACATATATTTTGTAGCCTGTTAAAAGTACAGATCTGTAACATTTCTCCAAATGCTGTCACATATTCTCGTGGAATCAAGTCTAATATATTAAAAATGTAATACAATATATCCTCAAATTATGAATGAATTCCATTCCAGAACCATGTTCATAAGCTGAAATGTTTGTAAGTCCAACACCACTGATGTCAATGCATGTTCGTAAGTCCAGCAACATGTCAATGCACTGATGTCAATGCAGGGGATTTTTGTATGTATGAAAGTTTGCATCTTGAATACTCATAAGTTGAGGTCTTATTGTACTGAAATTGGCCCACCTGGAATTGGTTCAGACCCACCTATAGGTAGTAGACCCTGGTCGTAATAAATATTAATATTTCTAAATAATATTTATTTATTTATATTTAATATTTATAATAATGTCTAAATTCATATTAATAAATCCATATTAACCAGCATGGTACTCTAGGTTTTCAAGAAGTCTTTCTCAGCCCCATCTGGAGACACTGAAATTGAAGCCAAGGAACTCCTATGTACCATTGGCAAGCAACTTGCTTCCCACCCTCCCCCTCCATTCCTAGGCCCATTGCTGAATTATCAATAAATAAGGCAGAAATCTTTAAGTCTGCTTCCTTAAGCATTAAATTAAATAAAGCTATAATCTTGAGTATGCTTACCTGCACATGAATACCATAAAAGTAATAGGAAGAAAATAATGGTTAGGATGGGAATCGTGTTCCCATTACTGCACTCCATCTCCATTTCTCTTGCTGAAATATAACACGGGGAAGAGGAAAGATTCTCCCTCCTTTCCTTTTCTGTGCCCATTTTTCTTTAATGACACCTGTGGCATCACTAGGGGATGTGGCACCATTACAGTTATGGTTACATTTTTAAATTTACTTCAGCTGTTTATACCGCCCTTCCTCCAAGAGCTCAGGGTAGTGTAAATGTTGTTCTCAACAACAACCCCATAGGTAGGCATGGCTGAGAGATTGTTACTGGCCCAGGATAACCAAGAATGCTCATGGCAGAGTGGGGATTTGAAGCTGAATCTTCCAAGTTCAGTATTGCAACCACTGAACCAATCAGGTTGTCTTTATTAATATACGAGAATTTACAGATACGTCCATGTTCCATAACATCTGATCATTTGGAAACGGGAGATGTGCCCAGACCCATGCACTCCTTTGCTTTCTTGGTGAAGAAAAAATTCAGAAACATCCATAGTGTACACTCCTCGTGACAAAAGATGTGGTTGTCACCGTGTGCTCTGTGAAGCAACCACAGGGGTATAATATAACCTTTTTTAAAGGGTTACTAGAAGTGCTGATGTGATAATTAACATATGTGAAATGCTTTTCCTGCACTTACAAAATGAAATATTTAATGATCCTCCTAAGCACCTGGGATCATACTGGATCTCAACGGGATAGTAAACATACTGTTAAATATCTGTTCCTATCATACTGGGGATGCAATCCTAACCAATTTAGGCCAGCACAACTCCCCCATTTCCCCATTCCCACAGTGGCATGGGAAGTATGGTTTATATAAGTCCCGAAAAACAAGGACAATCCCAATTTTGGGGGATTGTGTTCACATACTGGCAAATGGGACAGAGGCTCCTGTCCCAATTTTTGGGAAGAGAATTATGGCCACCTGGGAAGGTCAGCACATATCTGAGCACTGGCCTCCCCCCTTCAGACAGCACAGAAGTGCCTTTTGTTAGTTTTGGGATACCTCCAGGACAGCGTGGAACTTGTGCCAGCCTAACCAAGATTAGATGCTTTCGGTGTATCTTTTCCTGCATTGTATCTTTTCCTGCAGATTGTGCTTCCAGCGTATTGTTCCCTGGGTGGTGCAAGTGGTTAAGACACTGTGCCTGTTAACCAGAAGGCCAGGGTTCGATACCCAGGTCCCCACAAGACAGGGTGAGCTCCTGTTCTTAGCCCAGCTCTGCGATGCAGCTGGAACCAATCGTATTGGCCCTGCCGTTACATTGGACTATTTCAGTGGCATAGAGAGGGGGGATTTGCTGCTTGGGTAACAGCCTGTCCTCCATATTAATCAACCCAGGCCTTTGTGCTTTGCATACAGCGTCAAGCAAGATACCATTGTCTTTCAAGACTGAGGGATGCCAAGCATTCTGTTGTACTTTTGTATAATTCTTTTCCAATTTGAGGATTTTGTTAAAAGGAAATTGGACACGTACACCCAAATTAATTCCAAAAGGGATTGTGGTGCAGGTCTCCTACGGAAGTGATGTGTGTCGATGTGGCCGAGTCCCATGTAGGCTCCTGCGCCTCCACAACCATGCCCTCACTAAAATAAGTCCAGGGAGACATGGGTGGAATATCAAGGATAACACTTTTACTTTCTTCCATGGTGGAGGTCCAGACTTTCAACATTACACAACCACAATACGCCAGTGCTCACTCAGGTAAGTATCCTTCTATGCTCTCACCGGCTCTCTGCCAATTCTTTGGTCAGTTCAAAGGCATGTCCATTAACAGGTAAGTATAACAAGGTGCCCATTAACAGGTAAGTACAACAAAGGTGTTCATTAACAGGTAAATAACACGTCATAAGCACTGCACTGACTCTGCCGCCATGCTGGTCGTCTTCCTCCTGCCTGCCTGGTTCCTGCTCTTTCTCCTCTTTTATCCCAACCAAGGACCCGCCCCCAGGAGGGGTTTCCACCACTCTGGTCGTGGTGGAGCTGGGATCCTGTCCACCAGGCGGGTCCCTGATCCAACCCTGGCCTCCTCAGGCTGAACCCACCAGGACTCCTCCCTCCAGGTTCCCGTGGTGCGTGGGCTCCAGTAGGCTGCCACTCCACGCCAGCGCCCCTGCTCCTCCAGCCATTCTCTCCCCACATCCTCCTAGCCTCCTCTGGGTCCACTGTTTCAGTCAGCACATCCTCCACCTTCTGCTCATGCCTCTCTCTCTCTTGTAGAGGGGTGCGTGACACAGGGTACCATGTGGCTGTCCAACAGTGGCATTCTGGATCTCCTTTCTCATAGGAAAAGTCCAACCACATTAGATCCTCCGCCAATTCCTCCTCAGGCGTGGGTCGCCGCGCACCACAGGGATAAAGGAAACACCTTATGCCCATATTCACTGGTGTGCCTAGGAGATTTAGGGGGCAAATACCCTGAAGTGGAACTTGGCAGGGGCATCTCTATGACCAACTCTCTCCACTGCCCATTTGTTTTCTTCAGCTTATTTTTCAGGTTCACAGCCTTCCCTGATCCCGGATGGCACAGTGTTATTGAGGATCCAAGAGCCCGAGCTGGCAACAATTCTCATCTCAATAATATGTTAGATTGGAAATAACGAGGCACTGACCATTCAGTTGTCCTACGTCCAATGAAATATTTTGGAAGGTATGCGTTTATCAAAGAAGTGTGCTGAGAGACCATGGTTTTATTTAATGGACTTAAGGGACCCCAAATCAAAAGGTTAGCAATGAAAGCCATTTGGGGACAGAAGAGATTAAGGCAACAGTACTGGGAAATTTCACAGTTTGCTTTCTTTGCTGTTTGTGTGCTCACTGGAGGCGGTTGTGTTTCAAGACGCTCTTCATAAATCTGACAGATAGAAATGTTATTTTAAAAACACATTTAAAAGGTGGGCATTCTATCCATTTTACTGTGAAGTTCTCACAATTTTTTGCCTTCAACCATCCTCTGAAATTGAAATACTCTCAAAAGCCTCACTAAGAGCTGACATCCTCGCTTGTGACATTCTCGTTACGTTGGCAGTTCCTTGAACAGCCAGCAGGAATTGAAAAGAATTCTGTTATTTGTTGACATAACGCCGCATGATGGATTCCGACATTTTAAAAAGAAATACATTAGTATAATGCGCGATGGTACGAGCCAAACTTTGCTTATTGTCATCCAAAATAGCAAAAAAACTATTTTTTTCAAAGTGGGATTAATTTCTTCTCCCCACAGCAATATAGGTGATTAAAGATTTTGTTTGCAGTGGGATACTCTGGGATTCTGAGGGGTGTCGAAGTGAATTTTGAAGTACAGGTGTTGTTTCTGACATTGCCCTCCCATAGCCACCAATCACAGAGACACAGGGAAAAAATATTAATTTCAACATTTATGTATCTTAAGAACATAAAAAAAAGATCCTCACTGGATCAGACTAGAGGTCCATTTAGGCTATAATCCAGAGTAACTATGGGAGCATGTAAGAGACATGCCCTACAATCCAGAGTAACTACGGGAGCACATAAGAGACATTACGGTGCACCTGTAGTTACAGCACTACCTAGTGAAAACCTATGGGAAATTCATATTGCAATCCAGAGTAAATTGTTCTTACACTGGAGCAAGGATTCCCCATAGTTACTCTGGATTGCGCCCATTGTGTGCACCCATAGTTACTGCACCACCTAGTGAAAACCTATGGGAAATTCATATTCCAATCCAGAGTAAATTGTTCTTACTCCAGAGCAAGGATTCCCCATAATTACTCTGGACTGCACCCTATGTCCGTTTTCCAGACAGTGGAATCCTGACTGTGCTGTATCCAGTGCAATACAGAGGCAGCTTCTCCCCTATCCCAGTGAAAGCTACAGCAGCCTCTATAGGTCTACTTGGACTTAGCATGAGCAGATTAGTTTGCTTACTGGTCCCCCAATTGGCCATACCATTCATGTCTTGTAAACCATGATGGACTTTTCCTTTAGAAATCTGTCCAAAACCCATTTAAAAGTATCCGGACCAGACACCAGCATTGCATCCTGTGGCACACAGTTCCACAGATTAACTACAAGCTGAGTAAGAAATATTTTTCTGTTCTAACTTTCCCAACAATCAAATTTTAGTGGATATCCCTGGATTTGGTGTTACGTGAAAGGGAAAAAAATCCCTCCATCCATTCCCAGCATTATATTGTAAGAGTCAATCATATCCCCTCTCAATTTCCTTTTTTTTCTAGTCTGAAGAGCCCAAATTTTTTATTTATTGGATTTATACCCCACCTTTCCAATGCTAATGCTAATGCCCAATACAAAGCTTTTTATCCTCTCCTCACAACAACCCTGTAATGTAGTTGAGGCTGAGAGGGAGTGACTGGCCCAAGGTCACCCAGGACGTTTCATAGCCATGTAGGGATTTAAATCTGGTTCTTCCAGATTCGAGTCCATCTCCCTAAACGCTGCACCATCCTGGCAAATGCTGTTGCCTTTCCTCATAAGTGATGTGCCTCAGCTCAATAATCCTTTTGGTTGGTTTCTTCTGCATTTTTTATTTCTGTTTCATTGTCATAGACTTAAGTCAGTTAACATACCAGGCTGAGCATAAGGTTTTCCCCATAGGTTGCCTTGCTAGTCATGACCAACTCTAAGGGAGGTGCTCATCCCCATTACAAGGCTGAAGAGCCAGTGTTCTCCAATGACATCTCTTCTGCCATGTGGCGGGCATGACCAAACAGCAAAAGGCACACAGAATGGACCATCAGAGAGAGTAGAGAACAGATCCTACCAGCTGGAATCTTCCAGTATCTCATGAAGCACTCACAGACTTAATTTTATTTTGCATATGTGGGAAAATGTTGCATGTGGTCCACAAGTTAACTATTCCAATTTTCACCTTAGTGCTAATTGGAGTCTACAAGCACCTAAAGGTTAGAAACGTCCAGACTAGATGTTTTTTAGATACCGTCCTTTGCTAGAGCACCTGGATTGAAAAAAATCCAAAAAAATCATACATTGGAGTCTTCAGTTATTATTATAATTATAATTACTGCAAAATACAAGTCTCAGAACTTGTATTTCTTTAGTGAGTATGTTGCCAAAATGAATCGCAGCAAGAATAATCCAAATGAATTTATATAAATACATATATATATACCTACACACACACCATTTTGTTAGGATCATTGAAATAATTGTGTGGTTTCTATTCAAAGTTCCTATTAAATGGGTAAAACCTGCCAGCTTTCATGAATTCCACAGCAGGCAAGTTGGTAAGGAAGGGAGTAGCCTAATACATTTTTCTTTAAACAAGAAAATACTTTTTTTAAAAAAATGTGCTCATTAGCATGACACTTTTTGGTGCTGACAATATCCCTGTTGTTGTTTTTATTATTACCAAGATTCTATTCAAACAGAGATTAGAGGGTTACCAGCCAACTCCACAAGCAGTGGAATTGTTAGGAGGCCTGGGACTCCATCATCACACGTATTGTTTGCTTGGAAAGGAAAACTCAAGCACCTCCAAGTTATAATAAGTTCTTGTTTATTCAATGGAGCTAAAGCTGGTGGAAACTTCCAGGAATGAAACCAAGGAATAAAAGTATTAACATAGCAGAAGTGTTAAAATGGCTCTTGGTAACAATACAAAACCACAAAAGTCTGTTGCCCAAGAAACAATTTTATATACTCTCTCTCTCTCTCTCTCTCTCTGTGTGTGTGTGTGTGTGTGTGAGATGTTAACCCTGGTTAGACCTGGAGGTGTTGCTAAAGTGCTGATTGGGGGTGTTCTGCACTACTCCAGGGGTGGGAGTTAGGCCAGTGTGCAGTTATGCACTGGCCTTCCTATGCCACTCTGGGCACGGGGAGATAGATGAGGTTTGCTGGACTAAGATCACAATCCTTACCATGTCTGCTTAAAAGTAATTGAACCCATTATGTTCAATGGCTCTTACTCCCAGGAAAGTGTCTTTAGGATTGCAACCTAATTGGTTAGGATTGCACCTCACACACATACACACAAACATATACTCACACCTTGCACAGAATTCAAATAGCCATTCATGACAAATGTGGAGGTGTCGGGAGTAACTCCGGTGCAGATTTTAAGGGACTCAAAATTGCTTTTGACCTTCATTTATGAACCATGATTATTAACAGCAGTGAAGTGCAGTCAGGGGAGGCACAGACTCACTTGACCCAGCAACAGAAAAAAATTAAGGACCTAACATTTTTTTAAAAGTATCTTTTGCCTTTCCCAAGCTGCTTTTCTCTGCTGCTGCATGCAGTCCTTTTAAATCAGACACATAAAACATATATGACATGTCTATCGATCTACAGTATTTATATACCACTTTTCAACTAACAAGTTATCAAAGTGGAATACAAAGAAAATGGAAAAATAATAATAGCTAATTAAAAGCTAATGGGTCCCTGACCCAAAAGGGCTCACAATCTAAAATGCAAAAAAGAACACCAGCAGTAGCCACTTGAACAGACAATGCTGGGGTGTGTAGGGCCAGTTACTCTCCCCCTGCTAAATAAAAGAGGAACACCCACTTGAAAGAGTGCCTCTTGCTCAATTATTAACAATTATTTATGCATATAAAACATAAATCTGACATATAAAATATAGAACAAGGAGAGCTTCCTTTCAGTTCAATTGCTATGGTGGTGTGCCAGGGAAAATACAGTCCGAGATGCCTGTCAAACCCAGGAGAATTACCTTTTCTGCCCAATTACTGTACTTACTCGAATCTAATGCTCACCTTTTCAGCCAAATTCAGTCTCCAAAATCAGGGTGCACATTAGATTTGATGTTTAATTAGATTTGAGGAAATATATTATTTTGCTTATCGTGTGGGGTGCACTTTAGATTCAGTGGCACATTAGATGTGAGTAAATACAGTATTTTGAAAAGACACAATTCTGGGAAATCATTAGGAAGACTTAGGAAAATCAGCAGGGCATCTGGTTAGCCCAGGGTGATCATATCACCAGATTTTTCCAGATTTTTCCTCTTTTTTAGCCTTCTGTCCAGGTGTCCTCCAAAAGGGCTTCATTGTCCTCCGTTTTGGCTTCATTTTGGACCTTTGCGATGGTGTGCAGGATCCCATCATGTCATATGTTGTTGGATTCATATTGTAGAGCAGAATCCAGGGCAAAAATAGGTTTTGAAATATCTCCTTCTTATCAAATGTTATGGCCAAAAAAAACTTAAAATAAAAATATGCTATGGGAATACTTTCTACAGGAAAGTGAAAGTGCCCAATATCACGGCTTTACTCATGAGTAGGCAAATGTGCCAGAAAGGCCTGAGAGAAATCCAAGAACTTGTCCTCCTTTTTAGGTTCAGATATCTGGTCATCCTGGTTTAGCCTATCCAAAAACTGCAGGACATCTTCATCAGCAATATCTGGGGAGGCAGCTGGACAGCTTGCCTCTTGTCATAGCCATGTTCTGCACTCCCTGTCCCATTCAATTCCCTCCACACCATCTTCCTGCCCTTGCACTGGACATACCTGCTCTGACGAAGCCTTCTGGCAATTGCTGGTGCCAACAGGGTGGCTCCAGCTTTCCGGCAGACGTATCTAAACCTTGCACTGTTGCAAAGCAGTGCTTTGTGACAGCAGCAAATGCGCATTCCACCAATGCAAACCTTCAATAGGATTGGGCTGTGTCAGGTCTTTCTTATACCATCTTAAGACATAGAGTATTGGATATCTAAATCCAGTTAACAAGCAGAGTTTGTATCAGCTTTAATTTAATGAACTCCCTATGGTGAGAGTGAATGTCCTTCAAGAACACAGGCTGTTGAGACGTTTGTACCCAACCGTGTTGATTCATACTTTTCACTCCAAAGACTGCTTGGATAATCATGGCTGTATTAGACACACTGGTATTTTACTTATACCCATTGTTGGCTATTATTTAGTTACAATTCTCCGTTATATGCAGAAAGGTTAACAGCTTTAATATATTAAGCTGCTGCTCTGTATACTTTATTCTCCATAAAGGCACCGACAAAAACACAGGTATAAATCCATTAGATAAAACCTAAAAACAGACCCTGTGGTTGGAGCTGTGTGTTATGCCCAGGATAAGTTTTGAACACTCTTTTCCTTCCTCTGACCATCATTTTTTAAAAAGACACAATCGCATTACAATATGCACTACTTTCTTTCAGGGATTACAATTCCTTTCTTACAGGGATGGATTGAGACAGGGTTGCCATATGTCCTGAAAACCATGTCCTGTCCCAATTTGGGGGGATTGTGTTCACATACTAGCAAATGGGACAAAGGGTCCTTTCCCGGTTTTGTGGAAGAGAATTATTGCAACGCTACACTAACCCCCAAATCCAGAGTAACTAGGGGAGCACGTAAGAGACTTTACGTGCACCTGTAGTTACTGCACCACCTCGTGAAAACCTATGGAAAATTCATATTGGAATCCAGAGTAAGTTGTTCTTACACCGAAGCAAGAACTCCCCATAGTTACTCTGGATTTTGCCCTGAGACTAGGAAGATTTGGACTCAATAACAAAAACAAAAAGAACAAAAACAAGTCCTTTTCAGAACATATACTGACTAGTGGTCTAATTTAGAAGGTATTGAAAAGTTGTCTTCTATTGCACTGACCTCACAATAGTAAGGAATGGGTCACCTTACACTGTAGTTTCAGCTAGTGAATTGGCATGTAAATGTAGTAAGATCCATGGAGTCCCCCTCAAGGAAATATCTTGAACCATTAGCAGTTGTTAGTTCTTTTGTCAAGTATCACACTCTCTAACTGAATTTTGCCTTGGGGCCTGGCAGCATCACATTCCAGACTTGCAAAACCTAAATGAAATGAAAAGGAACCATATGATGTGGACTTCATACTAACAGCACAATCCTAAATGTGACTACTCAAAAGTAAGCCCTATTTTGTTCAACGGGGCTTACTCCCAGGAAAGTGTCTTTAGGACTGCAGCCTTTGTCTTTAGGATTGCAGACTTTGGCTTGCAAACTTTGGCTTAGGATTGCAGACTTTGGCTGCAATCCTAAATACACTTTCCTGGGAGTAAGACCTATTGAACTCAATGGGGTTTACTTTTGTGTAGACATGGTTAGGATTGTGCTCAAAGTTGTGCTTTGTCTAAGGCTGCTCTCGCAGTATACAGAATATACAAGGAAATGTCCCTGGTCAGATTCGCCCAGTGTTTTGGTAGAGTATTTCCACTTTTCAGCCCAAAGACAGCATGGATGAATGCAAAACATAATTCTCAAAACCACAGAAGCATTGTAAGAATATGCTTGTAATTATTATTTTCCTCCTGGTTTGCAGAGGCTGATAAGAATACTGCTGTAAATACTGGTTTTTGTGTGTAGGTAGAAGTCACCAGTTATCCATCAAGGAAGGTGTTCATGCACTCCCAGCTCCGTCTCATCCTGGGGTAGAAAAACAGAATTACAGATGTAGCTATCTAGATGATATTATAGTGTGCCAAGGGATTTGTGGCAGTGGTTCTTTGGCCAAATTGAAAAAACTTGGGGATCTTACCCCCAAATCCAGAGAGATCCCAAATCCCCCAAAGAGACTTTACATGCACCCATAGTTACTGCACTTCCTGAAACCTGCGGGGCTGTGGGTGGCACACGTGATTAAGTCACTGTGCCTGTTAACCAGCAGGCCAGGGTTCAAGACCCAGGTTGGCCCCACAAGACAGGGTGAGCTCCTGTCCTTAGCCCAGCTCTGCGACGCCAGCTGGATCCAATCGTATTGGCTCTGCCTTTCCATTGGACTAATTCAGTGGCATGGAGAGGGGGGATTTGCTGCTTGGGTAATAGCCTATCCTCCATAACAATCTAACCCAGGCTCTCATGCTTCACATGCAGCATATGCAGCGCCAAGCATGATATCATAGTCTTGCAAGACTGACGGAGGCCTGCTTTAGTGAAAACCTATGGGATATTGGAATCCAGAGTAAGTTGTTCTTACACTGGAGCAAGGACTCCCCATAATTATTCTGGATTTTGCCCTTAAAGAGCAAGAAAGAGGTTCATTGACAGAACTATTGTTGGGTATAGAGGAGGTACAAGTTTAAATTTAAAAATCCTCATGCACCATTTTCAAAACACTCTGCTTCCTAGTTTTAACTGCCTTTGGGTTTGGGGAGTTCCTTCCAGTAGTCAAAAATACACCCATCCCTTCAATAATCAAACAATATTTCATTCAAAAGATGGGGCAACCCAATCCTGAGCCTTCTGGCACCACAGGGCTGCATTGGCACCAGTGCATCCTGTGAACTTTGTGGCTACTGCTAGAGTTTCCATTTGCTTTGCTTCTCTGGGTAGCACCATAGCAGTACCATTGAGTTCCAACAGCCTGAATTTTGAAGTAAAAATAAATTGGCATACTTTTTAGTGGTGACAGCTAATGGAAAGCTTTATTTTATAGTCTCTACTGCCAGGTATAAAATTTGGAACCTGTTCCTTTTACTCATCAGCTAGAGCCTGAACAGCTTTCCATCAGCCTTTTTCTAGCAACTCAATATGTCACTATTGTACACATACAGTACACACAAATTCTGTATATGATCATCACAAATCTGGAAGTTTCTCCTATTTTTCTTCTTCTCCTCCTCCTCCTCTTAATTCAGAAGTATGGAATTCCCTTCTTGGAGAACTGAGAACTCCCCCCCTCGTGGCCTTTGAGAGTGCTCAAAATATTGTTGTTCCATGTTGTGTTTGTGTCCTGTCTCTATAGCAGTGCTTCAGTTTAAATAGTCACTTATATTATAATATCAGAAGTCAGATACTCAGTATCTGAGCATACTCAGTCCCATTGAACTCAATGGCACTTGCACATTCTAAGTTCTCTTAGTGGCGGTACCCTTGTACACTGTCTAGCACACATTTGCTGTTTCATGTATGTGTTTATATGGTGTGCAGTTGACAACTGACACTTGAAAAATCTCAACTTTTCCAAATTAATCTTAAATGCATCTAACATGTTACCTTTATGTATGTTTTACTTATTCATTTATACCTTTCATTTATACTTATTCATTTAGCCCTTCTTAGCTAGTGAATATGCATGTAAATGAAGTAAGGTCCATGGAGTCCCCCTCAAGGAAATATCTTGAACCATTAGCAATTGTTAGTTCTTTTGTTCCATCACTTTATCTATATATATAAAAGAGAAAAGTCACTCACTGACTGACTCACTGACTGACTCACTGACTCACTGACTGACTCATCACCGCCCTGCCAAAACCGGTGGGCCTAGAAGTGTGAAATTTGGGGTGGGTGTTCCTTCCGTGGCGGAGGGATGCACTAAGAACCGGTTTTCAGAAATTCCAACCGGAAAGGGGTGAAAAGGGGTGCAACGCGTTTTCCTCCCTATACTTTGCATTGAGAATTGCTGACTCAGCAACATTCTGCCCCAACTGCTGGGCCTGAAGCATGGAATTCTGGGAGTTCCTTCTGTCACCTGAACACCCACCAAGAACCATCTGGAGACATTTAACCCTTCAGGGGCTGAAAAGGGGGCAACGTGTTTCTGTCCTATACTTAACATGGGAGACTGAACAACATCCAGCCAATTTGGTGCTCAGATCCTGGTGCACTCTGGGATGTTGTTCGGAGGAAGAGGTTGCGCCAGCAAGGATGCTGCGCATGAGGGGAAATTGCACATGAGGGGAAGTTGCGCATGAGGGGAAGTTGTGCATGTAGGAAAGTTGTTCAGGGGGGAAGTTGCATATGGGAGGAAAATTGCACATGGGAGGAAGTTGCGCATAGAGGAAAGTTGCACATGGGGGAAAGTTGCACATGGGAGGAAGGTTGCGCATGGGAGGAAAGTTGCGCATGGGGAAAGTTGCACATGGAGGAAAGTTGCGCATGGAGGAAAGTTGCGCATGGGGGAAGTTGCACACGGGGGGATGATGTGCATGGGGCAAAGTTGCGCACGGGGGAAGTTGTGCATATGGGAAGTTGCGCATATGGGAAGTTGCGCATGGGGGAAATTGCGCATGAGGGGAAGTTGCGCATGGGGGGTGATGCACATGGAGGAAAGTTGCGCACGGGGAAAGTTGCACACGGGGGAAGTTGCACATGGAGGGAAGTTGCGCACGGGAGGAAGTTGTGCATGGGAGGAAAGTTGCGCCTGGAGGGAAGTTGCGCCTGGGGAAACTTGAGCATGGGAGGAAAGTTGCGCATGGGAGGAAAGTTGTGCATGGAGGAAAGTTGCTCACGGGAGGAAGTTGCGCACGAGGGGATGATGCGCACGAGGGGATGATGCGCACGAGGGGATGATGCGCACGGGGCGAAGTTGCACATGGGGGAAAAGTTGCGCATGGGGCAAAGTTGCGCATGGGGCAAAGTTGCACATGGGGAAGTTGCGAATATGGGAAGTTGCACATATGGAAAGTTGCGCATGGGGGAAGTTGCGCAGGGGGGGATGATGCACATGGAGGAAAGTTGCGCATGGAGGGAAGTTGTGCATGGAGGGAAAGTTGCACATGGGGAAAAGTTGCGCATGGGGGAAGTTGCGCATATGGGAAGTTGCATATATGGAAAGTTGCGCATGGGGGAAGTTGCGCATGGGGGGATGATGCGCATGGAGGGAAGTTGTGCATGGGGGGAAGTTGCGCATGGGAGGAAGTTGCGCATGGGAGGAAAGTTGTGCATGGGAGGAAAGTTGCGCACGGGGGAAGTTGCGCATGGGGGTCGATGCGCATGGGGGAAAGTTGCGCATGGGAAAAGTTGTGCATGGGGTTTGATGCATATGGGGAAGTTGCGCATGGGGGGTTAATGTGCATGGGGGAAGTTGCACATGGGGGAAGTTGCGCATGGGGTAACTTGTGCATGCAGGGTTGATGCGCATGGGTGAAGTTGTGCATGGGGGGTTGATGTGTATGGGGGAAGTTGCGCATGGGGAGTTGTTACGCCTGGGGGAAAGTTATCCATGGGGGTTGATGCATATGGGGGGATGGCATACGGGGGAATTTTACTCCCGCAACGTGGGTATGCCTTTCGCTAGTACCTGATAAAATAGATGTCCAGGGTGGCCTTCTATAAATTAAAATTTACAAAATTTTACAAAATCACAGACATTATGCAAGATAAAAAAGCAATATCAAAACAGCATCTAGAGCTGCAGAAAGCAAGCTTGGAGTACAAACCTAAGCCATTTTTGTTTATACTTTTGATTTGCAAGAGGTCTTTCCCCTTAGGAGCCCATTCAGGAGGGGGTGGAATAGCTAGAGAGGGCCCAGTGGAGATGCCCAGTGACTTATGGCTCCATTTTCCTCCCCTTGCCTGGAATGCCTCCAAAGGGGAGGAACCAGTGGTGGGATTCAAATAAATTAACAATAGGTTCTATGTCCTATAGACATAGGTCCTATAACAACATGTTCTATAGAGTAGGTGAGAACCTGCTGTAGCCCACCTCCGGGAGGAACCCCTTGCACACTATGATGAGGCTCCTTTAGTTATGCCACTACCTAAGGTTTAATTTCTCAACTGTACAGCACAGGAGGGCAGGACCTCCAGGACTCTCAGTTCCTACATCCAATGCTAGCAGTTACAAAATGCACACATAAATCACTGTTTAATCTCAGCATAGAAACTTGTGAAGTTGGTTGCCCAGCTGGGAGTGATTTCTGCACAAGATTTGGGAGATCTACATGAAAGTCATCCCGATGCAGCAGTTTTATCAGTAGGAATGCAGAAGATGGGATAATTTGACATTCTGCCTAAGTTTTATCTGTTCTCCGCTCTTCAGACCCGAAAGGATTGTTTCCTACCAGGGAAGCTGCCAGGAGCAGAGAAATATTTTAGTTATCTGAATGAACCTCATGGCAGTTGATCAGAGAATCCTCCATTGATTTGTGGTTGCCCAGGACCATCTTCCTCCATTTCCTTCCATGTGGCAATAAAACTGAAATAGAATACAGACTATCAAAACCAAGAACAGTTACCTAACGACACTGGGGTTTCTGCTGCAGGAGATTAATTGTAATGAGATTCTTGCATGATGAAGCAAGGGCCTCTTAAAACCTTCCCCAAAAAGTCAGCCTCTGCTGAGAAATAGATGTTCATGGGATAAGGAATTTCTCAAAGCGTCTTATCCTTGAGATTTGATCCTACCCAGAATCCATTTTACCTACTGTCAGTTTGGTGGCACAAGGCACACAATCAGCACAGTTTTGCTTGAAACCGTTGTCTACCTCCTCATTTCTTTCCAGAGGGCTGCAGTGGCTCAGTGGTTAAAGATGTTGTGCTTGTTGACCTGAAAATCGGCATGTCAGTGGTTTGAGAACCAACTACTCCAAGATGGAGTGAGCTCTTTCTCTTGCCCATCTCCTGCCAACCTTTCAGTTAGAAAGTATATAAATTAATGCAGATAAAAGGGTACTACTTCAGAGGGAAGGTAACAGTGTTTGTGTGCTTTACCCCCAAATACACAGTAACTACGGGAGCACATAAGAGACTTTACATGCACCGGTAAGAGACTTTACGTGCATCCATAGTTACTGCACCACCTAGTGAAAGCCTATGGGAAATTCATATTAGAATCCAGAGTAAGTTGTTCTTACACTGGAGCAAGGACTCTCCATAGTTACTCTGGATTTTGCCCTTATTGTTTCGTTATGCCAGACACATGACCCTGGAGGTATCTTGCCTTGTTACATGAACAAGCACCACTTGGTCACAACTAACCTGCAAGGGACAGCTTTACCTTTATTCCTTTCCAGAAGTGATGCAATACAGACACCTGCAAGTGGTGAAGCTGCAAATTTTAAAGTTCAGGAATACATAGGGTTGCCATAATTCCAGAAAATCAGGGCAAGATACTCTGTTCCATTTGCCAGTATGGGAACATAATCCCCCAAATCAGGATTCTCCCTATTTTTCAGGACATATTGCAAACCTAGGAATGCTCCATAAAGCAGACTTCAGTATAGCCATACCTTCCACCGCCATCTTTGTTAACAAGAGTATAACAAGAATATATCAACTTCTTCATTACAGTTTTTTCCACCTTCTGCCATTTACTCCTATTTTGAAACTTCTTGTCATTTAAAAAGTCAAGCTCAGTTCATCCTAAAACAGTAGGATAAATCACTAAAGCTTGCATTCCCCAGTGCAGAAAACTAGAATGTCACCCCTGTGATGGACAACCTCCCATGCAGTAGGTAGGACAACACCCCAGGCAATGCGCAGGGTGAGGAACCATTGCCCCAACCGTGCTGGTTGTTGGACATAGGTTTTGATCGAATAGAGATATTTTGATGTGGTTTGTTTCATTACATTCTGCATAAAATTATGCATCAATTTATAGAAAACATTATTGTATTTTTTTCTAAAACTACCAAGATTTTAAAAATTTTGGTGAATAATAGTGTTGCTCACCCAGAGTGCAGTCCACATCCCCCTGGTGCAGTCACCTACTGCAGTCCACATCTCCCTAATGATGCACTGCCCATGGCTTCTAGTTAGAAGGGGAAAAACCATGAAAACAAACCAAAAAAAGGAATTTATGGCTGCAATCCTAAAGACACTTTCCTGGAAGTATGTCCTGTTGAACACAATGGGATTTACTTTTGAGTGGACATGGTTAGGCTTGTGCTCTAAGTCTGTCGTGACATACAGTTTTTCTCCTAGGTGTGGGAACTTTTGCATTCACACCTACGTTCTGAGCTTCCCAGACAGATCCTTATTTGGAAACAAGCTCAAGGAGACTTTTCGGTCTTCTTCTTGATAATACAACACATGAATAAAATATTTTATGGTGAAAAACCAACAAAAAGTGTACACCGTGAATTCTAGTTGAATACCCTGAAATGTGTGTCTCAAGGACAATGTCCAGTGTAAACAGTTTCTCTCCAACTAAGGTGGCAGAAGTAACTATTTTATTTTATTTTAAAAATGCTGTAATAGGACTGACAACCTATGACTATGCAGAGCATGTAGGCATGACCTGTCACATCATTATGAGATTTTTTTTTCAGTTCTTGCTTCTCACAGCTTGTTTCTTCACACCAGGTAATTTTCCATATTGCCCAGATGTAAACCAGACAGAACAGATCATTCATTGACTGCAGTGGACAGCATCTATATGGGTCGTACAACTTCAGATTGCAGAGGGGGGATGGACATTATTGAATACTCCATCCTTTGAAAAAAAAAGATTTCCTTGCAGATAGAAAAGTGTTGTTTCAAGGGGGAAAGTCCAGATCTTTGCACCCTGTCGTAGGGTTGGAAATTGGTGGCCAAGCACATTCTTTGCAAACTGGAGGTCTTGGGTCCTGCATCTCCAGGTAAGGCTTGGAAATACCAGGTAAGGCTCCATCTCTTCCTGCATCTCCAGTTAAGGCTAGGAAAGTCCCTGGTCTGAAATCCTCGAGAGCCACTGAAGACAGCTGTAGACAGTACTGAGCCCGAGGGGATGATTCAGTAGAGGACAACTTTCTGTCATGACACAAGTTAGTGAGGACTAGCTGCTAGAGAGTTCTCATTTACTGCAAGCCACATTCCCTGGGAACAATTTGTTCATAATGGAAAAAGCAAAGCAGTTGAGATAAGCAGGCACTTCTCCACTCTCGACTTGAGTCTTCAGTCAAAGTTGTGACATGTTTCCATTTTAACTTGACTGGGTACTTATTGATAGTGCTCTTGAAACACCAGAAGCCTTCATCTTGTTTGTTTAGAGAGAATTTCAACCACCACCTCCTCCTTAATCTCCTTCCATCTCCACCCTGTCCTCCCCCACCCTGCCCTGGCCTGGAAATGCCAATGGACATCTTCCCTTATGCTGGTCCATAGATGCATGAGCTGGCAGAAGGTTGGTGCACCATCGTGTGCCTACCTACCATTGTGGTGGCACAAAAGTGCTGTAAAGCACTTTTGCTATTCCCAGGGCGGGTGGAAAGGACTGCGCCCTGAGAGACTGCTCGGGATTGCACTCTAACAGAGCAATCCTAACCAATTTGAGCCAGCACAACTCACCCGTATCTCCATTAACGTGGTGGTGGTGGGAGCCTGGTGCATTCCTGTGCACTGGCCTAACCCCTAAGAGTGGCACACATCATCATCATCATTTATTAACGGTCTACTGACCAGCCATAAAAACATATAAAACAAACACAAAACCATAACAACATAACATAAAAATATAAAAAATATAGTCAAATACATATTAAATACACATTTCCCCTCGGCCCCAAAAAGATCATACACTGATAGATGTAAGTTTTCTACGTATCAACTGAGCGGCATAACAGAACTGCGCAACCTTAATTGACAAAATGGAGAGTGGCACACAGGTACAGTTGCCATAATTCTCTTCCCCAAACCTTGGACAGGACCCCCTGTTAAACTAGCTAGTATGTGAATTCAATCCCCCCAAACCAGGACTGTTCCGGTTTTCCAGGACATATGGTAGCCCTACACAGGGGTTCCTTATGGCACTTCTGCATCACCCCCAGGGCAAAATGGGACTTGCACTGGGCTTGATTATGCTGGGCTAGATTACTACTAGATGTAATAATTTGCCATTTTGATTCCTGCTAAAACTGAAGACACTTAGTTTTTGTCTAGAATCTATCCCAAAGTATCATTTCATACTCTGGAAGTGTTTTATGTTTGCTAAATGGAATTTTTTTACATTTTACCCATTTTTTTTTTAAAAAGTTTACAACAATTTCATAGTCTTTTCCTCTCTGCCCACCTGTACATCCTGGAGCAGATTTGTTTCCATGTCCACAATCCCATACAATGGCATCCTGCCTTCGCCTCTCTCTAAGAGGCTTCTCCATCATAGTGTATTCCCTTCTGTACACAAGAGTGAGTTACGTTAGAGATACGAAGAAACAGACCTTTTGTTTTCCCCTGCAAGGAATAGTGTGGTTTCTAGACTATAATTGGATAGCTTGAGATGTTGACATTTTTCCCATTTTGACAGCCAAATCAATGTTATTGAAAGCGGTTTGTAGGCGTTCATGACAGCCTCAGGATTAATACCACTAGCCTGTCTCAAAATGGCTGCTGTTTATAGGCAGGTAAAATAGTAATGGGATTCTGTGGGTGAATTTAGGGATGCTTTAAGTAGACGGTAAAATAAGTGCTGCCAATAACGATGAACGGAATCCTGCCAGACCTTCTTGCTGTGAAACCTCCATTCATTTTGCTCAAACTTCATTGAAATAAATGCGGAGGCCAAGCAGCATTGAACATGTTTAGTCTGGCAGCCGTTGCTTGTCTACTCCAAAGTTAACCCTACAATCCAGAGAAACTACGGGAGCACATAAGAGACATTACATGCACCTGTAATGACTGCACCACCTAGAGAAAACCTATGGGAAATTCATATTGCAATCCAGAGTAAATTGTTCTTACTTCAGAGCAAGGACTCCCCATAGTCACTCTGGATTGTGTCACAAGTCCCATTAAGGTCAGTCAAGCTTACTCCTGGGAAAGTGTGTACACATCCAACATTTTTATACACTGATTTTTTTAGCCATGGATTAGGGGTCTCCAAATTTTCAACTTCAGGGTTCCAGGTCCTTTAACAATTGTGTAGAGGAGGAAATTTCAACAGGTGAAGCTTTTCATCTCAAAGATCACAAAGTACACCTGCTGAAATTTCCTTCTCTACACAATTGTTAAAAGACCTGAAGCCCTGAAGTTGAAAGACTGGAGACTCTCGGGTAAGACTTAGCACTGATGGTCACTGCAGATAAGACCATTCTGATCCCTGGATAAGAAGGGGGAGAGGAGGAAGTCTATGTATCCCATAGACAATGTATGTAGCCTATGTTTCCCATTCCAAAATCTCCTTTCCAAAGAGTCATATTATGAGCAGTGCAGTTTTGCAGTTCACTTCCAAGAAAAGCAACTGTGAAGCATAAGTAAAGAGCATAAGTAAAGAGATCTGGTTGTGACTTTCCCTTTTAAATCTGTATTCTGCTGTTGTGCTAATTTGGGAGTTGATTCTACTTTAAATAGTCTCTTAAAGAAGCTGAGTAATGAAGGATAATGGGGAGGAAAGTTTGGAAGTATAAGAGAAGGAATGTATGAGTTATGGGGGGGTCTTTCCTTATTTCAAGTGGGTATTTGCCTTTGCTAATGGTAGGGTAAGCTGAGAAGGAGAAAGCTATGGGCTATTAGTAGTTCTGACTAGGTTTTACTATGTGTATCCTAACGACACTTTCCTGGGAGTAAGACCCATTGAATACAATATGGCTTACTTTTGAGTAGACATGCTTAGGATTGTGCTCTTAACTTATCTGAGTATCTTGTACTGTATGTATCTACGGCAGTAGTTCTCAATCATTCTAACGCCATGACCCCTTTATAAGTTTGTCATGTTGTGGGGACCCCCAAGCATAAAATTATTTTCGTTACTACTTTATAACTGTACTTTTGCTACTGTCATGAATCATAATGTAAATATCCAATATCCAGGATGTATTTTCATTGTTACAAATGAAATGTGTGTTCTATGCACGCATTGAACACAATGGGATTTATTTCAGAGTAGGCATGCATAGGATTGGGCCCTGAGGCTGTCAGTCAGCCCCAGTGCACACACAGCTACAGCTGGAGGTCTGGCAAGCCTGACCTGGCCCCCTGCACCAGGGGTCTTTAGGCAACCCCAGGAAAGCTCTAGGCGACCCCCAAAGGTGTCCCGACCCCCACTTTGAGAAATGCTGATCTACGGTATTGTTATAGCCTTTTTGATATAACTGCATTGGTGGTATTAAATTGTTGGGTTGACTTGAGATTAATTCAGTGTTGGTGCATTCCCCATGTCAGCTTCCTGACGGCAACCCTCTCCCCGCACCCTTTTTCACTGAACAATGGCAATTAATAGGTTAAATTAATTAAATTAATTAATTAAGTTAATTAATTGAATTAATTACTAATGGATATTAGTAAATAGTTTTTAAAAGACTACTTTTATTTAAAAGATATTATTTTTCTACCTTTTCTACCCAGCCCATAGGTGTACACATTTGGTTGCAGATGTCATATATGCCAGAGGCATACACATGGCATCTATATGCCATGTTGAGCAGAAATGGTTCAGTGCAGTGGGGAAAATCCCAGACCCAAACCCAAGCATATTCCAAGATCCCACCTACCATTGCAGCATAAGCCATGTCACATATTCTCAGAATTAGCAGGTATTTAACAGGTGACGTTGTAATTAGCCCCTTTTTCACCATAGGATACTCATCTGTCTCTCTCCTGCCAAGAACCAATGGCAGTGGTGATGCAGATTGTTTGAGGGTCTTACCCCACTGCTTCACGGGAAGCATCAGAACGAGTGGTGGGCATCAGGGGGTTCTCACAGGTTCTACAGAACCCTTTGCTAATGAGCGCCTGGTTCTGAGAACTGGTCACTAATGGGACAGAGAACCTGTTGTTAATTTAGGTTATTAGGACATAGAACCCGTTATTAATTTATTTGAATCCCACCACTGATCAGAAATCCCATTGTCAGAGAGCCATTGGCACTGACATCTATAAACCTAGGAAGATGGGAGCCCATTGCACTATAAGGATCTGGTGCAATCAAGGCTTTTGTCCAGCAACTTGACAGCAGGACTTTCCTTGCCTGAAATAGTCTTGAAATGCACTCAAGGCAGGAGGCATGAAAAAATATGATTGTACTTTATCTGAAAACACTAAACCCAGCAGTTATTCAGGTCTCTCCCTCTGCTTGCTAAAGCTGAGCGCTGGTGGGCTCTCGAGCAAAAACAACTTTGTATTCTATCCAACACTTGTACCATTTTGTGCTCGAGTTAGAGGGGGGGAGGTGGAAATGCAGTGCATCAAAGACTTTTCTTTCACATGCGGGCATGGAAGTGTTGGCCTTCTTGCATCAGATGTGGAAGGCGGGATGCCTTAATGCACCTGTGGACATCTGATTGTTTCCAGCCTGCTGGGGGTTAATCAGCTATGGCACCAACTTACTTAGGGTTCCCCTTCCTTGAAATTAACAACTCAAATAAAAAATGTTCCACATTAAAGGGAATCATTAGAGCATGTGTGACCTTTCCCTGTATGCGGCAAAGAAAACTGGTTGGCAGATTTCAGTTTTCTTGGTTTATTCATACAGTGGTGCCTCACATAAAGAGCTTGATTCGTTCCGGAGGCATGCTCCTTAAGTGAAACACTCCTTAAGTGAAGCAGATTTTCCCATAGGAAACAATGGAAACTCAAGACAATTGGTTCCGCAACCCCCAAAATATTCATATAAAAATATTAACTGGATGTAAAAATGATGACAAAACACTGGAATTGAAATCAAAACATGCATTCAGTGTGCATGATCCTATGAAGTCTACTTAGGCTGCAATCCTAAACACACTTTCCTGGGAGTAAGCCCCATTTCACACAATGGGGCTTACTTCTGGAGTAGACACAGTTAGGAAGCTGCAAAGACACTTTCCTAGGAGGCTTATCTGGGCTGCTGCTGGAAGTTCAAGGTGGTCGGTGGGGGCAGTTAGAGGCAGCTGCCTCTGGCACCCCCAGGCAACTGCCGCCAAATTGGGGGCAGTTAGAGGCAGCAGCGCTGACCGGCAGCCCCTTAAAGAGCTTCTGCGCTGAGCATCAGGGCTGCATAGCACGCGTGTCCATAGCGTGCTTGCTTGTTAAGTGAAGCAAGATTTCTTGAAAATTTGTGCTTGTTAAGCGAGACGCTTGTTAAGTGAGGTACCACTGTACTAGGAGGCTTTTTAAAAAATGCTTGTATGTGTGTTTTTTTTTTCCTTTTTGGAGGTGTGGTTAACTCTTTTTTTAATCCTTTAGCTATAACATAGTCAGGGCTGTCTTTGTCAGAAAATCCCCCTATAAGATCTTAAGAGGCTGAGCTCATGACATTAATATAGTAGAAGATGAAATACAGCTTCATGATCATTTTATTTCCCTCTTTGCTTTTTATCTGTAGGAAGTGGGGGGGGGGGTGTTAGAAATGGGAAGCAGTGTAGCATCCACAACAGGAGAAATTATGTCACTTTATCTCTGAAAAGTGCACAGCTGACTGACTGAATAACCTGCATGGATAATATGCTAATAAAATGGATCTGGACTGCATAAAATTGGATTGGCCATAAACAGCTTCCCGAAAGGAGACGAAGACGAGCCTTTCCTCTGCACGAGACAATCTGCGTGAGACTTTTTTTTACCCCCTCACTTAACAGGAAATTCATTGTAATTAAAATAAAAACGAAATAGCTTTCAGTTTCTTCTCCGCAGAGAGTTTATCAAGGCAATAGTTGACCTATTTGAAGACTGGCAATTTGTATCCAATAAGATATTTATGCAAATATGTCTATTATTTCCCCCAAGCGGGGAGAGGCACATCTTTTTTATTGCTTCTTTTTTCCCCTTATTTTTTTTGTAATAGAAATTCATAGGTACAGTAATGAATAATCTCTGGATTCAGAGACGAGATAATTTGAATTATCCCGTGTTTAGCTGCTAAGGTAGCTTAAAGGTTAAGGGAGCTTTTGGAGGAGTGAATTTGACTGGGTTGGCATTATACTCATTTGAGAGCTGGGGATTTGCACGCTTGCACTATAATGTAGTTTATGTTTGGAAGAGTGATAGGTTTGCCTGCAAAGCACATACATCTGGATTGTATAAGAAGTTGATAGTCCAGAGATGGAGAAAAATGCTACCAAAATACCAGATAAAATTAGAAGGTCTTATGCAGGGGTGCCAGATTCATTTCTTTCAGTGGGCCAAATACCATTCATGGCACCTGCTAAGGGCCAGAAGTGATGTTAAGCAGGAAGTGACATATAGAGCACAATCCAAACCATGTCTGCTCAAAAGTAAGCTCCATTGTGTTCAATGGGTCTTACTCCCAAGACAGTGTGTTTAAGATTGCTGCCTTAATGTTACAAAGCAGGAAGCATCATTTAGGGTGCAATCCAGAATAACTCTCCCTGCTGCAGTGCAAGAACAACTTACTCTGGATTGCAATATGAATTTCCCATATGTTTTCACTAGGTGGTGCAGTAACTACGGGTTACTCAATACCTTCTAAATTAGACCACTGGTCAGTATATGTTCTGAAAAGAACTTGTTTTTGTTCTTTTTGTTTTTGTTATTGAGTCCAAATCATCCTAGTCTCAATATCCAGAAAGAAACTCATGAGTTGCAAATGACAGCATATTGGGCTCTGGCCACTGGGGTCAGCACTGACTACAATCCTAAAGACACTTTCCAGGGAGTAATGGCAAAAAGGGGCTGTGGGTGGCGCAAGCAGTTAAGACGCTGTGCCTGTTAACCAGCAGGCCAGGGTTCGAGACCCGGGTCAGCCCCACAAGACAGGGTGAGCTCCTGTCCTTAGCCCAGCTCTGCAAAGCCAAATCGTATTGGCTCTGCCTTTCCATTGGACTAATTCAGTGGCGTGGAGAGGGGGGATTTGCTGCTTGGGTAACAGCCTATCCTCCATAACAATCCAACCCAGGCTTTCGTGCTTTGCATGCAGCATATGCAGCACCAAGCACTTTACCATAGTCTTCCAAGACTGACGGAGGCCTATGTATTCAGAAATGTTCTGCTTGCCACAACACAGCCCTGTTTATCCTTCATGGCAACATCTCTCCATTTTCTAAATCACACCATTCTATCCTCAATTCAGAAACACAAAAATATCCGCAAGCTTAAAGCACCCTTCCAATTTTTTGATGGATTAAAAACAGGTGCAGCACTAGGTAAACAAGCAGATCAGAACATAATTTAGAGAGTAACACCTACTTTTTGGGCAGAGGGGGTTGACAGCACCTTCTCCACCACTTCCCCCAGCTAAATTTAGATAGCATTCTCTTCAAAACAAAGAAAAGTATGTATTGCATGTGCGTAGGGTTGCCATATGTCCCCCAAAACAGGGGCAGTTCCAATTTGGGGGGATTGTTTCCTCACACTGGTAAATGGGACAGGGTCCCGTCTCAGTTTTGTGGAAGAGAATTATGGCAACCCTATGTGTGTGAGAGAGAGTTAGATATATATATATATATATATATAAAGAGAAAGAGAGCGAGATAGAGCACCTTATAACCCAGAGAAAAATGTTGTCTTTGAGATGCTACACAATCTACATTTTCCCCCCTATGCTGGACAAAAACTGCTCTAGAGAAGAAACTCCTGAAAATTCAAGGCACGCAATCCAAGGTGGAAGATCCAACAGGAAAGGGAGACAGTTACATAAGTACGGGTGAAGGGCATGTTGATGTGCCCTCAGCTTTATGTAGCCTTCAACATATAATATCCTATACTCTAACCTTTTGCCTCGTAGCTGACAAGCATACCTTTTTCTGCACAAAACAAATATTGCTCTTCATTCTTCTTTTCACTCCATATGCAATTTTCTCTCCATCTACGAATATGAATTCCTGGAGCTCTTTCAACGCAGCAGCCTTCCCAGGAATCTCATTACCATGAATAGCATATTGATACTGGCAAGTTAATTGTCCCTTTTTCCCATGGAGTCCTGGGATGTGATGTTAGGAAGTGGCTAGAGGTTCGAAGAAAGAACCAGTATGGCACCTGTTTGAAGGTCCTGCCCACCTGCCTCTTGGTGATGTAATGGGGCTTCTGCTACCAACACTATTGAGGGTTCAGGGAGTAACCCAAACAGGTGGGTACTTGGACAGGTCAGGGACCATCCCAAAAAAATCTAATTTGGGTAACTCTTAATGGCACCCCTGCTTCGAAATCTCAACATCCCTCCATGCTGCAACCCCTGGTAATCATTGGGAAAGCCTATGATTAAGATGAATAATGGCCAACAATAAACTCCTACTGTAGATACATTCAAAATGTTTGGCTTTAAGATTAATTCAGAGTAGGAATCTGGAATATTTCTGAGAAAACTGTCCTTGAACCCTGAGCCTCCAACAATTTAGAGCATAATCCTAACCGTGTCTACTCAAAAGTAAGCCCCATTGTGTTCCATGGGTCTTACTGCCAGGAAAGTGTCTTTAGGATTGCAGCTTAAGTCATGATAAGTGACCCCATTTTCCTATGACAACATCCCTGACAGTTATGAAGTGATGCTTGGCTGGCTTTGCAACTGTAATGGAAAGAACATGGATTCTCCTGGCTGGCACTGGTTACACTCTTACATGTTCTCCCCTGGAAGCAATTCCCACGGACTCAGCAAAATCCAGCCTATTTGAGTTAAAAGTTACAAGTATAAAGAGCTTGCAGGCAAAACAGTATATTTGCAAATGAAATACCTCTTTTCACAGCTAGCAGATTTGCAAATAAAACACTCTTTTTTATTAAATTACTGTAATGCATTTTTATAAAGGAGAAAACACATGATATACAAACCTAACATTATCCTCATATTTAGCAAAATCCAGTTTGTAGCAAACTCGCTATTACATTACTTTCTCCTCTCTGAAGCTAACACTATTAGTAAACTTTTGCATACATGCAATTTTCCAAACTTTAATAGTATTTTAATCTGTTTTCCAATTTCTGGCAATTTTTGTTTCGGGTATTGTTAATAAGTTCCATACAGTTTTGATAACAGCATCAGCCCCCACCCCATCCAGCATTCCTAACAGGACTTCTACATGATCCAGTGTGGATCAGCTCTGTTGGAATGAATGAATGAATGAATGAATAAATAAATAAATAAATAAATCGGCTGCAATACACACTTTCCTGGAAGTAAGACCCAGTGAGTACAATGAGACTTACTTCTGAGTAGACATGGGTAGGATTGAAAAAAGCAGGCCTCCATCAGTCTTGAAAGACTATGGTATCGTGCTTGGCGCGGGTTAGATTGTTATGGAGGATAGGCTGTTATCCAAGCAGCAAATCCCCCCTCTCCACGCCACTGAATTACTCCAATGGAAAGCCAAGGCCAATACGATTGGATCCAGCTGGCGTCGCAGAGTTCACCCCTTCTTGTGGGGCCGACCCAGGAATCAAACCCTGGCCTGCTGGTTAACAGGCACAGTGTCTTAACCACTTGCAGCACTCACATCCACAGGGTAGGATTGTAGCCTAAATAAATAAATATTATTGATTATTGTTTCTGGTAGTTGTTCCTTCACCAACAATGGCACATAGCAGTTTCCAAACTTCCCTGCAAAGAACTTACATTCTGACTTTCAGTAAAGGAAAAAAAGAAGAAAAAGAGGGGAAATAGAGCATTAATAAATAAACATGTTTTATAGTATGTATTATAAAACATATTTTATAATATAATAGGAATAATAAACATATTTTCTCATTCTGGGCAAATCTTTTAAGCTCCATTATAGTGGAATACCAGCACTTGGGTGCAATCCTAAGATAGCTGGCACAACTCATTGGTCTTCCCGTTCCTGTGATGATGTAGGGAGGCAGACGCACTGGCCTAAACCTCCCCCAGGAGTGGCGCATGAGTGCCTCACGGTACTTTGGTGACACCTCCAGATCAGCACAGGACTAATGCTGGGGCTTTGACCAGCCTAAGTGGTTGTTAGGATTGAAGCCTATGGGCGCAATCCAGAGCAAGTTCAACCTGCTCTGCCCTAACTGCTCTCTCCTAACTATTCTGTATCCAGAGCAGAAAGTTATGCTGCATCCAGAGAGTCAGGAAGCCTGGGCTGCCCTAACTGCTCCAGAGCATGCTAAGTCAGTGACAGCTGGGGAGGGCTTGCTCCTGAGGAGACCCTCCTCAGATCACACTGAAGGAACAGCTGTGGTGCCTACATTATAAGGAAGCCCAGCAGTTCCTGACAACCAGTTACAGCTGCAGTTCTTCTAGTGCAAGATGGATGCTTGGAGTGGCCTGCTGTATCCTGAGGTTAGTGGGCTGCCATAGTTGTGCCATATCCTGAGGTTGAGAGGCAGGGGTTGCAGCTAGGCTGGCCAAGAACTCAGATTTTTGGTCAACACTACCATTCTTACTCAGGCCTTATCATGGACCCCTATGGGTCTACTCATTACTATACCTGCTCCTGAGGTGGTATATCTCTGAGGAACTGGAAGAGGCATTTCTGCCTTGAAACAGGCTTTGGATACAGAGTAACTGCTCTGCCCTAGGCAATGCTAAACTTGCCCTCAACTTGCCTCTCCTGAGCTGCTTAGGCTGCCCCAGTTAGGGCAGAGCAGGTCCACCTCTCTTAGGGCACCCTATCTTGCCTTGCTCTGCCCTAAGCCTGCTTCAGAGTAACTGGGCTGGAGCATCTTGCAGTTGCTCCACCCTAGTGATAGATAGGGCAACCCAAGGGCTCTTAGGTGGACAGATTAGTTGCTCTGGATTGTGCTGCCTATCACTGTGCAAAAGACTGAAAAGAAAGAAAGACATAAGGAGATGGCTCATGGTGTGGCTGGCCAAGGTGTGGCTCATGGAGACACCTGCCATGGTGGCCCAAAGTAGGTGAAAATGATGGTGACACTCAAAGAACTGTTCAGAAAGATCAAATTGGCAGGCAGATGCTTCTGCACTGAGTTTGTTCCTCTGCTTTGATCCAACATCATCTTTGGTCTTAGAGACAATGATGGAGACAGAATAGGTCCCAAGTAGGAGATACTTAAATCACATGAGTCCTATAAGAGCTGATTCATGAGATATGGAGAGCAGGGCTACACTTTTCCTGCAAAAGGCTTCCTCCAAATCAGGTTCTGGCTAGGGCCTGACTTCCAGACATCCAGGGATGCAATGGCAAGAGAGAAGGCAAGGCATTAAGGTTATGTTAAGATCACAGACAGCAGTGCACCTGCCCGTGCTACTATATGGCCCATGAACCTAGTACAGTGGCGCCTCACATAAAGAGCTTAATTTGTTCCAGAGACATGTTATTTAAGTTAAACGCTCTTTAAGTGAAGCGGATTTTCCCATAGGAAACAATGGAAACTGAGACAATCGGCTCAACAACCCCCAAAATATTCATATAGAAATATTAACTGGATGTAAAAATGACAAAACACTGGAATTGAATTCAAAACATGCATTCAATGTGCATGATCCTATGAAGTCTACTTAGGCTGCAATCCTAAATCACTTTCCTGGGAGTAAGCCCCATTTCACACAATGGGGCTTACTTCTGGAGTAGACATAGGAGGCTGCAATTAAAGACACTTTCCTGGGAGGCTTACCTGGGTTGCTGCTGGAGGTTTCAAGGTGGCCAGTGGGGGCACTTGGGGGCAGTTAGGGGCAGCTGCCTCTGGCACCCCCAGGCAGTAGCACTGGCAGGCAGACTTTTAAAGAGCCTCCGTGTGGAGCGTCAGGGCTACATGGCATGCATGCCCATAGTACACTTGCTTGTTAAGTGAAGCAGAACTTGTTATGTGAAGCAAGATTTCTTGGAAATTTATACTTATTATGTGAAACGTTTGTTATGTGAGGTGTATGTTATGAGAGGTACCACGGTACCAGCATGAAAGAAAACAAGAAGCTCCATGCATGTGTGCTGGGTTGAAATTTTAGGCACCGGAAAAGGGGGGAAAGAGTTATTTGAGGGAGCACAAAATGTTTAAACAGCTAAGCACGGAAGAGAAGAAGGAAGAGTGATTCCCCTTCCCACTAGTCCCCCCAAAAGAAAAAATGTTGTACGATGATTAGCAGAATCAAAACCAAAGGCCCCAGGATTCAGTTCCGCTGGCAATGAACGAACCAGCCTTTTTACTGCCGCAATTTGACTTTAACAGGGATATTTTGCTGTCATAAAAAAACACTCATGATACTGATGCCCAGTCTGTCTCCTTGTCAAATTGTAGCATGCGCGGTGTGGTTTTCTCCCCCTTGAAGAAAACGCTATGAAAAGATGTAATTTAAATGCAATAGCAGTGTCCTCTGGCTAATATTGGTCTCTGTGCTCAGAAATGACAAAGACTGGAGTTAGTTCTTTGAAATGGCCCTAACTGTTTCCCCCATGCTGCATTTATTTAGAAAATGTGCCAAGAGACAAGAAAATAGAACACAGATGTGTTCAGAGCTCCACGGTTCAACATGGCATTGAAATCTTCCTGGGAAGTGTCAACTACCTTGACAGCCTCTTCAAGGACACTATTAAAAAACAGAAAACTAAATATAAATTGTAGTGTTAGTGTGCTGTGCGTGTGTGTGTGATCCAAAAAGGAGTAGTCTAAAACTAAATAAAAAAGGCAAACATTTCAGGAGGAGGGCAAGCTTTTGTGAAATATAAGCGATCCAAAAGCTGTAAGGCAATTTTCTCTAAGTACTGCTGTAATATCACTTTTGAAAAGCGCTGGACTGGATACAGATAAGGAAGTTAAGCTTCTGAAATTCCAGGTATTGAGTCTGGGGAATTTTTTCCCAAACCAAATACACTAGTCAGACTCCACCGTTGCATTCCCGTTTGCAAAGGGGGAATACCAGCCGCTTCAAACCTGGAAATTCTCTCATTATGGAGAGACATTGAAAGGGGGGGGGGGCAGTGATGTTATAAAGTAGTGATGGTTGAACTCTTTTTCAATTTCTGGATGAACTCTTCTCCATTTTCTAAGTTTATTTTTCTTGTCTCAGAAAAATGGCTTGTTTTCAGTTCCATTTCCGAGGTTGTTGTCGATTCCACGGCACATACCCCGTCGTGATGCCACAGGGAGTGCTGTAGGGTTCAATCCCTTCCAAAGCTGTCTCAAGAAAAGTTCAATAAATTTCTGTCCCACCTCCCCATCCACATTATTTCCCCATCCACTCCACAGCAAGATGCTTTCTCATGCGCTTAAATTTTTTTGCTCCATTAGAAAATCGTTTGATTCTCACATACACAAAGGACAGTGTATTGGGGTCTCAGGGAACGAGAAAGCTTTGACAACAGATGTTCCCTTCCTCTCTCAGGGTCTTCACATTCCCAGTTGATCTAGGCATTCCTGCTCATCGATCTAATACACATAAAATAGTCACAATCCTAACCGTGTCTACTCAAAAGTAAGCCTTGTGTTCAATGAGTCTTACTCCCAGGAAAGTGTTTTTAGGATTGCAGCCAAAGCTGCATTCACCAAAGCTGCAATCCTAAAGACACTTTCGTGGGAGTCAGACCAAAGCTGCAATCCTAAAGACACTTTCCTGGGAGTCAGACCAAAGCTGCAATCCTAAAGACACTTTCCTAAGAGTAAGACTTAGGCTGCAATCCTAAATGCATTTTCCTGGGAGTAAGAGTCACTGAAATCAATGGGGTTTCCTTTTGAGTAGACATGGTTAGGATTGTGCTCCCAGTGAACTGACGCTTACTTTGGAGTAGACTTGGTTAGGATTGTGCTAGGTAGTAAACGTATATTAATTCATAGCCCTCGAGTTCTCCCACTCAGCCAGCCAGCCGGCCAGCACCTATTTTAAGGGCACACTTCTGAGCTGATGAATGACCCAAGTTTCACATAGTGAATTGCCATTAATCATGATAAAAAATAAGCCTAATGAGTCATATATTCAACGTACAACTCTTTTACCAGCTTAAACATGAAAGAGTCTATTAATTTCACTATGTTTGAGACAAAAGGAAACTGGGAAAGGTTGTTCTACAGGTTGAGACTTTTTTCCTTAAGGGTTGATCTGAAGCCATATACATTCAAGATGCTCCGTCCCTTTGGCTCCGTCCTTTTGCTTTCACAAAGAATCAGAATCAATTCCTCTCTCTCTCTCTCTCTCTCTCTCTCTCTCTCTCTCTCTCTCTCTCTCTCTCTCTCTCTGGTGTGTGTGTGTGTGTCCTACACACTCAACTTAGCTCTTTCACATTGTTCCAATGGCAATACTATTTAATACTAAAAAGTATTAAAGATACTTTTAGCAGTTTTCTCCCATTTTAGACCTTTCTTTAGACCAGCATCTCCATGGTTATGTGGCCAGCAAAACACTGCTACCTTCCCACCAAAGTGGTACTAATTTATCTACTTACAAGTAAAGGGAGCTCACTCTGTTGTGCAGTCAGTGGGCCTCAAACTGCTGTCCTGCTGACCTTAAGGTTGACAAGCACAGCATCTTTAACCACTGAGCCACCACAGCCCATAAAATTATTATAATGACATTTTAGAAAGGGGGCTGTACTCATCCGAATTCCCTTTTCCCTTGACATTTTAAAGATGCATGAGCACAAATCTCCATAGATGCACAGGGAGAAGTGCAAGGTTCTGCACTTAGGCAATAAAAACCAAAAACATAGGTATAAAATGGGGGATACTTGGCTTGGCAGCACAACATGTGAGCGGGATCTTGGAGTCGCCGTGGATCACAAGCTGAACATGAGCCAGCAGTGTGATGTGTCTGCAAAGAAGGCAAATGCCATTTTAAGTTGCATTAAGAGGACTGTAGCTTCCAAGTCACAAGAAGTTCTAGTTCCTCTTTATTCAGCATTGGTGAGACCTCACCTTGAGTACTGTGTTCAGTTCTGGGCACCTCACTTGAAGAAAGATGCAGCCAAACTGGAGCAAGTCCAGAGGAGAGCGACAAGAATGATCAGTGGGATGGAAGGGAAGCCCTAAGAGGAAAGGTTGGGGGAACCTGAGATGTTCAGCCCGGAGAAGAGGAGGCTGAGAGGAGACATGATTGCCCTCTTCAGATACCTGAAGGGCTGTCTAGGGAGGAAGGGACCAATTTGTTCATAGCTGCTTCTGAAAGCAGGACTAGAACCAATGGGTACAAACTGCAAGAAAGGAGATTCCAATTGGATATCCGAAAAAAATTCCTGACGGTGAGGGCGGTTCGGCAGTGGAAGAGATTGCCAAGGGAGGTGGTGGACTCTCCCTCACTGGGGATCTTCAAGCAGAGGCTCGATGAGCACCTGTCAGGGATGCTCTATGGGGATTTCCTGCTGCAGGCAGGGGGTTGGACTAGATGACCTACTAGGTCCCTTCCAACTCTATGATTCTATGCCAAGGGTTCCCAAGTTTGTCATTTTCACAATTTCACAACCCACAAAAATTGTGCCCTGACTGGGCTTGTCACAGAAAAAGGCAAAAACCTATGGGGCAGTAACTGAGGTTGCTTTGATGAAGTAACAAGCTGCACCTGCAGAGGAGGGTGTGACTGGTGAGGTTCTTGGGGAAAAACAAGGAGGAGGAAGGATCATGATGGAGTAAGTCCCTCTTTTGGGCTGATGCCTTGGAATGCCCATGGATTGGGGTTGGATAAAAGAAATTGAGACCAGTGCTTAAGGAAAACTTACTACTGTGAGAGTTGAGTGTATTTGTTATTTTGTGTATCTGCTGTGTTTGGTAATCTTATGCTTGAGAGTTTGTTTTATATATGTTTTTAATAGAAGTGATAATTTTTTCCCCTGAATATTGTGCATTCTTTGGAATCTCCTTGGTATCAAGAACCCACATGGTTGAATTATTAATTCCTTTAGAGAATATTCCTAGGTAGTAACTGACTCTAGGAGTTCTTATGCCTAGATACTGATAAGAGGGTTTGCTTACAACCAGATTACACGCCCTCTTTGTTGCAGGGCTGATGTGTCCCAACCCACAGTTTAGGAACCATTACTTTTTTAGATAGATTGTTCAGATCTTCCCTTCTCAGGAAACAAATAGATGGGTCTTGTCTTGAGGGAACAGGATGCAAAGCAAAGTTTCCTTCCTTGCTCTGTGGTTTGAATCCAGGGTATGAAGACTTGTCAGGTTGCCTCTTCCTGCCACACTCCCTCTCTTCAAATGCTACTAGTCAGTGGCATCACTAGGGTGGTGCGGTCCACACTGGGTGACGCACCCAAGGGGGGTGACACACACTGGAGATGTAAAAACTTCACGTTGGTGCTTCAAAACCCATCGTGTCATATACCATTGGATTCATATTGCAGAGCAGAATCCAATGCAATAGTCCATTTTGAAATAGCTCTTTCCTATCAAAGGTTATGGCCAAAAATAAAAATAAGCATTGCCCTCTATGGAGAGTGACCCATATTGCGGCTTTACTTGTGAGTAGGCAAACGTGCCATAGTTCATTGGAAAGGGCAGGCTGAGAGGAATCAATGAACACAGCCCCCACAAATTACTCCAGAAGGAGATCCCTGATGATTGCATTGGAAGTCATTGAAAATGGATGTGAACTTCACAGCTTTGTTTAGTGGTGAGTAAGCAAGCGTGCATTGGTTGGAGTGGAAGGCCTATCCATAAGTGTACAAGACTTCCAAAATTGTCCCAATCAGGGACATTACTGGGGTGTTAGAAAGAGGGCACCCTTGAAGGCACCTCTAAATGGCTAAAATCATGGTTTGTAGAAATAATCTCATCATGTTATAATCCCAGGAGATTCTAGTTGGACATCAGGAAAAAATTCCTGACATTGAGGGCAGTGGAACAGATTGCCAAGGAGGGTGGTGGACTCTCCCTCACTGGGGATCTTCAAGCAGAGGCTCCACCAGCACCTGTTGGAGTTGCTCTAAGACAGTGATTCTCAATCTTCCTAACGCCGTGACCCCTTTATAAGTTCCTCATGTTGTGGGGACCCCAACCATAAAATTATTTTTGTTGCTACTTTATAACTGTAATTTTGCTTCTGTTACGAATTATAATGTAAATATCCGATATGCGGGATGTATTTTCATTGTTACAAATGAAATGTGTGTTTTATGCACACATTGAACACAATGGGATTTATTTCAGAGTAGGCATGCATAGGATTGGGCCCTGAGGCTGTCAGTCAGCCCCAGTGCGCGCGCAGCTACAGCTGGAGGTCTGGCAAGCCTGATCTGGCCCCCTGCACCAGGGGTCTTTAGGCGACCCCCAGGAAAGCTCTAGGCAACCCCCAAAGGGATCCCGACCCCCACTTTGAGAAACACTGCTCTAGGAGGATTTCCTGCTACACGCAGCGGGTTGGAGTAGATGACTTCTTAAGTCCCTTCCAACTCTAAGATTCTATGATGACAGCTTTGAGTGT